>CM037788.1:8674249-8724249 GCA_021229015.1 Solen grandis | reverse complement strand
CAAGAGATTCATTGATCTTATGCCAGATTTACTGGGCAAAAATTTTAATGCATTCTTCAAAAGAGTAGCATTAATGATTTAGATCTTTTTAGTCAAAAACAAATAGAACCAGAATTTTCATTTTCAAGCAATTTCATAAACACTTAAAGATTGTGAGATTTGATGGTAAGAGGATGCAATTGGTTTTAAGGGAAGGGTAAAGCCATTGATCACATGATATTCCAATGTAGTGAATGGATAATCAGATGATCTGATTTGCATATGTTTATAAATTTCTCTTTACTTTGATGCTGTTATTTCCTTGTAGATTTTTTTTTTTTTTTTTTTTTTTTTGTCATGAAGGGGTGAATTTTTTCTTGTCAGGGGGTCAAAGGTCAAATTAAAGATCATTGTCATATTTGTCTAGGGAAAGATAATCATTAATTTTTGCCCAGATTTAATATGTTGTTCAGCATATATTTTTTACTGATTTACCGAGAATTTGGTCTGACCTTTTTTGAATAATCAAATTTATTAATTATATGTTTGGAAAAAAAATGTTGATGTCAGTGTCATGGTAAGGAATTTTTTAGCCTAATTAATTCATAGCTTAATTTCCATGGTCTTTGTAAAACAAGTAAATTAATTTTAATGAAATATAAGTAATGTAAATAAACATCAGTTTGGAAACAAACTATTATTAATCTCACTTCCTTGGTTGGACAAATATTTTGTGCCGTGAACCTTTGCACCTAACATAATTTTATATTCATTATATCAAATAATCATTATCTAATCTTATTGAGGTGCCAAGGTCTGTGGTACAATGTCCTTGTCCAAGCTGAAGCAGCAACTAAAATACAAAGAATATGTCATGTATTAAAGGACCAAAAGAAAAGAGCAAGGAGCTCAAAATAAAATTTGTACCCAATTTTACCTGATTTATCAAATAATTTGTTTAGTAAGGTCACTGTAAATTACCTGAGTCCCTTGTACTTAGAAGTTTTTTTTTTGGTTAAATGAGTTTCCCCCTTCATTTTAAAAGTAATTGAAATGTTTGAGTCATTTAGCATCTTTTGCTTTATCATCTTGAATTTAGTTAATTTATTTCTCTTCGTGACGTTGTGCTCTACATACACTAGTTTCATGTCACATGATACATGCAGCTTACCCCTCTACCGCAAATGGACTCGTATTGACACATTTGCAGACAGAGGTGACCCAGATCAATCAATCTGATCAGGGTCTTCTGTATGCTTGAATAGTATTGCCTTAAGAGTAGACTCTAGTCATAGTCTGCATGGCAAAGATATGTCCAGTGTTTCATATACCATTTAAAGTTCAGTTAATTAATAATATGCATAATTTTGTTCATGAATATTCATGTGGTATTTAAGGGTTAAACGATGCTCTGGACCATATAAGCAAACTCCGCCCCAGTAGTTACCTCCCCTTACAGATGTCGATAACCACTGCCACCACAAGTAGATTCGACTGATATAGCCCAGATTTACTATTTTCACTTTTGACCTTAGTTTTGAATATATCATATCAGTTTTGTTATATTCCATGAAAATAATGTTCATGATTATAAGAAAAGTAAAAGATAAAATCAAATAACATTAATATATAAAATCATGAGTGTTGGTCACATGGTTTCAATTATCATCATGTGACTTGTGTGGTTGCAGTGGTTAAAGTAGAGTAGCGTGACGTAAAAGTGCGCGGAGTTTGACATGCAAGTTTAACCTTAATCTTACAAAATCATCTGAGTATCTCAGATTTGAATGGGTTTTGTTACCCATCCATTTGAAAATGATTTAGTCTTTGACCATTTTTAATTGCATATTCATACAAATATACAGCCGATCTGTTTAATTTCTGCATGTTAACATTATGGATGAATCATTCTAAACAAATTTCCCCCCCCCCCTCCCCCTAAAAACAACAACAACAAAAAAAACATCAAAAAGCCTTGTAAGTGAATGTCTTGGGATGCTGAAAAAAAAAATTGCCCGGATATTAGACAGTGCATGTTAGTTTTTGTCTTGGTAAAAAGGAGAAGAAAAAAGGGAGAAAATCTAAAGGATGCAACAGACTTGTCATACGGTAACCTTGAAGTCAGCCTTATGTACAAATAGGCTGGCCGGTTGCCTTGATGAGCACACTCTGTAATCGGGCTTTTTCTCCACCTTACCAAGTGTTTTGTAACAATAGATGCGTTCAAAGACTTGTTTGGATTAGGGGATATTCTCATGTCTGAAGTAAGTTTCTGCTTGTATGAGCATGCACATAGTGCTTGCAGTAATACCTGATTTGAAATGCTGATCATTCCTTACTAATCCTTTATCAAATGAAAACTGTTAGTGTGATCTCTTAGATCAGCCAGCAGGTAGCTCACAGGTTGAACATGTCTAATTCAGCTTAATACTCACCAGTGCATTGGATATTAAATTAAAAACTTGCAGCAGATGGAAAATTTCTTTTAATCTGATCCAGATATTCAATGGTCAAATAGGACGTAATTTTATAAAAGGGTGATAGAGACCCGGCCTCACAATCATATTTCTAAGGAATGCTCTAGCTGTAGGTACTCAAAGATTTCCCACAGGGTATGAAACAAAATAGCAGCACCTATTCAGTGCTTTCTTGATACTTAACAAGCCTTTATTGCCAGGTTCACATTTTTCTGGAATCAGTGTTGCGTCTACCCAACTTCTTTTGACTAGGTCTTTACAACTTCTCTTCACACAGGAAGTTATGAGATGTGTAAGCTTTTTGATGATCGTGATTCAGCATGCACTTTCAGTTTCGGCTGTTCTCTATGATAAAGAATGTGAATAGCTGTACTATGGTCACAGATTTTTTTCTCTTGTATACTATGAAAGCCTCATGGTTTCATGACTTTACTTCTACTGTCAGATATCCCAGCATTTGTTAGCACTGACTGTACCCTGGTTTATGATGCAGCCTTTTGAAGGCTCCCCGGTTTGATGTGGGCCCCCACCTTTGGTTTGCTGAACAGAGCCCCTGTATTGAACATCCTTTGATATCATGGATCATTCAGAGTCAAGCAGGTTGTGTAAAAAGAACTTGTTTTAGAGGGATTAGAGATTGTATGAAGCTCAGTGAGAATCAAAGCAAAGATATTGCTGTACTTTACAGGAGTCCAAAGATGTAGTTTCCATTGAGTTTATAAAGGGAATTTTAAAACAATGTGATTGATTCATTTTCTGGTTCCCCTGGTGGTCCTGAAGAGGAGGCAGCTCTATTTTGATTTCCATTCAAAATGGTTGAAGTAGTTTTCTTGCTAGATCATTTAAGGGAGTGTAATATTGAGATTCAGTTTAAACTAATTAATTTTATGTGGATTTGGATACAAGGTCTAATAACTTTTACCAATCTTTCTCAACGGTTTCTGGGTTGGACCAGTACTTTGCACCTGGGAAGGTCATGAAAATTTCTTGCCCCTAGCAGGTTTTGAACCCACAACCTTCAGACCCACAGTCAGATATGTTACCACTGGACCATATTAGTCAAATCAAGATATAGGTGTGATGTCACAGGAAGGAGAAAAAAACATTGAAGAAGTTTCTGTGTTTCCATAATAATCTGTGTATTTTACATATATGTTTCTTTTTATTCTTTTTCCATTGTTTGGTCTCATTTGCGGAGTAGTTAATATCACTGACTTAATACACGTATCTCTGCCCCTCGTGGCTGTAGATTTGAGTCTCATTCTGTCACTCAGATTTTTCATGTGAGGAAACATTCCAACTGGCTTACACACAGTAGGTTGGTTGCTGTACTTTGGTAGAATCTTGCTCCTTGCTCTAGTTAACTGGACGTCACTATACTGTATTGGCTAGAAACCATGAACTCAAATACAACAACAACAACCTTTCTCCCTCAACAAGATAGCAGAGAGCCCGCCACATGTCTGAGGCATGCACAGCAGGGCTGGAAACCAGCAGCAGGGAGAATCTTTGTATCTACAGCCATCAAACTTCTGAGGGGCTGTTTTACAGATCCAACAACTGTTCTATGTCGGTAACATCTTATGGGAAATGTTACTCACAATCTATTGGCACGGCACTCTTTAGAATGCCAAACAAATCAATTGCTCTGATGTGGGTTGTTTGATGGAGGGTTTTATTTTTGGTGTGGTCACTCACTGGATGTGAGGTTTGGGAAATGTTATACAGGAAGATTTGAATATATTGAATATAAAAGGAAAAACAGCATGTTTCTTGCATTTGGCTGTGATATGCATTTCAAAAGCAGGCTGTGGTATGATGAAGAATGGTGTTTCTGGCCCAATTCCCAGGTGGCCAGCTATGACTACCATTAGGATTGATGTAGAGACTGGTCTATGGTCTGTGTCTTCGAGCAATTATTTTCCATCATACTTTGGATCTAGAAATGGGCCCTATTTGCTAGAAGAAAAAGTGCCCGTCTCACACAAATTCATCATTGAGAAAAATGTCAAATTTGTTGAAATATCATTGATAATTGCTGTTATATTTGATAATTGCTGTTATATTAAAGATAAAAGGATGTAAAATGAAAGTAAATGGTTCCAAGAATGATAATCTGATGATAATTATTGTATCATGATTTTATAATAAATGTACTTAAATATTATATTTTAACCTTATCCAATACCCAAAATTTGCAAAATTTGTCATTGTTTTCCCTCATATAATTTTCAATCAATTTTCACTTTCATTATCAGTTGTTTTGGTCATTGACCATAGTTTTCACATGAACATTTCATATTATGATGAAATTATTTGCCTCTTTAAACAAGTAAAGTTCAAGACCAGGCTTTATAGAATTTCAGTCTGATTATGTATTACAGTGTTGCATTGTAAAAGTCCTGCTGGCAGAGTGTTCAGAGTGCTCACCATGAAATCAGGAGGTAGTAGCTTGATTCCTTGGTATGATGTACCAAACTAGTGTTTGTCCCCATTTGATACTCAGCACAAGGGTAACTTGTTGGCCTATGGTAAGACAATGTGACCAGGTGTGGTATTATTCCTTGTTGATCTGTATAGCATGTTGACCAGGTTGTTTGTTGAGTCTGATGTCTGGATAATGTGACCGGGTGTGGTATTATTCCTTGTTGATCTGTATAGCATGTTGACCATTCCTTGTTGATCTGTATAGCATGTTGACCAGGTTGTTTGTTGAGTCTATGTCTGATAATGTGCGGGTGTGGTATTATTCTTGTTGATCTTAGCATGTTGACCAGGTTGTTTGTTGAGTCTATGTCTGATAATGTGACCGGTGTGGTATTATTCCTTGTTGATCTGTATAGCATGTTGACCAGGTTGTTTGTTGAGTCTTATGTCTAGATAATGTGACCGGGTGTGGTATTATTCCTTGTTGATCTGTATAGCATGTTGACCAGGTTGTTTGTTGAGTCTTATGTCTAGATAATGTGACCGGGTGTGGTATTATTCCTTGTTGATCTGTATAGCATGTTGACCAGGTTGTTTGTTGAGTCTGATGTCTGGATAATGTGACCAGGTGTGGTATTATTAGCTCACCTGAGCAAAGCTCAGGGTGAGCTATTGTGATCCCGTGAGCGTCCGTCGTCCGTCGTGCGGCGTCAACAATTTTTGGTGTTTACACTCTATCACCTTTATTTCTTGAGCAATCATCTTCAAACTTCAAGACAATGTTTATGACCATAATGTCTCGATTGAGTTCGATTATGGCTGAGATCTGTCAATTAGGTTAAGAGTTATGCCCCTTTTAATATTCAAAAAATGCCATATTTCAGGTTTTTTACACTCTAGCATCTGCATCTTTTGAGCAATCATCTTCAAACTTTATGGCAATGCTTATGACTATAAGTCTCGATTGAGTTCGATTATGGCTGAGATCCGTCAATTAGGTCAAGAGTTATGCCCCTTTTGATATTCAAAAAATGCAAGATTTCACTTTGTTTACACTCTAGCATCTGCATCTTTTGAGCAATCATCTTCAAACTTTATGGCAATGCTTATGACCATAAGGTCTCGATTGAGTTCGATTATGGCTAAGATCTGTCTATTAGGTCAGGAGTTATGCCCCTTTAAATATTAAAAATTTGCCATATTTATACCCCCGAAACAAAGTTTGGGGGAGTATATAGGAGTCACCCGGTGGTCGGTCGGTCAGTTGGTTGGTCGGTCGGTCCAGCGGTCCGTTGCATTTTCCTTGTCCGGAGCGTAACTTGAAAACCACAAGTTGGAATTCAATACAACTTTATGCAATGATCAAGCACATGGAGAGGAAGTGCAGTGCACAAGAACCATAACTCCATCTTGACTTATTACAGAGTTATTTCCCTTTGTTACTTTTCCTTGTTTTTCTTGTCCTGAACATAACTCGAATATTATACATGGTATATACTTGAAACTTAAAATGTAAATAGATGGCGACTAGGAGAAGTTCAGTGTCCAAGAACTGTAACCTTATATTTTTAAACTACTGTGACAAACAACCATTATTGACTCTCTATCAACTTTAAATAAAAACTTTACTTACTTATTACTATCACAACCAATATACTATGTATACAGGTTCTTATCTATGCTCTGCCTGAAGTCTGGCTTCTCCTGCATTAAAGTATTTTGCGGGTGTATTAATCACCTTCAGTGATAGCTCTAGTTCACATTGTTTACACTCTAGCATCTGCATCTTTTAAGCAATCATCTTAAAACTTTATGGCAGTGCTTATGACCATAATGTCTTGATTGAGTTTGAATATGGCTGAGATCGGTCAATTAGGTCAGGAGTTAAGCCCCTTTTGATATAAAAAATGCCAGATTTCACTTTGTTTATACTCCAGCATCTGCATCTTTTAAGCAATCATCTTAAAACTTTATGGCAGTGCTTATGACCATAATGTCTTGATTGAGTTTGAATATGGCTGAGATCAGTCAATTAGGCCAGGAGTTAAGCCCCTTTTGATATAGAAAAATGCCATATTTCACATTGTTTACACTCTAGCCTCTGCATCTTTTGAGCAATCATCTTCAAACTTTATGGCAATGCTTATGACCATAATGTCTCGATTGAGTTCGATTAAAGCGGAGATCTGTTGATTAGGTCAGGAGTTATGCCCCTTTAAATATAAAAAAATGCCAGATTTCACTTTGATTACACTCTAGCATCTTCATTTTTTTAGCAATCTTTTTTAAACTTTAAGACAATGTTTATGCCCATAATTTCGCAATCGGGTTCAATTATAACTGATATTGACAAGTTAATTTAGGAGTTATGCCCTTTTCACCATAAAAAAAAGCCAGATTTCACTTTTACACTCTAGCATCTTTATTTCTTAAGCAATCATCTTTCTCAGGTTAGCGATCAAGGGCCATCTTGGCCCTCTTGTTCCTTGTTGATCTGTATAGCATGTTGACCAGGTTGTTTTTAGCTAAACTATTTGAAGAATATGAGAGCTATTGAAGTCGCCTCTGCGTTGGCGTCGGTGTTGCAGCTTTTGGTTAAAGTTTTGCATGCAAGATACTATCATCCTTAAATCTCAATAACCATTTATGGTATTGACTTGAAAGTTTATACATATGTTCAGGGGCATCAGACAACCAAGGTAGATAACTCTTGACTGAATATAATATAAATTATTGCCTCTTTTAACTTAGAAATTTTGGTTAAAGTTTTGCATGCAGCAGAAAATTTGGTTAAAGTTTTGCATGCAGCTACTATCCAGCTTGTCATCTCAATAACCATTCATAGTATTGGCTTGAAAGTGTATTAATATGTTTAGGGGCATCAAACAACAAAGGTAGATAACTTTTGATGGAATACATTACAAATTGTGGCCCCTTGTTAACTTAAAAAATTTGGTTAAAGTTTTTCATGCAAGGTACTTTCATGCTTATATCTCAGTATCCAGGCATGTGATTAATTTGAAACATCTTTAATACACTAAGGGGTATCATACTATCAAGGTAGATAACTTTTGATGGAATATATTGGAAGTTATGGCCCCTTTTTTATCTTAGAAATTTTGGTTAAAGTTTTGCATGCAAGGTACTTTCATGCTTCTCAGAGTCCAGGCATGGGATTGATCTGAAACGTTTTTAGTATGTTTAGTGGTATCATACTATCAAGGAAGATAACACTTGATGGATTATATTACAAATATGGCCCCCTCTTAACTTTTTTTTTTTTAAATTTTGGTTAAAGTTTTGTATTCAAGCTACTATCCAGCTTATATCTCAGAAATTGTTTATGTTATTGACTAGAAAGTCAAGGAATGTATTCTGGGGCATCAGAAAACCAATGAGGATAACTTTTGGACTGAATTTTATACAAATTATGGCCCTTTTCTAACTTGGATACTCTGTTAAAGTTTTGCATGCACAGTGTTATTATGCTTATGTCTCAGTAACTAGGCATGGGATTTATTTTAGACTTCATAAAAATATTAAGGGGTATCAGACTATCAAGGTATATCCTTTTTTGACTATTATTTTATACAGGGTGTTTGAAGGGCAAGAATTGAAACAGATTTCATTTGATTTACCAACAAGCATTTTGAATAGTCAAGCGTGCTGTCCTCTGACAGCTCTTGTTTGAGTTTCATGTCTGGATTGTTTGTTAAGTCTAATATCTAGATAATGTGACTAGGCTGGGTCTTGCCATATGTGTGTGGTGTTATACTGCAATGTGGAAGCATTATATTCATTAAATATGCAGCAAGTATACTAGGGATTGAACTTAAACAATGCTTTACAAGCCTTTGATTTTTATTGAGAAGTAGTATTCCACACATTTTTATATACATGCAAATGAAACTCAGTTTTAAATGTATCACAATTTATATGACATTCAGTTTAATTTTCTTATTTAAAATTGAAAATTATTTAAAACATTTATTTGATAAATATAATAAAATGGCATGTCATATTGTACACAAAAAAATTGGACAACTGAAAAACATTATTGCTACCCCTTGCTTGTATGTCTGCTCCTAGTTTGGGTATTACAGAGGTATTATAAACCTCATCAAAAGGAGTAAATGAAGAGAACATAAAACACTAGGCAGCTATGTTTCCTCTGTGTTTTGTGGTAGGATGCAATATCAAAAAGGAGGAACATAGTCAAGAGTCTGTTTCAGGAACAGGTGTCTAGTCCAGAGTGATACAGTTCCCACCTCCAAATACTGAAGAGTTTTGATCAAGGATAAGATGAGTAAACCGATGATGATGATTTTAAACATAGAAACTGTAATTTGTAGTAACCATGTGGCAATGCAATATTTTATCCCACTTTTGAAAGGGGTTGTGGATTGTGGTGAATGTATGGGACCTCCAATTATGTCAGAAAATAGCTTTATTAAGCCACTGTTTGATTTGTGCAATAAAGTTTCTTGCATCTTGTCTCACAGATGATTTTTGACGGCAGGTGGGATTTGATAGATCTAGTGATTGCACCACCTGAATGTTAACTTAGAAATAGGAATTTTAGATACATAGAAATAGGGAGATAATTATCCCAAGGCGGCAGCACAATATAGGTCTGATGTAAGCAATGTCTCCAAAATAATAATGATTGAAATACTATTGGTTGGATGTTAACCCATGTTACTTGAAGCCACTTTGTTTATAGCTACAGGGTATATTCAAATCAAACAGGTTATCCAATGGCTACACAGGAATATCATGTGATCAGTGGTTGATATACTCCTTAGAAATTGAAAATAATTTAAGATGAGGCTTTTTTTTTTGTCTCCTTTGATTATAAGTTATGCTTTTTAGATATCTTTTGGCATTTCCTAACTATGGTTTGTTTTTAATTGCTTTCTATTTGGGCAGTAATTACCTAAGATGAATTGTATTTGATTAACATTTTACTTGAATCAGAGAAAGGATTGAATAATCAGACATAATAGGAAGCTGGGAACCAGACTACATGTGTAATTGGAACTGGGAACTGGCAGCCTGACCAATACCCCACCCACTGTATTCTAATATTCTTAATTGCAAGAGCTCATTATGGTGCCAATGGAAACCACATCACAGGGTTCAACTGTAAAGGCTGTGATGACATATGCTGAATGAATACACTGGATTGTTTCAAAATGATGGTGATAGAAAAAAGAAATCTCATACCAGTGACTAGAGTTACAACATAATTAACCATTGGGTCTGTCGTAAATAACCAAGTCATCTTCCCTGGGACTTTCTGCAGCAGAAGCCTCATTAGAGTGCATGTGACTAATCTCTTGATCTTGCTACACTCAATTTACACCATTGATTGCCTCTTAATGTCCTTTAAAGATGTATTTGAAAAACTTTAACACCTGGGTCCATTATCAAGTTTTCATTGCTGGGGAAAAAAAATGTTATCTTTTAAATAGTTAATAATAAAATTTCAGCTTTGATGCATCCTCAAGCTGGTCTTGATGTAATAGTTAAAGCACCAGCTTGTTATCGTCATGGTTTCTTATTTAAAGATGTCTATGCTACTCTTGTTATTTTCTGAATTTCTCATTTTTGATCATTTATAAAGAGAAAAGTTAAGTGGATAATTTAGCAAGAGAAGTTGCCAATGACTTGCAGACACTGTTTGTTATAATGGTATACTTAGGAATAGAGAATAATTCAGAACTCCATAGAATCCAATGAATTCACAAACATTTTAGTATTTAAATACTCGTCAAAAGGAGATTTATGTGTGTCTAAAGGATGTATGGGTCTCCTTGTATGGAGAGTCTAGATCTGTGAGAATCTTCAGCTCTGAACGTGTGACCAATATATTACATAGGCAACTTACTTCCATTCCTCAAAGTTGGTCTCTTAAGGGTGCCAAGGTCCTGTGGTAAAAATTCTTGACTGAGGATCTGAAGGTCACGGGTTTTAATCCCATTGAGGGCAAGGATTTTTCATGAACTTCCCAGGCACAAAGTACTGGTCCAACCCTGGAACTTTTGTAAGGGTTATTGTAAGAACTTGTTTCTCAATTAATATTATAATGGATAAGTTTAAGATAGACGTCTGTTCAGTCTGACCTGGCTTTACAATAAATATACTTGTATTAAAAAGTATGAGTCATAAGTAAAGGGGTCCTAAGGTGCAAACGAAATGGAACACCCTAAGGAAAGTACTGAAAGGCTTTTACAATTAAATTTATTCATCTTTAAGGATCAAATTGAACCTAGCTTTTTGTCATTATACTGGACCCATTACAAACTAAACTGACCACCCACACAGTGGACAAACATCTGATGTATTTCTGATCTGTAGATTTAATCAAAGGTAAGGGCTGCCCTCATGGTAAGAAGGTTAAATGGAATTTATTTACAGTATGATAGAAAGTGTTAGACTTTTATAAGGTCAGGAGACTTTTATTTTGATGATTGTATACAGTCTGGCTTCCTCTTGGTATGTTGTTAGTTATGCTTTTATTTTGAAAGGAGGGGAGGGGCATATAAATTTGTCCTTGTCTGTCTGTCAGTTTGTCTATCCTTCCTTTACTTGCATTGTACATATCTCCAACACTTTAAAGCAGAGTCATAAAACTTTACAGGAATATGCATCAGCATAGGAAGTTGTGCACTTTTGATTTATTTAAGAAATTCACCAGGTCATAGCAGAGTTATGGCCCTTAACTTAGTGAAATGATGCACAGTTGGGGCATATATAATTTCTAACATGTACATTCATAATGACCTATGCATGTAAAATTAGTTTTGATTAAACTTTCCTCTGTCATAAAAAAAATATGTTTAAAGATCAGACTGCAAGCATCTTTCATCTTCTCAGCAGTAATTTGCACCAAATAAAGCCCCCCACACACCAACAAGAAAATTATAGACTAGCCAATGTGAAAGCTTCATCTCCAGTACTAATCTACAAACCTCAGTGCAATCAAATCAATCAATCAGTAACTCAATCAGTCAATAAAAGTTTTGCTGTAGATCTTCTTGTAATTAATTACTTGTTAATACCTTGCTGTTGTAATCAAGGTTCAAATCCCAAGGGACCAGCTGGCTTTACTACTGACCTTTTTACCAGGGTCATAGGCCCTTCTCAATATTTATGCATACCAGAGATTCTTTTCTCAGAACGAGGTTTAGATGGGTCAGGTATACACACCAGTACAGCTGATAATATCACTTGTATAGTTATGGCGACCACTGGTGGAAGCACATCCACAAGTAAACTGTTGAAATAAATTTTCTCATTATCATTGCAGTGTTTCAGTTTGTAATTCTAATAGAAAATATGATGCAGATAATTAACCTCTCATCACATTCCTATCTGTCTATCCAGAAACACTGTAAACTGAGTTTAAATCACTATGTTTAAGAACAAGGGTATTGGTTGATTGTACAGAAATAAAAACACAACAACCATCTCCCCTGGTCTTAGGTTCTTAATTTTATATTTAAATAACAAAAGTGTATGTACACTGAAACAATCATTAGGCATTATATCACATGCTTGAAGTTACATATATTACGTTTATCATTTTATACTGAGTGTATGTCAGATGTATTACAAAATTCTCCGGTTCACACACTGAAAAAAGACCAGAATTATAGTCAAATAAACAATATATAGAAAACTATGACCAACTTGCATTTTATAAAATTACAAAATCTCTATTGAAAGAAAGCGTTTCTAATGAGAATAACAGCAACAGCGTTAAGACTTGATGCAGTAGAATTTAGTGTTTCTTTATCTTGAAATCTTCAAAGATAGTTCCATGACCCTTGAGAATTCAAAAAGTCCAAATGGCTGATTTCTTGATGGGTGATATAAACCTTATGGTTATGGTTATATGCAATGTAGGGACACCAGAACTGCCAACAATTCCACAAGGATACATATGCCAAGAATTTCCTTCTAAAGAAGCATAAGCGTTGCATTCAAAAACTAATTCCCGTTAATTGGCATCATTTTTTTCATGTCTTTAATTCTTTAGTTGCAGGTAGAGATAATCACAATCTTTTCCGCATTTAGCTATCTTACCTATGTTAGATGCTGAATGTCTGTGCTTGCTGACTTTGTGCCGGAGCTGACCAGTTTTTTTTTTTGTTGTTGTTGTTTCATTATTATTTCTTCAAATTTCTTTCTCAGATATATTAAAATAATATTATCTGACTGAGTCCGAAATTAACTGACTTATATTTGTGAATCATGTACAGTCAAACATGTCTTAAATAGTCAGTCAAGGGAATAAGAGAAAGTCGCCACTTAACAGAGGTGACCTTTAAATTAAGTACAAATATAAGATAAAATGCTACAGTTTGGTAATACATTTAAATTGACTGCTTAATGAAATTGGCCGCTTAGTACAGGTGGTTGCTAATACAGGTTGAACTGTAATTTCTTATAGGCAGGCCAGGAAAACACACACCTTCTGCTTAAAATACTATTTTTATGCAACGTTTTTTGGAAATTTAAAATGGAGTCATTTAAAGCTGGTCCAGTCTTGGTGGGAGCTAGTTAGTACGGTAGTACCATTTGTGACTATTTTATACTGGATCTGGTCTCTCACTGAACAGGTTACTAGTATATAACCTGGAATGAATGGATCTAGATTCTATGGCTGGGTTACGGCTCGAATAACCACAAACTTCAAGGTCCTGAGGTTCCTTGCCTCTTAAATATGCAATGTCTAGTGTAAAGATGTGTTAATATTCTCTGGACCTATTATTTTTAACCCAGCAATCTGTTAGAGTAAGCCCGTAATATGCTTGCAACATACACATTTGCCTAATTTGACAGTCACATTTTGCAACTAGTATTATATGAAATGAAATAATCCATTTATTTTACATTTATACAAATTACTAAAAACTTCAAGCTGCCTGAAGAGAAAAAAAACTTTCATACAACTGAACTAAATATGTATGCTATCCACTGAAAATATATCTTATAAAAGTTTATTTCACTCATAATTTATTGTTATTTTTCTATTCGAGTCTCGGGGAAAATGAGGAAAATGTATGTCATAATCTTTAAATTAAATACTATATTACACAGAAATGTGTGCTTTAATTCCATTCATGATTAAAATGGCTTAAACATTTAACTATGTGAAATTTTATTCTTTCTTTGAGATTTGTGGCATTTGCTGCATACATCAGTATTATCATGAACTGAAAACAGACATTTGGGATACTGTTAGCTAGGTGCCCAAAAGAAGCTGGTAATTTATATGTTATTGTCTAAAAGGTTATCTACAATGGAATGTAAGCTTAATGGCTTTATTGTAGGTGTTGAGAATTAGTTTAACCACGTGTTTACATCTGGTCAGCAGGTTGTGTGTTTGAAATATACATGGCTTGGCTTATTAGGTATTCTGTGATAATGGAAACTGTCTTAATGCAGATAGTCTTCACTGTAAAACTTGGATTTTTTGTTCAAGGACTACTTCTATGATGAAAATGTAAGTTATTTAATAATTTTCTAGGCCTCAGCAAAGCTTAAGCCTGTGTTAATATGTACACCACTGACGTCTCTATCAGTGTAAGCTGCTGAGTTTGTTTACAACTGAGTCTGAACTGACCCATCTAAACCTCGTTCTGGTTACCTTACTGAATATGCATGAGATAATATTAAGAAGGGTCTATGGCAGTCATGATTTTGATGCAGACTGGTTCTTGTGATGACTGGTTTACTGCCTTTCTGAAACTGTCAGGTTCAGCCCTGCAGAAGGAGTGAGACACAGTCCAGGTGCAGGCACTCTGACAAACACAATAAACAACATTTTGTTGGACAGCCTTTCAAGTGTGAAATAGTATCTCTTTGGACTCCACATTTGAGAGTGTCTGGCTAGAGCTCTCTTTTTGTAAGACCTGTATTTGGATGTGTTTAAATATATACACTCGTTTTTAGCTCGACTATTCGAAGAATATGAGAGCTATTGTAGTCGCCCTTGCATCAGTGTCGGCGTTGGCGTTGCAGCTTTTGGTTAAAGTTTTGCGTGCAAGTAACTATCAACCTTATATCTCAATAACCGTTTATGGTATTGACTTGAAAGTTTATAAATATGTTCAGGAGCATCAGACAACCAAGGTAGATAACTCTTGACTGAATTTAATATGAATTATGGCCCCTTTTTAACTTAGAAATTTTGGTTAAAGTTTTGCATGCAATAGAAAACTTGGTTAAAGTTTTGCGTGCAATCTACTATCTAGTTTGTATCTCAATAACCATTCATGGTATTGACTTGAAAGTTTATGAATATGTTTAGGGGCATCAGACAACCAAAGTAGATAACTCTTGATGGAATATATTACAAATTATGGCCCCTTTTTAACTTAGAAATTTTGGTTAAAGTTTTGCATGCAAGGTACTTTCATGCTAATATCTCAGTATTCAGGCATGCGATTGATTTTAAACATCTTTAATATGTTTAGGAGTATCATACTTTCATGGTAGATAACTCTTGATGGAATATGTTACAAATTATTGCCCCTTTTTTAACTTAGAAATTTTTGTTAAAGTTTTGCATGCAAGGTACTTTCATGCTAATATCTCAGTATCCAGGCATGAGATTGATTTGAAACATCTTTAATATGTTTAGGAGTATCATACTTTCATGGTAGATAACTCTTGATAGAGTATGTTACAAATTATGGCCCCTTTTTAACAAAAAATTTGATTAAAGTTTTGCATGCAAGGTACTTTCATGCTAATATCTCAGTATCAAGGCATAGGATTGATTTGAAACATCGTTAATATGTTTAGGGGTATCATACTTTCATGGTAGATAACTCTTGATGGAATATGTTACAAGTTATGGCCCCTTTTTAAACTTAGAAATTTTGGTTAAAGTTTTGCATGCAAGGTACTTTCATGCTAATATCTTAGAGTCCAGGCATGGGATTGATTTGAAACATCTTTAATATGTTTAGGGGTATCATACTATAAAGGAAGATAACGCTTGATGGAATATATTAAAAATTATGACCCCCTTTTAACTTAGAATTTTGGTTGAATTTTTGCATTCAAGTTACTATCCAGCTTATATCTCAGAAATTGCTTGTTGAATTGACTAGAAAGTCAAGGAGTGTCTTCAGGGGCATCAGAAAGCTAAGGAGGATAACTTTTGGACTGAATTTCATACAAATTATGGCCCTTTTCTAACTTGGATTTTTGGTAAAGTTTTGCATGCACAGTGTTATTGTGCTTTTGTCTCAGTAACTAGGCATGGGATTGATTTTAGGCATCATAAAAATATTAAGGGGTATAAGACTATCAAGGTATATTATTTTTGACTATTATGTACAGGGTATGTGAAGGGCAAGAATTGAAATAGCTTTCATTAATGATTTACCAACAAGCATTTTGAATAGTCGAGCGTGCTGTCCTGTGACAGCTCTTGTTAAAGTAAAAAGGCAGTTTTGAATTATATAAAGTATTCATTTTTTTTTTTTTTTTTTTTCGTATATACATCATAGATACATTTTGGGCTCATTAAATGCTGTTTGTGGTGAATAATGCCTGGACTTTTTATTAATTTTGGTCAAATAAATTTTCCTGGCTGACTGTTAAAAAGCCTGATATTTCTGCAGTTTTTTTTCTCAGGTTGATCTGGTTGTATACTGGATGCATTGTTTAAGATGGCCCAGGTGTCTTCAATCTGAAATAAAAAGAGACACAGAAATAGATTAGGTAAGAAATCTTAAGATTGTTTAATACCTCTTTAATCATGAAGTGAAAAAACAAAAGAGGAAAAAATCAATTGGAAGAGAGGGAAAAAAAGAAAGAATTGTGTGAAAATTCTGGTAGAATGTTAAAAAAAGAACTGTAGATATAAACCCATGCTGAATACTCTAGTTATGTAACTGATTATTTCTGAAGCGCTTTTGCTGCCAGGGAAAGGCCAGTTCTGGAAGGATGTTCAGACACAAAGGAAACCCAAGCCTTGCTTCTGTCAACATCACACCTAGATAAAGATGGTTGCATCCCCTAAATGTTTACTTTGATGTTGTGTGTTATGAAGAGCCAACTCATAAACAGAAGAAAGGGGCCTTTGAAGGGAGCTGGGATTATAGGAACAGATTGACCTTGTTTTCTCCAGTTGAATGATTTGAAGTTGGCTGTTAATGAAAAGTTGTTCTGGCTCAGTAGATGTTACCCAGGCACCAGTAGCCCGAAGAAAACAGTCTATGCAATGTGTATAAAACTTGATCAGCCTGCAGATAGCTTCTGCTGATCATGATTTATACTGCTTGCTATTGCCCCAGTACTTTGAAGTATCAGGGGTTTTATATCAGGGTGACAACTGAGTATTGTAACTGGGGGTATATTATATGTAATTAGCTGCTTTTCCTTAAACTTTGTAACTTTTCAAATATAGGAAGTCCAACTAATGGGGTGGGGTGGGGGAAGAATATATAATTATAACATTGCCAGTTTTGAGGGTAAAAAACCCTCTACAGGGGATAATTGGTATGCTGTTATATATGTTTGTTGTTGTATGTTGTTATAACCAAGACAAATGGAGAGCAAATCTCTGTCAGAATTACGGATTAAATTAACATTGAAATGTACAGATGAAGGCTGATAAGTTATCATTCTGGTCCAGTGGTGGCTTACATTACCACATATCCATTATGTGCTGTGGGTTCAAATCCAAAGGAGTGTACTTTAAACATTATTTATTTTGTGAAACAAGTTTGCACAGGGGCCTCCGTGGCCGAGAGGGTAAAGTTGCTGACTTTAGCACTCACTCAGCCCCTCACCGCGTGGGTTCGAATCCCGGCAGGGTCATTCAGATTTTCATGTGAGGAAGCCTTCCAGCTGACTTTCGGTAGGTCGGTGGTTCTACCTGGATGCCGCCGTGCATTCGGGTTCTTCCTCCACCTGTAATTAGCTGGACATCGCTATATGACTGAAATACTGTCGAAGCGACGGTAAACTCAAATAGTCAAGTCAAGTTCTTACAACTTATATTTATCACTCTCAATGGCTCTGATGGCAGTGTATGTGGTCATTATTATAGGAGGAAACTGGAGAACCCGGAGAAAACCCACGTGTCTGGACACTGGCGACTACTGTACCCCAGTACTTTGAAGTATCGGGTTCAATACCAGTGTGCCAACTGAGTTTTGTAATTGTGGGGGTACAATAGCTGCCTAGAGCCCCTATAATTTTGGGAAGGGGTGGGGGGTATATATAACATTGCCAGTTTTGTGGGTAAAAGAACCCTCCACAGGGGATAATTGGTATGTGGTCATTATTGTGGGAGGAAACCGGAGATCCCGGATGTGCGACCAAAGTTCCAAAGTACTTTGAAGTTTTGGGTTCTATATCGGTGTGCCAGCTGAGTTTTGTAACTGTGGAGTACAATTACTCTCGATGGCTCAGATGGAGGTGTATGTGGTCATTATTGTGGGAGGAAATTGGAGAAACCAGAGACCACTGTATCCTCTGTGCATGACCAGGAATTGAACCTGGGATGCATTGGTGAGAAGTGAAGTGCATTACCACTACACTATCCAGGCACCCCAAAGGAGTTTAAACTTCAAGCCCAGTTCATCTTCATCACAGGATTTGTCAAGAAACATCAGTAAAAGTTTTAAGGGCTTTTTTTTCTTACTAAACTTGAAAAAAAATAAGTTACACTTTAGTTCTGATAAGCCTGTAATACTTGCTACATTTATGTATTGATAGCTAGGAAATCACTGGATAGAACTCACTAAAACAAAGTCTAATAATACTTGAAGTGTATTCATATATTACACATTTTTAACTCATTTATGCATAACATCCAGACAGCTTACATACAAAATAATTCATATTAGCTGGTAATGTTACGCATTGTGAAAACTAATTACACAAGAGAAATGTTTATGCTCTTTTTTTATTTGTCAAACGACACTGGCATGTAATAATATGTTTTCTTTTTACAGAGAGAAAAGGTGAGTAAATGTTTACAGTGTTCCGTCCAATTTTTCATTTTACTGTAAAATGTTTGTGTGATGTCATTTTTTCTTTGCACAAAATAAACAGTGTGACAAACTAGAAATAGGCCAAAACAACATATGTTTTTGTTTCATGTAAAAGAATTCCTGTACATGCAGAGACAAAATCATACTTAGTTATGAATTTGAATAGGATTCTCTATATATATAAATATTTTTTAATTAAATAGAATTCCAGTCAAATGTTGCTTTAAATCAAACATGACTGGAATTATTTTGTTGTTGTTATTTAAACAAAATAAACGTTCCTTAATTTCTATAGTCAGTTCTAATTGTATGTTTTATACTGGATTCTTAGTTTACATCAATTTGGAAATGTTAATTTTTATGACCTCTATTGTAATTCCTCTTGATGGTTCCTGGGTTGGACCAATACTTTGTGTAAAGATTCTTGCCTCCAACAGGGTTTGAACCCACAGCAGTCATGTGCACTTATAACTTTTGGACCATTATGACCTTCAAAAGTAAAATGATGATTCACCTTGACCTTTTGACCTTTCACTTGTCAGATATGCATACCAGTCATTTTGATGGGTTCAATTGGTTCTTGGTAGTCTTTTCTTTGAAAAACATCATCATGTAAACTGCCATGAAAAATTAAAAAAAAATAACATATTGAGAAGTGTTTATTACATTCACTTTTTATGGCCCCATTCAATTAGAAAAGAGGTGGGTGGGTGAGTGGATAAAGATGTGCCCTTATCTATCCATCTATTTATCCTTCTCATCTCTCACAAAATTATGTATCGCATATGTATATCTCCAGCAGTATAAATGAGTTAGGGTCATTTTAATATAAACTTTACCAGAATGTTAACAGGCATGGAAAGTTGTGCAGCAGAGATTTCATCGCAAAATTCATCAAGTCTTTGTGGTACTGGCCCCTGACACAGTGGGGGCATCCATGACAAGTGGACACATTTCTATTTTTACCTCAAAGATACTGTATCGAAATAAACTACCCTCTGCAACTAAGATACAACCCTCTTACATGCTCGGTTATGATTAAGTCCCAATTATTCAAGATGGAGATAAGAGAGGCTTCTTTATTTCATTTGTATATTAATATCCATAATCAAATGTCAGTTAATGTCATTGCATGTGGAATCATGCCACATGTCTATGGTGTGATTCTGTAGTGTGGCAGCACTTTATCTGTCTCAAGTATACATCGTCTCCAGATCACTAAAAAACTGTCAAAGGGACATTAAACCCAAACAAATATGTTTTCATGTACAAAGGTATCATAAGCAGAAATGAAGTTTATTTGGCCTCGGAGCTATTAAACACTCATCAGTTGCAGAACAAATTTGGTCCGTCAGTCAGACAAATGGCAGCATAGGAGCAGATGTACTTGACTGGTCGGCAGACGTTAAGCACTAGATGGATTGGTTAATCTGAAAAACATGGTTCCCCCTCATATCTAGCTGCCTTTAAAACCCATATATCATGAATTACGAGGGTTAACGCTCTAGTTGCTATGGAAACTCATGCTTTTTTCATGCATTTTAATATGAATAAGTGTGTAAATCATAAAAAAATCTCTTTTATTTATATGCACTTGAGCTCCCAAATAGTTGAGGATTTCCCTGGCCTGCTATTGTCTATTCACAGTTGTTGTTTTTTTGTGGCTCCAGTATGAACAGTTTTTAACTGATTCAAGAAAAGATGCAAAAATTAGTGTGGGCTTGATGAGTGAATAGAACTTTGGTTGATAGGTGAGCATGAAAACATGCACGTAAAAATGCCACTTTTTAGATTTATTTCTGGTTAGCTCATGCCTTGGCAGTTAAGGCCATATACAACACCATAAAGCTATTAAAATGGATATCAGTATTTTATTGTCATATTCAAATCATTTTCCATAGGAATAGAAATAACAGTATTGATTTCAATTAATACTCTCAAGTTGAAATCTATATAATGCAAAGTGTTATGTGCTTTAATGAGAATATAAATATTTAATGAAACTCTATAAAATAAATTTAATTGCACAAGCATTGGTTTCTTCCCATAATGCATTGAGATGGAAATTTAAATACGGGCTGGCAGATCCAACAAAATGTTTAAAAAATTGAGATACATCATCCTGGATGATTAAATTGAAATACTACAATATCATGCCTTTTAGAATTGATTTTATTTCCTTATTTGCATTTAATTTTACCATTTTGAAAACTCTCTGAAGATTAAAACCTCTGCAACCATTGTAAAACCAGATCTGCCTGCATTCCCTTGCAGGCAGATTATGACATAAATAAGTCTGACTGAACTCTATTAATCTATTTTATGTGGATTGGGAAACATTTTCTTATAACTTATAATAATACCTCATGATGGTTCCTAGGTTGGACTAGTACTTTAGTTCTGGAAAGGTCATGAAAAATCCTTTCCCCCAGTGGGGTTTGAATCTGCAACGTGCAAATCCACAGACTGGAATGTTCCATTGGACCATGGTGCATGGCGATACACTTAGCTACTTTATGAAAATAATGAGTCATTAGAGCGGTCATCTCAAGTCATGTCCTAAATCATTTTATGAAAATGGTGCCTTAAGAATTTCAAGTAATATTAATAAGTAATGCAACTATTCACATCAACTTAAGTCATGTACCAGTACATTTTTTTTTCATTGGGTGAGCTTTTGGGATACTTGATTGTCTGTCGTCTGTCGTCCGTCGTGCGTCGTCCGTCAACAATTTTGATGTTTACACACTAGAGCCCCAAGTTTGATCCAATCTTCCTCAAACTTAGTCAGAATGTTTGTCTTGATAATATCTTGAACCTTTGAAAATGGGTGGTTGGACAAAAAGTAGGTCAGTAGTCAAATCTTAGAAAAATCTTGTTTAACCTGAGGCCACAATTTTGATCCAATCTTCCTCAAACTTGGTCAGATTGTTTGTCATGATGATATCTCGAACCGGTTTGAAAATGGGTGGGGCTGGACAGAAAAGTAGGTCAGTAGGTCAAATCTTAGAAAAATCTTGTTTATACTCTGAGGGCAACATTTTTGGTCCAATCATCCTCAAACTTTGGCAGAATGTTTGGCATGATGATATCTTTTGTGGATGGGGTCAGAAAATTCCTGAACATTGTTTCACCTCATCATCTTTATTCTTAAGCAATCTGTTTTGTACAGGCAATGAATGATACTTTTCTCAGGTGAGCGATCTAGGGCCATCTTGGCCCTCTTGTTGTTAACTGCAGCCTACTGAGCTACAATGACTCCTACTTACTTCTTTTTCATCTATCGAGAAACAAGTTTTATCAATTCCTCTTGTGACTGAATGGTTAAGTAGTGTCTGTCCCATAACTGAAATTTTGAGATGGATCTCAAGCTTCTACATACCAGAGCCATTAAAAATGATACTGTTAATTGCTTGATGTTTAGCAGATATTGTAAGTCTTATATTATAAGTCATATATTGTAAGGCTGTGGGCAATTGTGACTGCATTTGAGACCAACGCAGACCAAGATCAGCCTGTACATCTATGCAGTCTGATCATGGTCTGCACTGTTCACTATTGAGTCAATAAATATTTAGCCATATTGTTACTATAAGAATGTTAAGTAAATTTACATGTAACTATAATAAAAAAATTAAACAATATGTGGACCACAATGTATATGATTTAAAAAGATTTGGATCTCATTGTAACCATATATGTCAATAATGTAACATTTAAGGTATTTGTAATTATATGACAATAATGTAGCATTTAAAAGAGTTTGACCAGATTGTAACTAAATGACAATAATACAGCCATTGAAATTTACAAATATAATTGATTGTAACTATAAGACAATAATATAACTAAAGATTGTAACTATATGATAATAATATAACATTTAAGATTGTATTCATATGGCAATAATGTTACATTTAGATTTGGATCACATTTTAACCATATCACAATGATATAATTTTAAAAAGATTTGGACCACTTCTAACTAAAAAGGTTTGAATCACTTTTAACTAAAAAGATTTGGACCACATTCTAACTAAAAAAGGTTTGAACCACTCGTAACTAAAAAGACTTGGACCACATTCTAACTAAAAAAGGTTTGAACCACTCGTAACTAAAAAGATTGGACCACATTCTAACTATATGACAATAATTTAACATTTTAAGATTTGGACTACGTTTGTAACCATATGAAATTGATATGATGGTTTGAACTTGTCGTATTCGTATTTCAGTGAAAGCGTTGCAATGGGTCTTCTGAGTAGATTGAGCTTGGTGCAAATTGATTGAAATTTTAAGCGGGAACCCATTCAGTGTCAATTATTTAAAAAAATATAAAAAAAAACTTTTTCTTATTATTTTTGAGTATTTTTTTTAATTAGTCTATTTAGTATGATTTTTTTGTTTCTAATTACTTTAATGTGCATTAACACATAGAGTACATGGTTCCGTCTGATATTAACAGATTGTTATCTTGATGCAGATCGTTCTAATAACATTCATTAATACTGAATGTATTATTCTATAAAATGATCCCTGCCTCTCAGTGTATTGTTTTATAGGTCAAAGTCCCAACCGCAGAGCCGTCTTTGATGTGCATTTGTCCCTTATAGCCCTAATGGACCTGAAAGATTGTTGAATTCTCCATTTGATATTTTTTGCGACAAGTAACGTTTTATCCAGTGTTTATCCAGTGCATAATGCAGCTGCTTTGATCAATAACGGGACAAGTTCTATTTCATGTAGCTCCCTTTGAAATATGAGCAAATGTTTGTTGTAGAAATTTTATCAATATTCCGTCTGCTACAAAGAGATATTTGATCTTTTCAAATTATTCGTAATAATAATTTGTGTGGTGTGTTTTCGTTTGATATCAATTTATCTGTCATAGAAATGGTTCTTTCTAAAAGCTCTCCTGCAAAGGAGAAGAAATTATTGGCTGTTAGCACAGTTGGACTATTCTTTTCGTAAAACTTCCGTTAAAAAACCCTCGGTTTCCGGACCAGCCTGCTGATATACCACGCACACTCTGTGTCAGCTTCTTAAAAATTCAGGATCAGTTTGTCAGAAGAGAATAAAATGAAAATCTAAAAAATATATCATGTGTCTTCATCTGTTTCATCTGACCCTTTATCACTGTCAATCGCTAAAAACCAATTATCAAAGAAATACAGAAAGTAAAAAAAATAAATATGACTAATGTTAAAAAAGATTTGGATCAAGGTTACAGGTTCAGCATTCATCATCATCATCACCAGTCATTTAACGTGCAGGGTTGCACGCTGCCCTATTGCTGTCCTCTAACCATCTCTGTCAAGGGCTAGAGCTGTTCTCAGACTGCATCTTCATCAGTTACATCAGATTAAATAATTATAAGTCAACAGTGGAGTTAAGCCCATTGAATATGTTGAAACCATTTGTGTCACTAAAGTAGTAATTTTAAACTGTTTTCTTGCATAAAGATTAGGAGACAAGTTCTTATAACTTTATATTACTGATGTCCCTCAGTTGTTCCTGGCTCCCACCTGGGAAGGCCACAAAAAATCCTTGTCCCCAACAGGGTTCAAACCCACAACTTTTGGATCCATAGTCATGAATTTTATCACTGGATTACAACACACTGCAGATTTGTCAGTCCCAGCTATCTCAAATATGCATGTAAATATACAAAGACATAAAGCCCCATCTTCATTGTCCAATATCCAGGTGGAAAAATAACCTGCATACTTGTATGATCTGGTTGTCCCAGAGTCTCCACCAACCAACACCTCTGCCTTAGTTAACCCTTTCCCTCATAGAGGACACCATGAAAAGACCTATGCGAACAGCATAAAACCAGATGAGCCTGCTCCTCAGTGGTCTGGAAATGAGGATTTTGTAATTAAATTTGGTAAGGTTTAACTGTGGTTTTCTGCAGATCAGGCTTTATGTGGTAACTACTGAGTGCGTCAAAATGAGTCTATAGGAAGGAAAGGGTTAAATAGCCGGAATGCCCCCATTTTATCCTGGATAACCCTAGTTATCTCCCTGTTTGGCATGGCTCTTTCACAGTATTGCGCGGCTGTATTTCCTGGTCCAGGCAAGCACAGATCATCTATTGTCAACTCATCTACCGTGCTAACCAACCCCAAGTTACAATGATCTATTCTTACTGGCCCTGCACTGGTGTATACCAGGGTTGTGTTGGACATGACCGCCCCGATCATGCTAGTTCTGCATATTTCGCCCATTCTTTTTAAACAAGAAATATGGTCTTCCAGACTGAGCCAGATCAACAGACTTGCATATCATCCTAAACTTCTATGTTTCTGCTGCAATTGTCTTTGATTGTGTTTCTCATAAAACATTATCCACTGACATGAGAGATTGGGGTGTAACTTTTTTTTTCTTCTAACTTCTGCTCCTTATATTTTAAGGCCAATATTTCTCTGATTAGATTCTGATGTTCGGGATACAAAATGTATTTTGATTAAGGGATTACCAGTGCTGGCAGTAAAGTGATATCGCTCTTATGATAAATTGAGAACTGTTTTCTATGGAAGGGTATCAACGCATAAATTGCATCTTGCATTCGTACATTACAACTTGCATTCATACATCGTACATCTACATCTTTCCTTTGTACATTGACATCTTGCATTCGTACATTCACATCTTTCCTTCGTACATTTGCATCTTGCGTTTGTATATTTACATTTTGCATTCATACATTCAATATTACATTCGGTTATCTAATATTGGAACCGTCCTTAAGCATTTTGCTCAAGTGGCATGATGCATTTTTTAATTTAATGTTTTAACCTTATTTCAAATTCTTCGCTAGATCGGCGTTTCATCGTCTTACTATAAACAAATGATAGAACATGCGACAAAATAGAACGCGACCAACAGTGTTTGACAGCAGAAGGCGCAAGTTCGGAAACTGTCGGGTTCTGGACGGAAACTGCCGACAATATACGAGTATTTTGAAAAGATACAATAGTTGTAACAGTCGTTTTAAGCTGTTTTAAATGAGGATGAATTTATACTGGTTCATATTATGTTTAGTTGAATACTTATTCAAGTTAGTTTGTTTTAGAACATGACATGCACTGCCAAGACCAGCGTCTATCACTTGATTTTTTTTTTAAAGTTGTTTATACCAACGCATGATTGGTGATACCATTTGCGGCATTTTTTTTTTTCACATTGAACCATATTATCAGTGAATTCAGGCATTTCACATACATCCTATCACCAACGGCATTTTCTTGTGTGCAAACTTACACAATGAAAACAAAACTAAATTTACAACCAACACAGCTGTCCAACATATAAAAACACCTATATATTCTGAATACTAAAGTTTATTATATCCGGATCCTATATCCGCCTTTGCACAACACATCAAAACCTTTATTTGTAATCTTACATTAACGCTGGCGTTAATTTGTTTATTAAGGGTAGCTTAAAATTACATTCATTTTATACTTAGCTAAATCAATTTACATATTGAGTATTTAGCGAGTAAAGACAATTTCTCTGTGTATGTTCTTTCATGACGTTTTTGATGAAAAAAAGATCAAAGTATGTTTGTTTACTTCTTCCTTTGTTTCTTTTCAACGATCAATTTGCTAATGGCCAAACAAATAATTTCTCGTGAAATACCTACCATTAATAATGTCAATGTGTGAAACAGTGTAAATTAATTACACCAATTAATACTTTATTTATCTTTTGAATGTGCATAACATCAAAGTACTTTCGGAATTCCCGATTTAAAATTGCGTTAATTGATCAATTATGAAGACTTTAATATATTATCTGAGTAAACATTACATCATTTTTTTTTCTTCTAATTTCAGGTTTAAAATTGCGTTAATTGAACAATAACAAGACTTGATTATAAATGTAAACGGTCTCAGTCGGTCTCCGATCTACGCTCCCCCCCCCCCCCCCCCATACTAAACGACGGTCTCCGAGACCTCGGAGACCGGCGGAGACCGTCGATAATTTGGAGACCGGCTTTTAGTAGGCCCCAACTTATTTCAGTCATTTACGGAAATTGCCGACAACAAATGCGTAGCGCCACCTGTTAGCATAATTTGGTCGTCCCGTCATTATTACACCAGGTGTCGCATCGTATTATGCCTTGTGTATTGTGCTGTTTACATTCGGCTTTCCACATTCGGCTATTCGTCATTGTTACTGCTATGCTCTCTGACATTTGTCATTCGTTAAGAGGAAGGTGTTATTTTAAATTAGAATATTAAACACATTAATAAATATCACAAAGTAAGATGTACAAAGCAAGATGTGCATGTCACAAAGCAAGATGTACAAGTCACAATACAAGATGTACAAAGCAAGATGTGCAAGTCACAAAGTAAGATGTGCAAGTCACAAAGCAAGATGTAAATGTACGAATGCAAGATGTAAATGTCCGAATGAAAGTTGTAATGTACGAATGCAAGATGTAAATATACGAATGCAAGTTGTAATATACGAATGCAAGATGCAATTTATGCGTTAATACCCTTCCATAGTTTTCACCTGTCTGTTTTGATACCAAAGATTACAACATGCAGTACTTTTCTTCTCATGTGTTTTGTTCTACATGCATTTTCTGCATGATGCAGCGTCGTAAAAGCAACAGATTTTCTTTTATTGGGATACAGTGAAGAACATTAAAATTCATATCATAAATGGTTACCATGGCAATTTAGCATTTTTATTATGAAAAAGGTTGTTTTAAAATTTTTTTTTAAAAAAAATTTTATTCTGCATGTATTATTGTGCTGTATCAGATATTCCAATGACAGAGTCCTTGTATTGATCACTGACTTGAATTACACCAACATGCAATACTTAAGAGTAACTTAAAATCTTAAATATGATAGAAACATATTCCAACGTTCTTATTTTGCAAAATATTTAAACACATGTATAGTACAGACTTAAATAAGTAACCTTACTGACTCAAACTATTAGGAAATAATTATCATGTAATTGTGACAGAGTTAAGTTTCGCCTTTTTTGCTTGTCTATTTTTCACTCTGGTGTCGCTGTTGTTGTCGTCGTGGTGAAAAACTTTAACCTTGGCCATAACTTTTAAACTTTTTTACCATCTGTCATCAGACTTCATATATGGTGGTCTGACTGGTTCTCAAACCTCTTACCAAGCAAATCCATAGTTTGTGTTTTACAAAGTAAAATTATGAAAATCAAATCTGTTATTTAAAAAATAATCTTTTATACATAAATTATTAGCATTCATGGGTAATTATTTCACTTGTAGAGTGCTTAAAAAAATATGTATTCCCCACCACCCAAACACAAAATCTGTCATGGCAGCTGAATTATGACCTAATTTCAAACCTCAACATAAACGTTACTAAGAATAGAGTGTCACATGGATTTCCATGGTCATATTGACTGACTGTTTCTGCATTTCAATAATTTCTCATTTCTGCATTTTTGTAACAAGGGCAAAAAGTCATAAGAATATATGCTAGTACTTATACAATATTCTGTTCAACTGGGTTTTTTTTTTACACATTTTTGTAATTTGACAGCTACAGACATCTTGTAAATAAACAAAGCACCGATACACAAAAAAGTTATGATGTAATAATAAATGTGTAAACATGCACACGGTTCTAGAACAAATAAGAAAGACAACAGGTCAGGTTCGAGAACAGGTCAGTCCAGGATACTCGTTCACTGTCACAAGGGCTACATCTTCATTAAGGGCCATAACCTTTAGGACCATTTTGACCTGATGTACCTCCCCACTTTAAAAAAAAATTAAGAGACAAGCATTTGCATCCACATGCCATATGCTCTTGTTGATATTACCCTATTGTGCATTTCATAATATTAAAAGAACATATTTTCATTTTCATCTTTCCTTGAGACATATTGTTGTTTGATTACCTTATTAAAGAAAATAATTTTAAGAAAGACTTAAAGCCTATTTGTCATAAAAAAAATCAGAATTTGAATCCTGATATTTAATTGAGTTACTATTCTGTCACCTGTTTTTACCTGAAATTACAAACAGTCCGTTTACAAAGTAATAAAGGGAACAACAAGATTATGAATGATAAATAACAATTCTCATCAGAGTTTTTTTTACAGTTTTTCAATGAAGTTAAGAGATCAACTTTTTGTAAGAAGTCTAAAATCAAAATATTTCATGCATGCTTTATTTTATCCATAGATACATGCCTTATAGATTAACATATAGCTGTGTTGTATCACTCATTTTTATTTGTCATTTCATGCTTATTTTCATTACCTAAATTAGCTCATTAACGCTAATGAAAATTAAAATTTTGTTTTAACTGGAAATAAGTGGGGAGTGGGGGACACTAAAAAATGAAAACAATCACTTCATTGCTATGTTAGAATGTAATTAACATTTCTTTGTTTCAAACTTCCTGTGTATGATACACAATTGTTGAAATTCTCGTGAAGAGAAACCCAACAGATGTGCTAGCTGTTCAGAAGTGAAACATGCCCTTGAACGCATAAATTGCAGAAGTCCATGGGATGCTTAAAGTTTATGTCGACACGCTGCATTTCATTGTTGCGTAATTATCTTAACAGAGAAAAAAAAAAGGTAAAATTATGCATTAGAATATTCATAATGTGTATTCAACATCAAAGACGTGGGACGAGACTGAAAGAGAATTCATTAAAAGTGTGACTTTCTTACAAGATACGTTATTAATCACAATGAGTTGTCAAAAAATCCTTCACTGGAAGTGTAGGGTAGCTTCTGTTTGTAATGGCAGAAATGGACCCAGACAAATGTTTCGGTGGTGTTCTTCATAACAGCTTTTCACTTACTGCTGGTCTCTGGGCACCTGAGTTCTAGCTTAAATTGCACCAATAACGCTAAGTAAGGTCATATGATAATATATATTGATAAATTTTGCTGAAAAAAATCTTTGCGTTTAACCTTTAAGGTAAAGTCCCTGTAATGGTTCCGCTATATTTCGGACCTCATGGCCTTTCACGGAGATAACCAAGGTTTCCTAATGTTTCATTAGGATACCTTGGTTAACTTGGTAGAGGTTAAGTGGTCCAAAACAAAAGTGGAACCATTTCAGGGACTTTACCTTAAATGTAAGAGGGAAGCTTTAGGGGGAATTCATCATTCTTGCTTCCCTAATAAAAATGACCAAAATATTTTATTTTGGGACAGGTTTGCAATAAAAAATTCTGTCCTTTAAAATGATGATGTCCAGGATGGCATCGGGTGTCCGCTCAGGTTGATTTTTTTTAATGTTATAACTTCTATGTCCTTCATTGGATTGCTTCAATATTTGGACAGTTGGAACGTGGATGGACCTGTACATTATGCAGTTTAACTTGTGACATAGGGCTTGACCTTTGACCTCCTTTTGATGAAAAAAAAAAAAAAAGGCGTTTGGATAGGTTTTCCTTTTGGTTAATCTGCTATAACTTCTGTTCGCTTCAGTGGATTGCCTCAGTATTTGGACAGTTGCTGAAGTGGATGGATCTCTTCCTTTTGCATTTGACCATGACCTTTGACCTACTTTTGATGAAAAAAGCCCGGAAAAAACTGTCCATAGTATCATCAGGTCTTGACAAATAAGTAATAATTTTGGTCAACATAGTAATGTATTTGAATATTCTATAAAACAGGAATTTGCTCTTCCCAATTTAAGAATTGATGATAACACAACACTGCAATGGTTGGCTATTTTTTCTCTACTAAATGGAAAGGTAATTATACAGAAAATTATTTAAATAGGAATAATATGAGCTCAGTTATTATTTTACATCAGAGGGACAAATGTTAAATGCTGTATCTTCTACAAGAAAGACTGCAAAAATTATTGACATGCTCATTCTTAAGGGTACTGGTCACCTGTCATTGACAATCTGTCAATACATTTACTGCTGGTAGAAATTGAGATACATGTCATGATGCTCACTCTACTAGCACATTATGGAGAAACCATTTAAGCCCCATCAATATCAAAGACAATTACCTGATGTTTTAATGGGATCAGGTAACAAAGGCAGCTCATAATCTTTTATTCAATTAATGATGCAGTATTTTTATCAGACTCTTGCTTTTGACAGCTTTATGACTGTCAGACATGAAATGGAAAGAGACTTCTCAATGAAAATATTCTGTGACAAATAACAGGTTCTTTGATAGGTTTGGAATTAATGGAACATTGAGAATAAGGATCCCAAAATGTGTAATCAAGAACAATAAAGCAGACCTTCCTGTGGAGAAGATTTACAGCAGAATCAAGCAGTCCTTGACCAGAAAGTAACTGAGTAGAATTTAATAAATTGATTCCCTGGCTCACTTCTGATGATTATCTTATTGTCAAGGGTAAATAGAGGGGAAGTTGATTGATCACAAGGTTTTAATCTCACACAGATAAGTGGCTAGCCATTTGACTAGGAGACAAGCATGAAACATTAGTGATGAGAATTATTGCAGTTGTCAGGCTAGAAATTGAATTCCAAATACTTGCTGATTTTATTATTGGGTATATACACATCTGCAAATTCTTACAATACATGAAGTTCATTTCATTTAGTTTATGTCAAATAGACTTTAACATAAGATTTTTGCAAAATATTAAGTTCAATACATTAACCCTTTCCCTCATAGAGGACACCATGAAAAGACCTATGCGAACAGCATAAAACCAGATGAGCCTGCGAGTAACTCGCAGGCTGATCAGGTTTTATGCTGTTCGCTGCTCCTCAGTGGTCTGGAGATGAGGATTTTGTAATTAAATTTGGTAAGGTTTAACTGTGGTTTTCTGCAGATCAGGCTTTATGTGGTACCTATTGAGTGCGTCAAAATGAGTCTATATGAGGGAAAGGGTTAAGTTGAAACTAACAGATTTAAACAATAGATTTTTTTGTGTGTGCAAAACATGAAGTTCAAACCATTTAGATTAAGTCATTAACAGGTGTAAACATAAGAATTTTGCAGAATATGAAGAGTTTGCACATCACCTTTGTTTGATTTTTAGCTCACATGAGCACAACGTGCTCAAGGTGAGCTTTTCTGATCGCCTTTTGTCCGGCGTCCGTCGTCCGTGCGTCCGGCGTCAACAATTGCTTCAAACAACATCTCCTCCTAAACGGCTTGGCCAATTTGAAAAATATTTTGCAGGAATGTTCCTTGGATGAAGCTCTACTAAAGTTGTATAAATGGTTCTGGTCCATCGCATAATTAGGTCACAGGAGCTAAAAATAAAAATGAAAATTTAAAAAATCTTCTTCTCTGAAACCACAAGGCCTAGCCTTTTGATTTTTGGTATGTAGCATGATCTTATGACTCTCTACCAGGATTGTACAAATTATGACCCTGGGGTCAAAATTGGCCCCGCCCCAGGGGTCACTTGATTTAAAGGAAAAACTTAAAAAATTTTTTTGGTTATAGGCCACTACCAAGATTGTACAAATCATAGCCCTATGGTGATAAATGACCCCGCACCAGGGGTCACTTGTTTTACACAGAGTTATATAGGAAAATCTTAAAAAATCTTCTTCTATGAATCCATTAGGCCTAGAGCTTAGATATTTGGTATGTAGCATCATCTTATGGACCACTACCAAGATTTTACAAATCATAGCCCAAACGGTGATAAATGCCCCTGCACTAGGGGTCACTTGTTTTACATAGAGTTAAATAGGAAAATCTTAAAAAATCTTCTTCTATGAATCCATAAGGCCTAGAGATACGATATTTGGTATGTAGCATCATCTTATGGTTCATTACCAAGATTGTTCAAATCATAGCCAAACGGTGATAAATGCCCCTGCAATAGGGTCACTTGTTTTACATAGAGTTATATAGGAAAATCTTTAAAAATCTTCTTCTATGAATCATAAGGCCTAGAATTAGATATTTGGTATGTAGCATCATCTATGGTTCATTACCAAGATTGTTCAAATCATGACCCTATGGTGATAAATGCCCCCGCACCAGGGGTCACTTGTTTTACATAGAGTTATATAGGAAAATCTTTAAAAATCTTCTTCTATGAATCCATAAGGCCTAGATATTAGATATTTGGTATGTAGCATCATCTTATGGTTCATTACCAAGATTGTACAAATCATGACCTTATGGTGATAAATGCCCCCGCACCAGGGGTCACTTGTTTTACATAGAGTTATATAGGAAAATCTTTAAAAAAATCTTCTACTATGAATCCATAAGGCCTAGAGCTTAGATTTTTGGTATGTAGTGTCATCTAATAGTTCATTATCAAGATTTTCAAAATGGTGGCCCTTTGGAGATAAATGACCCCGCACTAAGTCTTCTCCTCTGAAACCATAAGGCCCAGTGCTTATATATTTGGTGTGTAGTATTGTCAAGGCTAAAATGTTTAAGATTGAGTTATATCAGAATTCTTGTCTGTTTAAAAACCTTGTAATCAGTTATAGCAATGGTACTCAGGTGAGCGTTTCAGGGCCATCATGGCCCTCTTGTTTCAATTCAAACTTCATTCCCAATATACATACATTTACATTGACTACAGATGCGTTTGGCCGAGTGGATAGAGCGTCTGCCTCAGGAGCAGGAGGTTGTGGATTCGATCCCAGGCCCGACATACCAAACTCGTAAAAACGGTACTGTTATAGCTCCTTTGCTTGGAGCTCAGCATATAAGGGTAGTTGCAGGACTGGTTGGTTCGGTGTCAGGATAATGTGACTGGGTGTGGTATCATGCAACATGTCTGTTGTGTTATACTGCAGTGTTGCAGCACTATATCTGTCTTAATTAAGTAGAAATCGTCTCCAAATGACTGAAATACTGTTGGTGGGATGTGAAACCCAACAAACAATGAGTTTGCATGATATTGGCTAGTATTTTACATTTGATTGTGATTGGTCCAGCATCAGAGGGCAATATGTTGGATACAAAGTCCATAGTCAAACCATTGTGTTTATCTCCTTTCTTGTATCTAGATCTGTTGGCTTCCATCCCTTCATAACATGTGTTTATTGATTAGTCTTGAATCAATTTCGAAATTGTTTTAGTTTGTGATAAACCACTATACTTTACATGATGAAAGTATTTTTTTGATGTTTAAAAAAAATAATTTTTCTCATGATCTCATGATACATCTGAGTACATTTGTTAATTTGTGTCATGGTAAATATTACAAAAAAAGAGATAATGAACATAGTTTGTAAAAAACCCCAAAAAACCATGCAATCTATAACCAGGGCTTGTTGTCCCAATGTGGCATCATGCATTTAGAACAGGACTGGTTGTCCCAATGTGGTATCATGCAATCTAGGACCAGGACTGGTTGTCCCAATGTGGCATCATACAATCTTGGACCAGGACTGGTTGTCCCAATGTGGCATCATACAATCTTGGACCAGGACTGGTTGTCCCAATGTTGCATCATACAATCTACGACCAGGACTGGTTGTCCTAATGTGGCATCATACAATCTTGGACCAGGACTGGTAGTCCCAATGTGGCATCATGCAATCTAGGACCAGGACTGGTTGTCCAATGTGGCATCATGCAATCTTTGACCAGGACTGGTTGTCCCAATGTGGCACCATACAATTTAGGACCAGGGCTGGTTGTCTCGATGTGGCATCATGCAATCTAGGACCAGGACTGGTTGTCCTGATGTGGCATCATACAATCTAGGAACAGGACTGATTGTCACAATGTGGCATCATGCAATCTGTGACGAGAGCTGGTAGCCTCAATGTGGCATCATGCAATCTTAAAGCAAGACTGGTTGTCCCATTCTGGCATCATACAATCTAGGACCAGAACTGGTTGTCCGATGTGGCATCATACAATCTAGGACCAAGGCTGGTAGTCCCAATTTGACATCATGCAACCTATGACCAGGACTGGTTGTCCCAATATGGTATCATGTTATCTAGGACCAGGGTTGTTTGTCCAAATGTGGCATCATGCAATATATGACCAGGGCTGGTTGTCCCAATGTGGCTTCATACAATCTAAGACCAGGACTGGTTGTCCCAATGTGGCATCATGTAATCTAGGTCCAGGACTGGTTGTCCTAATTTGGCATAATGCAACCTATGACCAAGGCTGGTAGTCCCAATGTGGCATCATACAATCAAGGACCGGGACTAGTCGTCCAAATGTGGCATCATGCAATCTATTACCAGGGCTGGTTGTCCCAGTGCTGAATCGTACAATCTTGGACCAGGACTGGTTGTCCCGATTTGGCATCCTGTAAGCTATGACCTGGACTAGTTGTCCCAATGTGGCATCATGCAATCTAGGACCTGGACTGGTTGTCCCATTGTGGCATCATGCAATCTAGGACCAGGGTTGTTTGTCCATACGTGGTATCATGAAATATAGGACCAGGGTTGTTTGTCCCAATGTGACATCATGTAATCTAGGACCAGGGTTGTTTGTCCTAATGTGGTATCATGTAATCTAGGACCAGAGTTGTTTGACACAATGTGGTGCCATACAATCTAGGACCAGGGTTGTTTGTCACAATGTGGTAGCATGCAACCTATGGCCAGGGCTGTTTGTGACAATGTGGTATGCAATCTAGGACCAGGGTTGTTTGTCCCAGTGTGGCATCATGCAACCTGTGACCAGGGCTGTTTGTCACAATGTGGTAGCATGCAATCTAAGGCTGGTTGGCCCAGTGTCAGGATAATGTAACAGAGGTATCTTGCCACATGCCAGAATCATGATACATTAATACTGTATTCCGTGAATAATGACTCAGTTTAAAGGCATATTTGCACAATGCAGTTATTTTCTATATAGACAAAGAAGAAAAAATTGTTTTAACATATTTATTCATTGACATACATATAAATACAAATACATTACATTAAGGATTAGAACAGTAGACATAATTATCTAATATAGTTCTGTTTCTTAACATTAAATACAGAACTGCAGTATGGCAGGTCAGTGAAATTTATTAAGCTGTTAACTTAAAGTATTTAAACTTCATATGTGAAAGAACAATGATATTAAAAAAGGCAGAAATAAATAATATTATATAATCAAGCACATGTGGAGGTGAATATAGATGAAACTAGCTATAAAAGATATTTTAGACAAAAATAGGAAATGCTAGGAGAGTGGAGACAATTGGAATGGTTAGCTGATCTCAAATCTCTTTGTTAAATCGATGGACTGATGAACCATATCAAACACAAACAAGTTTTGAGATTCAGAAAGATTGTCATCACCGTAAAGTAAGGTTCTGAAAATTACATTTGGTACCATATTTATAGATTGGATAAAATCTGATGTTGGTTTACACACATTGGACATTGAAACATGTAATGATATGTTGTTTCAATCTGTCCACAGTGACACATTAGTGAAGGAACTAAATTTCTGTCATGTAAGTGTTTTTAAAAGGAACTACAATTGGTGCGGAGACGTGAATGGAAAACTTGTAATCTACTTTTTCCATGGTAATATAATTTATTTGGAGCTGGTTCATCAAAGTTAAGATAATTTTCAAAGCCGAAAATACTGTCAATAAGTAATACATCATCTGGAAGTGAATTCCATGTTTGAATAACACATGGAAGGAAAGAATTCAAATAAAGAGAAGTACGTGTTCTTAAATCAACAAAATCTGAAGAGTTTCTATATGATCCTGTAGAGCTCTGACCAACGGTTGGTGGAATTGATTCAGATCAATAATCAGGACGATCCCACCCAGCCTCATTGTCTAAATTTCAAATAGATACTAATTTAGGGCAACCTGTAAATATACGTTCTTGTTTTTCAAATTGGGAATATTCGGAAACTCACTTTCAGGGACAGATAACTCAAAAAGTAGAGTCATAGGTGACCCCCCAGTTTTTTTCCATAAATTAGTTTCTAATGTAATTCTCTATTATCATGCAAAATTTTAGAATATTCTCATGGATAGTTTTAATTTTCCTTCTTTGTCTATATAGAAAATAACTGCACTGTGCACCTATGCCTTTAAGTTAGGCTGCTTTAATTCTTGATTGTCTCTGAGAATCACCATGAAAATACCATGCAAAAGACATAAACCTTTTTAGACAATCTACAGTTATTGCTGGCATGTGTCCCTTTCTGCAATTTGATAAGGAAAGTTAAGTTTTGCTCTTCAAAATTTAACTCCATCGGTACCATAATGCAGTTACACTTCCATATTGATTTCGCATGTTACAGATTTTACACTTTATTTTCCAGTTTTACCTACAAGTAATAGAGACACAGCTGACTCCAAAATGGAAGCATAGGGTCTCACAGTGTGTTGTAGCATCTTGGATTTTAATAGTCCATCGTTACACCAGTTTAATGGTACTTGTTAAATTTCAGCCAAGAGGAGTGTGCTCTTAAGATGTATGCAGGCAATCTGAAGAAGCATTGAATCACCTAGCATGGAATAGCTTGAGGCATTTTCTTTACTACCCGCCAGTGCTTAATGCAACATCAAATGTTATTTAAAAACTTAACTGCATATTATCATCAATCTGAGAGGAATTTGGATTAAAAAATAAGTTCTGGGGCCTCCGCAAGGGAATAATTTCATGCAATGAAAAAAGGCCCTGAGACGACTTTTGTAACTGTTCTAAACCTAATCAGCCAGAAATGAACACATACTACAATAAGATTGTCATTTAGCTGTTATGTAGAGGTGACGGCTTTTAGATACAGGTTTTGTCTTAGATTGATCACTAACCCTTGTGTAGCTAAATATTTTTAGCTCACATGGTCATGTTGTTCAGGATAGATGCCTGTCTGTGGTTTGTCCATCTGTTGGTCATCTGTCCATCTTCCACAATTGTTTCAAACAATATCTCTTCTGAAACAACTGGGCTATTTGATAAAACTTGCTCAAATTTTGTTCAAATGGTTCTGGTCCATTGCATATCTGGGTCACAGCTGTTAAGGAGCTAAAAATTTATTTCAAAATAGAAATCTTTAAAAAATCTTCTTGTCTAAAACCACAAGGCTAGCAGGATATTTAGTGTGTGGCATTGTCTAGAGGACCTCTACCAAGTTTGTTCAAATAATAGCCCTGTGGTCAAAAATGGCCTTGCCCTGGGAGTCACTTGATTTTACATAGGGTATATATAGGAAAAACTAAAACAAATTTCCGAAATCGCAAGGCCTAGAGCTAAGATATTTAATGTGTGGCATTATCTAATAGACCTTTACCAAGTTTGTTGAAATCATGGACTTGTGGTCAAAATTAGCCCTGCCCCGGGGTCACTTGATTTTACATAGACTTGTGGAGGATAAAACCGTCCGTACCCACAAGATTTTGAGTTTAAGTATTAGGTATGTAAGTATGTAACACTGATCCACCAAGTTTGCTCAATGTATGGCCCTAGGGTCAAAATTGGCCCCGCCCAAGAGGTCACTTGATCTTACATAGATTTATGTAGGAAAAAACATTAATTAAAGATTTTCTTGTCAGAAACCACACCGTCTGGGGTTTAGATACTTTGTTAACTGTTTACATGATATTAATGTGTTTTGACTCCTTGGCAAACATAGCAGACCCCTATTCAACATCTCCTTCCAGGGTCTCCTCTGTTTGTTCATACAGAATTGTAACTCTGCAATTGGCATAGAAAAATCAGTGTTTCATACATTGTATAATGTATAATAAATTAATAAACATGAGGTCTTAAATTCATACATGAATATTCATGAGGTAAAGGGTAAACTTCAAATGTGACAATGCTAATTATCATGCATAGGCTTTGATTGCAGACTTATTTTGTTGATGTTCAAATGACCCTGCTTGGACTCGAACCCAAAGGGTTGAGTGGCTAAGTAATAGTAAGTCAGCAACTGTAACCACTTGACCATGGAGGACCCACAGACTCAGGTTAATGATGGTTGATTTATAAAAGCAATAACATTGTTAAGAAGCATTGTATAGAGATTTAGAGAGAGAGAAAAAAGAGAAAGCTTTATATCATATTTTTAAGCTTTCGTCAGTTAGCAGTTGTTATTATATATCTCTACTTTGTAACAGATATACAACCTTAGCAAGGCCTGTTCAGAGTCCAGTAATTACTTTTAAGGTCACATGATTTCCTTATAAAATTATTGACCTAGATAGCAGGGGGTACTTGAGTGGCTCTACCCCAGATGGGGAGGCTTCTGAATAACACCTGGCACTTCCTGCGTCATGGCAACATGGCTTGGCCCACAATTCCTTCTGTCCAGACCTGCCACTGATATGCACACATGGAATCACCCAATCAGATTTGGTTGTTAATTGCTTTTTCAATATCTTTACTTCCGATCTTGGGAAAAAAAAGACACTTATAATGTTCAGAATATCCCTTTTTGTGTGTGTATTTTTGTTAGTGAGGAAGAAGAAAAAAAATCTTTGATTAATACTTGAACATTTTCTTTAGCATATAAAAAAGAATAGAAAAAATGGTGATTTTGGAATATAATTGGGCTTGATTTTAACAACAAGAGGGACTCCTATATATTGGACTCTTATAGTTCCTGGGAAAAGAGCCATTAATTTGTCAATAACTTGATAAAGAAAGAAAAAACAGCAATTTCCCCAGGATTAGTCTGGTACCCTTGTTACATTCCTCAACAACAACAAAAAAAAAGCGAAGTGAAAAAGAAAATCCACCATCCCCATCTTGTGGGGATTTTATGATGCATAATAAGGGGTTAATTTTGGTGTGAGACTCTGACAGGGGTGGATAGGAGCTCATGTTCTCCTGATATGAGGGACCCTTTTATCAGCCCCTGAAGGGCTCACTTTGATATTATCAGACCCCAAACATTTTGCTTACATTTTTCAGAACCTCGCTTCTGCATGTGGTATCTATAGCAAGCTATGTAAGTGATCTGTAGCTCACAGCTGCTCTTCGCATTATGTCATTTATAACAGTTTTTATGATCTTCAAAGTCTTGCTTAGGTGATAAAACTTCAAACTACAGGCTGTGTGCAAATGTGCTGGGCAGACTGGATGTCCTCACTGTAGCTGTTCTAGTTTAAATGAAAATGACTTCAAATGAAAGTGAAAGTCTTTTTAGGATATATTTTTTTGCAAGTATAATTTAAATCAAACATGCAATGGATGTAAAAACAGTATAAATTGTGTTAATTTTCAGGATTTTTTTTTTAATAATGGAAATATATAAGTATATATATTATATCAATATAATCATAAACTTTGATCTTAATCTTAACAAGATTTTAATTTTGAATAATAAAATTTGAAGAAAAATAGATATTGTTAAAATGATGTTTCCTTAAATTTAACCTTTCCAAAAAATTTAATTTTTTTTTCTCAAGGCAAGTGCATACATTCTATATATGCTAAATAATAAGAGGGGCCGTTGAAAAGATCATTAAGTACTTAGCACTGTTGAAGCCTTCATTAGCATGTAAATATATGTAAATATATATATGCATATAAGTGCATACTTCACAGTCTCTTACAAATGTTGTTTTCATCCTTCTCCATTATTACTATGTAGTCTTTTATCTGATATTTTATCAGCATTTAAAGATGGATTAAACAAATCTCATTTGATTTTATATTCAAAGATTTTGGGAAAAGGACAAGGTCTCACTAACTAGGGAAAGATGATGAGGCAATAAACATTATGTGCATACATGCCATATTTTCAGTATGTCTCCCAGGGAGGTTTTGAAATTTTCACAGGGAGATTTGGGGTCCAGCCAGGGAGATTTTACGACATATATCAAAGAGACGTTGTTAATGAAAAAATAAAATAAAGAAAAATACACATTTGATTACCCTTCATTAAATTCATTAACAGTTTATATTTTAATGAAAATACCTTTAAAAAATATATCTAAAAAAATCTAAAAATTTATTAATAGATATCTTATTCAAATAGAAACTTAACTTTCCACAAGCACCGTTTCACATTAAATGCAACACTACCTTGTAACAGATCAGAGATCATGCCATTTACATCAAACACATTTAAATTGATACAGTATCTTTGATTTATGGAATGATTTCTGATCATATGGTTTTAATTAATGGGGATGAATAAAGATAAAGAGTCAGATCATATTTAATAATATTTTCACCTTCTGTGTTTTTTTTTGTTTTTTTTTTTCTAAATTGAATTGCTTTTAGCCAAAATATTATTTAGCTGAAAATATTTATCGTGTACGGTATGGTGATATGAAGTGGTTATCCAACTCTTCCGATCAGCACATCTCATTATAGTAAATTATTCAGCAGACGATATCCGTTGTTAATCAAATCAGCGTCGGTGCGAAAATTGCACTTCATTTGCTATTTACCGCTAGCTGAGGTGTACTTTATATGATGTGTCCATATGACGAGTTTTGTTAAGATTTAAATAATTGGTAAACAGCTGATCTAATTATCATTTATTGTTTACACTTCCGGTAAATAAGGATTAGCTATTCTCCGGGACCTTTTTATCCCTGGTAAGATATAATAAAGCAATCATTTACGTCTTTATTACGATGTACCAAATGCATTCTAACCTTACTCATTCTAGCTTTAGTATTGCCTTGATAGCTGCTAATGACCCGACGATAATTGTTTCAACTGATAGACTGGCGAATCTGCTACCTGTCTGAATCACGCAATTTGATTGGATAAGGACAATCACACATTGCCTGTGGCTGTGTACAGCACACTGGTCAGAATTGATACTAACACATGTTCTTACGTAAGCTTCCTGATGCTGTATCATAGTTTGGTAATAGAATGGATTATACTGAGTTCAAAGGGAAACCTGTTTGATTTAAGTCAGACCGGGAGATTTTCACCTCCCGGCGGGAGATCGGGAGACAAGTCGAAATCCCGGGAGATTTAATCTCCCGCCGGGAGATATGGCATGTATGATTATGTGGAAGTATTGATATTGCGCATTGAATTTTGTAAATTTAAATAAACATTCACATATATGATTATGTTGACATAAATGCCATTGATAGTTGTATTTCTTAGAGCCATTTGGAGTTTTATTTAAAAAAAGAAAGTCTCTTTTTTTTTTCTGTCTGCCCTTTTTTTAAGCAACCATGTAAATAAATTGTCACTTTCATTGGAAAAGAAGATATGCATATTTAAAAAATAATAATAAAAAAAAAACACCAAAAAAACATTTAAGTAATGATCACATCATTCTGGTAGAATATATCACAGACCCATTTTTTAAAAATCTTGTTGTTGGAAGTTAAATTTGTAGCCCAAAAATGTTCATTGTTTAACTACAGCTTTGTTTCCCTCCTTCATGCTATGACTGAGTGAAATGTATTCTGCCTGTTTGTAAGACAAAAATTTAAAAAAAGACCTGGATTAAAGGTAACCTTTTATCTTAAAATAGATGCACATTTTGAGGTTTTGACGCAGCAGAGTAGACCCTGGTCAGGGTCTCCTTTGTTTGCTCATAAAGTATTGTAACTCAAATTCTACCGTCTGTACAGCACTAAAAAAAAATCCATTGTTTCATTTACCTTTAAAGTACAATAAATCAATGACTCATCAAGTAATAAATTTGCACATGATTATTCAGAAGTTAAAAGGGTATAAGATGTAAACCAATGAGCCCCTTACCAGTAGTGTACTGTACACAGTGGGTACAGACTGCACAGTGCTTTCCTGCCACCCTGTACCCTGTATAGTATGTTTCAAACGTTTAGTCACAAAGAAAATGTGAGGTAGCGAAAACTCGGGCTGATAGATTGATTTTCAGCCACACTGTCTACAGTCCATGTGCTAACAGCAGTGTTAGTGCTTCAGGAGGGAGTTGTGCACTTTTTGGAAATATGAATCGTGAACAATAGTGTTGTAACATTGAAATAAAAATCGGATAAAAAAACTCCTAATTGACCTCTGGTGTTTAATTTAGTGTATTTGATTTTAAAAGGTAAGTTATCTCTACATTCTTTAAAGCTTTATGATTTTTGTGGGTCGTTTTTGCTTGGACAGTTATTTATTTAAGTATTGTCTTAGATTATTTATTGTTGTTTCTTTCTGAGGGGACTCTCGATGAAGTTAGAATTTGTATTCAACAGGAGATGTAATATCATGAAACAAGATGGACTTAGGATTTGAAGTCATGTAGATTGACTGAGGCAGTAATGTTAGGTGAAAGGTCTTTATTGCTTTGTTGGATGAGTGATGATTCGGTTCAGTGAAACTATCAATGATATTGAGGATTTACCGGGTTGTTTAAATCAGTTGTGTTGTAATCAGAGGATATCAGTAGCTTTTGAAGGATTACTGTTAGAGCTATCTTATACTGACCCCCATTGTTTGGGGTGAGTAATTGTAACCCCTGGGGATGGAGGAATGGGAGAGGGAATTGTGGGGTATGAAGCAGGGTGTGTATACAAGGGGTGAGAGGAGAGGGGGATCAAGATTGTGCATTGTATCGAAACAGCTGTATCTTCATTTAAAGGGACTGTATGTGAGAGGGAGAAAAAGGGTCTGACTGATTATTGTGATTCTCAAACCTTTTGTTGAATTGGTTAGGATTGGAAAGAATGGAAGTGATGTTTTTCATTTCTGCCTTATATAATGCCTATATCATCCACAAGGGAGGTTGGCACTATCTAGAGATAGACTTTCCTGTAGTTATGAAAATCCACAATTAGCCAGTAACCAGTCTCTCTAACATCTTGTTGCAGTTGAACTCTATCTTTGTCTATGTCTCAGCCTCCACTCGCTTTGACAATGAAATTTTACCATCCTTGGAATGCTGTTTCTTAGTACAACAAAATGTGGATGGGTGAAAATATCAGTTGCTCAAAATTTACCGCTCTGAGGACAACCTTCAATTTGATAAACACATGGCCTCTGGAAAAGGTTAAATCAATAGCATTTATGCACCTTTCCTTTTCCCAGTTCCTCATTCTAATGATTATGTGGGTAGCATTATGTTTTCCCATTAAATAAGTATCATAAGAAATGATAAAATAAAGTGTTTTTCCTGTTTCCCAATTAAATTACTCTTTTTTCATAGTTATGTCATCAGCATGTATACTTTTTTACTTTTCCCAATTTCACTTCCCAATTCCTCTTCCTGACTTCATAATCATGATTGAGTTTTTCCTTTTCCCAATTCCTCTTCCTGACTTTTTTCCTTTTCCCCCTCTTCCTGACTTTTTTCCTTTTCCCAATTCCTCCTAACTCTTCAGAATTATATCAGCAGCATCTAAGCACTTTTCCTTTTCTAAACGCCTCTTCCCAATTACTGTATCATCAGTATGCAATTCTCCTTCTCACAAATCATTCTCTGTCTTTCATTCTTCTGCCTTTATGACACCTCCTTGTTATGTACATATTCCTTCATTGTCATGCCCTGTTGGTTTGGAATGCATTTTGATCAATCTTGACAAACATTTAATAAGCTTGTTTCTTATCTGAATTTCTTCCACAGGTGCACACAATTATCTATGTTGAACAAAGAGATGGCTTTGTGGTCTTCAAAAAGTAAATAACAGCAGTTATATGGAATCAGATAACCAGAGGAATATTCCAGCATTGATAAAGTCTCGGAATAGATTGAAATTTATCAGATACATTCTGTCATTAAGTATTAAAGTGCATCTTGAGTTGGTTTGATTGTCGCTATAAAGTGCCTGAGTCTGAGAGCCATTATATCTGCTTATGAAAAAGGTAATTTATCCATTATCTGATAAATAGACTCATTTTGATACATAGGCAGACAGAGCAAACCGAAATCAGACATCTCATACAATTTTACACAGTAAAACAAAGTGCAGTCAAAGAAAATTCACATGTTTGTATACCATTTAAAGTTCAGTAAATTGATATTCAAAAGTCATAAATTTGTACTTGAATATTCATAAGGTAAAGGGTTAAACTTGTTCTTAGTTCAAAATGTATGCCTTCGATCTAAACTAAGGTTTCCTGGAAGGAAGGAATAAAATGTGGTCAAAAATAGTTTTCCATGGTAACTCATCATGGATTCAATGTCTTTTTTGAGGAACAAGATTCCGGATCACAGGGTATGTTGTTCGAACCTTGGTCATGTCACTGCTAATTTCCTTGAGCAAGAAATCAACCTAAATTGTTCCTTTCCACTCAGGCGTACAAAAATGGGTACCTGCAATATTTGGGTCATAAATATGACTTCCTTTGGCCATTAAATATGTCTCAGCTGCTCAAATGGGATTTACAAAATTAATATACCCAATGATAATGGGGTAAAATGTCTGAAGTTAAACATGCACTAGTTTGAAAGTAGACCATATCTAGGTCATATTACCTTGCCTGGTACCTTTTTTGTGTCACCTGCTGTAAGCAGAGATGACACATAGGGATTACTTTTCTGTCATCTATCTGTACGTCCGTCACACTTTTCCTGTCACGCTTCAACAGGTGACATGTGTTCCAAAGAACACTCTTGTCTGTATAGCATTTTTTTATATATCTGGCATTTGAATAGTAAGGCGCCTTGGTTAGGGTTAGGGTACATTGACTCCAAATCCAAAGGTCGTGGGTTCAAACATCTCTTGAGGCATGATCATTTTATAACCTCAAGAGGCTCAAAGTACTGGTCTAACCCAAGACCTGTAGACGATGATTAGTATTACATTATTATTAGTAGTAATAAGATTCCATAACAATCAGTTTGAAAGAGAAAAAGTTACTGTAAAATCATTAATTTTCGTTGACATTAAATTTTGTTGATTATGTACCTAAGGGAATTTCATAGGAACATTAATTTGGGGATCTATGCTCTAGAACACGAGGTCTATATAAGAGACAAGTTTTCGTGGGGATTAATATTTGTGAAAAAAAACATTAGGAAATTGATGAAAATTAGTGTCCCCATGAAAATTAATGATTTCACAAACTTTGGAGATCTTTTCTTCTTGATATTTTAGTGTGTGAGTTTTTAAAATCAGTTGGGCGGGTGACAAATTGCCATGATTCAAGTACATGTAGCAGTTTCTAATTATATTTAATCAGCAGACCCCAAGAAATAGCATCAAGTTTTGTAAAAGGAAGTGACATTACAAAGCCAAAAAATGCAGGTGAAAGCGAAGTGTGTGGGGGGGCACTTTATCCAATCATGACTAGATCTACAAGTATTGCAGTTGAACTGGATATGCGAGAAAATGTATTGCATGTTTTCGTTTGATGTGAAGAGGCTTAATCATGTTAAGCAATTAGATCACAAATTGAAAATTGCAAGGACTCTCTCCGCCTGTCATTCATGTTGTGAGGATAAATGTGATGCTTCAAGTATCTCTTGGTTCTTATTATCATTTATGTTTCCCCCGTTAAATTGATTCATCTGGCTAAAAGCGACAGTTTTAAAGGTGTGCATGCAGATTTTATTCATGTCTTATAATATTTCTATAGAAGCTAGATTGAAGTCAGTTTAGTAAATTTATAATATTTTGGAAATAAATGTACTAATTATGTCAAAATCTGTTTTGACCCTTCACCTCATAAAGACACTGGTCCCTGGTGGCTGAGTGGTTAGAGCAGCTGCCCTAGACTTGGAAGGTTGTGGGTTCGGTCCCCAGCTGCGACATCCCAAAGTCGTAAAAAAATGGTACTGGTATGGGTAGTTCCCTTGCTTGGCGCTCAGGATATAAGGGTAGTTCTAGGACTGGTTGGCCAGGTGTCAGGATAATGTGACTTGGTGTGGTATCATGCCGCATGTCTACGGTGTGATACTGCAGTGTGGCAGCACTATATCTGTCTCAAGTAAACATTGTCTCCAAATTACTGAAATACTGTCAGTGGAACATTAAACCCTAACAAATAAACAAACCTCATATAGATAACACAGTACACCCAGAACAGACTGTTCTTTCCACATAGTATACCACACACAGCATTGGAAACTAATATGGTGTCCACCAAAAGTTGGGGGGGGGGGACTCCAGATTTGACATGCCAGGTGTTCCTCCAGCACATTTACTTTTCCGATTAAAAGTAAATTTGACAGCCACATTTATTGCAAACTGGTGTAATCATCTGCATAAAATGTTTTATGTTAGTAACCCTCTTGGATTAATGACAACTTTGCAACAAATGATTGTGCAATTATTATAAGGCCATCATACCGACAGGTTAGAGCGAACTAGGTTAAATGCATATGTTTATATAAGCACTTAGCCTAGTTTTGCTCTCATCCCCTGATATATACAAAAGATGTGACATACTCCTAAATTTCAAAACCGATGTTCCATCTGGATACCTGGCCAGAAAAGTTACTTTCAAGCACTGTACAGTCTGCATGACAATGAAATATTAATTGTTTTATGTATACCATTTAAAGCTAAGTTAACCCTTTCCCTTATAGAGGACACCATGAAAAGACTTATGCGAACAGCATAAAACCAGATCAGCCTGCGAGTTATGCTGTTCGCTGCTCCTCAGTGGTCTGGAAATGAGGATTTTGTAATTAAATTTGGTAAGGTTTAACTGTGGTTTTCTGCAGATCAGGCTTTATGTGGTACCTAATGAGGGCGTCAAAATGAGTCTATATGAGGGAAAGGGTTACTTAATATTCATTGAGTCATAAATTTGTATATAAATGGTTATTCTTTATGTTGTAAGGAATATCACTTTAGTTTTCACTCTAGCATCAGCATTCATATTATGCAATCTTCATAAAATTAGGAAACTGTGTTCATATGGCTTTAATCTTCCTTCCATTAGCTTGATTATAGCTATTAAAATATCTGAGTTGGCAACATCTTAAGAGCACGGGTTGTTAGGTTGGTGAAAGAGGGCCATATGGTCCTCTTGTTTTTGTTTTTTTTGCTGGTGTATTATTTTTATAGAGAGAATCTAAAAGCCATTCAGGTTGATATTGTTAGATTGGTTTTTTTAACTATCTAAATTTTGTTGTTGTTTTTTCAAACCAGGAAAAGCCAAATCAAACTGCAGTGTTATTTTAGTCTGCACAATTGTACATTACAGTGCTCCCTGATTAAAGGGTAGCAGATCAACCTGCAAATATATTAAAGGCCAATCATTTTTCTTTTCCATTGCTTGAAGCAAATGGCAGTTTATTTTAATCAACTTAATGTAATTATGTTTTCATGAATTTTTAGTTAACGAGTATCATTTTATAAAAATTGATTTGACTGATCTGGTTTTGTGTAGGTCATGTATGGTACATCAGTTCCCCACGGTCCTTTATCAGTGAATTTGTTTGTAAATTAAGCCTTAATATAACTATTGAGGATGACTGTTATGACTTCATCGGGAACGATGCTAGACTAAACTCAAGATAAGGTTATAGGCTGCTATAAAGAGGCGGAATGATCCAATACCAGTTAATTGGCATGATACTTCATTGAAAGACTTGATGGTTCTGGCAAAAGTATTTAATGATATCTTCCTGTGTTTTTCATCTCTATTTCTGAGTAATTGGCAATTTACTATTTAGTGATAAAAATGGTAATATATTTTTTATGGCTAGATATTTGCCGGGGGGGTCCCAAAGAAATGGATGGTAAGTGAGCATTATCATATGGAAATTAATATCATCTAATATTTTGTGTTCATGAATTTATTTAAGTTGAAAAAAAAATTTGCTTTTGTAATTAAAAAAAAAAAAAATGGAATGAGAAAGGTTAATATTTTATATCTAATGTTCAGAAGTTTGTTACAGCTAATTAGTAAAAAAAAAAAGAAAATATATTTATTGTTACCTATATGCAAATTAGTAATAAATGTGTTTGTGTGTGCTCATTTATATTATTTTTGATGACATTGTTGGAGCTAATTATACTGCATATGCTAATCACTTTCAAATTTTCTAAGGCAGACACGGTACTCACAGTGGAAGTATTATGTAATAAACTGGCCATTATTGGGTTTAAACCTTTAACCTTTGGGTTGTGATTTGAATCCCTTTCACTACTGCACAGGGGTCATATCAATAAATTTTTATATGACATTGTTAGGTTTTCAAGTGATCTTTATCTGTGAAGTTAGCCATTTCTGGCCCCTGTACCCTTGGGAATTGAAGGCATTTGAGGGTTTTATTGCAGAGGAAGGTTAATAAAATCCCAGGGTATGTGTGCAGCAGTATTACCTGGCCAGGTAATCTACACCTGAAGTCAAGATAAAGGCTCACCTTCACCAGGTGTATGTTAAAGGTGTACATGCTGATTTGATGAAAAAAGTCAAACAGGAAATCCTGTTCTTACTATATCTAATAATAAAAATTGTCCATAATTTTCTTATATAAGAGCTGACAACTGAAGCTATGGTATTTCATCATCTTCATTATCTATATCCATTCTGAACAGTTGCATTAGCAGTCAGCCCTTAACCCTTTCCCTCATATGGACTCATTTTGACGCACACAATAGGTACCACATAAAGCCTGATCTGCAGAAAACCACAGTTAAACCTTACCAAATTTAATTATAAAATCCTCATTTCCAGACCACTGAGGAGCAGCGAACAGCATAAAACCTGATCACTCGCAGGCTGATCTGGTTTTATGATGTTCGCATAGGTCTTTTCATGGTTTCCTCTTTGAGGGAAAGGGTTAATATAGAAATAAAACTCTTTTCACAATTCAGTACCAATATACAATATGAGGTGCTGCTTAGCTAAATGCAATATTCATTTGGAAGATATTTTTTGGTTGTAGACTTCAATGTTTTAAAACGCTGAATAATTCTTATTTCAGATGATTTTTGGATAGAATCTTTGTTTAAATTTACCAACGCCTCAAATGGAAAGCTGCCCTTGAAGAAAAAAAATCAAGTCTGTTCATGAACCTTTAATGTTCCTTGCCCAGTTTGTTTACAGCCATATCTAATTCAGAGGATGTAAAATGTCTGAGAAGACAGTCTTACCTTTCCTGTTGCTTTCAAAGGTGATAAATTGGTTAGAGAGAGGAGAGAGACAGAGTCTGTTGAATTACAAGGGATGTTACCTGGCTGGTTAGATGTCAGACTAGTGTTGTCTGTGGTTAGACCAGGGCACATGGGCGGAATGTAGGGGTTAATTGTGTAAAGTTGGGGAACAATTGATTAAATCAAACAACCCTTGTTAATTGGATTGGCAGGTCCTTCCTTGCAAGGTTGGTAGGTGTGTTCTTGGTGGTATTTTC
>CM037788.1:8624149-8674149 GCA_021229015.1 Solen grandis | reverse complement strand
ATGATGTGCTGAAGTGTACAATTACTGTGACAGTATTTCAGTCATATAGTGATGTGTAGCTACTTACAGTGGGAGGAAGACCCTGAGATCAGAGGAGCATGTGTATAAACCAGTCTACCAAATGCCAGGTTGAAAGCTTCCTCACATAAAAAGTCCCAAGTTCTCGGGATTTGAACCCACAGTGATGAGGTGGCGAGTAATGTGAAGTCAGCGACTGTACCTGCTTGGCCAGAGAGGCCCCAGTCATTATGGAAGTCTCTTTTCCTGCTGTAATGATTATTACCACTGAACATTGATTACTCTGTGAGGTATTCCAAGTTCTAACAACCTTTTGTGTTTCAGAATGTCCGTGTCGGTAACCAGCCCACCTCTGTGCTACTGTCCCCGGAGACCTTCAACACTACGGAGGGCTGTCCCTCCTTCAGTCAGTGCAGCAGTAACCCGTGCGCTGCACGTGCCCAGTGTATTGATGAGTGGGAGGGGTACACCTGTAAATGTCCACCTGGTAAGTACTGGTGACTCCAAATGTTAGTTTCTTTAAGGAGTATTTCATGAAATTTTAGAAAATAGATTTTGATGAAATATTGAGCATGTGTTGGTTCAAGGCACAGTGGCTTGTCAAAAGAAATACAAACCTAGAGTTTCTGGGTTTGATCCCTGACTGCGACTTGCCAGAGTCCTGAAAAAAATGGCTCTAGTATATCTCCCTTGTGCTTTGTGTATATGAAAAATAATTTGATATTTATGCAAAAATACTGTCTGCCTGTTCCTTTTAATTAGTCTCCTACCAGTGTTTACATGGGAGGGGACTATAGGTCTGTTTGCCCTTCTGTTTGTCTGTCCGCATGTCTGGAAATCTGGATCCCGTGATAACTTAAAAACATTTAAGATAATATTATGAAACTTGGTATATGAATAGATGGCAGTATGGAGACTCTGCACATCACTTTGTTTTTTTTTTTCTCAACCAAAATTCTGGTATGTACAGTAACAGAAAAATTATGCACCTCACCAGTTGCTTGTTATACTGAGATTTGCAACTTAAACCACTCAGCTACGGATACCTCCTATAATTATACGGGAATTTGTGTACAGGTACCCTGGGAGAGAACTGTGACAACATCTGTACAAACTTCAACCCGTGTCAGAACCGTGCCAACTGTCGCCACCCCCAGGGAGGAAGTTACCAGTGTGAATGTGGCCAGTTGCAGTCTGGGAAGTACTGTGAGGTTGTTGCCAAGCAACCATGTCCTGCACGCTGGTGGGGGTATCCTGTGTGTGGGCCATGTGACGAGACGTGTACAAAAGAAAATGGCTTCCGATCAGACTGTGACAACCTGACGGGGAAATGTTCCTGCCTGGTACGTCCACCCCCACCCTGATAGTGGACTCTTCCAGTGTTAACAGAAATATTAAAATAGAATCATCCTGTTATCTTTGGACCATTTAAATATTTATAGAAAAATATTACCAATAAATCTTCTGCTATCCAATGCCAGGATATCATGTGATCAGTGGTTGATACTGTAAAATACTGGTTCATTATTGATTAAAATCATTTGTAAAACTTGCTTCTCATTTGACAGTTTCCCTATTAATGGAAGATCATTGTTTAAAATTAATTTATAATTTGAGGGCTCGACGCAAAACTTTTGTAACTGTTTCTTTATAAAAGTTAGACTTCTAATTCGAATTTGATCTGACCACAGGACAAGCATTACAAGCCAGCGGGGAGCAACAAATGCCTACCGTGTAACTGTTACGGCCTGGGATCCAACAGTCTTGAGTGTGACACCAACACCGGACAGTGCCCGTGTAAGGAGGGCATTGTAGGTAAACAGTGTAACCAGTGTACCAGCCAGTACGCCGAGATACGCCTCGACATGAACACCAAGAAATACACCTGTAAAGGTGAGATATTTGAATTGTTTTCTTTTCATGATATCTTTGAATAGAATAGTATAATTGATACCTTTGTTTGTAAAACTTTCCATCTTCATAAAGCTGCAGTGTTGAATTCTTTTGTTGTTGGTTATACAACATTATCAATGCCTGCATAGGCAATATAAGTCTGAATTATTTTAAGAACAGCTTTATTGCATAACTCTGATATTAACTGAATACCTTATTAACTCTTATAAAGACATACTTTGACATATCGGCAAACAGAGCAGATACAGAGGAAGCATCTGTCTGATCAGGGTCTCCTTTGTTTGCTCACACAATATTGTGGATCAGATTCTACACAATCTTCTTTTCTTTTATTGTAGAGGCTAGAAATCATTTTCTGATTGTAATGGCCATATTTTAGACCTTTGCGGTCAAGAATTTTCCAGGTGTGGGTCTTGTTTTTTTGCTGAAGAGAAAGCATCAGAAGAGACGGTCTGCAGGGCAAAGAAAAATCCACCATTTCATATATCATTTAAAAATCAGTCAATTAATATTCACCAAATTTATGATGAATATTCATAAGGTCAAGGGTAAATAAGCTGCAATATCTATGGTTCATGTTGACATGAATTTGTAGGTCTATAAAGGTGTTGTCATGGCATTTATCTTTTCCTGTATTCATGAATTACTTTGTATAGATTGTGACACTTACTTGTGTGTCTTTCAGTTGACTATGAAGCTTGTCCCCGTATCTTTTCCCATGGAATGTGGTGGGATTCAGAGAGACCCAACACCATGGTGGTACAGGAGTGTCCTAACAAAGCTGTGGGCGAGGCCCGCAGGAACTGTAGCCCCTCTGGACTTTGGGAGGAGCCCGACTTCTTCAACTGTACAAACCAGAAGTTTATAGATCATCTCAGAAAGGTAAGTTAATTAGGATTTTATGTCCCACCAACAGTCTATTGGGGACTTTGTCTGCATCATGAATAATGCTGTGTCACCACCATATAATGTAGACAAGCGTCATGATACCACATCCATCCAAATCATCCTGTCACCAGGCCATCCAGTCCTAAAGCTACCCTGTAATGCACTGATCCAGGCATTTGGAACTGTAAAACCATTGATCAAAATTAACATGAGCCAGGGAGACTAGTAAAATTTTCCTCTAATTTGCTCAAATTGTTTTGATAAACTGTCAGGTATGATGGAATTACAGATATAAAAGAATTGGTAATTTTTCATCAAAAATTCTGAAAAATGATGCTCGTAAAACCCCAGTTTTGAAAGGCTTACAATCATTATGAGTTTCTTATAAAATTTCAGCTGGAGAAGCTAGAGTCTGGTGGTTTGACAATCAACAAGTTTGTTGCCAACACAACCATGACACTTCTGGCCCAGTCCACAGGAGAGACGGAGATGATGTACGGTAGTGACCTGAACATCACACTGCGTCTCATGAACCATATCCTGGACTACGAGCTCAACCAGACTGGCCTGGACTTGACCAGCGAGCAGTATAGCAAGTACCTGTCGGTAAGTGAAGCAACACAGCAGGTTCCTGTCAGCAAGTGAAACAAGTACTGCTAGTAAGGAAAGCAGGATAGCAAGTGCCTGTCTGTAAATGAAGCTTGTATTGCATATATCTATATAATATAAAGTGGTGATGATAATGAGATGATGATGATGATGACGATGGTAAAGTTAAGAGTTAAGAGAAACTGTTACACATTTGTTGATGGGACACAAGGAAATGATTGGACATATACAGGAATCAGTTAAATGAAAGCTACATTTTTGAAAATGACAGTGTGTCCTATTTGTGTACATATCTGTATTATGAAAATGAAACCAAATGTGTATTTATCTGCAGCATGTAGTTGGAGTTTTGTCCGATGTACTTCAACCCAAGTATCAGAAAGATCTAGCTAAGCTTAATAAGGAAGGGGAGGGAACTGATGTGCTGCTTGTGAAGCTGGAGAGTTACCTGTCTATATTGTTATCTGCCCTTGAAATGACTGCATTAGCCTCACCTAGGCCCTATAGTGTCATCACTGAAAACATAGGTAAGGATTTATTTATTTATTCCTATTTCATACTGTAATTCAATTAAAATTCATAGACACATATACTTGTAATATTTGCAAGTTATGCATTTTTGTCTAATAGACAGAGGATAATATTCCATGGCCTTGATCATTTAATTTTTCTGTTTCTCAGTTTTGACGGTAGACACAGTGAAGAAATCCAACTTCTCAGGCAAGTTTATCCCCAAGTATGACAACATAGTGAAGTCTCCAACATTTGATGGGCAGACCAACATCTTCCTTCCCCAGTCCATAGTGAGGGAGGTTCCACTGAAAGGTAGGCTTGAACCTGAATCTGTATTTTGAATAATTATTGATGAATGATTTTCACTGGAGGGGTGGGAGGGTGGGGTTATTTTCATGCATCTCATAGATGGTTTTGTCCATTTATATCAATTCTATGAAAACTTTATTTTAAGTTTATTAATACAAATATATTGTGATTTTTTTGGTTATCAATACAAATATATTGTGATTTTTTTAGTTTATCAATACAAATATATTGTGATTTTGAATTGGCAGATTTCCTGCACCCAGAGATAACCACGCCTACAAAGGCCTACGTGGGCTTCATCATGTTCCGTTACCTTGGTGACCTTCTGCCAAAGAAATACAGCTCCAATGTCAGGTAGGACAGTATCCATCACACTGACGAAATCTGACACAGTCATATGAACGTACATATCTGATAATGATAATCTAACATATACTTACATACCTGTATCCAATTACATACTGATATCCCACAATGAAATTACAGTATATTTCCAACAACAGTATAAATTAATCTATTTTTGTAACCAGGGTGATATCAGATCGACCGATGTCAATCAACAGCCCGGTGTTCACCATCATAGTACATGACGAGGGTCGTGAGAGGAATGGTTCCCTGTCTGACCCAGTGGTGATCACATTCAAGCAGCAGCATACAGAGAACCGGTCCAGCCCCCAGTGTGCATACTGGGATCCCAAGGTCCAGAAGTGAGTAGGATTCAGAATATCAATCGTACGATCGGGGAAGAGGAATTTCAAATTTGGGGAGCATTAGAAATTGGATGTTTATTAAAGCTTAAGTCATTGTGCTGAATGGCACGATGAACCAAACAGGACTTTGTGGGTTTGATCCCAGCTGTGACTTCACAAAGTTATTAACAATAGTATTGTATATCTCTCGTACAATGAAAACACTTTTGTTTCATATACGGTGCCATTTAACCCTTTCCCTCATAGAGGACACCATGAAAAGAGGTTTTATGCTGTTTGCTGCTCCTCAATGGTCTGGAAATGAGGATTTTATAATTAAATTTGGTAAGGTTTAACTGTGGTTTTCTACAGATCAGGCTTTATGTGGTACCTATTGAGTGTGTCAAAATGAGTCTATATGAGGGAAAGGGTTAACGGAATGAAAGAAGTAAGGGAATGAAAAAAGTAGAACTTTACCAGGTTTGACTGGTCAAATCCTCTCTATTTTTTTACATGTTAATGCAAGATGACATTAAAATTTGGGATGATGTAACTTTATATAAATAATATAACCTATAAGTAACCTATAACTACAGTCCATTCGCGATGGTACGAAGTAGCCCCGGGAAACGCATTTATTTCGTTCCATCGCATCTTTCATATTGACGATTGAGAATCCCTTTATGTATGTGCTCACTCGTTTGTTAATGTCGTGTTTTAGTATGTATTGCCAAAAACCATGTACTGTCGTAAAGATTTAGTGTCGTAATATGTTTAGTGTGATGTTGTTTCATTATTTGATTCTCTGGAGACCAATATTTATACTGCTGCTTATTAAGTTTTAACATAAAATCACTCATTAATCTTTGTAACAAACAGACTCGCTTGTAAGCTTCGTGTCAGTTTGCAACAATCAACGTCACGGATGGCGTGCTAATAGGCTGATTACAGACAATATAATGGCGGACGCGTGTAAGCGACAGGTGTCACTCGGGTAGGTGTGAAAACTGACCGACACTTCTTTTCGAACGCGTCGTTAAGCAGTTGTTAATTAGCAAATTGGACCACATACATACTTCGCTCCAGTGCATCTTTCGTTCCATCCTATTCGTTCCATCGCATCTTATTTACATATTTACATTGAATAAAGAACAAATATTGCCGGGACCTGGCAATTACTTCGCATTACACCGTATTTGGCTCCATCGCATTTCATTCCATTGTGAATAGACTGTACCTGTAACTACTGACAACATACTGTACAATGTTGTGGTTGCACCTTGATGTAACAGAAAATTGTGTGATAAAATATCTTATACGAAATAAGCCGAGCACCATATAACTACTGTCTTATTTTCCTGATATAACTGTGACACAACCTGACTCTTCCCTTTACAGTGGGGCGTGGTCAACCTCTGGCTGCACAATGGTGGATCGTTACGAGTTGAATGGAGAAATGTTTGTCAAGTGCTCCTGTAATCACATGACCAGCTTCGCACTTCTCATGGACATATCAGATAAAGAGGTAACCAGTCTGTTTTGTAGTGCAAAAGAGTTTATTTACATTCCATTAAATTTGCTACATTCCTTTGAAAATAATTCTGAAATGTGAAATCCGGCCTTTAATTCTCAGATTATAGATTAAAATATTTTTTTCTTAGTATAATCACCACTAACTCATTTAGGATCCAGTCCTGGCAGGGTTACTCTGATTTTTATGTAAGGAAGCCTTCCACCTGACTTGCTTTAGGTCATTGGTTCTACCTAGGTGCTGCTGTACACTCGGAGCCTTCCTCCATCTGTAATTAGCAGGGTTTCTCATCTGATTGAAATAATGTCACAGCAGTGGTCAACTCCCAACACAACGAAAAGCAGTACAAGCGAAATACTGTCTGTAAACTCACTGCACAGCAACATACTGATACTCCAGAACCATTTTTATTTCAGTACGAACCGTCAGCGCCAGTGCAAATGGAGGTGATCACGTTCATCTGTCTGATCCTGTGCATGAGCTGCATGGTTCTCTGCTTCGTTATCTTCATGTGCTTCAAGAGGCTCGTGTCCAACACCACCAGCATCCGCACCAACCTTGTGTTTGTCATCTTTGTGTCATTGCTGACCTTCCTTATCGGGATTAATAGGACGGATAGTGCGGTAAATATTAGACCATGCCAGCCGCCCATTCCCTTGGAAAATAGATATTTCCAGTCAATGTTGTGAAAGTTTAAGCCCCACTTTTACACTGCTAAGAGACTTTTTTTTCCAATCATGGTTACTTCATCTGTTTCACAAATGTGGAAACTAGGTCAAGCAACCTGATACCCAATAAAATATATATCTTTTGGTACAAAGTATGAAGTACATGCAAGAGCATATGCTGAACCTTTGCACCATAAGGAAGTGTTTTGACGCCATGGCAAACATAGCAGATCCAGATCCTTTCAGTCTGTCTGTCTGCATTGTGACTTAGTATTTAAAAGATAGAGACATTCAGAAGAAAATAGACAATGATGTTCAATCTTCAATAATTACAGTAAGGCATTTGACAAAAATAAAAGTTTTACATCATGAGATTTCTTTTCTATTGCTTTCATTAATAGGAAATGGTCAAGTTGGTGGAGGTATGTTGTTTTGAGTGCTTCCAGTGTATGTAGGTACATGTAATGCTGACTCTGTCTATCTCTCTTTTACAGCTGTTCTGTCGACTGACTTCCATAATGCTTCACTACTTCTACATGACTGGTTTCTCCTGGCTGTTTGTGGAGATCCTTCACATCTACCGTATGTTGACCGAGATCCGCAACATCGACCAAGGCTCCATGAAGTTCTACTACCTGATTGCGTACGTCATTCCAGGCATCATAGTCAGTCTCGCTGTGGGACTCAACACTGAGGGATATGGCAACGATAAATTGTGAGTGATTCTCTCAGACTTCTGACAAATTTTAAGCATTTTTAAAATTTTAATTTTAATTTTTTTGCTTCATATTTTATTTTTCTAAACCAATTGTTTAGTCCTTTTTAATACATGCACAAAAAAAACAACAACAGACAACAAGCAATACTTATGATCTTTTATACCTGCATGTAAACCTACATGTTTAATTACATGTATACTTGCTAAGTTATTTGAAGAAGTACCTTTGTGTTTCTAATGTAGTATATTTGAACTTAAATATAAGTAGCAAGTTTGATTGAAAACTGAAAATTATAATTAAACCAAACACACACTATATTGAGCATGATTAACATACCAATGATGACCCCTGCTATACGACAGTTGTTGGCTACTGATGTCAGACAAGTTCATCTGGAGTTTCGCTGGCCCCATCACCCTGTCGGTCATTGCCAACATCTTCGTGTTTGTCCTGGCGGTCAAGGCGTCCTGTAGAGAGAAAGTCAGCGTGTCGGATCTTACACCCCTCAGGTAGGTCACTCAGGTTCTTTTCTTCACTTCATTGTCACTGTTTTTGAAGCACCATGATAGTGTTAACAAATTCCATAATAGTTATGATAACAATGTTATCTGTTATTTTAAATTTTACCCTGAGATGTCTAAATGCACTGCAAACTGGAGTAAGCCTTTTAAAATGTTTTTTGCTTTGTTTTTGTGTATAACTTGAATGTTACAATACATTGCAGCATTATAACCCAGTATTTGAGTCCAAGTCCAGATATGGCATCATACTGGACTGCATTGTATGTATGAAAATGCACCTGAAATCAACTTCAACAAATCACAAAATACAGAATGGGACAGATCAGGTTATCTTGATTATATTTCATGATATATTGGAGCTTTTATAGTGAATTAACACTACATCATGATATAAGGACTGCTCTTGTTGTAGGTTTGGAATGTTTGGGAATATCATTGTGCTGATGATGTGGGGAATAATCTGGGTGGTGGGCCTGCTGGCAGTCAACTTCAACTACACTGTGCTACACTACATCAACGCCCTCCTGTGCCTTGCCCTCGGTGTCTTTGTCTTCATTGTCTACATCATCATTAACCACAAGGTTTGTAACATATCCTTCTGACAGATCATTCCTATATTTACAGATATATTGAGATTAAATTTCCAGATAAGCAGTTTCATGTTTGGCCTAGTTATGTCAAAGAACAAAAAGGTTTGTTTGAGACACTTATTGTGATCAGATGACATGGCCTTGAAAGAGATATGGTCCCTTGATAGTGGATAAAGTTGGAGCTTAGATTTTGCCTTCAAATCTGAAAATTTCCCAATTTGTTCTATCCTTATATTATGAGGCATTATGTATCGGCCTTAAGTGTTTCATGCTGTTGTTTTTCTTGAATTGACAAATTATTGAGGCATTCCCCTATGTATATGCATAACTGCTTTTTGTGTCACCTGCTGTAAGCAGAGGTGACACTTGGGGATCACTTTTCAGTCATCTGTCCATCTGTCTGTCCGTCACACTTTTTCCGTCACGCTTCAGCAGGTGACACGAGTTCCAAAGAACACTCTGTTCTAATACAAGCCCTCATTTGTGCCGGACAACTTTTTCATGTGATCCTTTAGCTTATATTAAACATCTACACATACCAAAGTTGTATAAAAACTTACTGGCAGGTCTTCCTTGTTTGGCACTCATTATATCAGGATAAATCTAGAATAGAGTATTAGATCTTCAAAATTTTGAATAGAGATAAAAATTCAAACATGTTGGAAGGTGTCATATACATTGTACTGAAGTGACTTAACATGGGTATATCATATAGCTGTAACACTTCCCAATGGTTATGGTATATATATTGTACAGGTGGTATATATATATATATTGTACAGGTGGTATATATATATATATATATTGTACAGGTGCGACTTGAGCTGAAGAAGCTGTGGTACAAGTGTCAGGGGAAGAAACTGGACCTGGATGACAACATTGCTGGTACCCGCAGCTCCCTCTACAGTGTAAGTAGAGACATGGGAACCAGGGGCTGTGTGCTACTGGGTATCTGTTGACAATTATCTTTTGTTCAAAGAATTTTGGTTAGTTTTACCTGAGATTTGATACGCATATGCAGAGCAAATTTTTTTCCACCACTTATGCTGTTGAGCATATAGCGTTAAATCCAACAGATCCTTTGACAATTAAAAAAAATATATAGTTCTAGGCCATATTAAGTTCAAAGATTGTGTATGTTGACTCAAGAGTTTCTTTACTATCCATTTCTGGTTTCAAGGTGTTCTGTTAATACGGTCTGACTTCTATTTGGTGTTTTTTTCCTGCAGAGGTCAGCCCTGGCGTATCGTAATGACTCGTGTGATGGTGGAATGAACCGGATCAATGTGGGCATCTCTACAACGTCGACCACCAGCAGATCGACCAGCAAGAGCAGTGGAGGTCTGTACAAAGGTGAGGACTACCTGCGTAGTACCAGCACCTCCACCTCTGGAAACATGCCTCCGGTCAAGTATCCCAAGACTGGTGGGCTTCCTCCACCATACGGCTATGACCCGGAGAAACCAGGGGAGCTTGGTAAGTACACATGTACCCTGAAACAGTTGTAATAAGAGTCATTAACCATTATTATTATACCCCTGCCTGACAGAAATTGGTGTTATATAGGAATCCCACTTGTCATGTCCCATTACGCCCCCTCCAGAGGTCAGTACTTTGATGATAGGGGTTTCCACAGTACATAAATCTTACAGTTATAGAAGAAGATAATGAACTATGAGTTGCATTACCAGTGATAAACATCAAAATTTTAATTTACTGGATAGAGGATGTGTTTAATGGTATTTTATGTGCTAAATAAATGAAAAGGATGCACCATTTTTGTGTCGCCTGCATAGCATGGCAGACACATAGGGATCACTTTGTCCGTCGTCGTCGTCGTCGTCGGCGGCGTCGTCGGCGTCGTCGTCGGCGTCACACTTTCTTGTCCGGAGCATAACTCGAAAAGTATTTGAGGTATCACCTTGAAACTTAAAACATGGATAGATCACATTGAGGTGGAGTGCAGTGCACAAGAATGATAACTCTGACTTTCGTATTTTCTGAGTTATTACCCTTTGTTGATTCTGAGATTTTATTTTTGTCCGGACCATAACTCAAAAAGTATTTGAGGTATCACCTTGAAACTTAAAACATGGATAGATCACATTGAGGTGGAGTGCAGTGCACAAGAATGATAACTCTGACTTTCGTATTTTCTGAGTTATTACCCTTTGTTGATTCTGAGATTTTATTTTTGTCCGGACCATAACTCAAAAAGTATTTGAGGTATCACCTTGAAACTTAAAACATGGATAGATCACATTGAGGTGGAGTGCAGTGCACAAGAATGATAACTCTGACTTTCATATTTTCTGAGTTATTGCCCTTTGTTGATTTTCAGTCTTAATTTTTGTCCAGGGCATAACTCAAAAAGTATTTGAGGTGCTGACTTAAAACTTTATAGATAGATAGATCTCATTGAAGAGGAGTGCAGTTCACATAAATGATAACTCTCACTTTCTTTTCTCCTGAGTTATTGTCCTTTGTTGATTCTCAGTCTTTATTTTTGTCAGGAGCATAACATAAAAAGTATTTGAGGTATTACTTTGAAACCTCACAGGTGGAAAGATCTCATGGAGTGCATTGTGCAAGAATGATAACTGTTGTATTTTTGGAGTAATTTCCCTTTGTTTATTTTTTTTGGATTTAATTCTTGTGTGGTGCATAACTTGTAAAGTGTTGCCTTAAACATTTATAGTAGATAGATCTCATTGGTCTGAGTGCAGTACACAAGAATGATAACTCAATAATGATAATGATGACTACAAACTTGCAACATATATATAATTAACGTCATAAGTGCTTAATGACGTCATAATTTTTCTTACAGTTAATGTTTTGAATTCATAGTCATTCTGACACTCCTCTGATGAAGACTGTATAGTCGAAAGTGCTCGGGAAAATTATTACATATTGCACTTTTATATATATATATATGTGTGTGTGTGTGTTATTTTGTACCTCACAAAATAGATTATGCTTTATCAATAATTTGTCAAAAGATCGATTTTCTAGTCAATTCTTTCATCAAACATGCTTAAATGCAGGCGACACAAGTGTTCCAAGGAACACCCACATCTAGTGTTAGTGGAGTGGTTCATGAAATTGTGGAGTGAGACATGAATCAGTTGAGTGATATATCATTTGAAATGATAACTTGATTCCTGTAAGGTATTTCAGGCATGCAGTTTGATACCTTAAAGACCATACAGGATGTGAAGGCCCTTTTTGATGATAATGGCTGCTTTTCCTATACACAGATCAGTTAAGACTTATTTCAAACCTTTTACAGATCCAGACTCCATTCAGATCCGAACGAAGCGCGAGGGTAACGACTCAGACTCGGACAGTGAAATGTCGGAGCGTGTTAGTCTAGACCTGGCATCAAGCATATCTTCCGATGATGATGATGACGAGGAGATTGATGCAAAACTTGACTGGGAAAAACAACTTCCAAAAAACAAAAAAATAGGTAAGATATGCTATGATTGTTGTACAATGGAATTATATTTATTATGTTTGTAGATATGCGTAGCATGTTAAGTTTGTTTACAAAATTTTCCTTTGTTGATATTTTTAAAGTATTTTTTAAGAGAATCCAGTGGTTAGATTGGTGTCAATATTTATGCAGTTTTCCATTATGATGCTCATAAATGCATGAAAACTAACTCTTCCAGCTGTAACAAATACATCCAAATCAAATTATCACATGATGTAATAGCTACCCTAGAATACCATCTGATAAATAGATGAGACAGACATGATATTGTTTTTATGCTGTTTGTGAGCAGTTGATCTCATCATGAATGTAAAATTATCTCTTAACAATAGGTAAAATCAGGGTTTAAATTTTCACTTTAAGAACTGTAAAGTTTTCTTTTTGTTTGTATTTATTTTCTCCCTCCTTAGTTTACTATTCATAACCATACATTACATACCTATGTTAAGTACATTGTACCTGTTATATTTAGCTTGACCTGTAGTAATGAGATATTTACCTGTAGTAATGAGGTATTTACCTGTTGTGTCTTCAGAGTGTGAAGAATTATTACATTTCATGGACCAGCTAGTGCCAGGTAACACAACATATGGGTGTGGTTGAAACTTGGTGTTGTGGGGTGTGGGACAGTCACTTGTGTCCTCTAACAAACTAGATAGGCCGATGAAAATCAAATGGCTAATACCCCCCCCCAGTGAATGTTAACGTATTTAGTTACGATATAAGAAGTTATGGATAAAAATATGTTGATAAAAATATGTTCAGTGCATACATTGTGTATGAAATAGTTTTCTTGATTTGCCTATTTTGAACATATAAGCATATGTATATGCCTACTTGTGTAAAATGCTCGAGATAACATGAAAAGAAATGCATTGCATTATGATGTAATCACTGCATAAACATTTTACAGGTATCTGAAATGTTAATGTTACTTTTTCCTTTTCTGGTTATTAATTAATGGAAGTGAAACAGTCAGTTAATTTGAAGACCCGGCATGTTTGTTATTTCTGTAAATCAAAGACTGGCCATGAAACTGCTTTTTCTCCTGCTGTTTTTATATGCACATACAACAGTTTTCAGTCAGCCCTTGAGATATGATCTACTGGTATAGTGCATGTTGATAATGTATCATTTTTAAATAGCAGACTTGGAATTTAATCACTGCCTTAAAATTCTCCAAAAGCAGTGGATGTCCTTACTGAAGTGATTTTTAGAATGTCTCAAGAGCATTGAACTCTTATTGAGGTGAATATTCAAAGGTTGATATCCTGATATCATTGAATGAAAAGACATGTGTGTGTTTTATGGTACAAGGGAATGATTCTGTTGACAGTGTCCTGGGGAATGGTTAACATGTGTCTGTGTTCTTATGTTCTGTCTTTGTTAACCTCCTCTCTCAGTAACACAAGAAAAATGGTATGATACCATGGAACCAAGTTACACTTGATGAGTGGTATAATACCATACATTAGTAACACAAATCCCGGTAAACACACAGACCAGATGATATGACATTATTCTTAAGCACCTACACAATAAGCGGTATGATACACACATGTGGAATTACACATGACAAAATTTGGATGGTATGGTACAACAGCCCATTCCAGAGAAAGGGCAAATCTGTCTCATTAACAAAAAGGTATAATACCAGACCAAGACAATACTACTTACTCTTTTATTGGCCCTACTGGTGCTTGGATTGTACTTTTGTGAGTTGAATCTGACAATCACAAGTGTGTTTTATAGATCATCATTACTATAGGAGTCAGCAAGAGTAGTGGTCCACACAAATCCATCCTGGGTTTACCAATTGATGAGACACATGTAGGTGAAGGAGTCTGTTGGGACACAGTTCCTTCCCTTGGATACTCCTGTTTTTTCCCCTTTCTTATGACTACACAAGTATCAGCAAAGAAAAGTGAAAAATATTTTCCTAAGTATCCCAGTCTGTCTTAATTGTAATGTAACCTTAAAATGGTTGAGAATCTAAAGTTTTTGGGGGAAATAGTGGCTCTGTGGATGAGTAGTAAGAGTCACAGATTTATTATCAATTAAATGAATAAAATGACAATTTAGAGTTCATTGTTGGAAAGCGTTATACTGACTTTTGTATTATGATGGAACGTGTTTAACCCTTTCCCTCATATAGACTCATTTTGACGCACTCAATAGGTACCACATAAAGCCTGATCTGCAGAAAACCACAGTAAAACCTTACCAAATTTAATTATAAAATCCTCATTTCCAGACCACTGAGGAGCAGCAACAGCATAAAACCTGATCAGCCTGCGAGTTACTCGCAGGCTGATCTGGTTTTATGCTGTTCGCATAGGTCTTTTCATGGTGTTCTCTATGAGGGAAAGGGTTAAATTGGTCTATATTGTTCTATGAAGTCAAATACTGCAAAATCATTAATTTTCATTGATGTTAAATTTCGTTTGTTATGTACCTAAGGGAATTTCATGGGTACATTTAGTCATGAGGTCTATATAAGAGACAAGTTTTTGTGGGGATTAATATTCATGGATACAACACTCCACGAAATCGACAAAACTTAGTGTCACAGGAAAATTAATGATTTTACAGTACATAGGGATGTCTGGGTATGGTTCACAAATATGACACTTTAATGGACTAGGATCAAATTCCACCAACAATTCTTAGTGCAAGTTAAACTTAAATACTTATGGGCGAATTTCATTAGTCTCGTTTCTATAACAGAAATACCCATATTTGTCATTTCTTATCAATTATTGTTAGTAATGAAGGTTACTTAGTCGTGTACTTGAATATTTCATAAAATAGTTATGGTGGAATGTGTAGCTACCTAGTTTAAGAATTTAAGTATTACTTAGCGCTAAGTATTGTTGGTGGAATTCAAGCCAGTATTGTATGTTTAAGTCTAACAAAACTGTTGTGGTTTACAGAGGAGGCGAAGGAGCAGGCCAGACAGAAGAAACTTGAGACGGACAGCCAGCAGCAACAACAACAACACAATCCTCAGTACCACCAGTACCACACACCTCAGCATACATATCAAAATCCTTTTGATACGCTTTATTCAGGTACAGTAAAACCTCACTCTGCGACCAACTCAATATTACGGGCACATTTTGCCGGACCCGAATTTTTCTCTATATATTTCAATGGTTGCTCACCTTATTAAAGCGAGCAACTCAAAATTGCATAAAAAGACCACTAAAATCGGACCAAATCGTAAAATTAGTCTTCTTTTGACCTCAATAATGAGAACGATGGTCCTGTGAAAAAGTTGATTCAAGTTGTCATTTTACGACATCTGGTTTCCGGTACAGGTGAAGGTCGAACGTGCCGTAATTCAGATGTTTTGATAACACGGTAGATAAGATTAGGTGGAGAGTGAAAACAATTGGTGAGATGGGTAATATTACGTAACAGAGAGCAATTTTGGGATCAACAGGATGTATTTGCTGTCAAGCTAACGAGTATTTGTTATATGTCCAGATGAGCTGCCCCTGATTAGCAGTAACAATCACCGTGACACGTTTCGATTAACTAAAGTTTTGACAGTCGTTAATTGGCACGAAGACTTCCCACAAAAACTTTACCAAAATAGAATTAGATATCCCGTCATATTAGTCAATCACTTTCATAACTACTTTCCAAAGACTTAACTTTAAAACTGAAATCAAATGTTAAGATCTTTAAATTCAAAAGAAATTGTCTTGAATCAAAACAGCACGGGGAAATGTCGGAGGCAACTGGATAATTAAAAAAATCTTATTACTACAACAATTGAATAAGCAATCACTTTGATAATTATATGAAAATTAGAGAAATTTAAAATGGGTAGACTTTTAATCGGCATGATATGACCATAGATTTTAATTTTTAATGTCAAAAGAAAGTTTTATAAAAAAATCAGGATTACATTTCATAACAAAACTTTTTAAAAACAGTAGATTGATTCAAGAGATATTATTTTCATCTATCAAATTAAAAAAAAAGTATTGAATTTGATCAACATTGATATGAAATATTTATGAAAAGATCAAACTCAATAATGAGACCAACTCAATAATAAGACCACTTTCAGATGGACCCAATAGTGGTCTTATTATCGAGGTTTTACTGTAATATATTTACTTCATTCTGATAATAATTTTGTCATATTTTCTTGTGATCTTACCTTCGTTAGCAATTCATAGCTAATGTTATTTCTTTCATATGTTTCCAACAATTAATAAAATTTGAACTTGAATATGTCTCCGGCTTCAATAACTGAGCTATGGGTACTACCATCACATCTTATAATTTCCTGCTTTATAAAAAGTTTAAATGTTTTCAAATTTTTGAGCCCAGGGGATATAATGGAACATTCATCACTGTCAGTGGTAGTCCTAGTTCTCTTTATAGACTGTAAACTCCAGTGCAACAACTTGATGATTATCTCACCTACAGGAACCCCACCCCCCACGTTTGGTGTGAAGCCCTCACCTGCCCCAGGACAGTGGCCAGGAGACCCACAACTGGCTGGTTACAACGGAAGTGACACCGAGTACCGCCCCACCGACCCCCAACCCACGCTGTCCAGTGTACAACCGGATGTTACTCTACAAACACCCGAGTATAAAGGTAGCAAATACGGTCAAGGCATGTTCTCTCACTTCCTCAACCAGCAGTAGGCAGGGTGGGGCACTTAATTACCCACTTACATGTAACATTCAATGCAAAAACTGACATTTAGGGATCCCGGGCCTCCAGAATGTCTCAATAAATTGTTTTTTTTTGTTTTTTTTCTGATGAAACATATTTTAAAAATTTGCTCATCTGGATGTTTCTCTAATTTGGTAGAAATAGAGAAAATGTGAGAAAATTCTATAGATTTAGTAACAGAAGAGAAGCCATTAGTAGTGGGTCATGATAAGGGTACATTTTTTAAACCTGCTGTATAACCTTGTTCAAAAGCAACCCAACCCATCATTTTGTAGACATAAATCAGGCAACCGTTCCAGGTACTTCCTTAAAAGCAGCCAGTCATCATACAAATGTAAGTATAGATTGAATGAATGAATGAAATGATATCCAAAGCACAATGATTACTTGAGATTTGTTGAATAATTAGCAAATTGATAAGAGGGGTAGAGATTTTCTCTTGTAAGCTTTGTTTTTTGAGGAAAACTTTAAAGCCCCAGGATGGGGGGGGGGGGGGGGGGGGGGGGGGTTGCATTTAAACAAGGTTATACGGTATACTAGTAACCAACAGAGTGTTCAGATATATTTGTCTTACATAGGTACTGTGATATTTGCTGATTGTAAATTACAAAATGACATAACCATTTTTAACCTAGTGTTTTACCAGGCTGTTGGGGCATAAAATACATTGAATTCATTTTGTTTTAGTTGAACAATTATATTTAATTTGGATAAAAATAGAATTTACTTATAGAAGGTGTAGTCATACGTGTCATTATTTTGAATAAACTTGTATATAAAAACTGAATGCACACGATCTGTATATTTATTTCTTTAAGAAAATAATGTAGATATATTTATTGTAACTGTTGTAAATATGAGAAACTCCTTCTCTTTCTGTGTTTCAAACTATCTTGCTTTTCTTTACATTAACAAAAATCATTCAGCTAAATATCATATGTTCATATTTATTTTCCATATTTTAAACTTAGATAAATGATATTCTTATTGGTTGATTGTTGTTTTTTTAAGCTAAATACCAAATGTTTTCATTGGGTGTCTTTATTTTTTGACCTGTAAAAAAGATTTGTATATAATTGCTTGATAGATGTTTATAAATAATATTGACACATTAAACTGTATATTCCAGCATACTTGATCTTATTTTGGGTTAATTTATAAAAATATGGTATGTCTGTTTGAAAGAGAAGGATCTGTCAGATAAATTTTAAGAAATATCTGATAGACTATAATAGAGGATTTGGACAAGGGGCCTATTTCACCAAACTGTATAAAATACTTTGATCTTAGATGTAGTACTGTTGTTCTTTATAATGTCTACTTTTGTCTTATTTGAATAATAAAACTTTATCCATTTTATTGCTCTCTACTAACTTTTCAGTTTTTGTGAAGAAAAACAACGCGAAATAATACTATTTTACATCTGTAAAATTAAATATATAAAGATTTTTCTTGTACACAGTTGAGTGAAATTGGCCCCAATTTTATATTATCACCCATAGTTACCATATCATAATCAATCACCATGGTAACTGGTCAAATGGCCTCATTATTTACATCATTATCTGAGAACATGGGGCATGGTAGGAAACCTGATTTATTTTAAGTGATATTTACGATGTATGAACGTGTGTATGAGTCAGTGTAGGTCGAGAATACCCCCGCACAGTGCCTCTGCATCACCGTTATTGGGATTACTATGCCAGTCTTGTAAATCTAGACCATGTTGTATACTCCATGTCGTCTCTATATACTGCAACCGCTGCCTTATTTCACAAGCTTTTCTCTGTGTTGTTTCTATTTTAAAAATGCTGTGGACCAGTGATAGTGTTCATTGACTATGGACTATGGGCAAGAATTTTTCAAAATCTTATCCGAGGCAAAGTACTGGTCTAATCCAGGGACTACATTGTATTGAGAGGGACGAATGTAGTTTACAAAAACTTGTTTCCCTATCGATGTACAAGAAATAAGTTTAAAATTTGATTGTCTAAACTCAATGTCTGAACATTCCATTTGTTGTGCAAAAAAAAAAAGAAAAGAAAATGGCTAAAACATATATATTTATTTTCTATGTCACTTTCATATTTCCCCGCCATATTTGTATCTTTATATAAGAGCTTCTCTATAATTATTGTTATTATTATTGTTATGATCAATATTGTCGCTGTTAAATCAAAAACAAAATGTTCCCACAATGATGGAAATGAGAATCTATTGTTTGATTAATATTGTTTCTTTCTAATCCAGGCAGAGAATTTATCATAACTCCCCCAAGACGGACCGACAGTCTGTTGAATGACTCTAACAGTAATGCCAATAAAGGGACTGTATCGTCCCCTTTTGGGTCCCCACACCTGAAGCACAACCCCCGTGGGAGCCCCAGTAGCCCAATAGAACCCTTTGAGGACCCTGGGCTGCCCAGTCCCCGGGACCGCATGATGGTGAAAGTCCTCACTCACCGGGGCAGTGTCTCATCCGACTCAGAGTAAGTTGATGGGCTGTAAAAGCGTCATTGGTACATGATGATATGCACATTCAATCATGCACCTTCAGATCTCGATCATTTCAAACATTAAAAGTAGTATCACAACATTCATGACTGAATCTCTTTGTTTTCTTTTGTGCTTTTTTTTCTCTAATTTCCTGCAGTTTTGTTAATTTTGCTCTTTCGAAGCTGCCAATTTTCCTATCTTTATCGCGTTTAGCAGAATTTATAGGAAACAATTTGATTATTACTGACAAGGCTTTTATAATTTTGTCAAATTGTTATGAACTTTTCTAAATCATTAATTTGCTGATGATTTTCTTACAAAGTTGAGACTAATTTTAGGCACTTTCTTTTTCTTGGTATATGAACTGTTTTCACAATATTTAATTTTCTTTGGTGTTTAATTAGTGGTGATTCATAATTTTGAACATAGGAAGAATGGCAGTTATATTAATGTTAATACATTTTCTTGTGGTGCATGCCCATTGTTATGAATTTGCCTTATTGCTAGACTTTATCATGCATGAAGTTATGAACAAAATCACTCTTCTTTTTTTGCTCTATCAGGGTTCCCACGGTCAGGGAAAAAGTCAGGGAAATTTTTTTCAAAGTCAGGGAAATTTGAAAGTGGACAGGGAAATTTTGAAATTTAGAAAAAGTCAGGGAAAAGTCAGGGAATTTTACAATTAAGGAAAGTCTCCCAAACAGCAGGAGGATTATAATAAGGTTGGCTAAGGCAGTTTCTTCCATTTGGCTTTTTTCAGTCAGTTTGGATTGTCAGATTGTCCCAATAGCCATCAACAAAGTACATTTTGTACTCATAGATGATCCATATTTGCCACTGGATTTGCACTTATTTTGGTCAGGGAATTTTGAGTTTGGTCAGGGAAAAGTCAGGAAATTTTGATTTTTTCAATTTTGTGGGAACCCTGTTTATGATATTGTATTTCAAAAGTATAAACTATTTTGTAAGAGTTGATGATTAAATCTGGCTTGTGGATGTATCTAATGGTTACTATGACTACATAATTGATTTTGTTTATGTTATCATTCTTTCCTTACTCCAGTTAATCACTCAAAAAAAAATTCATACATGAATATCATACTTATGTGTCAATCATCAACTTAACCCTTTCTCTCATATAGACTCATTTTGACACACTCAGTAGGTACCACATAAAGCCTGATCTGCAGAAAAACACAGTTAAACCTTACCAAATTTAATTACAAAATCCTCATTTCCAGACCACTGAGGAGCAGCGAACAACATAAAACCTGATCAGCCTGCAAGTTACTCGCAGGCTGATCTGGTTTTATGCTGTTCGCATAGGTCTTTTCATGGTGTCCTCTATGAGGGAAAGGGATAAGATCCTGAATGAGCAAGCCTGGATTCTTATATTTCTGTATTGCACAATAAACCTTGCAACAATCCTGACAACAAAAAATTAGAAATTTTAACCCTGATTTACCAGTCATGGGCTTGTGTTGCTTTTGACCTCTTTCAAGGATTTTAAGCATAGATATAAAATGTAATAGAAGAGGGATGAAATTCTGCAAGTCTTCTACAGTGTAGTCTATAACTCTCGTGTTTAACCTTTTACCTTATGAATATTCATGTACACATTATGACTTGATAAACACGAGTTTACTGTAGAGATATAAGTAGAGACATAATAATGAAATAGTATTTGCCATGGAGCACATTGTTTGTGACAATGTGATCCAACTTGCATATCTAAGGTTCTGAGTTCAATTCCGGCTCAATATTGTAGGTTGATACCTGGTAACAAATTAAGATCTAAGAGTTTCCAGCCTATGAGAAGTTCTTTGATTTTTAGCTCACCAAAGCACAAGCTATTAGGATCATCCTGCGTCCATCGTCCGTCGTGCATCGTCCGTCGTTAACAATTTTGTTTAAATGTCATCTCCTCTGAAACCACTGAGTAGAAATTGATGGAACTTGACATGGATCATCCTTGGGTTAACCTCCACAAAAGTGGAATAAACTTGATCCATGCAGAACTCTGGTTGCCATGGCAAACTTCAAAAAATCTTCTCCTCTGAAATCATTGGTCAGAATGATTTCCTTTGTGCTCTACCATAATTGCTAAAATGAAGTTGGTCCCTTGAAAAATGAGGCCCCTAGAGGGTTGCCTAATTTCCTTATATACTCTATATAGAAAATTTCAAAATTCTTCTCCTGTGAAATCATTGGTCAGAATTTGATTTCCTTTGTGGCTTACCATAATTGTTAATTGAAGTTGGTCCCTTGAAAAATGAGGCCCTTAGAGGGTTGCCTAATTTCCTTATATACTCTATATAGAAAATTTCAAAATTCTTCTCCTGTGAATCATTGGTCAGAATTTAATTTCATTTAGCACAAATGGTCACTTATTGAATGTCTACCATAATTGCTAAAATAAAGTTGATCCCTTAAAAAATGGGGCCCCTAGGGGGTCATCTAGTTTCCTTATATATTATAGAAAATTTGAAAAATTAATTTATTCTGGAAGTTGTGTTTAGAATTAATTACTGTTTTGCACCAATGATTACCTCAAGGTTTCATACCATAATTGCATAAGCATTTTGATTCCTTTAAAATTAAGGCCTCCAGATGATTAACAAATTGAGAATTTTTTATCTGATTTGATCGGAAGAAACCAGGTAAAATCAAATGACTTGAATCATTTTAAATTAGATGTACTTTTTGAATGATGTACCCTGGTGAGTGATCTAGGGCCATTATAGCCCTCTTGTTTAGCTTTTAATAAGGGTATGGGAGGTTTAGAAACAAAACCTTGTGAGTCAGGGATGTGGGTTGTAGCATGGTTTCTGCTTGTGATTGCATTTCTTATTTTCCTAATTTACTAAATATAACATACATGACTCTTTCGTATGTTCCATTAGAGTTTGTAAATAAATATTTTGTGAACAATGCTGTTTGACTTGTATAATTGAATATATTCCTTCAGGGATTTCAAATGGGGGATAAGTGATCTATAAGATATATAGACAAAGATATATTTGCTCTCAGCCCCTCACCGCTGTGGGTTCGAATCCCGGTAGGGACTTCGGATTTTCATGTGAGGAAGCCTTCCAGCTGGCTTGCGGTAGGTCGGTGGTTCTACCCGGGTACCTCTGTGTACTCGGGGTCTTCCTCCACCTGTAATTAGCTGGACGTCGCTATATGATTGAAATACTATCGCAGCGACGGTAAACCCCAATACAAAAACAACAAAGATATATTTGGAAATATTTGGGGGTCCACAAGTGACAACTGAAGACGGTTTGAGGGGTCAAATGGACAGTTTTTTTTTTGTCATGGAAAATCCATTTTATTACATTAAATGTTGGTGAAATTTTTGAGCACAGAGAAATAATTATAGATAAACACATTTAAGTGCCTGTTGGCATTCAAATTGAAAAGTAACAAAATATGTTTGGTCAACATAAAAACCACCATTGAATTCAGGGACAGAAAGAGTCATGTGAATGTTTATGTTGTTTTACTATGTTGATTTGCATGCATGTTGTTTATATTTTTCTTGATGTTTGGTGTTTTGCAGATGCAGTCATGAAACTTGTGTTTGATTAGTAACCTAGGAAACTGTTGCCGTGGAAATGAAATAAATTTTAACACAGTGCTCATGGTGATATCTGCCAGGTTATAACCTCAAGAGACAAAAGTCCATGATAAGCGTAATGTGATATAAGTATAGACACTAGAATGTTTGTGCCAAGGATAGCAATCAAGGCACTTTAATGTACGAAGTAACAAAATTTGCAGTGATCAAAGGATAGTAGTTTTCAACTGTTGAAAACATGCAAAGGATAGTACAAAATGGTGCAGCGTGCAAAGGATGATAATGATTGTTAAAATTGGTAAGGGCAGATTGCAGAAGTATTTAAAATACTTAAAGGTACCATGTTCACCCATCAATGGGTGGGTGGGTCCAGGCTCAGGGAAGGCTGGTGGGGGCGGAGACACAGAAGTGGGAGGGGTGTGAAACAGAAGGGTCCAGTAGACCAACCTGTGACACCTGGTTTGACACGACCAGTGACGAGATCATGACAAATTGACAAAATACTGATGAGGAAAATGTCTTTGGAAAGTAATGACTATACTAAAACATTACTTCACAGACTGTTTTCCTTTAACAATGTTTCAGAAGCTGTATTTTAGCCATGAGATCAGATTATAACATTGCTCCAAATTTTTGTATTTTTGATTCACTTTTGTGAGTTACTTTTTTTCCCATTGTGACTTTTTACTGCAATGAAATCCTATACAATTTGCATAATACATGTATAACAATCACAACTCAAAGCAGTCATAATTGATTACATGTATATAAACTTTCAAACTGTCATCATTCACTGTGTGTTGGTTGATTAGATAATTTGTCAAATTCCAAGTTTTTTGTAGAAAGTAACTGAATAGAAATCGAATACTATCTGACAAGAATAATGTGATGTTGATCATCTTTTAATTTGAACTTTTCTTTTGGTCAGTTAGGAATAAGATTTTACAACTTCTACTAATGATGATTCCTCTTGTTACTTTTTAAGTATGTGCCATAAGCCAGGCCTTCCTTTTACAAAACTTTTCAAAATGAGATATTTTTTGCATAATCTCCCAAGTTTTTAAAGTCCATATCATTATAAATTTGAAACATTGAAGAAAATTTTAGACTATATTTCTGTAAAACATGACTGACATAGTATCTCAAGTTGAAAGGTCTTGTGAAACAGGTCAGATCTCAGTTCAAAAACAGCCAGTGTAGGATGGTACCTGTATAATTCTGTATATGATACTGTTAAATCATTAAATATTTGGATGGTTTTATTCTTGAATATTAGTTCAACAAAAACTGTGTGTTTGGTAGACCTTACATGAATCCATGAGTATCTGAAGGTTTACATGGAAGATATAGAGTGAGTCCCTTTCCTGCATATATGTAACTCTTCAACAGTGTTTGCTGTATAAAACCTGGCCCGCATTCCATCAACAATACTTAGCACAAAGTAATTCTAATAACATGAAATAAGATAAGTACTCATTCCAGCTTTCCTTTTTTTACAAAATATTTAACTGACGTAAATATCACATTGAAAAACAGTATTAATATAGAAATACCTGGAAAATATTAAGGTATTTTTATTAGAGAAACACTGATGAGGAATTGCATTCTTAAGTATAACTTTGTGTTAAGTAAGATTGGAGATATAAGAGCCTGACCTCATTGAGAAAGTGTTAAGCCTTAATTTGGTTTAAGCTCAAATAATTATAAAAAAAAACCCAGAAAATTAACATTGTGTTCATGATTATAAATTGTTATGAAATATTTGTTTTCATTAATAACCTTCATTGTACACTTGTAAGTATATTTGTAACACAGGAATGTTAATTGAATATCCACAAATAACATTATAGCATCTGTCTCTAGATTTGAGCTGATATTCAGCAGTGTTTCTAATTTCAGCCATACTAAGCTGTCAAGCTCCAGCTTAAAATATCTATCAATTACTTCATATAAAGTGAAATTGAAAATGTACAGTACTTTGAGGCATTGACTAAGTTTGGCACCACGGTGGTCCTTAATGTCTATTATTATTGCTGCAGAATTACCTATATTGTTGTACCTATTTTTTCCGTCCTTAGAATCTACCTGCATGTTCCTATTGCGGGCATTCCCTTTCATGGCGTGTTCTTTGAAAAACACTACTTAAATTTCTATTTATTTATCTACTTAAACTTAATGAAATTATTAATGTCTATGCTAAGATGACATTGAAGTCTTCAGGAGTATACAAGTGACTTCTCTACTAGTGGCTCGGCAGCCTCCATGAAAGACTTCCTACAAATTGGTAGGATATTACAAGAAAATGGTACCATAGGCAGTATAGTGTACATCGTGGCATATTGATTTTGGTTTTATTGGAAGTTTTTAAGTGTTTCATATATATTTTAAAGTTTGTATTGGTAATTTGAGAGTTAAATATTTGAGAACATGATAAAATCTTTTGCCCACCTGGAATCGATTTTTAAAATAGATCTTGAGAGAGGTTTAATAATTGTAGATTGCTTATTTTAAATCAAAATTAGAATCTATCCAGGAAGGAACATTATAACTATAGGATATGAGTAAATTACATACTTACATTATTGAGGTAGGAATGACTTTGTCTTTAGAGTTCCAGCTCAGAATCCTCAATATAATTTAATCTCTGCATTTTAAGCTCACCAGTTTGCAGGCGACCATCAACATTCTTTGTCATGAATTAACCCTTTCCCTCATAAAGGATACCATGAAAAGACCTATGCGAACAGCATAAAACCAGATCAGCCTGCAAGTAACTCGCAGGCTGATCAGGTTTTATGCTGTTCGCTGCTCCTCAGTGGTCTGGTAATTAGGATTTTACAATTAAATTTGGTAAGGATTGAGTTTGGCTTTCTGCAGATCAGGCTTTATGTGGTACCTATTGAGTGCATCAAAATGAGTCTATATGAGGGAAAGGGTTAAGATATTTGAAATAACTTAGTACAGGTTCTCTTGATGATTAGTTGTGTAGGGACAGGACTCAGCTGAAAGATCCCACTTCTATATGGGTGAATTACTTCCTGGTATTTGTAAAAAATTCACATCTCGATTTAAAAACTAAAATTATTAAATTGTTTATGGTTTAAGTGTTATGAGATGGGATAGGAATGTGAGAGATGCAGGCCAGGTTCACGAGTGTAAAATGTGATGTTACATTGTATAACAGTGCGCATGATGGATCATCGTATAACATGGAGAAACAAGGAGAACTTGGTATAACATGGAAGTTATAATGGAACACAATATAAAATGAAGCATAAGGGACCATGGTATAACATGATATACTCTTGTATAACATGATGGAACATATCCTTGGCATATCCAAGGGTTGAATGGATGCTGCTTATCAGTTTTCTGTAGAATCACCATTATCATTTACATTTTTATACGTCTTACATTTGTGTTGTATAAAGCTTAAAAGCTTGTTTTTTTTATATTATACATGAATTTGTACATGTACTGTACAGTAATACATGTGTACATGTTCGAAAAAATCCTTCCTTGATGGAAATAAAACAATTTTGTAATAATATGGTGTTAATTTTTTCTTTGCTTACCATTCCTTGGACAACTGAAAAGCTTTGTTCTAATGGAGTTCATCTGGTTTTAAGAAAGACATCCTTAAAAGTTTCAACCATTTACTGTTTTTCAAGAAAAAAATTATTTTGACTTTTAAATTCACTAGTCCTTTCCATTACAACAAGTAGGACTATTGTCAAGCAATAAAAGTCCCCTACCAGACACTAAATAGAACCATAATTAAAATATTGACAATAACTTAGATGAAATCAATAGTTTGTTGTTAATGATACATGAAGGCATGTTTTATGTAACAGATTTTCATGTGGACAGAGATCAGGTGGTGGTCGGATTAGTACACAGGCATGTTGGCAATATCCAGGACAGATCTAAGTTCATGGGTAGGCTGCTCAACCAACTGTATGAAGCCAATGTATGAAGCTTCCTATTTGATAGGGGAAAACAATTGTGCAAATAAGGGGTATAAACTTTTCAATTAAATGAACAGACTTATAAATGCACATTACTGTGTGATCTATGACTTGACTAAAGTTGAAAAGGTTCTGTATAAACTGATTGGAAGAAAAACGTTCAAGAGAAAAATAAAACAATTTGCTATATGTTCTATTAAAGTAAAAAGGGGCACACTTTTGTCACGAGTTATGGAAAGCATTGTGTAAACTAACAATAACACCAATAAAGAGTGTATTAAGTCTCAATCAAATGCATTCATAGCTTCCAGAAATATAATGAAATGTAGATTTTTAAAAAAAATTTCAATGTGAAAAAGTGGGATAACTTTGTGAAATCAGGTCAGTTATGGGATGTGACGTGAACTGGTATTATAAGTCTAAAAAACATGTAGCAAGTTTAAAATGGATAGGGCTCCAAAGTATTTTTTCAAATTTATGATGTTCAATATTCATTGAAATACATCATCAGTATTCATGGAGTTCCTCCCAGAGTTATGGACCTTGTGTGTGACACTTCCTCACATCAATTTCTTTCCATAATTGAAATTTTGTTTCAATAGCATGAGTAGAACCAGAGTTATCTTAAGGACACAAAATTGTGAAAAAGGAGGAAAACCCCAAGAAACTGTTGGAAATGGATTATGCTCCTAAACTCCGCTTTCTCACAGGATAAGTATGAAATTAAACAAAGGGTGATAACTCCAAAATATGATGTGCACAGTTAAAGTTCTTGTGTACTGCAATTCTCCTCAATGTGGTCTATCCTATGATGTTTCAAGGTTATTTGTCAATGTGCATGAGAAATGCTCTGGACAAAAATTATGTATACAATTTAACAAGAGTGCTTTGGAACACGTGTCACCTGCTAAACGGGCAGACAGACGATGGAAAAGTGCTCCATATGTGTCATCTTACAACAAAGAGCAGTAACTCTCAAAATAGGATGTGCAGTTATGGTTCTTGTGCACTGCATTTTCCTCCATAAGATCTATCCAGCTTTGAAGTTTCAAGGTTGTATGTCTCATAGTGCAGGAGTAATGTTCTTGACAAAGATTTAGTTGGAAATTAAACACGGGGGGGGGGGGGGGCAATTACTCCAAAATATGTGCAGAATTACGGTTCCTATGCATGACACTTCTCCTCCATGAGATCTATCCACCTATGAAGTTTCAAGCTTTATGCCTTTGCAGTTATGCTTTGGACAAAAAGTGTGACAGAAGACAACTCTGACAAAAACAATGTTTCCCCCCATATCTTACCATTTATAAAGAGTTTATAGGGAAACTAGCTGACCACCTAGGGGCCCCTTTTTTCAATGGATCAATTTTGGTAGAGGGCCATGAGGTAATCATTTGAACTAATTAAATTATGACCCTTGATTTCACAGAATTAGTTATTCTATATAAAGAATAAAAGGAATCTAGCCAACCCAATGAGGGGTGGGGGCTTATTTTTTAAAGAATCAACATTATTTTAGCAATTATGGCAGATGGTTATCATTTATGACAAAAGAAATGGAATGCACAGCATATCAAGACAGACACAGGGTGATCAGAATAGCTCACATTGAACATGTTGTGCTCTTGTACGTTAAAAACAGTCTTTGGTTGTCTGCTGGTACACTAAGTCTCCAGGTACTCTGGTTTCCCTCTGCATCAAGAACTCAAACACCACTGTTGGTGTCATTGTGATTTTAAAAGGTAACATCTCTTTCTTCCAACGTTGTAAAATACTTAATTTAAAAAAAAAAAATGGGTGGATTTCAAGACAAATCTAAATAAACTTTTTAATCTTTTTTTTTTTTATTCATTTAATAATTTTATAATTTAACATAAATCAGTCCTAAAATTTCAACGCCTGGAATCACAATCTTTCACACCTGACAAGAGAATTACAAATGATCTTATTTCTTGAATCCTCACTGACATAATGCCATCACAAGAATATTCTGACCACAATTTTGTTTCTAGCACAATGAATTAAACAGTTAAAAGTCACTATGAGTTTGTTTTATGCTCTAAGCCAGTACATGGCAGATCGAAGTCTGTTGTAGTCCAGGAGACCCTCGATTGGACCTGAAGAAGAAACCACAGTGTTATAAATATAGCCATCTATATCTTCAAACTGTCTCATATTGTTTTATTTCATTTTAGTACATTAGCATACTGGTACATTATATTCGTTTAATGTATGGAATTATATTTTGACCAATGAGATTGCAGTATTTTTCAAAATTTTCATTCGGTTTAACTCGTTAAACCACTTGGTTTAATGGATAACCTAGTATATACCACCAATATTTGTGCGCATGCGTGTAGAGGTGTACTTGGATAGTAACGTCAAAACATAATTCTATACATTAAGTAGGTTAATGTTTGTTATCGAGGGTTTAACAAGTTAAACTGCTCGCTCTGCTGCGCCGAGCTTGAGCGGTTTAATTTGTTAATCCCTTGATAACAAACATTAACCTATACATATACTGTAGAATCATTCATTTTCGTGGAGAACTAATTTTTGTTGATTACGTCGATGACTTTATCCACGAATATTTATCACCATGAAAACTGTTTACTTCATAGACCTCATGTTTTCTAGAACATAGTTCTTCAAATATATGCACTAACGAAATTGATTTAATCACAGATTCCACGAAATTAAATGTCAACGAAAATAAATGATTTTACAGTATTCCCTTCCATAATTTCAAGTCTTATAGGGGATCTATACCTCAATAAGAAAATAAGTAGGGTAGAAAAACCGACAAAAACATGAATAACTTTAATAAATGGCATTATTCATCAGGTTTCGCAATATTTTAAAAAAACAACCATATGACGTTGACAAATAACAGAATGTAACACATCAGCTTAGTGCAGGCCCTATTCACAACAAGGGGAATTATTTCCACATCTCAAAATGCCATATTAAAGTTCAGATGCATTTTTTTCCTTCATATTTCATAAAGAGAAAAAAAGAGAAAAAAAAAAAATTGGAAATGGAGCAGAAAATAGCTTCAAGAATGATAATCAGTCATATAATGTCAAAATGACTATGAATTATATTAATTATGGTGCCCTAATTTAATGCAACCAATCCCATAAATTTTTCCCAATTTTGTCAAATTTATGACTTTTTATCAATTTTCTTATCTTCAAAATATTTGCAAAATCATATGTAAAACATATATTCAGAAAATATTTCAACAATATCACTCTTGCATGATGCAAAAGATTTAATACACATTCCAAAAAACTTAATTGACTCTACACACATAACTGGAAAAAGGGGCTTTGTAATGCTGAAATTAGGTGGCCACTCATTCTACAAAACATTCTACAAAGTTGAGATGATTTATTACTTTTAATAATCAATATCTGTTAAGAAATGAAATATTTGGGTATTTTTAATAGAGAATCAAGAATGATACATTTGCCAATGATACAGTTGGTGGAACTCAAGCCAGAACCAGTTTGTATTAGCAATAAAGTCAATATCCTGTGAGATTCTTTGTTTGTTTGCTTGATTTTAACATCCCACAGACAATATTTCAGTCATTTCGGAGACACGTCTACAAGAGAGAGATAGTGGTGCCACACTGTGACATAGACATGTGGCATGATACCACACCCAGTCACATTATCCTGACACCGGGCTAACCAGTCCTGGAACTACACTTATCTGCTGAGAACCAAGCAAGGGAGCTATATCAGTACCATTCTCATAATAACTCTGGTATGCTGCGTTTAAGGATCAAACATACAAAAATAAAACAAGTCTTACCAACAGCAGCCACCACTGGGCATTTATCATAGATGTATTTGTAACATGTGTCACGGATAGCACTGCCGGTCAATGTCTGCAAGAAAAACAAATCCATCTTCAAAATATACAAAAAATAGCTGAGTGTTTAATCCATCTTTAAATAACATAATCATAGTATAGCAGGACTTTTCCTGCTTACATAACAGAGGCCTACATCGTCATAAGTTTTGAATTATTTTTTTTTCAATTTGGAGAAAAAACACTGCCCCAAAAGTATTTCCTCCTAAAGATGAATTAAATTTATGTTTCTGATCATAGATGAATAAGAAAATAAGTAAATCACTGTAAAAAGCTTAAAACTGTCAGGTCTGTGAGCTGCTGACCTCATCATGAGAGATTACCCCAGTAGTCCCCTAACAATGTTACAGGTACTGGGAAACTGAGGCAAACATTATCACTGCAAAACCTTGAAAGATCTAACACCTTCCATACTTTACTTTCTTTTCTACTCTGTCCTATACATGTTAGAGGATTATGAGAAAAAGGAATTATTTTTATCCTGATGTGAGGCAGGGTAGGAGTTTAGGGTAAACACTCACCTCAATTCTGTATTCCATTTCATGCAGGGGAATTCTTCTATCATAGCACAGCATTTGTCTGTAAATGATGGGATGAAAATATATGACAGATTAAAATACAATAGATATGAAATTCCACATAAAACAGTTTTGTATGAAAGTGATGTACCTGTGTGACCTTGACCTTTGAGGAATGAACCCCAAGTAATGGGCCTGCACATCTGTTCATGTGATGAACAATCATTAAAAAATATTTTGATGATAGACAAAGTTACAGCCCTGACAAATAACGTTAATGGACAGCCAAACCTATAACAAATTAATGACCAATTCTTCCATCAGAAAATCAGAAAGTCTAGCAGAAAATATATTCAGGATTTGTTTCTTTGTTTGGGTACCAAGCCCTGACATTATCAGTCACTATAATAAAAGATTTCTTATCTTATCAGTCACACTGTAGTATACATCACAACAGACAAATGACAGGATACCTTATCAAGTTACATGATAAAACAAACACACACACCACATGTCTCTAAAAGAGACAGCAAAAATATGCAAAGCAAAGGTGAGCATATGCTCCCGGTGTAATGAAGTCTGTTGGTTCATTTGAAAAGGGAACCATTAATGGTATACAACTAAATGTTCATGTGGTATGATACAAGACAGGTGACTGGTTCCCTGCAGTGTTCACCTACCTGCCGATATCCTCACAGATGGGTGTGGTGCCGTCCAGCTGCAGCAGTAAGTTGGTCTTCAACAATCTCTTGGCTCGCTCCAGCTCGTAGTCTGTCACTGACGTACACAGCCTCATCCTACACACATTGACATCTTGATTCATTAAAACATTATATACATAAAAAATAGGATACAGACATTTAAGTTTTAATATAAAGCCCTAAATGTTATTTTTCTTATCATTTATAATTTCAGAGCAAGTTAAAGGAACCAGACAAGGTGGCCAGTTGGTAGTGTGGCTACCACCGACATGGAGACTGAATTTATACTTGTCTTTTTTAAATAGATAGTTGCTGCATAGGTTGGCTGCACATGTGACTGTTTACGCAGAAAAAACTGTTTTGTAAAATTTCAACATTTAACAACAGGATTGATGTTCAGTTGTTTACAGTCAATGCAGCCATATTTCAGTCATACAAGCAATAACAAGCTTATTAAATTTGGAGGAAGACTGCATGCATAGAGGCATCCAGAGGAGAACCACTGACTCTGCAAGTTAGTTGGAAGGCTTCTTCAAATGAAAAAGCGACCCTGTTGGGATTTGAACCCACAGCAGTGAGGGGCTGACTGATTGGACTATGTGAATAACAATGCAAAACAGACTCTACAGAAAGGATATTCTAAAAGCTAACAAAGAACCTACCATTCCTCCTGTACATTCCAGGTCATTCCTTCCAATTCCATCCTCTCTGTTACAAAATATATTCCCCTGTAAAGTATAAAAGGTCACCATATAACAAAATATTAATAAACTTTGACCCCTTTAATATTCACAACCAAACCTATGACTAATTATGAATAATAATTAACTTTCAATGGTATATGAAAATGTGTTTTCTCAGCCATGCAGACTGTGTAGTATCTGATCTACAATAATGTATGAGCAAACAGTGGAGACCCTGATCAGATAGATCCATGGTCCTGGAGGGAACTGATTTGTTTACCGTGGTGTTACTGTAAAACATGTCAGTTTGAAAAAGTTAAGTTATTTTATATACAGCCATTGATATTAATCAGTCAAATGGACTGCCTAACCTTGCCCAAAAATTTCTTAGTTTATTACAAATATAATGAATTTATTTCTGAGAAAAAGCCCGAGTCCTTTTATTTCTATATTGCTGCAAGCCAACTGTGTAAAGTTACAAATCTTAACAATCTCTAAGGACATTTGATGGTCTCAGACTGGTGCAATTGTGATCTCTGTCTCCCAGAGGAAATTTTGTGTCAGACACGTTAGCCAGTGTACAGTGCGTACCAGAGTCCGGTGTCAGTGTAGCAGGTGTTGAAGGCCTGGTAACTGTGGCACATGTTGGAGGCGGCACTGCGGGCGGCCAGTTGGTTCAGCACATTGCTGCCTCCACCCTGGGAGCGGTCCCAGCTGCCCACCGCCGTGTTAGCGATCATCAGGGCAATGTTGTCTTCATTGTCCCAGCGGGCTCCCTCCACAGCTATGGCAACGTGTGCCAATGGCATGTCATCCTCGCGAACACGCAGCTGCAGCAGGAAAAGGTCAATTGTGGGTCAATAGTTATAGAAATTAACATATGCATATAAAGCTAACACAGTGCTGAATATATAAACATACAAGAAAACCCACCCAGACATGGGCCAGTGCTAATTTACATCACTGGGTCATGCTGGTTGGTTTCATTAAAAGTGTTGAACATTTCTTTTTCTTTATTTATCCTTTTTGTCTGACACTCCTTTTTCATCTGTTCCTTGTTATCAGTGGTGATCCAGTATGGGGGAGGAGGCAGCTCAAGCAACTGACAGCTACAGGGATTTACACTACTTTTGATTTTCAGGGGTCCACTGGACTCAGGATCCTTAAAAACAGGGGTCCATCATTAATTTCAGGGGGTCCAAGCTATTTAACCTCACCAAAATATACTACTCAAAATTTGCTAAGGATCACTAGCTATTTTCCAGAAGAGTTATAAGTCTTGCGACTTTGAGGGCATGGAATGTTAAAGTAAATTTTAAAACTTTTTTTTTTCTGCGCAGATGTGTTGTTACTATACCAAAGCCATTATCTTTAACTAAAAGTATGTATTCCAGATCCTTAAAATTGAGAAATTTATTAAATTTAATAAGTGCAAATTTTGAGAATTCACATTAAAATTTGACTAGGTGGATAACAGACATTCTTGTTTTTACATAATTTAAACATCCTTAACAAGTATTCCTTGTAGAAAACAAAAATATCTGGATATTCAAAATTCTGTTATACACCGTCTGCAACTGAATCACATAATCATTGAGTTCACTAACAGTATTTTCAACGCTTTGATCGTGATCAGCTTTAATAGCGGTTGCGAAATTTGAACGCATATTTAAGACTTGTAAGCTGTTCATGTAGACATCAGTGTCTTGATGACGAATTAATAAGGAGTTTTGAAAGTTTATGCAACCCTCTGTAAAGGGATTTGATGAGCTTTTCGCCGAAATGCAGGTATTACAATACGTACATGCCTTCGTCACGGAACTGTAGCCATTTAAATTTTTCAAGCCATATACTGAAATTTCTGCTCACGTTTTGATTTTGAGGAAGATTGTAACTGTAATCAGGGTGACCAGTTGACAATAAATTTTCATGTTTCTCGTCATCGCGATCTTTTCTTTTGCCCCATAAACTTCTTAAGTCAGTTTGTGTTTGCCATGCTTAACTTTGATAAGACATGTGAGCGGAAGCGTTCAATGATTGGACGCTAATTTTAAAAGGCACAGTGATTGGCTTGTAAATTTAACTAGTTAAATATAGCGTTGGAAATTCCAAGAGATTTACGAAGACATTTGATAATGAATTGGCACAGATATTCTGGACAATTCGTGCGTACACATGGACGCAGACTTTATTTTTCGGTGCGTACAGTCTGTGATTCATGCGTATATGGACGCAGGATCCTGCGTCCGGTAAATCCCTGCAGCTATCACTCTGATATTAGATTATATGAAAAGGTGCAAATTTTAAGACAGTTCTTGAATCAGAGACCTGTAAGTTGATAACCACTTGACTTTATCAACTGGGCCTCTGAGGCTTGGTTTAATTTATCTACAATTTAAGTATCAATTAGCACTAAGAATGACTGTGGAATTTGATTTAGATGACATGGTCAAATGATTCCAAGTAACTGTAGATACAATATATAAAGAAACACTTCCCACACAAGTGGCTATCCATGATTTATGATACATGCCTGAGTACAATTGGTAAATCAAAACTGACTAATTCTAAGGCACCTGAACATGTTGTCAGTAACTTACATCACTGCCAGTGTATCGGGTGGGGGTGATATTTGTGATGTCTGATGGTTCAGCCATGGGAAGTTTTCCAAAGTATTTCTCAGCCAAGTCAGTCAGTTTCTGGTGGTCCACTCCTGTAAGTATACAAAACACATGAGTGATGTGGCATGACCCTTATGTTAATTGATCATAACAATATTTCACTCTGTAACAAAATCATTAGTGTAAACCTAAATAGAATATACACAAGCAAATATACCATATACCCTTATTAAAATGTCCCCCCTCCACACCTATACATTTTGTAGAGAAAAATCAAGCAACCACTCAATGAACTATTTATATAAAGGCACCCAATCCTTGTACTAACAAAAAAGACTTGACCTTTAATACACCTCTATATATGTGTGGTACAGGAATGGGAGAGATAAGACACAAGTTAACAAAAGGCCCTGTGGTCCAGAGGTAGCTACAGACTGAAGAAGGAATCAGTGAAAAATCCTCATCTCTGTATATAACCTGCACTTCTGTAAAGTGGGGGTATAACTTTAACAAGATGTCCACTGTGTGAAGGATGGACAACTCACCTCCTGCGCCAGCCAGAACGATCCTGTCACCCTTGTAGTGTTTACTGATGTAGTTGACCAAGTCCTGCCTCTTGATGGACCTAACAATGAACACACATACTTCACTCTCACTGTATCTATATATATATCAATGTGCTATTTAGTATTGAAAATCAAGGTCAATCTGTAAATGATTTCAAAATTGTTTTCCTTATGTAATGACAAGTAAATAAGTTAAATAAGAGCTCTATTACAGCTGGGTTAATTGACAGAATGCCATAAGTAATAGCTTGGAAAATAGGTATGGATGATAAATTTTTGTTACATCTAAAGAAAAAGCTAAATATCTGATTAAGTTTAATCAACTTAGAGACTTTTCTACCAAAGTATTCTTGTCTTGAAGTCTTGATACCTTTTAAAATACACTCGGATAATTAATTGTAACAGATTCATGAGAAACAGTTTCATTTGGCAAAAATAGATGAAAACTTGTCCTTGTCTAGTGAGAGAATTATTCTGGTGTAAGACTGGTTTACATTTTTACAAGGGATTTTCCCCTCAATTTACAATTTCAGCAAAATTTTCAACAAAAAATGGAGGAAATCTCACAAGTCCATAGAAAGGCTCATTTTTCAACTATTTCCATTATTCAGCGAAAAACTGCTGAAAATTGTGTCAGTCAAAAAAATTTTTTTTGTCATGACTAATGTCTCATGGACAGACAGATTTAAAGAAAACTGAACAAATATATGAGTCAAAGGCCATTACAAAAACAAGGCTATGTGAACCTACTGGATGTTCTCTGTGGGTCCCAGAATGGTTCGCCCCAGTGGGGTACCCTGGAAGGCAGTGGCGTGCAGGTAGTCGAAGGCTACCTCCTGCAGATTGTTCTCGACCTCCTGAAATACAAGCAAAGCCACCGCACATCAGTAACAAAATACACATGTGCCAGTAATGGGAAACATTTGAGTTAAATAATTAAGACAGAACATTGTCTGAAATCCAAGTAATTCCTAATTTGTTGTTAGGGAATAATTAAAGTGCTGCATCACTGCCAAATAACAATGTTAAATGAAATATTATAGAAATACCCTTATATGCTGGACATCAAGCAAAGAAAATATACCAATGCTATAAGCTGGGGAGTTAACCTATAATTGTCTGGTTACAAGGCTGACACACTAACCTCTTGGCAACCAGGTTCATGAAGGAAAAGAAGTATTGCCAGGATATACTCATAACTGGTCATAACACCCTGGAAACATGATTACTTTATTTATATTCTTATAAAACTGATTCCCTAATCAAAGTAAAACTATGTTTTTCATGAAATTGCCAGGACATAATCATGCGGACACTTGACTGCAGATTTTGTACCCACCTCCATTTCACGAAGGATGACTCCTCTCTCTCTTTCAATCTCTTGTTCCCCCAGGGTACTGTTCTGGGTGATGTCTGCCAGGATCTCAACAGCTGAAACAGTCACAAACAGACTCCTGACTCAGCTGCTTATTGTATTCATAACAATAGACATTGGACTCAGATGTTCACTTCTTACTTTTGAATAATTTGACCACAGTAGTGAAAATAAGATTGTGACAAATCTGATGGTCAACTGAATATTATCCATCATTTCCAAATAAAACTGAGTAGCCATAAGGATCAGATCAGGGTTGGCAGGAATTGACTGTCCCCAGTTTTACCAGTGGTATTTACCGGTAAATACTGGCTAGGTCAAAACTACCAAAGTGGTCAATTGTAATTTTCCTTGGAATCATTTTCATTTAAATCATACTTATGTATTCTATATTCTAACATTATAGAATTTGTCTAAGCTTTTGTCCTGTATAAAGTATTATTAGGAATGTAGATGTTTGTTAAAATTTGTTTAAACTTAAACAATATGGAGTTCTGGTCAATGCATACAGCGGACAATACTGGTAGTTTTGTTATAAACAAATAAAAAAAAAAAAAGTGGAAAAACACTTTTTCTACACACCTTTTTCCAAGTCCTTGGCGAAGCATTTGGCATAGTAGACTGTCTGTTCTCGTGAGGTGTAAGCATTCAGGTGAGCTCCCATGTTCTCCACCTCTAGCTCCAACTGTGTCTGTGATCGCTTCTGGGTCCCCTACAAAACAACACATGGGAACCAGGTTTAAGTATATATGCACATGCTAATAAGCAATATCAATATATACACTTAATGATCTAAAACTGTTTCAGTTAATGAACACCAGGCCCTATCAAAATCTAAGGCTCAAACTTGAATATCAAGGTTTTCATTTACTCCTAATATGAGAGTCCCAGGACTCAAATCTTCTGTTAAAGGACTTCAGTTTTTTTTTCTGATCAGCCAAGCCTTTGCCCTCTACAGATATATGGAAGAATTTCTTTTAGGACTGAAGTTTTCAGAATCGTATTGGGATCTCTTTATATCATCATAAAATCAACAATGAGTTTTTAACTTTTAAAGGTCATAGTTTGAGTTTTAGCATAATAATTAAGTACTGATGCACAGTTCATATTTTCAAAAACAAGATGCAAGTATTCAATTTTTAGTGACAGTGACCTTGGCCACATCCATCCTACAAATAACCCTCAAGCTTCCTTTTGCATCAATGAAGAAATGTTCTAAGTTTCAATGATGTACTGTCAGCTTTAGTTGACAAATTTCAACATTGATCCACTACTGGGCTTACATAATCCCATTCATAGCTACACAATTTCCAAATTTTGTTAAGCCTTACTTTTAATTTTACACAACTGTTACAAGGATATAAGTATCCTTACCATACTATGTTGATGATGGTACATGTAGTGATTAACAAAATTACCATTACATACTGTTGAATTGTTGCATTTTAACATTCTATTCACCAGTACATGTACCTACCTTGAAGATCATGTGTTCCAAAAAGTGGGCTGTTCCATTTGTTTTTTCATCTTCAAATCGACTTCCAGCATTGATCCAGAGTCCAACCTAATATAACAACAGCATCGAAGATGTTAAAAAAGCCTATGACAGGAAGACATACCGTAATAGATGGATCTTCTTTAACTGTAGTTAACCAATACATATTTTATTCAGCTTTAACCTTACAAAAAGTATAGCTATTAACACTAGTGACTGACAATTACCACACAACCCATTACCTCAGATGTGTTTTTATTTATTAGCAAACACGACAGAAATATATTTTGTTTAACCCTTTCCCTCGTATAGACTCATTTTGACGCACTCTATAGGTACCACATAAAGCCTGATCTGAAGAAAACCACAGTTAAACCTTACCAAATTTAATTATAAAGTCCTCATTTCCAGACCACTGAGGAGCAGCGAACAGCATAAAACCTGATCAGCCTGCGAGTTACTCGCAGGCTTATCTGGTTTTATGCTGTTCGCATAGGTCTTTTCATGGTTTCCTCTTTGAGGGAAAGGGTTAATCCAAAGCTGTCTCATAGGGTTTCTTTTGTTTGCTTATACAATACTATAGATCATCTAAATTAAATGTTTGTTTCATATACCATTTAAAGTTCAGTTAGCAATAATATTCATCAGGTCATAAATTTGTACCTGAATATTTGTGAGGTAAAGGGCTGCAGTGTACAGAAATAATCAACAGCATGTATGTCACAAAATAGGAACATTTTTAATTCTGATTCATAATAATTAATATATACACATATATGATGTTTTAAATTATACTTAATTATACATTAACTCGCTTCTGTATAAATATCATATTTTTATCCCTTTTCTTTATCATGAAAAATTGCGAAAAAAATATTGCACATGTGCAACATTTCATGTCCAAAAAACAAGAGGGAATAAAATCACCAATTTAAGCATTCATGGTTCTAATTATTTCATTACCAGGAATGATCAGACCATCTGACCCATAACATGCATTAAACAAGAGTGTTCTCTGGAACATATGTCACCTGCTGAAGCTTGACTGAAAAAGTGTAAAAGACGGACAGACAGATGACGGAAAAGTGATCCCTATGTGTTACCTCTACTTACAGCAGGTGACATGAAAAGGCTCGTTTATAATCATGAGAGGTGCTAATATCTTACAGTGCAGGTTGGAGCACCAGAGTCTTCTGTGGCGACCCGTAAGCCATTGTTTAGTGTCGATACTTTTGTTTCTGGAACATTGTGCAGAGCTTCTTTGTAGGACAGCGATGATCCCCAACGTCTAGCCAAGGCAGTTGAACATGGCAACTGAAAGGAAATACATACTTTATATGAAAATAAATCCTTCAGTTTGCATTTATCATATAGAATCAGTTGGCTTTCAAATAAGCTAGGGTCACAAAAATGTTATAAGCGTATCCAAATTCTGATGACAATCAAAATTGTCCATTTTGATCCTGTAGTTGTCTACAAGACCAAAATATTTCAATTTTCGTTTTATTTTTTCTTTGTCATGGACTCAATTTTTCATAATCCAAGTGAGAACCATGAAACAGTTCTTTTTATTTACATTACCAATTGTAGTAAGGCGTTAAAAAAGGTCTTGTTTCTGGTTACAGGCTCGGAAAACAATGGGTTGGTTGGTCAATTTTATTTTTTTGAAAGCTTAGATCAAATGTGTAAAATGTTACATGCCAATTTATCTTTTACTGTATTTTGCAATTTCAGACAGCTTTACAGTAATAAAAAAAAAGCGCTGTTATTGCAACATACGCCCGTCCTGCCATTTTATCAACTCAAGGGTCATAACTCTAAAGTGGAATATTCTGACTGTTTTTTCAAACTCAACTGAGATACTGCGCCAATACACATTGTGACACTTATTTTGCAATTTTTCATCAATTAATAAAGTTTTGACAAGATCAGTTCACGATTGTTTGAGTAAAAAAGTGATTTAGCATACTTCATCAATTAAAGGGCCATAACTCCAGAGTGTCTGGAACAATATGGCTGGTTATCGAAAGGAACCAAGACAAGAGTGCCCATATACATTATGGCCAAGTTTAGTAAGGATCAGTTTACGAGCGTTCAAGTTAGAGAGCAGACACTGTTAATTTCAGTGATCGGGAAAGAATTTTTATCAATGGGACAATGGCCCTTTCTGAGGCAAAATCAATGTGACAATTTCAAAACTAATGTGACATTTTCAAAATCAAATGTGACATTTTATGAACTGACTACAACTTGCTTTTTTAAAGAGAGTCTAAAAAGCATAACATTAACAACAAACTCAAACCATGATACAATTGAAAATTGATTTTTTTTTGGATAAAAAAGTCTTTGAATGCCAAACTAATATTTTAATTAAAAAGCAGAACAACATGTATAATCACAAAAATGACCGTCACAAACACAAAAGAAAAAGACTTTAGTCTAGACACCATACAAATAATATAGGCAATTTCGTCATGAAAATTAAAATTCATTTGGCCATACAATTGATCAAAAATAAAAATATGAACCTAATGCAATGATTCAATAGTTTGACTATCATCATTTAACAAGAAATAAATAAATAAAGGTTTTGGTCACTGTCAACTGATCTCTTTCAACTATTCTTAGCTACTACTTCTACTAGCCATATAGTTTTTTTTGCCTTCAAGATAAAATATTGAGTGAAGCTAGATGATCAAATATTTCTATTCCACACATCAAAAAACAACAACAACAAAAAAAAAAAAAAAAAACAAGATCGCTGATGTCATAATTAGAGGTGTAACAATAAGTCGACTTATCGATTTATCGCGATCTATGCAGCTCCGATGGTAATAAATCGATACCAAACTCATCCATCGATAACTATCGCGATAGTTCAGTCAACAATCGATAGTATTATTATAATATTCGTTGAAAATGTTTGTTGACATGCCATGGTTGCGTAATAGTTACGGGACGCTTACTTTGCGCACTGAAACATTTTTACAAGCGCCCAGGCGACACAGCATCAATTACAAGCCAGAGGGGGATAGGGTATTACTCGAATGCGATATCAATGTCCCGTAGTGAAAAAAATGCCGGGTCGCGGAAAAGCAGACGACGACTTCGTCATAGTGGCTAATAAAAAAGCCAAATCAAAAGTGTGGGGGAGTTTCGGCTATATTCAAAAAGGCGAAGTGATGGACGAAAACCGGGTCGGCTGCAAAATATGCCGGACAGTGCTTAAATACAGTGGGAACACGACGAATCTGCAAGTTTGTTAGTTTCCGTGCCCCTGACTATTTAGCCTACTGTCGGATATAAACTGCGCTTTTGTTACTTTCAGTTTCTTATTAACACTGGAATAAATTTCGGACCTTGTATAAATAAAGCATAAAATGCTTTGTAGACCACATCATGTTTATTTTATGCCAAATAACATCAATATATTTATTTTCGGTCTGGGTGGTTTCATTTGGTCCGCGCGCTTACTATAAATAGCATGTCACGTTCGCAAATTTCACCGAAAAAAATGTGTTGTCTGATCTTATTTCATTTATTCAAAACAGATAAATATGGATTTTATTTTTCTAATGTGTACCATTTGGCATAAAATTAACTTTATAGATCTCATACCAGATAAATATTAAAATTAAAGTAATAATAAGAAAAAAAAACTAGATTCTGTTCATTCTAATATTTTGATTACTGCAAGGAAACAGAAGCAGTAAGTGAATGATTCAGTATTCTACAGTTACGTATATAGAACTACTTTCTATTTGTAATATGATGGGTTAGTCATACATATGAAATAATTTCAATACTTTTAAGTAAATAACAAATTTAATATTTCACTTTTTATATAGGCTAGATCTAGATCTATAGTTTAAATATGTTTGAAAATAGATCTGATCTGTAATGCTTGATGTTTCAAATTTCTGAATAATCCCCCAAGACTGAAGCATTATATATATAAACTATCGCAATGGTATCGTGATAGTAGCTGATTATTACAATAGTATCGCAATAGTGATTTCAACTATCGTGATACTATCGTGATAGTCTTTTCAGTGGCAATAGTCACCTCTAGTCATAATGCAGCAGTTGTAAGACACATCAGGTAATGTCCAAGTGTATTTCCTAATCCAAACACTCTAACAATCACCTAACACGAAACTCTTTTTAAGTTTTGACAAGCGGCATTTCAAAGAGGTAAGAAACCCCTATCAGCACAGTCAGCTAGGGATAAAAGGAGGCCGGACATTAGCATGTGCCGGTTTCACACCCTTTGAACTTTACTGCTGCAGTATGTTTATTTCTTCCTGTGTGTAGAGTGGATGTCACACAAGGTGAAACTGAATCAGTGGAGGGGGCACAGAGGGAGGTATGTGGTGACACTTGTGCAAGCATTCATTTCAAGATAATCGGCAGCTTCTCACACTGTAATTTTTACACAAACTTGGCCAATTCAACTCATTCTAATGATATGGATTTTTCCCTTTACCTGGACCATAATGCACCATACTAAGATTTAGTTAATGTGCTGATAACTTAAGAATGTGTGACACTATGACCCACTGTCCCTCCCAAATGGGAACAGCTCTTGACAGATATTTTGGGATTATGATCAAAACAACTTCTGGAATGGAGTAAATAAACAACTGGTAGGAATCATATATTGACTATAATTAAATTGTGTTTTTTATTTGTCACATAATAGAAATTTATGATGATTATCAAATACGATTTTGATTGCCCTAATTTCTTAACTACTAGCATAAGATTAGCCATTTGATTTTTTTCCCCGGCAAATCGCCGATGGCCAACGGCAATCAGAATCACGGATCTCTTTCAGATTCTTACGCGAAAAAGACTTGATCTGATTGGTTGATACACCAATGCCTCGATAATATCTGATTGGTTGATCAATAATGCTTTTACTTCTCTGCGATATGTTAATTTAAAACAGATTTCCCCTCATTTGGTCTAGGACTGTACTTTAAGCAGCTGTAGTATTTGGCGAGACTGAAAAATTGGATTGCTACAGGGGCTCATCCAGTGTAAAAAACGATGTAACATTTTGATTTTTAATGTGACTATGGCGCATGCCTGTCCCGATCACTGTAATTTGACCATTTTTCATCAATTCAAGGGTGATAACTCCGGAATGTCTGGGACAATGTGGCTGGTTATCGAAAGGAACCGAGATATTGTTCCCATATACATTGCAATCCAGTATGGTTACAATTGGTTCATGTTTGTTTGAGTTAAAGAGCGGACAGCATCACTGGACGTCGCCCGCCAGCTGCAGGTGAATCCATAATACATCCCATCTTTGACGAGCGTATAAAAATCTTTCTAGTTTTACTAAACATCAGTCCATTCAGCTCAAATGGGAACTCGGTTACCGATTTATGTACACAGTATATATCTTAGGAAGCACATGCTGGGTGAAGATGAAAAATCATAAAAATGGTGGAGTCAGTCACCTGTGTCAGTTCAATCAACTTCCTAATTATGAATTTATGCAGAATACTCAGATAATATCGCTTAAAATATCTGTTTTACACGCTCTCAACCGACTTGCGTTAATCTGCAGTGAGACACTTATGTTTTCTTTTCGAGTGAAAGAAGAGATGATTACGCAAGTAATGTGTGATGGACTGATTAATGTGTATTATGAAATCATCTGGAAGTTTACAAGCATATTTAAAGTGTGTCGAGGATTCCCCAAATTAACTATTGTTACAACCCATCTAAAAAAGACTTATTCATAACGTTTTCAGACGTAGTTTATCTTTGGATTATTTACGAAAGTTCATTGAATTCGAAGCTAATCCGTAATCTCAAAAGTTATCGTTAGTAACCTGTTTAAACAAAGAAAAGGCTATATAAAATTGAAGATTGTGATGGATATTGCTTTTTTTTTTTTTTTGGTCTCAGCCTAAAAAAAAATTTAAAAAAAATAAGGACAGGGGGTTAAATACTAGGTCAGTCAGGTAACCATAAACAAACTTTTTTTTATTTTAATGCCAAAGTCTGCTGATTTTTCTTTCAGTTTAGAATTGTTTGACTTCTATGTAAATTAAAATATATACAATTTTATAAATAAAGCTGAAAAATGAGTCATTCACAGAGGTCACTTCCTATATAAACTAAAAAAAAAAATGTTGGGTGTGTTTCTATGCAATAAAAAAAATAGTTGAAACATGTATGATGTAGGACTGAAGTTTGCCCTTCAAAGTAATGCCAGTCAATAATTGATTACAATATCACCTATACTTTAAAGATAATTAAATGAGGAATGAGATATCATGTAATTAGACATTATATCCATGAGCATATTTTTCCTAAGGATATTTTACAAATGTTATGTATGTTTGGAAACATTTGAAAACTATATCAATCAATGTAATCGTAGCATAATGATATTTGTGGATATTATTTCGCAACCTAACGTATTGAGTTATCCCCTACAATATACACATTTAAATAAAAAGAAAATGAAACAATCTTTTTTACGTTATACAGAATAGCTGGGTAATTTGTCTAGGGACACTTTACGTAAGTTCTTGACATCTGTATCAAGGAAAATCATAAGTGGGTGGGGAGCGTTCTACACTTAACCGGCGGACATTTTGATTTCATCACATAAAGACAGCGTATTAATGACCTGCTTCAAATGATCCCCCCAAAATACATATTCAAAACTGGACCAGTATCTTGCTTACGTGTTTCGATCGAGGTACTGCCTTGCACAGCGAGCTGGTCACTTTCAGCAAGCGAGTCGCCATGTTTCTTCGAAGGACAAACTAAGTACGCATGCGTTCTAAAATATCACATTCGCACCGCTGTACAACATACCCAAAAATAATATATTCACTTTTTTCTCTCGTTGGCACGGTCGAACCAGCACAGTAAATAGGTGAATGGGGGGAAAAAAACGTCTTTTTCAAATTAAAACAGACCAACGGTCGTTCAGCATATATATAAGACCAAAATTTTAACTAAAAAAAAAAAAAAAAAAAAAAAAGAACCTTCATCAATCCAAACCAGAACGCCCCATGAAAATTAGGGTTATTAGGGTGAGTGTGGTGTAGTGTGGGGTCCCGAGATCTCATTTAGAAAAGCCGGGGATATCGTATTAACCCTTTCCCTCATATAGACTCATTTTGACGCACTCAATAGGTATCACATAAAACCTGATCTGCTGAAAACCACAGTTAAACCTTACCAAATTGAATTATAAAGTCCTCATTTCCAGACCACTGAGGAGCAGCGAACAGCATAAAACCTGATAAGTTACTCGCAGACTGATCTGGTTTTATGCTGTTCGCATAGATCTTTTCATGGTGTCCTCTATGAGGGAAAGGGTTAAAAACATACAGTTACCCCGGGATTGAATCATAGGTGTCAATACATGTTATCGATCGGCACGTGCCTATTATCATAACATAGATTAGTTATACAATATAATTATTAATTTTATAATCAATTATTTGAGGTATGCGTCCATAATCGAATTCTTGAATCTGGTGCATATTTTAATCGTTTTGGATTGAATTTGTGATCTATTTTTGAATGCAGAGTCATCTTATATGAAATCATAGTACTTAATCGTAGTACTTAATGTTTAAATACGCCATGATAAGTATATGATATTTCACATTGTGTTTAAGTAGAAATGTGTTTTGTATAGATATCATTCTTATAATACAGAAAGCATTATGAAATTTCACCATGATTTAACCCCATGTTTATATAGTACGTACATCACGTTTAAATAATAATTTCTTGGTGCGCACAATCTGCCATATCTATAACTGTACATGCTTTTCAATGATTAATTCATCTATTGCTTCACTACTCGCGCTTTAAATAATGCAATCGCTGACAAAAACTATATGAATTACTATCTATATTAATATGCACATAAAATCTCCATTGGAAGAATAATATATATGGTTCACGCAAGATCAGAATATATGACGTTTGTAAATACGCAAATGTAAAACTGATTATGGTATGTAACACAAGCAAAACACAAAAATGCAAAATTATATTATTACATATATTGTAAGATGCAGATATGAGACAGTTGAACAATGATGTGTTGTACATTGAAAATAATTTAATTTATTCATAAGTATAATATATATCCAATTATATCATTGTATAACAAATCATAAAAGTTATGTTGCATATATGGCTGGTAGGATGCATGGGTGACTGGGTTGACGGACTTAAATATACTTTATTCATGAAATATAATTGCTGTACTGTTCTATATAAATGCCTATAGTTAAAAAATCACATGGGTCTATGAACCTTAGGAATTTGTAAAATAAAAACTTGATAATAACTTTTTTGAAAATAGATGTGAAATAAATAAAGTTAAAAAATACGCTAATTTACAGACTTTTCTTTGCCACCTCGCTGGCTGGTCTGATCGTCATACCGTGCCCACTTTGCTAATTTGTTACTAGAATTGTCACTAGACATCTATAATGCAGCGGTGTTTGTTGAATATATTGTATATTTAACGAAACTATCTAAACTGTCCTTTAAACACCAACAACGGCGTGAGATTCCCTACTGCTCAGTGAATTAGAAAAAATGTCCAAATACACACGAACATGATACGAGATTTCAAGATCATGACAGGACTCATCTTTATCGTCACCGAAACCTGTGTGTTATAATCCTCTCTTACCCCTTACTCCAACTAATATAATCCCGGATACCGTGAGTCCCGGAATCCGGATCCCGGTATTCCCCCCACGCCAGGTAACAACTACAACCTTTGTTGATCTAGATATTGACCGACGCAATGGACAGCAAGCTAGGGTTGCCTTAATCCATTCAGACCGGTGATGACACATCAAATGGACATTTTAGAGCCTTCATCTTTACTAAACTCTTCAGATTCACCGCTGAATTGGCTTCGATAACGAATATGTAGTAACAGCAGTGAAATGATTATGTAATACGTAAGATCTAGATTTTAACCTTATTGTGTTTACATTTTTTTCTTTATCGGAACATTTTAAAGAACAAACGTAAAACGTTGTAATAGTTATTATGTGATAATGGATTTATAATAATTGTGGCGTGTGTTTTCCGCTAAATTTAAGAAATAGTTTGTATTTCGCCAGGGTAGACGATGGGTGGCACAAACAGCACGAATGTGCATACGGAACAGAATGATCAGACGGCAAGAACGAAACAAGCAGTGGACGAGGAATATATAAAGCCCATATATAAAAATGGCCGGTATAAAAACCCTTTCGATACATATGAGGATGTCACGTTTCTAGGTCTCATTCGGTTCATGCGATATAAAGATCACACTGGAATACCCTGGAATGACACACAGGTATGTTTTTAAAGACATTTAAGTACAGACCATACCGGTACCGGCCGAGTTGTTGTTTTCCGCCCGTATCCAGGAGGTCGTGGGTTCAATCCCCAGCCGCGACATGACAAAGTCGTTAAAAGCGGTTCCCTTATCAGCACATAATTAAGGCTGGTTCCAGGAGTGGCTGAAATGTGACTGTGTATAGTATCGTGTGTGTTATCTCAGAGACACTAAGTTTCATGTAGACAAAGGGTCCCCTAATAAATGAAATACTGTTGTTGGGACGTTAAACCCAAACACACAAGCATTGTTTTTCTTAAATTAGATACATGTATGTATCAACCCACAACGGAGGATTAATATCTTAAGATCGAACAATCATGTGATAATCGTTCCGCTGCTGTTTTCCGTACAACAAATCGGCAACTCTAGTAAGCAATTGGTTCCCAGAGATGTGAAAATCTTAATGTACCTCCGTGGTTCCAGTTGGAATGTTTACTCCTTTGTATACAGAAATCTTAATACAGTAAAATATCAATTCACCATTCACAGGGATGAGAATCATACGACATTTGTTTGGATAAAGTAGTGAAATAAAATGGCGACAGGGTTCGTTTTGTCCTCAAAATTGCGTCATTTGCTTCGTTAACGTACTGTTTTCGATTAATTAAAGAGCCTTTATTCTAGAGTTCCTTTCTCCGGGCAGGTAAGTACCGTTTTCATTGCATCAATCTTGTAGTTTTCTTAAACACATTCCAGCAAAAGTGCGAATCGACAGATTTTTTTTTCTATCTGAATTCTTGGTAAAGTAGGCGTGATATTGTGTCCCCCACCCCTTAATTCCTCATTAGGTCTTTTATACCTCAGGTGCATGTTAGCATCTCTTTTTATTAAATACTGACAGGTCATGAAGGGGTATCAAGATCCTTCCTTATCAAAAACGAATACAATTTGTAACAGCAACAAATAATCTTCGATTAATTGCTAAGTATTTTGATTGTATATCATACTGATGAAAGGCTCAGTAAATTAAGTAATTACCAAATACATCGTTGCTTTACAAATGACAAAATAACCGTTCAATATATTGTGCTGTCAAAATTAGAATTAAAAAAAAAGAGTATTTTCTTCGATGCAATTCGCATGGCGAGACAAAGGATAAGAAGTGTCTACGGTGTAGCTTCTGCTTTGGATATTAGAACAACACATGTGGTGCGGTCTCTGGTGTGCGTCATTTGTGGGAAACATTTTTGTGAAAAATGTCACCACAAGGACCATCTGGACTTACAATACCGCTAAATGGACCCATATGTGGTTTGTGGAAGGCCTACACATTTGCCTCTTGGTTGTCCAGACTCAATAAAGAGTGCAAAAATAACACATTTTCATGACATGAAGTGCTTCAAATAAAATCCAGATGCCCAGTTGTCCGTTCGCCTGCGTCGTGAATTAATTACATTTTGATCATGGCCTTTTTTCGCTCCATTTAGTTATGAATTACAATTTCCCAATCCTTTAAGACATCAAAGTGATGCACTCACTTTGTAAATATGTTTGGCATAATCCTAGGTTCGCCTTCCTTTCAAGACAAACAAGTTTCTGTTTCA
>CM037788.1:8567151-8617151 GCA_021229015.1 Solen grandis | reverse complement strand
CTTAACGGTAGTGAACATGAAAATATGTAGTTATTTAGTATCTATGAATCAACTTAAACATACAATCAGCTGTTATCACCCCTGGTAACAATCTATCTAGGGTTCACATGGGTTGTTTTTCCTTTCCATCTGTCCCTGACGACACCTTTCCTACGTACTTACATACTCGTATAAACATAATATATTACTTAATAATAGTTCAATCGGAAATATAATGTAAGCAATATAAAATGTTTCATAAGAAAACATTTAATTCATTCTATCCACACACACATGTAACTTATAGGAACAAAAAGCAAGGGCAACTATGTCTCTATAGGCCGTAACCCAAGATAAAAAGGGATAACAAGAGAGTTTTATACATTTGTCCCGACCTTTGCATATTCTCCCTTACACAGTTGTCGGTAATTTTCTAAGATTTGGTCTGGTTGAACATTTCCTTTCGGATTGTCTTTTTCATTTTCTATTCCCTTCATCAATGTGGCCTTTAACTCCAAAGGTTCTGCGACATCCTCTGCATACAAACATATAGGTAAATAAGCTAATAAAGACTTTAGTTAAATAGGTAAAGTTGTGTCTAGACTATACATCATCAACATCTATCATGGTGCAGTGACCACGTGGGCTAACCATGCCCTCGTCAACTTTATTATGAAAGAGGATGATGTGTCAAAATGAACTATGAAAGCAATTAGGACCCGTTTTTACGGGTTTCATTCGTTTCGTTAATAGATCGAGGACGTTTTTTTTTTTCTGTCTGTTTGTAGACAACTTTAACCTTATTCATAATGGGTAGAGACCAATTCACTACAAAATGAGAAATAAATATACTCTTGATTTTTTTAGACTGGCGGTAACTTCCAGTCTTTAGTGTCCGTAAATCAAAAGCAGGCATCGTTGATTTGCATAATTATCACAGCTATTTTAACCGTTTTGTATCCCTCTGCGCTCTGTAGCGTATCAGTGCAATGCGATTGTTTACATCAGATTAGTAAGATCATGACCTCCTTACGTAGGCATTTTATGAATTGAACACACTCATGATTGTAATGAAAGAAATCGAAGTGCTCGCACTGAGAGACTTCCTGCGGGTTATCATGAAACGAAGAGCGAACTAAGCTAAAGTTGCAAGAAAACGTGTAATATGCTGTTACATTACCTTTGCCTCTATCGAGATCAACCCTACTTAATGTATGGAATTATATTTTGACCAATGGGATTGCAGTATTTTTCAAACTTTTCAATCGGTTTAACTCGTTAAACCACTTGGTTTAATGGGTAACCTAGTATATACGACCAATCTTTGTGCGCATGCGTGTAGAGCTGGACTTGGATAGTAACGTCAAAACATAAGTCCATACATTAAGTAGGTTAATGTTTGTATCGAGGGTTTAACAAGTTAAACCGCTCGCTCGGAAGCGCCGAGCTTGATCGGTTAAATTTGTTAACCCCTCGATATAAACCTATACTTAAACGCTGGAGTTCGAATTACATACAGCATGTAATGCCGACAGTCTTTCATTTCCCCAGTCACTGATTGGTCAGTTTAAATATACCGGTATTACCGATCCCTTGGTGAAATGGTCTATTAACTTGAAACTTAAAGATAGATAGATATATCTGATGATGACTAGGGGAAATGTATGCCTCTACATGGTACCGTTTTGTTTTTTAATTATCTCCCTTTATGTAATTTTACAATGATTACTTTGTAGAGGACATAACTCATCTCATTCGGAACACCTCGCCCATTTCTCCGACGACCACCGACGGATAAGGCCGAGAAGTTACGATTGAACTCATCTACTATATTATGGGATACAGATTTGATATTTGGCATACCTACCCCTTCAAATGACATCAATATTTTGCATCTGACCCCTGTGGGTTAGGCTCGGACGGGGTATTGTGTTTTACAAACCAGTGTTTGATATTAATGTTATTATCTTCATTATCTTAATTATTATCATTAATATTATTTTTTTTTTTTTTTATTTTTTTTTTACTTTTAATCAAGCATTTTGAATAGAATTCATATCTCCGTGGACGCTTCTTTGTGTGTTTGCCTCTTTTTTATACTGTACGTCGCGTTAATGTAGAATGAAGAAACTATTCGTGAATTTGGCAAAAATATGCAGCTTTCCTGTAAATCGTTATAGAATCTGAACTCACTTCAACTACCAAAATTCATACCATGCTCTTACACCTGATTCTATACTCAACAACTTTACACAGGTCGAATTCCGCCAACAATTCTTAACGCCAAGTAAAACTGAAATACTTAAGGGCGATTTTTTTTAGTCTTTTTTCATTAATTTAGGTACTAATATTTCAATTCTTAACAATTTTTGTTAGTTATAAAGGTAATAATTCATTTCAGATTAGTCATGTACTTGAATATTTCATAAAATAGCAATGGTGGAATGTGTGTCTACCTAGTTTAAGAATATAAGTATTACTTTGTGCTAAGTATTGTTGGTGGAATTCGAGCCTAATTACATTTCCTGATATACAATGTATCCTGGGGCGAGTTGCTTACACAATGTGTTTGAGTGTGTAACAATGTAGTTTTCACTGGGTACTCTTCTAAGGTGCCTAGTGCAGTATCATGGTAAACAAATATGGCCGACAAAGATTTTTCATATTCGAAATGGATATCACTGCCTTTCAAATTTGGATATACAAAATGCTTTATTTTTCGTTTCTATTTGGAGTTATAAAACTAATGTTTAAAAAAAATGTGAAAGCATTGTCAAATATTTCAGCTGTTAAAAGTAAGCTATAAACGAAATAGTTCGTTTCCGATACTCCTTACGGTCTAGAGAGTTTGTTTCCGAAAACTCCTTTAGATCTTTTTCATTTTTTTTTAAATTTATAATGGACAATGAGAATTCCAGACTTCAGATTGACACATTAATATGACCAATGAAAAGCCTACTTTTATTTAGATCTTCCCTGTGTATTTCACAGGAAGTCAGCGTGAAAATAGGAGGCTGACAACGAAGATGACCATAATGATAGTGAATCTTTAAAATGTTTAGAAAATGACTTACCCATTTCAGATATCCAAGTTTTTAGTGTCCTTAACGCTTTAGTGAACATTTTCGCCTATATATAAAAAAATAAGTATCAGAGAAATGTCGTTACATAGGAGTATTTTTTTTCATATCAAAAAGTAAAATATAAGAAAAACAGGAATGCAAATTATTCCTACGTTTCGTGGACAGCACTCAATTTTCTATCCTTTGGCCCCTTTTATCTATGGATGATTTCAGACATTGAAAAATACCAATTTCAACACACACAAAAAAAACACTAATGATAATGATAAAAGATCCTGTGAAAGTGAACATTATTACATGATATCGTCTATCAGGTATATAAAAACATTCAAATCCAAGTTAAGTGGTTCTCATATATGTAGACGACAGCGATGGAAATGTAAAAATTTAGAGCACATCACGGCACATACGTTTGGCTCAATAATGTCTGTTACAAACGACTTTCTTTTGAATATTGACCTACTTGTATATACTAGTTTGTGACATTCATTATATAAAATGTACTGATGCTGTATTGACTTGACTAGACTTGACTATTTGAATTTACCGTCGCTTCGACAGTATTTCAGTCATACAGCGACGCCCAGCTAATTACAGGTGGAGGAAGACCCTGAATGCACGGAGGCATCCAGGTAGAACCACCGACCTACCGCAAGGCAGCTGGAAGGCTTCCTCACATGAAAATCCGAATGACCCTGCCGGGATTCGAACCCACGCGATGAGGGGCTGAGTGAGTGATGCTGTATTTGGGATCATTGATGCTATTAAACAATCGTATTGAGTGCTCTACCCAATGAACATTCATGTCCAAATCAATATAAAATAATGACTTGATGAATATTGTGGTACTAGAACTTCAAATGGTATATGAAACAATGGATTTTCTTTTATGCCCCCGATGCGGGAGGCATATTGTTTTTGGTCTGTTTGTTTGTCTGTTTGTCACAAGTCTTTAACCATGACCATAACAAGGAATTCCTACCACCCACAGCCCCCAAACTTCACGGGTGCATGCATCTTGCTGAGCTCTACCCGCAAGGTGACCTTGACCTTCAAATGACCTTGACCCCCAAGGTTGAAGCACCCCCGCCCCCTCGCGGGGCATGGCGTTCTTTCAAACGTAGCGCTTGGTTTTTCGTGTTGTTGTTGTTGTTTTCTGTGTGTGCTTTTTGTTTTGTTTTTGTTTTCTGTGCAGGCTGTTTGAAATCTGAATTATAATGTTGTTTGGTCAAACATAGCAGAACCTGATCAGACGGCTTCTGGAAGGAGAGGGCTGTCTGATCTGGGTCTGCTCTGGGTAAACGTAATTAACAGAGATCATTGATCCAAGCACCCCTGCGTACCTTCATTTCAGATTGCACCTTCATTCTGTAAACCTCAGGCAAATACTTCTCTTTTTCAACATCAGACAGGTCATATCTGAGAGCCTCACTGAACCAGCTAGAGGCGAGTCTGTATTTTTTCATTTTCTTGAAGATATGCCGTCCGATCAGCAAACACTCTGAAACTGATTAAGAGATACATTCAATATAAAGGTACGCTCTCGGTTTGTCATTTTGGAGAAACAGGAAGCGGAAGTTAGTTATCTACAATCCAAGACGATCAGTAAAGGTACACAAAATGTCAGGTTGACAATAAAATACATAGGGGGTTATAATGATGATAGTGAAGATGATGACGACGGCGGGGACAATGATGAACACAAAACTGGAACCATCGATATATATTAGGGGTTAAAAATAAACTGCAACTGCAGTTGTATATGGTGAGTTAGGTCGCTACCCATTGACTGTTTTATGTAAGGAACGGGCTTTAAAATTTTGGACAAAAATAATGTTAGATGTTAATTCTCCACTCTATGTTGTTTACAATGACCTATGTACTTTGAATTCTTGGGCTAAACGGATTGATGCATTATTAGATAATTTAGGTTTTTCTTATTTAAAGCGAAATAACAACATAAGTATGTATCATTATCAACTTATAAAGAATACTTTACGTGATCAGTATGTGCAAGACTGGCATGCTACAATTAACAGATTGCCAAAATTGAATTATTATTGTAAGTTTAAATCGAATTTAATCAAGAAAAATATTTTATCATGATATCAAGCAATAAATTAAGAATACTTTTAACTAAGTTTAGAACTTCATCGCACACTCTTGAAATTGAAACTGGTAGATATAATGGAACTGCTAGGGATCAAAGAATATGTAAAATGTGTAATCTTAATCAAGTTGAATCAGAATATCATTTCCTCCTGTGTTGTACTGCTTATACTTCTATTCGGTCTAAATATTTTGGCCGCACTACGTGGCCAAATCTGCAAATGTTTTATAATATTATTTCGACAAATAACAAAAAGAAACTACTTTTTTACTTTTATAAATTTTTAAAAGAGGCATTCAAGATACATTCAAATACCCTGATCAACAGAACTGCATAAACCAGTCCTGGAAAATGAACTATTTGCAAGTAATTGGCATCTGTCTCACTTACATAAAAGTTAATATAAGATATGGAAAAATCGTGGAGGCTGTAACCATTCACGTGCTGGGGACCTTCATATTATCAACATCGTGCATTACTAATTGTATCAGCGAGAACGGCTTGAAAAAGAAACATGGGTGAAAATGGAGAAACCAATATAGAAAGATATAAAGTGGGTGTAAGAGATTGGGGAGAAATAGACTCACAATCCAATGGCCTGGCCTTCTGGCCGTAGATGACGCCAGCGGTGAAGTCGGCAGCTTTTAGATCGTACGTCTCCTGCAATCGGACGATGGCCTCGATGATCCCGATATAGACATGCAAGGTAGGAAGATGCCGGTCCAGAGCGCCTACAAGAGACATTAATGATTGGTTTGTTTAATTTCCCCGACATTTTGTAGGTTACAGTCAACCAGTTTGACATCAAACACATTATACTCGTACATGTTTCAAGGTCCAAATAAAATGGTTTACCATAAAAACTTTTTTTTCAACTGATTCTAATCTCTCTCAACGATTCCTGGGTTGGACCAGCAATTTAAGCATGGAAAGGCTTTGAAAATGCCTTGCCCCCAACGGGATTCGAACCCACAATCTGCGTTTATTTCGCGTTCAATCCGTAGAGGGGCCTCCGTGGCCGAGAGGGTAAAGTAGCTGACTTTAACATTCACTCAGCCCCTCACCGCGTGGGTTCGAATCCCGACAGGGTCATTTGGATTTTCATGTGAGGAAGCCTTCCAGCTGGCTTGCGGTAGGTCGGTGGCCTTCCTCCACCTTTAATTAGATGGACGTCGCTATATGACTGAAATACTGTCGAAGCGACGGTAAACTCAAATAGTCAAGTCTAGTCAACCCGTAGACTTTCCATTTCCCAAAATATCATAAGTCTGTTGTTTTCCACAAATGATTTTTGAATCTAAACAAAACTAAATACTTTAGCAAGATATGAGTATTAATTTTGATATATTACTAACCATCCATCGTTGAATTGCGATCATGGTCCATCAATTGATCGTAGGAATTTTAAAGTAAAGACAAACCTTAAAGAGTTCAAGCAAAAAAAAAACCTATAACCCCGAGACAATTGATTGTTGCATCTGCATAGGAGTCTGTTCAAACGCTTGAATGACCATGTTTATAATTTAATGGTGGATGGATTACCTTAATACAATATTTTGATTAGAAAGAATACTTCGATATTGATTACTCGAAAGCGTATTCCAAGCTGGCGTTACATTAATAGCGGTAGATGACATTTGCTTGACACATGTTGTATAAAATATACATACCGGCAAGTTTAGTGGGAAAATAGATATGTCATAAGACAATCATAAGTATATTCCTGTCTCTATTCTATCCATTTATTAGAAATAAAACATTTGTATAACCTCGGACAATATCGAGGCAACACTGTTTTGGTAAATACTCAATATGCAAATTAATTTAGAAGTATTTAAAACCATATACATATAGTATATGTAGTTATATTAGGGATAGTAGTGTAGTAAATCAATGGAAATGTGTACCGTTATTGAAATGTACGTGCATATTCACTGCCTCTTTGTTGAAATATAATAACGTTTACCTCATATAGACCCTTTTGAACGCTTTGACAAACAGACCATACAGATCTAGGGAGAAACTGTGAGATATAGACCACTTCTGTTAAGTCATACAAAATTGAAGCTCATATTCTACACAACCTGCATGACAAAGAAGAAGCCATTATTTCATATACCGTTTAAAGTCAGTCAATTGATAAAAGGTTAAGGAAGTTTGGGTTACATACTGTATGGTTTGTACTCAGCATCCAGCAGAAAGTTGCGCAGGTGGAGGAAGTCCACTACCACCTTAAATGCGTTAACAGGATGGAAGACGAAGCCGGCTGTCGAATTTTTATACAAAGACTGAAAATACTCGGCATCTTCCGTCACTCTGAAACACGAAGTCGGGCGGTGTCCGTGATTTTCTTCATTCTTGTAAACTCTCGTTTAGTGTAAGTAAATACATGTATTTATTAATGTCATGGAATGTTTTACTGCGTAGTTTATCTTGCAACGGTTCAGTGATCAGCTAATGCGTTTATGTAACTATCAACATTATCAGCAATTGCTATTCAGTCCGTAATTACTATACACCTATATGCATTTATATAAATAAATAAGCCTATATTTTCTCATACTGGTATTTGCAATACGATTGATATTTAACTTGCTCTAGTCAGAAGTTTGTTTTTCATTTATGAATGCATGTGTAAAAGTTGGAAATTAAGAAAAGAAAACTCTGAAAATCCTGATTTTAGCAATTTTTATATAGTTTTATATAGAATAAAAAGTCAGTTGGCAATATGAAAATCCTGAAAACTTTAAACATTGCGCATGTGCACGAAAGCATGCATGCACACAGACAATTTTTGATCCACCATTAGCAACCAAACTCTGACAATAAAAAGACAACATATGTACCTTACACCCCTTGATGAATATAGGTACCACGTAAAGTTATGTCCCTATAATGAATGGTAGACGGCTGACAACTAAATCTGTAGGTGAATTATTACTGGTGCCCGTTCTTATATGATGTGGATTTCTATTGATTCAGACCTTTTCTTAATTTTAACCAATAAATATGAAAGCTTACTTTTGATAACTATGGCTGTCTGATAACAACTTTTACCTTAGGTCATCAACAAAATTTACTTGATATCGGTTTAGAGACCTTTTAGACATGATTATGTGGTTGAATTTTAGTTATGCCTTTCAAAAAAAAAACAAAAAAAAAGAAAAACCGGTGCGAATTGTAGTGTAAGAACGTATGACATACTTCTAAAACCAAGTAAACTTAGGCTTAAATATAAGCAAAATTCCACTTGTCGTTCTTGTCATGACATTTCAATGTATTTATTTATTTATTTTTAGTATATTATCACAGTTATTATCATTAATATTTATCAAAATTCCTCATTATTTATCATTATTTATATTTTACATGGAAACTCGCTTACTTTTCTATGTGGACTCTGAGGTTCCTTACTTTGTTCTTTTGGTCCGTGTGTATATCTTCTTCAATATCAAAGGTTTCCAAAAACGCAACCCCTCTGTCAAGAACTTCTTTCAGATGCTCAGATGCAAAATGCTGGTTTTCAAAACCCAGAACAAAACTGATGGACATCCACAAAACTACAAAGATAAATGGATGTGTCATTTTTCTACTTTGAATCAAATGTTGGTATTCCTCGATTTGTTTCTTCCTACTGCCCTTCTAGAAAATACAGAATCCTAACTCAAGTGATACAGGGCAGAAACTTGACGACTACAGTGTGTCTTCGCTTCTTCTCTGATCAATACACAATCATAGGACACCTGTTTCAACCACAGTGCAAACCTAGGCAGACATTTATTTTCACGTCGTCTTATATTAAGCCTTTCACGAGATTTCTCGTTTGAGTTGGGGTTAGATTTCACAGATGGCGGACAGAGTTTGAAATTATTTTTTTAGATCAATTTTGCCGTGTGAGACATTACTGATATTATCTATATATATATTATAGAAAGTCAGAAATGGTTTTACTCATATACATTCGTTTTGAGGGGATATGGAATATATCTCACAAGGAAGTAATTTTCCGAGCATGTAGCGAATGCAACTAGAAAATATATGTACTAAAATGCTACATTTACATATAACCTAAAAGTAGACCTATATCACTCACAGTGAGAGTGGTGTCAGTGAGTGATATGGATACTCGTAGCTCACTGATAAATACATTATTTCATCAGTTTACATAAAATAGTTATGCATATTGCGATGCTAGAGAGAAGAAACCGGTGTATATTTATATACATCATATACATAACACGTGGGTCCATATTTTATTATGGTATCTGACCGATAGATTATTTTGCTATGCTGAACATTAACAACACATATGCTGAAATTATACTTGTCGATAAACATGTAATTCTGGCATGGAAAAATGACTTATTTTGTTAAACACATGACCAGTATACACTGACAGTCCTATAGTTGTATTACATTCCTGACCTATTTTGAAATGTCAGCAAACCTGACTACAGTACCTTGTATTTCAATATACCAATTGAAATGCAATCCCCGTGAAAATATATGCTGTCATTATTAATATGCTATATGGATCCACTTCACAAAAATCAAATGTTTTACAGTAAGCGAGATTTTAAGAATTGGTATTTTTAATTACACAAAATAATCTTAATGTCAAAACCTAAATATTTTAGATTGATGAAAGACGCTGCATTAATTGATCGAACCCACGCGTTTTTATATAATTATGAGCTTATTTTGATATTTAAAATTTGAAGAGGGGCAAAATATCACTACCAATAATACTTTCATGCATCAATTCGTTCACAGATGTGTTTGTTTGTTGGGTTTAACGTCCCACCGACAGTATTTCAGTCATTTGGAGACGATGTCTACTTGAGACAGATATAGTGCTGCCACTGCAGACATTTGGTATGATACCACACCCGGTCACATTATCCTGACACCAGGCCAACCAGTCCTGCAACTACCCTTATATGCTGAGCGCTAAACAAGGGAGCTATAACAGTACCATTTTTACGACTTGGGTATGTCGCGGCCTGGCCTCCCGCTCCCGAAGTGGACGCTTTAACCCCTCGGCCACCGGGGACGGTTACAGATTTGAATGCATTCATTACATTTCTCTGTATATGCAATTATACATCAGCTCAGAAATAATTTGTTCATACAAACGAGGAACAATAAAACTGTTTGTGTATATTTTATTAAATAAATAAATTTGACAAATATAAATAAACATTTTCTATATACTATCACAGTTGTATAATGAAAATTACCGAAAAACGAGGGGCGTGTAAAAAGCGCCACGGGGTTTGTGTTTACTTTAAAAACACGTTATATGAGATTAATTTGAATAAATGTATGATGAAATATTATGACTTAATTGGGTAGGAAGATAACCTTTACTTCATATAGATCCATTTTGACGCATTGCCATACAGAATATCAGTCAGCTCCATTCAGGAGTTTTCTGAACAGAGCCTCCTCCGTTTGCTCATTCAAAACTGAAGCTCAGATTCTACACAGTCTGCATAGCGAAGAAAAATCAACTGCTTCATATACCATTCAAAATTCAGTAAATATTGACATTCATCAAGTCATTAATTCGTTCATGAGTATTCATGAGGTAAGAAGTTAAGTATTTGAAAATATCAATATCCAAGTATTAGATCAAGCTTCTGAAAGACCACATATTTAAACGGTTATAAAATATTATCTGCTATTCTACCAACTCAACGTACATTCCTTTTTGTATCCATAAGAGTTTGTAAATCACATTACATGTCTTATCTAAACTTAACAAAACTGCTGTGCAATTTTTACTTATACTCACAAAATCGTCTTAATCTAAACACTAGACTAAATGCTTATATATGTGATTCAGTGAATATGTTAGTCAGTGTGGTATGAGTAATCAACTACTGCACTACGGCTATCTCAATATCATGCTTATAATAACATATGATATGCATAACTCATGATGCACATCAGGCATGACATCTTAGTGTAATTTAGGAGTCCTAAAAATAATTTTCTTGCACGCCGAACTTAAAACTCCCGTGCTATAAGATGCTAGAACGATGACATCATAACTTTCTGAACCAATCAAAGAAATGCATAGTAAATAATATTATTCCATTTAGAAAAAGTTAAAAGTATTCGCCCAAATCAAATATTATCTTCTGCAATCTAAATGATTCAAACATTTGAAATTTTAAGATTTGCAGATAAAAATCCGTCATGTGTTTGTAGTATGGAGGACATCCATACCTCGAGCACAAGATCGACAGAACCTAAATTGTGCTCTCCCTTGGAACAGGTGCCCTCGGTATAGATGCCCCTGTCCATACCGGAAATGACGAAAATTTATATAAAGGCTATTGTCACCCGTTCTCTTGCTATTACATAACAACTTCAACATTTACAATCATTGCATCTCAATCTAACATTTAACTAAAACTGCAATGCATTTATAATGGGAAAATGATTTATATACGTGTATATGAAAAATTAATATTATTATAAAGCAAATTGAAACAAAAAAGCTGTTGTAAATAACTGTGATGATTCTGTCAAATAACAAACTAAATAAATAAAATAAATATAAACTGAACACAGTCCTGGATTTCCTTAAATAAATAGGATATATTGTTTAACACTATGAGTCTTGTCTTAGGTCAGTATACACGTTGTATAGCTTTCCCATCAACGTCTCGCCATCTTTTGCAATCACGTAGGCCCTCGCGATCTCGTCAGTATAGTTTCCATCCTTAACCAAAAAATTTTGGAAATACTCTTTTGGGTTTACACTGTGAGTAGTATCAGCCTTAGCGGACAGGAGAGCGATCTTGATTTCACAGATGATTTTATATACATAGTCATCAGTTAGCATTATGTTTTGACACGCATCCTCCGCGTTGGCTTTCAGGAGGCGGCCATCTTGGCACATGTAGGTCAGGTGCTTGACAAACGTGTAGAGGAACTCATAGTGTGACAAAAGCGCCTGGGTAACCTGGAAATAAAAATGAAACAAAATACAGAAATCATTTATTGTGTCTTTTTTTTTATTATTTACCTAACGTTTCTATGTTTCAAACATTTTAGAATATAATACCCTAATATAAACCAACGAAATTGTATACAGATTCAAGAAAATTCATTGTCAAAAAAATATTTACCAGAATAGGAAAAATAGTCTAAGGTTGGTAGATACTTCATTATCATTTGTAACTTATGCATACCGTAACTTGATAAATACACAATATACATGTATCCCACATACCGTTATACGATTTTTTTTTAAAAATATAAATATCGATTGATGACTTATCACAGGTAAATGATACCATTCTAAACAAAAAAAAATAAGATACCGAGACAAAAAAAAATGTGCATGTGAAAAATACAACTTTTGAATTAAAACTACATGTATTTCAATAAGATTATCATGAACATATATATAATGATCACATTGCCTTATTTGATAAATAAATTACAATCAGCTGTTCTGTATGAGTTGTCTGACCAGGGTAGCTTAACACAACGTGACAATTTGATTAATAGTAGATACTAAGAAAAAAAAATAAAGAGACTAATAATTTGAAATCTGTCACAGGGTAGAAGCTTCAATCAAAATGTAAATCTAGTTATTTCTTATATGCCATAGGTTCATGTTTTATTATGATTCTCATATGCGATATAACCTATCACGAAAAAAAATTGGAGCTTATTAACAGTGCTCAACAAAATAGCCGGACCTCATCGGCAATGTCCGTAGCAAACGAATAAATCCGAAGATTAATTTCGACTTTAATTATGTAATCGGTGAAGAACGCAAAACATTAGTAACGCCTTTAATAAATGTAATACCATACTTAAAATCTTACAGAAATAGAATGTCCGTGTAGCATGAAAGTTTTCATAGTGATCAGGAAATAATCCATGTACAGCACAATGTTTCACAATGACATACGCCTAGAACATCTGTCTTAACTAGCATGGCTTTGAGTCACTGCTACAACTTATTTCCGGACCTCTTTCTTTCTTTCTTTCTTAAAGGCAGGTTAGCAGATTTGACAGATGTTTTCATCATTATTTCAAATCAAGTCTTCATACATCAGTCCCAAACTGAATTCTTACAATATAAAGTGGACACTTTACTTCAGTATGATACCATATCACTTCAGTCTGATACCATACTTGGCAAAATGGACACTATACCTCGGTATAATACCTTATTTGGCTTAGACCGAAAGTCTTTGCACAACGCTTACAATTTTATTCGTGACGAACTGTCAGATCTGCACCGATTTCCTTTTTATAACTAACTTTAATGACTTAAAACACAAGTAAAACACAGAAAAAAATCCGTAGAGAGTCATCAAATTTGCATTCGCGCCTTTAAGTCCGGATGAGAAGCCATCTGTTACAGTCACCAATACCTCAAATAACATTTTTTTTTTAAAAATCATGTATGCTTAAGTGTCTATTTGTGGCCATTTTTACGTTTCCATTGGCAAGTGTTTGTTAACAACTTTTATGCCGCCAAATATCGTGTTAACATGTTAAACCTCAGTGCCGTGCGAATAGCTTCAGATGACGTTTCGCCCTTAACCGTAATCGTACTTCAGGAAATAATTTCATTTCCGTGTACAATCATTCACGTTTTCCCCCATAATTTTACAACTATCACGCATGAATTACGAGAGATAATTAATTGCACTGTACTTTAATTCACTCAGAATTCAGTCTGTAATAATTGGTCACACAAATAAAAACCTGAGCACGCGCATACGTACCTACGTACTTATGAAAAATATAAATCGTATACTTACACTTGATGATTTTGACTCCAGAGTTGTGAAATCGAAGAATGATTGTTGATCTAACTGCAGTAGACTGCTTGTATTTCCTTTCAAATACGTATCTCCAATCTGAAGAGTAAACGGAAGTAAATAAACATGTCGTTTGGGTGTACTTAAAATGTGCTAGCGCAATAAAAAAAAACAGACAAGGTAGGGATATTATCGTCATGCCATAATATATATTACCACAAACCGCATCATTCTTTTCTAATGTTTCATCAGATATATACATGTGTCAGTAAATAACGTGATGGGATATCGATAACCATTATCTATTACACGAAATACAAGCTTAATCGGTACTAGTGGTTTTTTTGTGTGTGTGTTTTTTTTAAACAAAAATAAAGTCAAGCGAGCTTATTCAAACATATGCATAGAAGTGAAAATAGCTACAAGTATAAATGATTAGTACACTATATTGTTACCACTGCATTGTATTCAAATACATTTTCCATTTAATTGCAAGTCAGTTACAGTGCAAACATCTTAAACATAAAATAAAGCAAATTAAAAAAGGTAAAAAAAAAACACGATATTAAATATATATATATATATAATGCCATTAAGAAACAATAAAATGTGTACAAATAATCTTACATATTTTTTAGTGTTGGAAAAATCTCTTTTCACTTTTTCTGTTTTTGAAATCAGGGCGTTGAAAGAGTCCTGCGGTGACCTATGGGTGGTGCTACCCTCCGTCTCCAGTACACGACACGGGTACGTCCACGCGTCTAATGAAGAGCGCCGCAAAATAGACCGCGCACTTGTTAGCGCCAAAAGACAGAACAGGGTTCCTGTCTGGATGAGCTTCGCGTGTTGCGAATCTAAAAATAAATAAATAAATAAATAAATAAATAAATAAGAAAAAAAAGCAATGATAAAATGTTAACAGTAAAACAATTATTATCATATCATAGAAAAAAATATAGTTGGTAAAGTAGATAACTAAAGATGTTTTATATATTAAAATTATTTTAAATTAAAGTAAAATAATTATGATTTAACATCACACAGATGAATAAAAAGCATCATCCGCTCTATCTTAATCAAAATGATTACAAACTTACTGTTATTAATGTTTTTCATTTCTTTTTACTAATGTCTAAATATTTGAATACAATACTGAATGACCGATGCCTTCTTTATCAGACTGCTGATTGATATACTTAGTGGCTAGATATATCATTTATAGTAAGACTATGTGTGCTAAAAATACCTGCGGGGAATTACACATGCTATAAATAAAGGCATTACCTGTGGGATAGTCGTCCTCGAAACGTATTTTATCCGGATTCACGACGGTAACAACAATTAGGGAAAGGACCGGTTAACGCGCCACACCTTTCACGTGCTGAGCCCTTTAATTATCGACCTACGTTTCGGACGTCATTTGCTGTCATTCCAGATCATAATGACCGAGATAATCCAAGCGAACACGTTACTTTAAATAGATATTACACTCCATAGGAAGGGAACTGTTGCTGAAAAAAAAAGACGCTCAATAGAAAATAATCTGTTTGAGGTTATATATATTTTTTTAAAAAGGATGTTAGATATCTTCCAATCGGATTGAGCATTTTTGCAGATTAGTGAACCGTGCGAACATCAAACGATTAATCACAAACAGGTAAAAGTCATCGCATATGGAGGTCAGGGTGGGTCATGTGAGAATACGAGATTGCGGTATTGAACTTTACCTATCAACGATGGGATACATCAAACAGACAGCTCTTCCTTAATGATTCATTATCAATAATAATTTCATGAATGGGGCTAACTCTCCATTATTTCGCCGCTTTTATCTGTACTGAAACTGCACTTTGTCCAAGTTAGAAAACAATCGGTCATCTTTGTAACCGGTAAGACCTTTTAACAAGGTGCAAATACATGAATTAAAAGTCGTGTGTCAGGCTTCCTTAATATTAACATATATTACAATGTGATATATGAATGGAGATCTATTTTACAGCAGACTTACATTATTTCCTGAATAGGTAATTCGTTGACATGAAATCGCTTTTAACCCTTTACCTCATGAATATTCATATTCAAATATATGGCTTGATGAATATTAATTAACTGTCCTTTAAATGGTGCAGGTTGTGTGGCATCTGAGCTACAATATTGTATGAGCATATAGTTGAGACCTTGGCTCCCTGAACTGGGACTGCTGTTTGCTGATGCGTCAAATGAGACTATATGAGGTAATGAGTTTTAAGGAGACATGGTACAGCAGGAACATATGAAAGAACCGTTAAATATTCAATGTCACCTAAATTTTAAATCAAATCTGCTGTAAGGAAATATCCTGGGTAAATGATAGCTTTGAGAGGAGAAAAAAATGGCTTGTTTTTTGCTGATCGGCTGTTTTATTATTATCTATGATATGGGGCATGTCTAGGTACAATAATGTCATGACGTAGATGTAGTAGCAACCAATCCGTGAACACATAACCTTAAGGTAAGCATAAATGACCATACAGGATTGTAACGAATGCCCAGGCAGTATTACATGTGACGTGGCGTGCAGAAGCCAATGCGCAATTCTCGGTCAGTTTGGACTTGTTCAATGACAACCCGTTTGAAGTGGTAAGGCTTCCATTCATTTACATTTACTCTAGCGTATCTTTGTTCTCACGCCTCGGGGAAAACTGGCGTTTATGTACTTAGAACGTCATACAACGTCGAGAGTAGCCAATGTCATTTGGCACATATCGCGCTATTATAACGACGTAAACTGCAGTGAAAATAAACATCCCCGAGGTACCAATACCTTGAAAAATATGTCTAAACATTAATTCGTGTATTTAAAAACATTGATTTTTTTAACTTAAATAACTATGCAGAAGATCTGAGTGCCATTAAAATAAAAATATGAGTGATAAGAATTAAAAATAATTGAGAAAAATGAAAGGTAAACCCATTCTAATTTCTTATAAAACTGCATAATTTATCATTTTGGTGTCGTTAGTCCGGCAAATACAGCAGCACGTGTATCATAATTGATAAACATTCGATCCATTATGTCACAGCAACGCCCCCCACCCCCCACCCCCCTTTTTTTGGGGGGGGGGGGGGGTCTCGATTCAGAAAACTCAACCGAATCAATTTTGCACACACACATATAAATAGTTGAAGATATTAACTGGTTATACAGTATTAATAGCGTCATTACTCCTTTATATAAATATATAACTCGTTTTCAGGCTTCTTTCAGCCTCAATTCAGAATGCCCCGTCGACCTTCCTCAGAACATCAATTATCTAAAATAATCGCAATCTATTTAGGATGAAATGCATGTGACGCCCCCGCACAAGACAGAGTAGTGTCACCAGCTTACGTCAAAACAGAATCCTTAAAAGAAGCATATTCGTGCTTAATTAAACATAAAATCATGATGAACTATAAGATACACCCAAATTAATTCATTTTCATCCGGTTTGATGTTAAATTTCTTATATCAAAGCTGTCATGTTTAAGTGTTGATTTTTGAGGAGGAAAAAAAAAAGGAAAAGAAATAAACGAGGGGCAACAAATTAATTCGTTTTAGCTTAGATTAATTTAAGATCATTGACTGATAACACATTATGACTTAATGCACACATTTTGTCGTTGAATTTGATGCTTTCTACAGTTTTGGTAACCTTTTTTTTTTAAAATTCATACAATTCGTCTCAATGCAAAAACGACTATCGGTGGTTTGCAAATTGTCGCACAGAATACCGTGTAACGCTACCGTAATGTCTATTACTTACGGCAGATGTCGCTCGTCCCTTGGATACTCAGACCATCAAATTAATCATTTTGGTAAATGATTGCTGATGGGAACATTCGAGCCGTCAAATACTAATTTGAGCTCACAACAGATTGGAATTTTACGCCCAGTAAAACTATTAACAATAAAAAGGTGTTTGTTTATCTTATACACTTGAGTGAAACGTTATGACGTCAATTACGTTAGCCGACGGAAACAATGGGGAAAGGTTTTTTGTACGGAAGCTCCCGAAACAAAAATATTTTTCAGTCCGTGATGATATGATTATTATTTACTTTAGTCGACCATTTAACTACGTACAATCCCAGGACCAGAAGCAAAACCAAAAAGCTAGTATTTACCGCATGTTACGTCTATCAAATGCCGATAAAGAGTTTTCCCTGTTTTTCTAGCGACCCCGGGTAGTCTAGGGTTCGCTCCCTTACCGCATCATTAAAATGACCTGGATTAATATTATTTGGTACGTATAAAAAGGGTAGTTCCGGGACTGGTTGGCCGTCTACGACGCGCATATGCGGTGCGACATTACTTTATGTATCTCATGTAGACAAACCGATGGGACGAACTTGAACAATAAGCCAGATAAAAACAAGTTGAACTTTTGATGTTATTTAGCGTCAAGTCGCCGGAGAAGAAGTTTAGTGTGTAAGTCATTATTTCGGTGTTAAGTTACAGTTTGACGAACCATCTAAATACAATGTATGTATGAATGTTGAAGTATGGGTCATATAAACCATTTGTGACGGTGTTAAAACAAATCAGTGTATCAAATATATTAAACATAACAGTTAAGATTAGAAGCGCATTGAACTTGTTGAACATGCTGAGCAAGTTTGAGTAAGATCGCATGAGAAATGTGGCCTGTAGAGATTACACAAAGTTTTCCAATTATTTGATCTCGTGACTTAGTTTTTTAATCTAAATTACTGTGATTGAACTAGGCCTGAAATTAATCAAAGTGAACATGCTGACAAATTTTAGTTAAGATCGAATGAGAAGTATGGCCTGTAGATGGTAGACCAACAGACGGGCGGACCAATCAAGAGGATGACTTCTATTTACCCTCCAAATCTTCGTTTTCAGGTGTATAATAATGATATTACATCATTGACAGTGCAACAATGGAAATACAATACTGTATTGAATGACTGCATAGCGTTGACACTGTGTCGCTGACAACATCCTAACTAGTCTACCCACTGGACCAATGGGCCAGCAAACCTAAACATGGATGTCTAAATCTAGCCCCGAAATGTTGCCGCAACCCATTAAAATCAAGGCGCTCAATGCGCTGAGAGACGGCAGCCGGATTAACAGGAAAAAAAGCTGTGATTCTTAATTATTGATACAATGGAGGCAAAAGCCACATGGCGTAAAAAATCCACACAATCTCCTGCAACTGTCGGTAGTAAGACATCTTGTTACAAAACAATCCGGAAATAGGGTCATGAACCTGACTGTATGAACTTCAGAAGTAGTTCATTCCCTAGGACCCGATTTATATACACTCTCTACTGTTGGTTAAGTGAAGAACTTGACAAGGTACTTGATGTTTTAGATACTTGAATGTTTGTTTCTATTTCAAAGTTAAGAAATGCACTGGGAGAAACCTAACTCGCTTTCATACAAAATTACGCGTGAACTACTTTAGGTTAATTAAGCGCTACCATTTTCTTTTTTACAGGAGTAGATCTTCAAGTATGTAAAATGGGTTGCTGTTCTGATTTATAAGTGTCATGGATATATTGTTCACGCTTAAAATGGATGTTTATAGAGCAAAATGACACGTTTACAAACAACAGCACACGAATAGCGGTTGCGATTATGAATAAAAGGTCTGCGTAACATATTCCATTCGTATGCGTGGATCATACTAGGCGCGGAGAGGTACAGTTAAACTTGTCATGGAAAGTATGCAAATTAGCAGGGTCAGCGATGCCTGGTAAGCGTTTCTAGCTACTAAAGACGGCAAACAAAAGGAAGAAAATACATTACGAAGCTAAAATTACGGAATTGCCGAAATTTTGAATATATTTCGTTTATGGGAGGGGGAATCCGCCAGTTCATATCTCTCTCTAATTGAAGATGCCATAATGCATTATCGTATTTTCAAAACTCTTATTACATTTACAAAATGCTTATTACATTTTCAAATGTTTTATTACAATACCAAAATGCTTATTGCATTTTCAAAATTCTTTATACATTTGCAAAATACTTATTACAGTTGTTACTTTAAAAATATATTAAAGATCGAGTCCCCAAAAATGTGTATGTTACAAATTCTTAAATGTAGATTCTACATTGTAGTTTTCATGGGCTTATCTGTTTTACTTATTATTCACATTTCAGATTGAAAACGTTCGATTTAATCGTAAGGAATGAACTATTATCCTTTTTGAAGAAGAAACAGACACGTGAAAATTAAACTTAGAAAATAGTTCTTCAAACACATAACGAAAGATAGACTGGTGGATATTTTATAGATCATTTGCTTGCAGAGCCGGATCCAGGAGTTCAGGTTTGTGGGCGCTGTATTAAAAATATATGTAGGAAAATGCAAGCGGTTTATCGCTTTGTTCGACCCGTGAGAAGGGTTCCGGTTGGACTTAGGATTGGTGGGGAACTCCTCTGCAAATGTGTTAATTTTTTGCTGTGAAATAGTGCATTCTTGTGAGTTGTTTTTTTTTTTTTTGGGGGGGGGGGGGGTGCATGTCAACATTTACGTATGGTCGGGGGCAGGCGCCGGAGGTGGCCAGAGCTATTTTAAAACTCCGCAGTTTTCTGCGGGGAGATGGTATACATGAGGTCAGTACTCATATTCGTATATATCGGGCTGGAAACATCATCCCGGGCGGAGATCTAAAAAAAAAAAAACACTATATACATGTGATATTACGCATATACAAGATGTTGGAAATCTGAGCCAAGATGAAAATCTCAGACGGACCGAAGTTTCCTTTCGAATATTGCGCATGCGCATTGGAGACTTCAGCACATCGTGACAACGGTTCTATAAAACCGCAGCCCAGTTGCTTGAAAAAAATAACTTTGACACCTAATCTGTAGCAGACCTTTCCGACTAAAACAAAGGTTTTCAACCTAAATGAAAATCAAAAGTTAAAAATAAGCAAGCGAAAACTACAATATTGAATCAACATTTAACAATCTGTAACATACGAACGTTAACTTCAAACTTAAACTTTAACGTTAATTCAGACAGAACTATATCGTTAAAAGCGAAATGTTTAAGTAACAATTTCAAGATTGCAATAAGCATTTTGAAATTGTAATAAACATTTTGTAAATATAATAATCACGGTAAAATAGTTAAAAGCATTATTAAACCTCAATTAGGAAAAGAAATGAACAGGCGGATATCCCCTCCAATATTCGTTGGCGTCAAAGCGGCAAAGCGGTATCATGTGTTTTTCACGGGGAAAATTTGTTAGAGCATCTCCGAGAAATATTTTAAAATGATAATTATAATTTAAATACGTAATTGCAAACGGGTGCAACAATCATTACCTTGTTTTATAACTATAGTTTAATAAATCAGCACTAGTTGTCAAGCAGCGATTTATTTTCTTGTTCTTTTCTGTCATTTCGAAGGGCAGATAACTCAAAATCAAGTCCATCGGTGCCTTATTTTATTTCACACTATTGTTTGTTGTTTCGCTTCTAGTCATTATGCAAAGTTTTAAACAATTACATTCAATTGATTTCTCACAATGTTTTAGCAAATAGACATACTGAGTTTTTCTATATATTCCTATATACATTGTGTATTCCCGTTTGTGAATATAGTATAAAATCTGTTGCACAGAATTTCTACAACCTTTACACAGTGACAAGGAATATAATACCAACCATCGAGTTGAAACTAAATGAGGTGTTGTTAGCCCATAATATTGAGTTATCTGCTCTTGTAAATGACAGAAATAAGGTAAAATCTCAATTTCAGGGGCAGATAACTCAAAAAGTAGCATGGATACCCCCATTTTTTATCCCATTAAATTGTTTATAATCATAAACTGCTTAATACGCCCTATTAATAATGGTTTGTCTCAAGGATCCATTCTTAACCACCGTCAATTCAATAACGTTTTTTTTTTTTGTTTTTTTTTTTCGGTTTTTTTGTGTGTGTTTTTTTGTGTGTGTTTTTTGGGTTTTTTTGTGTTTTTTTTAAACATGCAAGAATTGTATTTTCATTAATAATCGGGTTGGTCGTTACATGAGTAGACCGACTAGATAAATATAACAATGAATAATAGTAATTGCACTGTAGAATACTTAGTTTACAACTTTATCAGAACGGAATTCAATTTAACATGTACTTATTGACAAATGAATAAGTATATGTACTGTATACTGTACATCGGATATAGGGTCCCGACGAGTTTTATGTTTTATATACATGTATTTGAGTTTTAGTTGTTTTGTAGTCAAACCTGTCTTTAGCGGTCATTCAAGAGAACAAGAGAAAACGACCGCTTGACAGAGGTGACCTCTAAATGAAGATAATACAGATTGACCGCTAAATACAGGTGGTCTCTAATACAGGTTCAACTGTATTTTCATTTGTTGTTGGATTTTTTTTCGCTGCTGTTAGTTTTTATATATGTTATTGTTGTAGTAATGCTGTTTTATTTTAGTTTTATCCGAAAATAAGGCCAGTAGGAATATTCATTAGAAGAAATTGTGAGGTTCCCCGGAATATTCCCTGCTGTTTTTTAAATTATAGGAAACTTGTGATATCTCGAGAAATTAAATGCTCTAAGTATCGTGAGGCTTATTAATTCGATAGTAATTTTTGTCTCCTAAAGCTGATTATTGGTAAGTCAATGAAGTCTGCACCAGTTTTGTGTGTACGTCCCACCGGTTTGTTCCCATTTTGCCAACTTCACACCTTTTACTATTTTCACTTTGCCAACTTACATATTGTTGGCTGAAAGCTACCTGCATGCAGTTAAATGTGTCGGTGATGCTATACAATGTTCCCTATACAATTTACCCTGATCATTTAATTAGTGCCATACAGATAACATGATCCAAATTTCGTTGTTTTTTTTTTTACGTATTGTTTCTTTTTATTCTCTGTTTCTTTTATTGTTTTCTTTTATTCTATTTTTGAACAGTTTTGCAAGAGAACATACAGAAAGACAACAAACCTAAGATCTTTACTCTTTTAATATAATAATAGATTAAAAGAGCAAACATACTGATATTAACAATTAACTGACCTTCATTAATAACATCATTTACACCATTTATTAATCAAGTGAGACATTTCTGGCCATAATATCTATAATTTTTCGCGTCGTTTGTATTCCCTTTTTATATATAAACACAATAACGCCTTTCGTCGATGATTAGGGATAAACCCTGTTATCGCATATCTATATATATATTTCGGGAGTGAGTAACACTTTCTTTAGAGTTAACATCAAATGAAAATTTTGATTTTTTTTAAATATATTTCCAAAAAAGAAATTGGATGACTCTTACTGATGCTAGCTTATATTTTTCTTTTATTATAATATATGGCCTATGCTCTTCAATTAGTTTTCTTGAATTATTTCTGGCAGTCTTGACTTATTTTCATCACATTTATTGCTGTTATATATTCGAAAATATCATCCTTTAAGTTATCACGCCAACTAGACTAATGTTTAATGTTTCATTTCCGTTGTACAAAACAATTATAATGATATATCATAAAAAATAAATAAATAATAATAATAATAAAACAGATATGAATACATTAATCAAAAGAGCAATTTTCTGAATTCAATCAGTCATTCATACTGTCATATCTAGTTGTTAATTTATGAACATTTTCTAGAAAGCTATTAGATTCATCCAATATTATTTTTTCAATGGTATTGTTAGAATTAGTAAATACATTTTTTGCGCATAACCTGCTGAAATAAATAGGACAATAATCTAAAAATTATCTAGGACACACATAGTTTTAAAGTGCAATGACAATTGTGATTACAAATCAAGTAGTCAACAGTATTAGCTACATGTTTCTGCCAAGGGCAGATCAACACAATGGTCAAGGTGAATATATTGTGTGAAATCACGCAAATCTAAAACTTGATAAAAAGATCAATTTAATGATTATTTACTTACTTCCAACTCGATTATATTTGTATGTTTATATAAAACGTAACAGTCATTTTTTAATATGACACCGCACGCATTTAACACCTTTTCACTACCTGGTCAAATTCCCACTTTGCCAACTTTCATTTTAGTACCAGAATATAGAAAGTTGGCAAAGTGAGAACACCCCGTCCCACCGACAGTATTTCAGTCATATGGAGATAATGTCTGCTTGAGACCGATAAAGTGCTGACACACTGCAGTTTCACGACATAATGTTGCATGATACCACACCCAGGCACATTATCCTGACACCGGGCCAACCAGTCCTGGAACTAACGAGAAATATGCTTGGAGCCAAACAGGGACCTTCCCATTTCCATTTTACCGCTTAAGTTAATTCAGTCCTCGAAAATTCGCTTCGCGGGATATCGCAATTAAACTTTATATGCATGTTTATTTAAAACGAACAATAAAATTTTAAAAAGGTTTCCTGACAGGATGCCCCTGCATTTTTCAGATTTTTAAGATACGATTATGATTTCAATTGCACCTGAGTACATCATAAATAAATCATATGGTTGGTGTGACTTGCCTGACTTGGGTTTCGCCCATCTCGACACGATATACTCCATCATCATTACACCACAAGTATTCACTTTAAATTCCAAACACTGCCTCCACAAACTGCTTCAAAGAGACTGCTGAATAGATCGTTTTAGATTTACAACTGGGTCTTCCTAGTACACGACAGATAACTTTGTAAGATCCTTAAATAAAAGTGAAAAATGCTATAAATATGGGATCAGTATTGTTTTAACATTGTTTCCAATACATTAATTATCTCAGTTATATGTTAAGTGTAAAATCACAAAAATGTTCAGTTTATTCACATTATTTAAGGTCACTTTAGGTAAACCTTAAAAATAGAAAAATAAATTGCCTCTACCCCAGAGATGGCAAATGTCATGTGGGTTGTACCACGTGATTTTGTACATAAAAAAAGGGTTTTTTTTCCAACTAATACTGATGCTACCTCTTAGTGTCTGTCAAAAGCATTTAACATATATGAAATTACCCCAATATTGACAGATTGCGAATACCAGACAAAACAAAACATCGACAGAAATGCATTTTTCAAATATTTTGGTAAGTAAATTATAAACAGCTATTAAAGTAATAAGGTTTTTTTTGCTTTAAAACAGACTATGCCTCTAAACCTTTAACTTTTATGCTCTTGGCAACTTTATTTTCCACATATTTGATGATCCAACGATAGTTGCAAATCAGATAAGGAAAATACCGTATGTGAGTAAAAACATATCTCTCGACGATACCTATATGTATATGATTAATTGGTTTTAAAATACTTTACTTTGAATTTAAACTTAATAATGTAGGTATGTGCTTGTACAATGTTCAAGTTTTATTTGCTCATTAGTTTTATTTGTTCAATTATTTGAATTGAAAGAAACGTGAATTGAAAGTTAAATCCTCAAATCACAGTACTTATACCAGTCATACTAACCATATGTAGCGTTAAATAATACTTTAATACTTAGAGGTGAATTTCAGCATTCTTTTCTCCCAACAAACAATTTTTTTTTTCGTTTCTCATCAAATATTGTTAATAAGGTTACCATTTGTGTCAACCGTTTTTCCATGATTCGTTAAATAATATAAATATCACATCCCTCAAAGAGTGATAGAACAAAATGTTCACCCTAGACAAATAATGTCAACCAAGGCGTTAACATAACGTGTTGGTATGTGCTCCGAACTAGTTTTAAGATTTTAAGCTGGTCGGATTCGAGCCCTATGTAAGATTGGTTATTGACCGGAAATGAAATGGCATATGTTCGATCACCGGCTTGCAATTTATTCATGATGGCTATTCCTTTTTTTCTCGTATTAAATTGAAACTTCTTAAACCGGACACTTGCTGCTATGTTAGAGTTTTGTTGTCACACTATATCAGTCATCAGTCATATAACGACGTCCGGGTAATTACAGACAGAGAGACAGACAGACAGAATATTCCATTTTGATTTGTACAAAGTACATCATCATTTCAAATATAAATATACATATAAATAAATATCATTACTCAATACATTTCATTTTAAACTATTTCATAAATATAACACATGTTAGGCATAAACTATTTTTTTAAACAGAACACATTTTCTCAATTCTTCAAGCTCCAGTTTCAAGAGGATGTGGCATCATAGAAAGTATCGTAAATATATTCGAAAATATCTAGGATTCGAAAAAGAAAGAAAACCAATAATCACATTATTTGTAATTTACTTATAAAAATCGACATAAGTTTTATTTATTTATTTTAATTAAACCTGTCTTCATACCCAGGTCCCGGAATATTCATAAGCAGTTAGGGAAGAGACACGAATGTACAGTGGAATCCGGATAGAACCAGCTCCTTACCACAAGCCAGTATAAGACTTCCCAGAGACCTTAGTCAGTAAGTATGTAATATTTCTATATCCGACCAATATCGGGGACACTGGATCGTCCCACCTCGCTTTTACGTGTATTTAGGTCAGACGAGGTTGAGATACATCAGTTGAGGAAGCATAAGCTCACTGTGTTTTTTATTTAGCTATTTGTGCATATTACAGCTCGTCAGCCAGTTGGCCACTGTGTCTGAAATAAACCTCAATACCTACTGTCTCCGTATGTGTGCCGTGTTCAAGTTATTCGACTCTGTCCTACCGCATTACATGTATTTCTGTAGCCGTAACGCAGCTGACAGCTGGTTTATTTATTCTCCTAAATCAGAGATGAGATATTATGAAAAAGCAGAGATCATGGCCAGTTTCGAGCCACGGAACACCATGTTTCTCGCACGACCGGTGACGGAATGCGTTCTGTAAGTTGTTTGTTACTTTAAGGGGGAGGGGTCTAATGAGAGGGTATTGCTACCGTTTAATCATTATATTCGTGGGGTAGAAAATTTTGTTAATTTATTCGATGTTTTTATCTACGAAAATTAACCCAACGAAAAAAACATTTATTCACCAAGAGAATATCTCTGTCACAACCAGAATTGCAATAACGCAGAGAATTGCAATAAACTTAAACATACATTAAAACATAAGAATTAGGTTTAACAACATGTTACAAACTGATTATAAACAGAATACTTGGCATTCTGGGTGGTCAATGAGTATTGGTATCTTTCTCTCTTTTTTCAAAACCTGGGGTCCGAGTTTTGCAATAACTTTATTGCAATTCTGGTTGTACATGGATACGAGAATTGCAATAAAATCGAGAACTGCAATAAACGTTAAATACTCATTCAAACTGAAGTGGACGTGAAATTTTCTGGAGCATGAATCCGCGAATAACTGAGGCAACGAATTAACCTTTGACAACAGGTGAACACAACTTTCAGCGAATAATAATGAGTTTACAGAAATATTTCCTTGTAAATTTTACCAAACTTTGATTCGAGTGTGGTTGCCAAAATACTCTCCTTATTAAAAAAACTGTTGATAATCTGTGAACCCACTCATAATCAAAAAGTCAAAATCTCTCTCTCTCTCTCTCTCTTTGGAAACATATATTTCAGTTAACTAAACTATACTTTACTTATGTACGAATAGTATCATCCTCTTTCGTAGTATATTCAAAGCTTTCATACCGAAACTGTTTCTATACACATGTTCTAGATATATACACGTATATACCTGCTGCTGCTCTCTCTCTCTCTCTCTCTCTCTCTCATTTTGATGCATTCACTCATCATAACTATTTTCTTTTATGGACTGTGAATAAATTAAATAAAATAAATTATCATGTGTTTGACTTCTTATTTACGCAATATCCATGTCTGTTTTGTGAATAATGATATTACTAGTGACATTAATTTGAAATTGAAATAATAATAATATTATTATTATTTCAAAATAGACTGAATACCCTTATCTAATACATAAAACTGCTCTCCTGTTCAAATTTACCACAACGTCAGTCAAATCGTCTCATTCACCTTTATTGTTTATCAATTCCGGGTCATTGTCAATCGTTATATATTTCAGTGACCTCATCACAAGCATGCATGTTCTTTTTGACAGTCGGATGCACAGTCACTGCACGTGCGTCATATATCCAGATTATATCGTGTATGTTATAGAGGTGCATTACTGTACATTGATTTTTATTCATAAGACTTGTACATACAAGAAACAGGACACATATTACAATGTTTTTTTTACATCAATCATTGCCTATTGTACTAAAGCAATATAGAACTAGCATAGATATTATATTCTGTTGTATGTAGTTTGATTCCATCTATTATATATGACAATAATAAAACATGTAAAAGTATTAAAAAGGGGCTTTATTTTTAAAGGAAAACAAATTTGTCAAAGCCATTCTACCAAATTTATAACAAATATATAATACGATTTGATGTTACCGAAAGTGAACAAAATGATTTCCATTAATGATGATGAAAGTTATTGAAAAAAAAAGAAAAAAAAAGAAAAACCTTTGAATGCATTGAATTGTTTGTTTGGCATCTTAGCTTTTGTAAAGATATTCTGTCTCTGAACGTAAATCACGTGCAAGTCAGCTCGGTTATCACGTGCGATCAATTAATCAAATGACTGGGTATATTGGACATGCCATTTTTCATTAATTCATTGTGTAGTGTGCGCAAGTATGTCAAAGATCCGTTTTCTTCATTGACGGGGAATTTTCGTGGACAGGTCTATCTACGGACGTGAGTAGGTCTTTCTTTGCCACGTCCGAACCTGGGACAAGTTGCATAAACAAGTAGTTTCAATAAGTTTCGATGTACTTTTCTCTGACTTTGTATGCAACCGGGATGTTGCCAAAATAAGTTTCGTGACAGAGGAAGGTACTCTTCAAAGGTGCCTCGCGAAGTAACGTGGTAAATAAATATGGCCGACAAGGTTTTGGATTTTTATATTCGGAATGGATATTACTTAAATGCTCATTAAATGTGGGCATACGAAATGATTTGTTTGCCGTTTCTGTTTAGATTTATAAAGTTAGTGTCCATATGCCAGTTAAATGCATTGATTATTTGCTAAATTTTGCAAATTGATATTAGTTTCAAATTGGAGATAAATATTGTCTACGTTAGACGCCATCTTGAAAACACTTTCTTCGCAACAAAATAGTAAAATCGTTACATAGAGCGCGAAGAAAACGGGAATATGTGACGTTGCAACACTTTGAGCAACTCGGCCCTGGTCGCGTGCAAAGAAAGACCTGTTTATGCAGACCGTAGGAAACCTCGATTAAAAAAACAACAATAAATTATTGTTGATAATATTATGTCAAGTACATTGAGGGAGTCGTACTCGGCTGAGTTCGAGAGTGGTCCGACGTCGACATGTTTCCATTCTGCCAGGGAGCAACTTTAAAATATACTGTACATATGATTTAACCCTTTCCCTCATATAGACTCATTTTGACGCACTCAATAGGTACCACCTAAAGCCTGATCTGCAGAAAACCATAGTTAAACCTTACCAAATTTATTTACAAAATCCTGATTTCCAGACCACTGAGGAGCAGCGAACAGCATAAAACCTGATCAGCCTGCGAGGTTAAATCCTTATATTGATCATGTAAAAAACGGGAATATGTGACGTTCCAAAACGTTGTCTGAGCAAATCGACCCTGACTAAGCGTGCGGTTGCATACGGTTTGGCATACTGGCGCGCGTTCAGTATGCAGAAAACCGTACGCAACCGGTTGCTTACAGTCAGCTACGGAGTTATCATAGGACCTTATATCACCTTATGCTGTACATAGATATACGTGAACATCGTGGTTTATGACACTGAGACGGCTTCATAGTTTACTGTATGGGGTTGCATTACGGTTTGAACGCACGCCTGGGCACGAGCTTCATGAAACACCTGGGGCGCTTTGCCTCTCTTCATGCCCTGAAGTGAGTTGCTCACACAAATAGTTCCAATACGTTTTGTAGTCTGGTTCCCAGTCAGCCTAAAGATTGCAGATAACGTAGTGTACAAGGAAAGTACCCCAGCCAAGAACCAGACTACAAAACATTGTAACAATTTGTTTGTACAAGTCACCTCAGGTTAGACTTCCTACTTGGTCGATATCCGTATGAGTGGTGTGTTAAAACTGATTAATTTTAAATATCTGAATAAGATCTACTGATTTTTTTTTTTAATTTGCACACTCTTCTAAATACACTTCCTAAAATGCAAAGATTTTTTAAGCAAAAATCAAACATTTCTTTCTTTATTCTTTATGAAAACAAAAAACACACACAAACACACACACAAAACAAAACAAAAAAAAAAGGAGATATTTTCGAGTGTTTTGTGAACAATATCAAAACACAACTAGGAGTAATCAGTAGATTACTGCATCAGTTATATTTGGTAATTTTAAAAGAAAGTTTGTTTTCGCTTTTGAGGAAGATGCAATATTTAATTTCATCTCTTGAATTTCGAAAATTGTATTATAAGATTATCGATGAAATAAATATTATATATCTTCCATTTTCAACCTCACATGGACTATATTTATCCTGGGGCTGAGAATTCATGATTTCTTTCGTGGAAAGGTGCTTTCATCTTCGAAAACCATTTGAAATCGTATGTGTTATTCATTATGAACAGCCTGCAGATGGTGTCCAGATATCGTAGTGGTGAACACAACACACTGCCATCTTCCCAAGTGCAGGAGGTTGACCACAAGTCGGCCCGGCGGTATTTGGTCTCGCCCGCTGGGACTTGTGGGTTTCCTAGGTTATTGCAACAGATGATCACGCAATGCCAGCGAGTACAGGGACTTCTGTAGCGATTTTTTTACCGTTTTTAATGTCTAATGTCTATCAAGTGTGATATTGCAACTATTAATTTATTATCACATAATAGAAATGATTTACGTTTCTTGTAGAGGGTATTCCTAAATTTTAATTAAAAATATACATGGTGATAATTGCTCCGTTCATCAAATAAATTAGCTGTTTAGTTTGAGAATTTCAGATATGGGATTTATTTAATTCAATCTGCCTAAACGACAAAAGCGTAGCTATACCCTAGGATTGTATAGTTACGTTTTTAGCTAATCTTTGGCTGTTTCCTGAATACAACCCCAGACAAGGTCTTAAATGTGTTTGTTGGGTTTAACGACCTACCAATAGTATTTCAGTCATTTGGAGACTGTCTACTTGAAACGGATATAGTGCTACCACACTGCAGTATCACGCCGTAGATATATAGCATGATACCACATCCAGTCACATTATCAGGATACCGTGTCAACCAGTCCTGGAATTACATGTATATACTGAGCGCCAAGCATGGGAGCTTTACCAGTACCATTTTTACGACTTTGGTACTTGAATTTGTGGAAATCATTCACATACGGAATACAAAAGCAAACAAAGATAACATAGTCTTCATAGTTTTATTATTTTTTGTGTTTCATTTTTTTCTGTATTTTACTAATGGTTCATTTTAATACTATACAAAATCGTACAAATAATTCTCAATGTATACATTTCATACAAAACAAAGATAATTTCAAATGAAAACAATAACAAAATTGTTCAATCAAATGAAATAATAATACTCCTCTCTTCAAAATAATAACCCCTCCCTACGTGTTTGGACTAACAGTATATAGAAGATTAAACATGCATTCCTTTTACTAATTGGTTTCATAAATGACCATGCAAAGGAAATATATTTCAGTAATTGTGCAACTCAAAAGTAGTTACAATATCTTAAATTAAGCTATAATTAATTTAAATTTAAAAATTAAAATAATTTTATTCTTTTTTTTGTCTGTGGTTTTTTTTAAAATTTTTGTTACATTTTCTTAATATGAATCAATCACTTAAAACTCAATTTTATGAACATGTCATGTCAGCCAACATTGTGTAATATTTTCCTGGGATGATGTGACCTGGAGAAATTAGATGTATTTCATCATGTTACCTTTTCAAATGAAATCAACACCTTAATTGAATAAAAAATTTTTAAATTTAATACTAAATGATTTTTTTTTGTCTAAGTTTCACCTTAATTTTTAAAAAACAACACAGAAATAGTTTTCAAAGAAAAATTGTTTTAAAGTACAAGTTTTTATATTTTTATTGCATAATAGTATTGCGCAATAATCGTAAGAGGTGTTTAACTGTATTTCTCTTCAATTACATGTCCATATTAAAAGTTTATACCCGTATATTTTAGCAGCTGAAAGATAGACAGATGGGAAGAAAATGAACATATTGCTGAACACTGAGGTCTTCTTTAATGATAGAGAGAGGGAGAAGGTAACTTGGAAGAATTCAAGAGTGAGTTTAAAATAATGGAAGTATGAATACTAACCATATTGTTTTTAAAATTATTCAAACAGAGATAGAAAGAAAAAACAAACTTCGGTCTGATATGCATCCAGAATCTAATTCCATTTGCTTATTGGAGAAATATGTCAAACATTTCATTTCAGCAATAAGTACTGGTGATCATATTTGCTTCAAAAACAAGTGAATAAACTTACTTCACAATGTCCTGTTAGGCATTTCATACTCTTAATTTCATATGATATATATATACATACATCTTTTTGGATTTCTGTTTTGCATTTTCAATGCTTTGCATGACACAAAAGAAATAAAATAATACAATAAAATTAACTTATCATAACTGTTAATTAATCACCATACTCTCAAATAAATGTCCCTCACTCATACACGTCCTAGTGAACAGAAGGTCATGGCCACTAACTTGCACTTGCGGGAATTTAATACCCAATTCAGTTCATACTCTCACTCTAGAATCGATTCTTACAGGAATTATAACAAAAAATGATAAGCACCTGGTCTGAAAAAAAAAGAGAAAAACAAACACAACTCCCTGTCTTTCACAACCGAAGATGTAAACAAATAAAAACACATTTTTCTCTCTGTATACTGGCAGTTGGTCAAAAGGATATTTAGAAAATTGTTCTGACAAAATAAAGAAGCAAAACTTAAAACTTTTATTGTACATTTCTCTTTAAGTCACCAAGACCAGGATGTTGGGAAAAAGAAATTGGGCATATGCTGAGAATGTTTGATATTGTAATAACTTAACAATATGTACTTTTGTATAATATATACCTAATTTTAACATTACTTTCTCATGACAAGTTAGGAAAGGAGGGATACAACACTGTATACGGACACTGAAATCATAACTTACTGATGTATGAAATGAGAAAACTCAGCACTTTTCTGCACTTTCAATAACTATTTACAGATTGTTTCTCATATTTTTACAAAAAAATTTATCTAATGTACAATATATGAACATCCTTAAAACTTGGAAATTAAACACATGCCCAAATAGAAATAAATGTATAACTATATCACTAAACTGATATCAACAGATCCAATGACTTAAAAATAAAAATCTGAGCTTTGCAATCAAAACCAGGAGAAAGGGAAATTTGGAAAGAAGAATTATGTATTTTGTGTTTTAAGTTGGATTAATGCCCAATTTTTCTGCCCATATTCCTTCTTTTTTTTACATTCATTCTCTTTCAAACAAAAGAGAATGAGAAAACATTACTGAGGTATTCAAGACTACATTTGGCAATGCTCAAATGTCCACTTATCATTCTATCAGAATATATATAAAAAAAAAAAAAAAATTAGTTTCTCAACTTTGAAGCGTTTCTTTAAACTGATATTTTTTCTTTTACAACTAAATGAGCAGTTAATGATTAATTAACTTTATAAGCTTGAATATAAACAGAACATTTAGTTTTTCATTCGATTACAAATTTTCCAATCAAAATTTTTCATATGATGTAAAAGACTTTTTGGTAAATGAAAAATACAGAAATTGTCAACTTCTTTGGGGATGAAAAGAAGTAATATGTAAACTTTCAAAATGCATTGTAGATTCTATAAAACAATAAAAACCAATTAAGTACAATTTCATTCATCTCTTTCTAAACTGGAATTCTGAATAAATAATTACACAAACATTTTGACACATGGGTTAAGTTTCCTCCGTAGACGGTGTCACTTCCTCCAGCTCTGTTTTAGACAATCTTGACCTTGACCCTGTTTTAGTGTTGCCAGGCGACGTTGACGACTGTTGCCTTGGTGACAAATGTTCTTTACCTTGCTGTGATGATGAGGGTGAAGGTCTAGATGGCGACACTTTGGCGGGAATAGTCTGTAATTGGTGCACATGTGTAGGCATATACGGTAACGTGTACGCATGTCCATGCCATGCAGCGCCCATGCCGTTCATGTGATGAACACATCCCATAATGCCATTCAGTCTTTGGTTTCGAGGGCTGGTTAAATTGTTCATGTCTGTGTTATTGGCAGCATGAGGTCGCTGCTCACGACAGTTTGTATGGGAGGGGGGTGGGACATAATGCATGTGACATTCACACGGAGTATTTAACGGATGATAGATTGGCACATACGCTGCGGAACTGGTCGGAACGTACATACCATCTTGTGGACCGTATTCTGAAATATAAAATTATCACTATTAAATTTAGTTTGAGAAATACATTGTAAAGAATTCTTGGAAAATCTGGAATGATTTTAAACATTATATTACCACTCATGCATATATTTCTTAGCATTTCTGGTTACATATGATATTTCCTACATACAAATATTATCAATTTCTTGAATTTAATAGACATTAACATAACACTTAATCATCATTGAATTACTTCTCATAAAAATTTCTGACTTAGAAACTTTTTTTACCTGTATTTCAAATCAATCTCTGTTAACTTGATAACAAATTTTCCATCGCAACAAATGAATACATCGATTTTCTTATTATTCATTCTTGTTTATATGGACCTATACAGCTAACACAATGTATTCAAAACTTGATCATATGACAATGGTAACCATTTGACACTTGTCCAAAAGCTCAAATCCTTAATTCCAACACATGAAAACAGTACTTACCTTGGCCCATATACATGTTTGAACAGGGAACCAGAGGAGGTGGAGGGGGAATGCTCTCATCGTACGCTTGCATTACACAGTCTGAAATATGGACATTCGTAACATACTTAACATAATTCAGGTAACAGTTAATAATTCAGTGTATAATTACGAACTGAGAATATTACATATCACTGACAGTATATCAATTATTTGGGGGGCTTTACCTGCATGACACAGATAGTGTGCTACCTCATTCCAATATCACACCATAGACAAGTGGCATGCTACCACATAATCACATTACTGTCACCGGGCCAACCAATCCTAGACCTACCGTTGCATGCTGAGCACCAAGCAAGCTATTCTACAATGACCATTTCAGGTGCAAAGTACTGGTCCAACCCAGGAATTGTTGAGGAAAATTTGGAAAGTTTAACAAACTCGTTTCCTTACTGACATTAAATGGAAATAAGCTTAGTCTTATGGTACGACATGTAAAATGTCAAGTCTATATGCTTCAGATAAGAATGGATCAGAGACTGAAGATTGCACTAAGCACCAAGCACTCACCTTGCACATCTGCCATTTGTTGTCCCCCAGGGGGCTGGGCCCTATCAAAATGAGAATGTTCTTTATGTCGACTGTGCCGCACACGTTTTGGTGGGACATAGTGCTTACATACATGTCCGTCCCTTAGTGACACTCTATCACCACAGTTTGTACACACAGAGTCATACAGGGGCAGACAACTCTGGTCTACCTCCGCCTCCGTAAGGGAGGAACCAGTGTTCTCTCCCTCCTCACACTTTACAGTGTCTGTATTATCACAAGCTATCTGCGAAGCCGAACAAGAGCGTGATCTTGCTGTTGTCTCCAGGGCCTCGCGACTTGCACAGTGTGGTTGGAATGTTGTAAGGACATGCTGTCGACTTGATCGAGAGCTGTTCACACTGTTTATTTCACTTTTTAATGAATCTGTATCACTGCGTGGATATTCCTGGCTCGACATGCTGTTTTCTGAAACACGAAAGTAAAACTTCTCAATAAAATTGTCAAATATTATTTGAAATACATAAAGTGTAAAGCTGTAAAAAAAAAATTTCCTGATCTTGATGACTATTTTAACTGACAGGTCTTGCTGAATTAAACCCTACTTTCATCAAACTTTTCCTATCTTTCAAACAATTGTTTTGGCCTTCAGTTAAGAAAGCAAAAAGCTTCTGACTTAATTTTTTCTTCAATGTTATAATTTTGATGCAACTTGGCAGCCACAAAGAGCTAGTCCTCATCTATACTGTAGCAAGGCACGAGAAATCTTTCGATGCTTCCCATCTGCCGTTAAATTAAAAAATCAAATAAGTAACTCACCATCCGACTGTTCCACATAATGTCCATCCGCCGTCAGCAAGTTATAATTTGGGGGCAAATCAGCTCCATCAACGTCACTTGGGAATATGGCTGCAGATCTTGCCGCTCTGAATCTTCCTGATGAAGATTCGTACCCAGACTCCTTCATTTGCATATCGCTGTACTGGTATCCGTGTATGCTGGTTATAGGGAGCCCCTGACTATAGCTTCCTTCTTTATCCGATGACATGTACCCGGAACTTGGCACCTCTCCGGGTAGCGTTGTCTCATCAGTGGGCGTGGCACTGTACAGCTCCTGTCGCTTCCGAGTCTGATAAATGATTATCACCCACACTAATGATGTTCCCACCACACAACACACTACAGCGATAATTATAATACCCGTTGTCGTCGACTCATCATCCAGACCCCCACCGCCTTCCTGTCGACTGCTACTATCCTTTCCACCGGATCCGGTTATAACTGTAAGTGTTGAGGTCCCCCTGATGGTACCAAGTGTATTGGACATCACGCATGTGTATTCACCAGCATCACGCGTGTCCGTCTCTACAATAACCAGCAGCTGCTCTTCAGCAGTGAAGAAGTGACGCTGGGTAAGGACTAGTGGCTCCCCGTCCCTTAACCAAGTAAGCTTGGGCTGTGGACTACCCTGGGCCAGACATTCCAGCACAGTAGTGGCTCCCACACGGGTCTCCTTAGCTTCCATACGGCGCACAAAGGATGGTGTTTCTGTAGGATAAAATTTGATATTCTGAGTGTCCATTGTAACACTGAGAAGAATCTATGCAAATTCAAACAAATCACATAAAAGATCCAGTATAACATACCAGGACAATTAGAAAATACAGATTTGAGACCTACAATTTTAACTCAGTTATAATGGCATTTACACTGCAACTGGCCAATTGCTGAGCTACTGATATCTTTAGCATCATGAAATTATCTTTTCTAAATTCATTGCACAGACAAAATTTATCATTTCGATCAAATAATTCAAAATGACATATATAAATACCTGCATTTTCGTTTCAACACACTTACACTTGAGACGTAAGCCTCTTGTGAGCCTCTAATTATTACTAAACAGAATAAATACATACGCAGTACAGTCAGAGTAACATTCGACACAATGGTTCCAGCATCATTTTTGGCAATACAGCTGTACACGCCTTCGTCCGCTGCCTTCACATCCATGATGTAAAAATGATCGTCCTCTGGAATCACGTGCATTCTACGCTCCTGCGCTGCCGGGAAGTGGTCAAACCCACCATCTTTCTGCCAGGAGATGATAGGCTTTGGCTCTCCTGAGGCTGCACAAACAAGGGTGGCCTTGGTTCGAGCCTTGGCTGTGACGTTCTGAGGCTTCTTGGTGAACTTTGGGAATACTGAAAGTGAATACAATCCAGAAGTTCAATGTTCGCTTTCACTAGAATTTACAATGGTTGAATATATTGTTTGTTACTAGTCTGCATAGTAACCTTGAGTCAATGCATAAAAATCCATACCATTTGTGTGTAAATACAACTTTTGAGAAAAAAAAGACAGTGATATAACCAAGAATTGCAAGAATATACTGAGCATAAGGAAGCTGATATTAATTGCCGGTATGATGATAAGAGACAAACTGAGGTTTCTTTTTTTTTTTTTTTATAAATTCTTCAGAGCTGTCCAATAATGTATACTGTTCAACAGTCTAAACTATTTACCAATTTCATAATCCTGACAACATGATTAAAATATCAGCCTTCAGTATATCTATCTATCAAGACTTTGAAAGGCCTGATTAAAAAATCACTTGCGAGAAAAAACAGCCACAGGTTCACTCACCATACACGTTAATATTGGCCCGTGTGGAGTAGGCTGACCCAAAGTCGTTGGAGATGACACACTGGTATCGCCCCGCATCTGTGTCCTGGGCGTCGGCTATGTGCAGTTTGGACACATAGTGCGTCAGATTGTCTTTCCGATGGGCAAAATTCTCCATCTTGACATCGGTAAGTACCTAGAATTATACAGTCGGTGTTACAATCATTTCCTCTCTCATTTTTCTCTTTCTATAACTTCTATATAACCTATCATTTTCAATTATCATATAAAAGAAATCAACAACACCTCTGCAAACAATCAATTTTAATTCCATTATGTGAACAGAACTTGTAAAAACAGAAATGCTAACGAAAATAATTGACAGTGCTTATTTGTTTTATAGTTATACAGAATGACTCCTTAAACTACTTGATTATTGTGTTATAAGTAAAAAGTTGTTAATATTTTCTTCTAAAAATCACCACGGAAACATCACATGATATTTTTACAGGAAGAGTTAGTTGATATACATACACTGTCATCCTTCTTCCACTCAAAGTGGGTGGGGGAACCCTCAGCTTCTGTGCTGGCTGCTGAACAGTTGAGTGTGATGTTGTCACCTTTCAGGACAACATGTGACAAGGGGTTCAACACTATCTCTGGCTTTGGAAAATGGCCCACTGTGAACATAGGACAGGGAATGGTAAGTTATTTTTTTCTGCTAAGAAACACTTATTTAACTTATTACTCCTGTATAAATAAGCAGTTCTTTCTCAAACTGTATTGAAAAAAAGAAAGAAATTAAGAAGGAACAAACAAAAAAATTAAAGGTAGCAGCAAAATATAAAAGCACATGTATTGCAGTGTCTTGTTAATTCAGCCACCTCAAACCATTGCAATAAGTGGCTTGCTTGTGAAATGACATGATGAATCATCGACACATCCTGTTGTGTACTAGAGAAAGAGCTAATCACACAAGACTGTGTGTTCAGAATAGGAAGAGATACATGGATTCCAACTGTATCAAAGGGACTTCATAAGTTTTAATTCAATGTTTAAAATTAAGAAGTAGGAAAGTATTTGTTTCTCTTCCACCCCCACCCCCCTTACCTTCAAGTGTTTAATTGTCTTATTTTCAAGTACATGTTAATTGTATATAACTTTAGCTTTTTGCCACATGTTTCTTTTCATTTCATCAAAAAAAAAAAAAAAATCACCCCATCATCATTTCTGAAATGTTTTCATATTTTCTGCTGAAGAAATAAGCAATACTTTTTCCAATCTGTGGCAATATGGGTTCGCACAGATGTTCATTCAAATCCTGTGTATTCATTAACAAAACAGTCTCTTCTACCTATGTTGATTTCACACTATCCCCATTATGTTAATGATTCCTGATGAATAACTATTAGTTTCATCGATGTGATATACCTGATAAACACCTCATACCAGAGGATATGTCCCCGGTCAACACATGTTTCAATGTAACAGGTGTCCCAATGGCCAGTTATCCATACATGTACATTGATCGTACGAAACATTCCCAACAATACACTGTTCATTCCATTTATAAATTATAACCATTTGTAACTATGCGAGAAATTCTTGTAAACTTATATTTCAAGTTGTTTTTTCTCAAAACCTTTTGCGGGCTATGATAATGTATAGAAAAAATAGTTGCATGATGCTTTTCAAAAAGAGCCATTAAACATTATGAGTTGATATAAAATAAACATTACCCGAACTAGAGCACTGACAGTTTAACAAGAGTGTGGTGTATACTTTGGAAAATATGCAGAATACAAAGAATCACTGAAACTATTTCACAATTACTTTACAGAATTCAAAATATCATCAACAACAAAGATGGTTTGTGGGAAAATGTTATACAAAGCACATTAAGTTAAAAGTTTAAAAGTGAATATCTGTAACCAAATCTTGTTTGCACTGATGTTGGTGTTTGCTTGGTCCTTGACAATGGGAAAACCAAAGCACTTGGAGAAAACCCAATGGGCAAAAAGAATGCCAAAGTACATATAATCCAACAGGACTGCGATGGTAAATAGTGTTAACCATGACCATCCTGCATCCTAAGTTTCAAGTGGTTAACAATGACATAATCAAACATAATATACTGGTATATGGGGTGGGGGTGGGGAGATTTAATTCTCCCTTCTCTATTTCTCAAAGATGCTTTGGTATAACATCCTATCAACAATATTTCAGTCATTTGGGACTTTGTTGACACGAGTTATACACAGTGTTACCTCACTGTGGTATCACTCTGTAGACAAGGGACACGATGCATAATACCACAACCAGTCACATTATCTTGACAACAGGCCAGCCAGTCCTGGAACTACCCTATTAAAATGCTGACCACTGAGTAAAGGGACATTAACTTCTGTTTTGACAGTACAACTTTTCTTCTTAAAATAATACATACCACATTTGAATTCATTAGAGTCCACAGAGAAAATGCTCCGCCCCTTCAAGTTGTCTGGATGGGCACATTTAGCAACCACTGTATGGTCGATATTGGACTCTCGCAGCCACATTGGTAACCATGACAACTGACAGTCACAGAACAGACCCGATGTGTTAAATGTCCTGAAAATGAGATTATTAAAATAGTAAAACATAGGGAAAACATACAGCTACATAAATTTCCAAAGTAGAGTTCAAGGAAGGGAGATAACTAAGAAAAAACTGAATTACTACTTTCTGATCAATTTTATAGTTAGAGTTTCTTCCCTTTACCTTAAAACGGCTTGTTCATAATTTCCTTTTATTCAATATAATTATGCCAAAAACAGAGAAAAAAACAAAGCAAAAAAATTCAAAAAAAATAATTCTATATTTTTTTTCCTTAATATTTTTATAATCCATTTAAAATGATCTCCAATTTCATCCTACTTACAGATGACTCAATTTCGGCATTGGCTCAAATGCCGTTCCCTCAATGGAGGTGATGTTGTTCCCTTGCAAAGAGAGTTGTTCAAGACCTTCAAGGCCCACAAACGCTGTCTTTGTAATCATCTTGATCTTGTTGCTAGCCAGGTTAAGTTTCCTTAGCAACGTGAGCTTGGTAAACACACCTTTTACATCCTCAATGGTGGAGGAGATGGCATTGTGAGCAAGATCCCTGAAGAGGACAAAATAATCATTAAAAACTGAGAATTATGCATATATGTAACAGTGCCACATGACCTATTTATTATAGATACTCAGAACTTGAAAACATTTAGACTGATTCATTTTTTGGGTTACCTCATCAGTGATCAGCCTTAACTTTTCAGCAACATACAAAAAGAGTATCCATGAGTGTTTATCTTCAGTAATTAAATCCTATGTCATCTAAGTCATTCCAATCTTTAACCTCACACTGTATCATACTTCTTATTTCTTCTTATTCTTTATACAAACAGGTTGTATAACTGTAATTGATTTCTTTTTTCATGATTTCAAAATTTCCTGAAATCCAACACCCTGCAAATACCAAGGGCACCGTTTCACACTATCTCAAACCTTTTCTTTTTCCCTTTTCCAATTTTTGGGTCACAATGAGAGACTAATTGCTTCAAGTTAATTGATTAGACCTTGTTCAAGACTATAATTTTATATATACTGCCACATCTATTGTTATTTTCTCTCTTTCTTTCTTAGGAGAGAATGCTTTTAAGTTTACAAAGCCTATATAGACATTTAATTGCATCGACAGCAAAAAATAACAGGATCCATTAAATTCAGTATATCAGATTGCTATTAAATCAAGACAAAGGAAGGAACATGGATTCTAACTAATGGTACCAAATTAAACCCTAAAATCCATGCTTTTAGATAGAAACATCTGAGCCTAAGACATTTGGAACCCAAGAACTCCCTACCATCAATGCCAATCAAGCCTTGCTTCTTATTTCCCTGTTTAATTGGAGAACCTGTATAATTCTATATTGACACAAGATCCCTAGAGATCCAAACGCATATAGTGAGAACGGATCAAATTTGGCGGAGAAACGTTCTCATTAAAATGTTACAGTCTTCTTCAGACTTTGTGTTGCCACATTATTTGCTCATTAAAATCTCTCCCTTCCTTCTGTAAATACTGGAACACCATCGAGCCAACTATGTACAGTTTTACTTTCATGTTCAGCAAACTGTGAAGGGCTCATTTAAAACAGGTTAAAGTCTGTTTTTGGACATTAAAATCAATATCACTGCAGTATGGGGTAAAAAAGGTGTAGAACAACCATTGAAGGTGATAAAAATGAAACCTTCCATAATAAATCACAAAACCACCATCTATTTATTTACTATGCTTCTCTACATTTTGATGGGGTTGAGAGAGTGAGGAAAGAAAAAATATCACATTTCCTTTCATTAGCATTTTTTTAAACTTCTGGCAGAAATTACAACCCTTTTGCAATATCAATCAGCACACAAAAGCCATCAAACCACAACTTTATCATGGCTGCAGCACAAACCACTCCTTAGTCTGATGACTTTCAACAGAATGTGTTTTTAAAGTACAAGTTTTACACTATTGTCAAATGAGGGTTTGAACCCTAACCTCAAGATGACAAGGTGGTCTCTTTAATTAGCAGGTGACATTCACTAATTTCAACTTCTACCGCATGAAGCTAACAAAGAAATAAACAATTTAACCAGTATAAATCCAGATCAGCGGAAATTAGATCACTGCAGTGGAAATCAGGAGAAAACTCTCCTTTTAAAACAAGAGTTACTTTCAGTTGGATCTTCAGAATACAATGGCATATCAGACTTGAAATGCTTGCAAAGTAAGTGTTGAATTCGACTTAACACTGGATTATTGATCAAGTTTTTATCAGATAGAGCATGCTCTCCCCCATTTCTCTATAGTTCTGATCCTTCCCCCAGACAGATCATTGTCTATTATTGCCTAAATTCTGGAAAATGGCACTCCTACTTCTTCCACATCAGTGTCCAGACTGTATCAAAAAGAAACTGACTAGCAGTATTTATTGTCAAACATTATCTATCAAGGAACACCAACGTTTGTTAACTTTTGTTTACACTCACAATATAAAATGAAAGACAGGAATTTTCCATCTTTATAAAGTTAAATTGACCTAGACACTTGGTCAAGAAGGAAAATATCTGGCCAGTCAATGATTTGGGCCTATTCCAGCATTCAAAGATAGAAATTTAGACCATCCAGGCTGAGGTCACTGCAGTGAAATCAATTCAAATCAAAATATTTTAACCATCAGACTAGTGGTCAGCGTAAGTTACATGTAAAAGGTGCCTTTAATTAAACATCCAAGTGTTTCTCATACAAGTCATTCTTTATATCATAGGAGCCAATTTCATCCATAGGTGTTTCCTTATTCATAAACTATAGAATACAGACACCACCTAGAGGAATAGATACAACATTTATCATTTTTCACAGCAAACCTTCTGTTTTTCTTATATTACCCTTCTCTGTAAGAAACGCTTTGTTCTCCGGGAACACCTGTTCCAGACAGGATCTTGTATAAGCATATGGTTTGTGTGAAGGACTGAGAAAAGATAGAGAAAATTGTTTGGCCAACATCAAACACGCTATAAGAATGTGATACATTTATTTAGATGATTTATACGTATGATTGGTAGGTGTTCAACATTCATCAGAACACCTGGTTAAAGTCTGGTCATTCCATGAGGGGCAGTAACTCTGTCTAAACCCATTTATCATATGGGTGGTGATTCAGCGATAGAAAAATTAATCAAGATACTCATATATCATCTTACTTCCTCTACATTTTTCATATTTTGTGTTATTTATCTTTCTTGTACAAAAATCTGAAAGCTATATATCTTTACTTTTTCATAAGAATCAGAAGCAAATCATAAGAAACGGCAATTTATCACACCTATCGTAATTTACAGTTTTCAGTGTTTTATAATTATAGGAGAACTGCTCTTAAAAGCACTTGGCCAGGATAAGATAACGTGACTAGCTTTAAGAGTCCTCCCGCCTCACTCCCAGGTGAAGAATTATGAAAATAATTGTTTATTTAATATTGTTTTGCTGTTTTTATTGTTGGGCGATATACAGAGAAAGCCTTGCAACAATGCTGCACCTTGTGCATGCCTCATGTGACCAACAGGGTTCAGTACTTACAGCGTCAAAAGTGAGGTCAGCTTGTCAAACGCCGTCTCCTGCACTACTTGGATCTTGTTGTTGGCTAACAGAAGGTCCGTCAACTTTGGCAGCCCCATAAATGAGTCTGTTGATATTGTTGACAGTTCATTGTCACTTAGATCTCTGGAAAAGACAAAAAAATAAAATAAAATTAAGTATAATACAACAATCAACTCTTGAATCCAGACAAGATGTTTTTTCTTTGCTTATGTGACCAACATCAGGCAACAAAAGAAATATTTAAGGAAACTGAAAAGTTTTAATATAAATTTGGGTTACTGGGGCTTATTGTACCATAAGAAAAACTTATGTCAATGACAAACTTCAAATTCCAGCCATATACATATTACATAATGGTAACAAATGTCAATCAAACTCTATCAATATCACTGAACGAAACGCTATACCACTAGTTTTTCAAGTATCATTGCTTTCCCTAATTACCACCATCCAATTTGAAAGATAACCAAACTTAAAAAAAAAATCAGTCCATGAAAAAGGAAAATCAGTGACTTTCCACTCGAGCGCAAATTGTGATCTAACATAATAGGGAACATTCATGATCAAATAAATCTGGAGTGTAGTTTAAATGTGCCATAATGAAAATTTTAATTGGTCAATTTTCACACCCAACCTAAGTTGTAAATTGTACGATAAGATCTCATCATGGAGTATATATGAATCCTTACACAAAGCTGTGTACAAAAGAAGCCTTTTTCTACAATCAATTTACCTCTGATATGACACCTGGGGTTATTATTTATGAGTTCCTGATTAGCATATCCTGGGAGAGAAAACATAGCCTGTCGAAAACATAGCTTTTTTTTCCCTTTTCACTGAATTATTTAACAGGCATATCCTTACTGTTGGAGCGATGCTGCACCAATAAATCACAGATTTAATTGCCCCAATAGTTTAATTGTCATGGTAATTAGTAGGCCTGCATTCACATGACGGGGTCCCCATCATCTGACAGGAAAAACGTATTTTCAAAATTTCACGTTTTCCAATTACAATGAGAAAACAGAGAGGCAATTTCTGGTTTCATAGCATATATCTAACAAGAAAGCTAGAGGGCTGACTGTCCTGATCAGGTAGGACAAATTACTTCTATCATAGAAATTATTTTTCAAACTTTAACACTTTACCCCATGAAAACTCAGGTTCAATTTGTTTGCCTTGATGAATATTAATATACTGATATTTAATGGTCTATGAAAATATGATTATTTCTTTGACCAGTACACTCTGTAGAATCTTGGCTCTAATATTGTAAGAGCAAACCTTGAAGACCCAGTTCAGACATTTCCTGAGCAGTCTAATCTGGGTCTGCTCTGTTTTCCAATGTTTCAAAACACATCCATCATTATTGTTCTTATGAAAACATGTATATGCCATATAGAAGACACCCCCCCCCCCCCCCCCCAAAAAAAAAATGTGGACATTATGTTAATTATTCTTATATTGTTTTCTTATGAAAACATGCTGCATTTTAAACTCATACACTGCAATGAGCAATGAAAGAAAACTAAGGATGACTTAAAACACAGATATCCTTTTGTAACAAGTGTTCAAGGTTGCCAACTTTCAGTGGGAACCAGTTCACAGTAGTTTACCATTAAGTTTGGTACCTGCTTACTGAAGGAAGTTAAACAGCTGTGATGGTGATACAAGTTGGGTGGTCTACAGAAGTTTGGTCTGCCTTTCAACATCAGTAAAGTAAATAGAAACGAGGGGTGTCATAGAATGAAATATTCAGTCTTCATCCCTACCCACTTCATATTAACACATCTTCATCTTTCCTTCTCCTTCCTTCTTTCTCAACTTATATAAACTTTTTTTTTCTCACTCTTTATATTCTGAAATTTCTCTTTTTCAGAATCCATTTTGTTTTTCTCTCTTAATATTTTTTCTAAATTGACAATATAAACATTTTTCAAACACATCTACAATTTCAATTCTCCATCTGTGAATATGACCTGATTGCCATAGCAACCAAACAAGTGAACCTGTAATATGATACCCAACTTCAATGCCCTTTCCACGTGCAGTTTCCCTTACCACACCCCCTGAGCCTGCAACCGTGACAGATTCACGTGCAGAACTCCTGAAAATGCCATCTGGTGGAAGCAAGAGCTCATTAGCCGCGAATGGTGAAAATAAATAAACATCTGCTTTCCACCCTGTCCGACCATTTATCTCTCCCAGAATGCCAAGTGATTACAAACACCATCTTCCAAGGGTGTTCCGGAAACCAGCCACATATGACAAGAATCTGAATCCACTAATTAACCCTTCTTTTGCCAAAACTAACAATTAATCATATTCACCAATGTTGATAAGGAGACAGAGGAATAATACGACCAATATACTAGGTCAAGTATATGTATTAAGAAGTTGTAAGTTTGTCTCTGTTTAGCCCCCCCCCCCCCCCCCCGGTGTAGGACCTCACTAATACTTACTGCCTGCAGTATTAGTACAGGATAAATTTTCCATTACAGGGAGGAAAATAAAATTCTGTCTAAATAATCAACTATATAACAGACCATACCTAGGGTCATATTATCATGACTCAATCATTAATTACAAAGTCATAAAAAAATTCTTTTATTTTTTTAACCAAACATATTTTCACCGGTCCAAATCTGAAACATTTTTTTTATATAATAAACAAATATTTCCAGAAAACTCCGATTAAATCACGGAGATGAGTGAAGACTGAGTCACAGACGGTAGAGGCACGTGACGATCATCAAAATCGTGCGATACATCCACATCTATAGATGGCAAGAAAATAATTTCTTTATCAGCATTCTGCCATGCTGGAACTTTTTATCGGTTTATCAGGAATAGCTGCACATGTGAGGGCCATCTGGGGGCACCAATTAATTTCCACAAAAACACAATTACCCACCTTCAGATAAGGGAGATCACTCTGAGAGAAAAATAATTCTGAAGAATTCAGACTGTTATCTGCTGACAAACAATACAGATACAACAGGCATCCATAGCGGTATTTGTTTTTTTCTTTTTAAAGATGAATAACATACTGTACATCTGTTACAAGAGATTTATGACACATTGTATTGAAACCGTAATAACTTTTTTTCTCTCCCTAATTCCTGTCAGTTTTTTATCTCCCGCCTGAATAATAAATGTGCAGAGAGCATCAAGAACATGCATGATGCACTGGCTACAGACAAAAAATGATAATGACCCTCCTCAACTCAGATGCCAATGTTACAATAACTCAGAGTAGCAATCCGTGAAATATCTAATAAAACAAGCAAGAAATTGAAAAAGAAAAAGGGCAAAAAATATCTTATGTAAGTAGATGGGAAAAGGTCTCGTCTCACAAATTAAAAAAAAAAAAGGTTACAATAAGAAGAAAAAACTACAGCAAGAAAAGGGTCCTATTAAATAAAACAGTGCCAAAATTATACAAGGAATAGAAAAAAAATGATTTAATATACATGTAATTATAATTATAATTATCAGGAGATGGCATTGCACTCAAAAGAGTTCTCTACAAACTGGTTTGATTGGGCCCCCTATTTGTGCCCCCATTCAACATTTGTTAGACAGGTGGCCTTGGAACACATGGTGAAATAGCATTCCATATTTTATTTATTGAATAATAAACAGCACCACCACACATGCTCTCAACAAAATTTCCTGCCAAATATCGCCATAGTAACCATGGCATGTCTTCAATATCCCATCTTTATATCATATGCCTTTTCCAACATTTGCTCTTTTTTCCTTTTCTTATTACCAGATCCTAGTTTTATGAGAACCAAATGCTTTATTATTTTCACTTATTTACACCAGAATTTTCCTCCGCTATTTTTTTCTTATTTCATTTGTTTGTCTCCTTCAACTTATTAATTTCTAGGAATCTTATTTATGAGAGTAACGAACACTTCATAACACGTGTAAGGCATTGTTTCAATATTTGAGGAAATATTTTACAGTCAACATCAGAATGGTTACGTTTTTTCTTCTCCAAAACAATTAAATTTGATGATAACGTGAATACTAGTTATTTGATACACATTTTCCAAAGCTATTATCCCACCTCAATAAATAACAACATATGAAAGAATTTTCCAATAATTATCTATTATATCCAAAATATCAGCCTTATATCAACACTTGACAGAATTTTGATATTAATTATCAACATCTTATCATATTTCAAACCCTTAAAAAACAAAAACTTTCACATTACATAGATAATGGCAATTCCTCTAAGGACATAGCTTTAATTAAACTGATAATACAAATAGAGTTCTGTACTCATTAAATATCAACAAATCAGACTTGGGCTTCGTTCTAGAACCATGTTTATAATTAATCAAGCTGATAATAGATGGAGTTCGTACTCATTAAAATTAATTAATCTGACCTTCCAATAGCTATTAATTTTCGTTATTTCCATTATTTCTGGAAAATATTTGCTGATTCGGTCAGACATTTCCCTTCCCCTCATTGTGGAGAGCACCTGATGGGTTTTACATTGGCACAAACTAGTTACAGTGTCACATGTCAATCAATCACAGGGCAGCCAATGGAAACCAGACTTACAAGATAAGCAAACCAGCAAAACAAGGGAGCATCTCCCAATTAATAATCTGCCACCAATAGCCTAAACAGATGTTCGAAATGGGATTTACTTTCATTTTGCGAATGTGAATATACTGAAATTACTTCCATTTTATTATCAGGACTTGATTCTGATCATACACTTCAGTCTAATTTTCAGGCCCATGACAATCTTATTGATGACCACTAGACCAATCTCTATCCTTATTGACAACTGAACATACCTAACTACTGAAAAGAGAGACCAAACTGAAACAAATATCTCAGAACAGATTCCATATTGCTACCTTCTTATCTCAAAGATGATAAGCAGTGAACAGAATCAAACTTGATCAGCCTGTAGGTAACCCAAAGAGTTACAGACCATAATGGTCAAACTGATCCTTTCCATGATGGCTCTCCTGTGGCATTAAATATACAAAGTGTGCCAGACATCAACCCTTAACTGGACCCAGCAAATGATATCCAATCAATCACCATCTACAGGTAACTGTAATACATCACCTCATTTTAGGAAACTCTGTAGAAACAGACTCCTATGTCTAGACCAATGACCTAACTATCAACACCCTAAAGCATCAAGTAGCCATTAAACATCTCACTATGTGCCCAGTAGAACAAAAACACCAACAGAATTCCTAATTGTGATCAAACTTGCAGTCAGGTATACTTCTTACCTAGTGTGACAAAAGCAAGCCTGATTTGGCACCTGGACCAAGTTATGCAGCCACACATTCTGTCGTAACAGTAGATGCTTTGACCACTTGAGTCACTATATTACCACATGCTGGAGAGACGCCAGCCATCATGACCACAGGTATCGGACACTTTCTACCTGTCGGTCACCAGCTGCCAGTCAAACTGACCACATACTGGACCAGGTGTCAAGGCAGTACTTGACAGAGTGTGAAGTGAAACTGGACCAATAATTGACAAAAACAATGGGAGTGGTTGTCTAACAATGATATAGATATATGTAATACTAAGTCATAATGCTCAGGTCTGTTGAATATGGCAAATTCCTGAGTTATAACAATAGTTTCATATAGAAGGACAAAAAGTGGCACAAGTCCCATGGTAAAATCTTGACAATAAGCATCTGTAAACTAACACCATTTGTGTATTACATCTGTTCCAAATGATTTATAAGTGTAACAGAAAGGAGCGAAAATATCTACATAGGTAATTTTTATTTGACAGCAATAT
>CM037788.1:8517051-8567051 GCA_021229015.1 Solen grandis | reverse complement strand
ATAAGGGATAGATATGTGACATGTGGCATCAAACATCTGCTATTTTGGATTTTTTATCAAACATCTGCTATTTTGGCATCTTTATTTATTAGAAATATATACTTCACAATTGACATAACAATAGACAATCATCTCTGGAAATTCAGAAGGTAGTTTTGTATGAAAAGGTATGCATTTACATGTAATTCAGCCAAAGTTGTAAAAGAATGCTATATAAGTGCTAACAAAAGAAACATGATACTTTATACAACAGCCCAGATTTCAACAATGCAAGGGAGATGTATTTTATCTTCACAGATTCCAGGAACAAAAATTATAAGACCAGATTTAATTGTTTATAGCTTTCCTGTTTCATATCCTCAGCTGCATGTGACAAATCAACATGATAAAAAGGCCACAATCTACAAAACTACAGGTGTTCATCTTGAAATGTCTTTCCTAAAAAACAGCCAGATTGCATGTGTTTCAATTGAGAACAAAACATATCAAATAGCTACCACTGAAGATGAATACCACCCCACACCATCACTCAGGGTTTTACATAAATTTACATTCTGAGGGTCCCAGGGACTCCTGTTTGAAAATGTTGGGGGTCCCATATAACAAGACGGGTCCAGCAATGAAATACTTAACCCATTCCCTCATAGAGGAAACCATGAAAAGACCTATGTGAACAACATAAAACCAGATCAGCCTGCGAGTAACTCAAAGGTTGATCTGGTTTTATGCTGTTCGCTGCTCCTCAGTGGTCTGGAAATGAGGACTTTATAATTAAATTTGGTAAGGTTTAACTGTGGTTTTCTGCAGATCAGGCTTTATGTGGTACCTACTGAGTGCGTCAAAATGAGTCTATATGAGGGAAAGGGTTAAACTATTTCCAACCAGCGTAGATTTAGCGAACATACATGTATCACAATACACCAACCCATTTTCATAACGGAGCCATTTATACCTTTCAAGCCAAGTATTTTGAAAAGTTCTTTTTTTTTTATTATTATTATTATTATTATTATTATTATTATGTTGAAGGCATTATATTTTCTTCTTTTTTTACTTTCATCATCACTTTCTTCTGCCAAACACTGAATGAATATATTCCTGCTTCAACATTTTGACAGAAACCGCTAAATATGTGACAGGGAAAAAACCTAGTGTTACTAGCAGCAACTCTTGATACACAAATGTGCATTCCATTCACAGTCTCACATTTATTATTTATCTAAAAAAACATTCAATTTTTTTTAAATCCTCCGATATATTTCTGTGAATTTTTTTCTTTTCCCTTTGTATACTCATTCCAAAATTATTTCAGATATGTTTCGCCCTTTAATTCCGATTAATTCAATTTAACCCAACATACATGACTGTTTTCATTTTATATCAATTAGTTTTTAAGAGTAAAAATTATGCTTTTTATCATACTTTTGTTTCGATAGGCACAAAGGTTTGATATGTTCCATCTGTTTGCAAATGTTACATTTTTTTTTTAAATTAAAATTTTTTTAATTTTTAGAAAAAAGATGTTTTCTATTAGTAGGAACAGTGACCTTGGACTTAAAAAACCAAGGCACCACTTCAGTTACAAGAAAATAATCAAAAGATATATATATATAATTGCAAGCTTTGCCTCAGAAATACTGGACATCACAAAACTTTTTTTAGCCAATTCCCCCCCCCCATTCTACCCCAAAAAGTTCTTCAAATTAATTTTAAAAAAAAACAAAACATTATTTCTTTTACTGTTTGATTTAGGACCTAATATTAAACAGTGATAATTCAGGAATTTTAGGGAAACAGAAAAAATAAGAAATCAAACTGCAACATTGCGATTCATTATATATTTCAAACACATCAATTAAATTTGAAAAGTAAGTTTTTATTTGATGTGGAATAAATTAGCTTTCCTAAGAGAATTTATTACCTAATATATCAACTTCACACTCTTCTCATTACAAAAATCCGTCAGCTTGTCAAACACTTTTTTCTTTATTGAAAAATAAAATTACCCCAGAAATAAAAAGGATTTATAGACTTTCTTTTTAGGCACCAGATCAAGTATCAAAAGGCAGAGGGGAAGAAATTCATTTCAGTAAATTTCAGAAAACATGGCCATATAAATTCCTGCTATGAATTCCTGAACATCAAAGCATTAACCCACTTGTGGACCCCCAGCCAAACAATAGCTCCAGTTAAACACTGGATGCATGAGCTGTCAATCAACATTCTGGTTACCACGGATACCCAGACACAACAATGAGGCTCCAATTTTACACGAGGCAGAAGGAGCGAGAAAAACTGCCAAAATTCAATTAATTTTAATTATGCATCCTTGCCAAACCACTGATAAATTGTCTAGCCTGACTCGGAACTGTTTTGAAGTTAACACTTACGTTGTATTCTTCAGACAACTCTAACAGAGCCCAAATGATGAATGTTAATTACTTAGATACGTCGATACAAGAATAATGAAGCCTGTACAATAAACTTCCTAACCCGTTTGTTCATTGTACATAAAATAGCCACGTTATACCACTGATATTAAAATTTGCTAATACATCATACTGACCTTTTATTAAAGTCTGATGTAAAAAAAATCCCTTTCATAATAATTCTTTATTAACCATAACTTCAGTACCACTAAGTAATATTTGTTGTCAAGACTCTTTCCACAGATTTTATCAATTTTACAATTTACTTTTATTAAAGCCATATTTTATGTTGTTTTGTTATGAAACTCAACTTAACAATTACGCTATGGTCATGCTGAATACATTATGATACCATGTTAATTATTGTTCTCCATAAATCTTGCTTTACATTCATAAATCTAAAATTATTTTAATTTTCTTACGTTAACTATATCACACTTATTACAATCATTTTCATTCTTATTAATTTGTCCATTGAAAGCCAGAAGGGGCTATCAGCCTTCTTTTTACATATGCTGATAGCCCCTTCTGACTTTCAATGGACAAATTATTATTAATATACCCTGCTTAACAATAGAGGGGGCTATACAGAAGCCATGCTTGTTATGTTGTGTCCCATCACGTCCCTCCCGATCTACACTCACATTACCTACAGACAAGGTGTGATGCAGGGGTATTAATCACTTTTAGAGATAATTCCAGCTCATTTTCCATCCCTCTTCACCCAACATCCATCATACCAGTTTTTCTATGGTACTCACTCAATCACCACTGCCCTCAATTTTCATGTCATACCCAACTATTATAGTGATAGAATGAGTTAAATCTCAGGACGGTGTTTAGCAATCTCGAGTGAGAGTTCGGCAATGTCATACACATTTTATATAATCCCAACACTGTCATAAACATCTGAAATGAAAAGTGGGGTCCTGGCAGAAAAAAAAATGATACAAATTATTACAGGAGCGAAAAAGAGAGAAAATTTCTCATTAAATTGTCTTATCCAGTGTTTAACCCCATGACATTTCCATTACCCATTTGACTGGGATAACCATCCACCACAGGGGATTGCTTCCATTTAACAGTCCCATCTCCCCAGTTGACAGTGTCACTAATAGATTTTTTTCCAACAGACGAAAATGAAACACACAAATGACTTTTTTCCTATTTTTTGAAAACCACAAGATAAGACGTTCCAAATATTCTAACTATCATAGACAGTAGAGGACAACATGATACCACAATGCCTTCTTGGGTGAAACTGACAGCATCTATATGAAATAAGTTCACGACGACACAACAAGAAAACTCATTTTCAGACGAATTAAGTCCTTATCTGTCTGAGAAGAAACTTTGTGATTTACAAACTAACCCTAGTCTCTCAAAATCAATAAGTGTTTCATCCTCGCAACTTTTAAATCAATAAAACAGAATGAAATACAAGAACATTTTCACATTTTGCATCCTACAAACTACAACTTGATGGACAATGATAAAAGAGACCCAGAACACAAAACATAAAAATACATAAATAACACAAAAACGCTGCAGAAAGTGGAAGATACTATTTGCAATTAATAAACTAAAAATCAGTTTTCTTAAAGATGCCTTGTCTTGTGTGTTTCCAGGAAAAACTCATGTAAAGTGAATAAAGAAAAACAATGCTAAAAAAGGATTTCATGATCAGGCATGTAAAATTTTATTGTTTCTCTCCAGCCCTAAAAAAAATTTGAATTAAATTTGAAAGATCTGCAACAGATATTAATGAAGAAACACATTGGAAATCATCAGCATTACCAAGAGAAGAAAATTAAAAAGGTAACAAAACCGAAATATAAAAAAAAAACTTTGCTCTCCAGAATATGGCTTCAAAAACCTTCAAGAAGGTATTTTATTTCACTTTTATCTCCATGTGCATGCAATTTCTGCACTGCATTAATAGGAAACACCTCATTTCAAGACAACAGTTAATAACATAATTGCCTGATGTACATCACAGTTTGATGAGGTCCACACCCTCCTGTAAAGACAAATGAAGGCAGAGTTACGCCCCCTTTATTTTGGATCAATCGCGTTCCGAACTTCACACCTTGGACTTAAGAATCATGCCTCGGCCAGGTTCTTTTGGAATACCTTATATTAATGTAATATAACAATTTTTCCTTGCGTTTAATAGCATTCAGCTGCCAGTGGAACAGCCTGCAATCGTTAAGCAGGCATGAGACCCACACCATCTGTGCTAAATATGTGTATCTCTCCCTGAATCATGGCGATAACACACAAATATGATTTTTAATTACGTAACTTAAGCAATTCAGAAAATTGCTGCCAGGCTGCTACAGAAGTAGCGATGGATAAAATGTGTTTGAACTGACGAGTTATTGGAGTTTTTTACATTATATACTCACACCTAGCTTACCGTTCAGTCTCCACTTGAAATGAAGAAAAAAATAAATCAAAACAACAGCACTACTTGAAAATCTTTGAAAACTGTGTGGGCCAGTGCTCAATAACAAAAAGCTCAAGACATATTCTGAAACATTAACCAACTCTACCACACTATGCAGACTGCTTGCATAAAACACTTGAGCAAAAAGAATTGCAAATTTTATCAGATCAAAATCACTGAGAGAGATGCTTGTACAAACTTTCCAGGAGTGACCTGGCTAATCATTACACAGCATACCGCTAATTTTTTTTCTCCCTTGGGGTGTCAACATGGAAATATTAGCCCCCAAATAATGACTCGAACCGAGACCTATAAATGGAACCCTACTGTGCTGCAAAGCAATGATCAATAAAGGTCTAGGTTCAGATAAGCTAAATGGAGTTTGGGTTGCGACCTATAGGGAGGTAAGTACGACCAGTCAAGTACCCCTGTTGGATATAAGCTGACTTCACACCTCTTGCATGTCTGTTATAACATAAGCACTAGACCTTTCTCAGCTGTGGCAGCATTTTCCGTAATTTGAGATTATCCACATTTTTTCCCAAACACTGATAAAGATCTGGGTTATCATTTTCTCGATAACTTATTTCTTTACGTTCCTGACTAAACTAGTTAGTATTTTTTTGTCTAAACTGTCTCTAATTGCAATGTGATATCTAAATTTACACCAGGATTTTGAGAGTTTTTTCCCAATTTTCATGATAAATCATTGATCAAAAGAAACATCAGGAGCCAGTTAAATCAAAAAGAAAAATATGCTTTTATCATATAAATATCACAGATAACTCTGTAATTCCCTAATTTAACATGCAAAAAATCAACAACAAAATTGTTTTTGGTTGATTTGTTGTCGTCATCCTAATACTCCCATTGTATGCTTGTCACATCCTACACTCACATTACATGAGGGCAAGATGGCATGCGGGGGTATTAGTTGACAGTGCTGATAGCTCTCATTTCAAAATAGATCTGAATTCATCATTTGATAAGCAAATGACCAAGACCTTCTAAGGAACATCATGTAGTACTTCCATACATCAACATAAAGCAAGGGATCAAGTCTATGCGTGGAATCCTGACAGCAAAGACGGACCTAATGTTTCCAGTGTAAAAAGACTCGCCTAGACAAACAGATATAATTAAGAACAAGTTACTCACATAACTTCCAGAGAGGACACAAATTCCCAAGCCTTTGGTTCAATCTCTTGGATGTTGTTCTGGGCCAGGTGTCTGAAAAAGATAAATCAGAAAAATATGTAAGTCACTCGAGATCTACTATTCAGAAAACAAACAGCTGACTCCAATGTAAATATTCAAAAGTATCAACTTCACCACAAAGTAGGTGTATATATACTCAGAAATATGCCCTGCATTAAATTAATCGTTATTAACAGTCTACATTACCGACTATGTCCATACAAACTACTGCTTCTATCTTTTTTAAACATCTGCTACAACAAAACTAAAACCATCACGACAATACACATTGCCATCATAATAAAAAGTTCTGTAAGAAACTAAAACCAAATGAACCTATTTCTTGAAGTCTGATCAGGTGTTGTTTGATTTTTATTCATTTGTAAGTATGTGGGGGATACTTATCAGGTTTACAATGAGTGAAGAGAGAAGACATAAGAATTCAGCAATGAAAGCAACCTGCAATCCCCATATTGTTGTCCTTAAAAAAATCACCTAAAATACCTCTATGCAATAAAGAGTCAAGCCTTGGAAGAGTTATGTCCCTTGTCTTAAATGGTTCATACTCTAACAATGGAGCACCTGTATTGCAAAAAAAAAAAAAAAAGCTTCAGATATTAATTACTTCCCTGTAATTAGAATCGTACAATACAGGCAAACACATGCAAAATGTGCCAAAAGTATTCTCCACAAATGAAAATAAATATGCCATACACATGACAGCTTTATTTCCCAATCTTTTTACATACATTCAATTCCTAAGACTTCTCAACACCTGGACATTGCTGAAAACACTTTTTTCCGCCTCTCAATTATGTTCACAAATGCTTCCAGATTCTCCCCAAATTGCTTAATACAGTTTTGCAACCAATGATCAATTCAGTAAGCACATGTTCTAGGATATGAAAATCAGCAAGAGTTACACGGTACACAATTGTAATCATACAATTTTCTCATTACCAAAGTTGTTACACCAACGGCGTCCTCAAAATGTACTGCCCTGACACCAAAATAATAAAAAATCTGTGAAATTCTGTAGAAAATTTTGCTTAACCTAAGTAATAGAATGAACAAATTCTAATGTCTGTTTTGCTATAAAATGATTTGATAATCAGAATTCACTTCATTTCTTTTTATTATTATATTATTTAGAATAAGGACAATTATGGTGGAATTAGAAACAAGTTAATTCTAAAACAGCTTGATAACACCAGTATGAACACAAAATGTCCCAAATGAGTCATTAGAAGCAACAGGGACACTTAACATGATAAGCTAAGATATAGATTTATTAACTATATAATCTCTTGTGCTATATAATTATGCTTTATATCTTACAATCTGCATCATGATTTTCTTTTCCATAAAATTTTCCCACCATCCATGTACCTGCTTTTCTAGTTCGGACCTAAAACAAGCTTCTCTTATTACATCAAGATCGCCTGTATGGGCTTCATAAAAGCTTGTATTTCCTACATTCGATCCCCAATCTCTGACCCCAAACGATACCCAATCCATGGAGATACATGTCTATGTACCCAGCAGACCTCTAATATACTCCTGGGCTATTACAGGGTGGCGTTGATTCAACAGAGGAAAGGGGGAGAAATGAAACCTCCTGCAGAAACTACACCAAGAACATACATGGTGATTTACTGTAATTCAAGCATACATGTGGTTGCATCAGTCAACATACAGGAAGCCTTCTGAAAACTGACACCAGGGTTTGAAACATGCCCCCCGACACACAAGTCACATGATTTCTTCAACATAAAATACTTTCACAGCACAACCAATTTGATTGTCAACATTTTATAACAAAAAGATTTCAAATAGAAATGGGGTATTTACGAGATATCAGCTGATTACTAGCACTATGGTATTTTTTAACATTTATCATAAGAAAAAAAGTTTCTTTATCTTCTACTATTTACTGCTTTATAAATAAGCACACATGCTGCTGAAATGAAATCCCCCTTTTTAACCAATGTTTTTCAACTTTTTGGGGTTTTCAAACCACTATTTTGGATTCAAAAACAACATCAAAAACACACTTTTCCGGTTATAAAATCCTAATTTTACATTTTTATTACAGAAAAAATGACTAATTAAATTATAATCAAAAACATCAATTTACACCATACACATGTCTGTCAGCTGCATGGCTGGGCTTATAAGTACTTGAGCACAGTAACCCAAATTATCAGGAGCTGTTTTAATTTGGGTGCTGATTTTATACCAGATCTCCACTTGGGGTATTTTCCCATTATAATCCCCGTGTGTGAAAATCATTACCCCACCCACCGCACCTGCAGAAAGCATCACTTCAGTTTGTCAAAAATGATCATCTCGAGTGTCAAAATGCTGCCTTCCTCGAAGCGAAATAGTGCCAATTCTCCCCCTGCTTTTACTATTCACCTCGACGGAGTCTGGCGGAAATAAGACAAACAAAACATTGTTTATATTTTGAAGGCCCGCCACTGTCATTCTCTAGAATAAAACATAATGAAGAAATCACATTTTCGTAACCTGAGCGACAAAAAAGGCGGAACATTCTCTGCAATTCCCACCTCTGCCGGATTCATAATGAGGTAACCAAGCCCAGAGATTGTTAAGTCGAGGCTGTGGGTGCAGTGATCCAAACTGCGAATCAAACCAATTAGTTTTACAGAATCTCATTAGCGCGTTCTAGTGTGATGCTAACGACATCTGGTGGATGGTTTAGATTATCACAAACCATCTCTTCCCCAGAAATCCTGAAACACCCTGTTCCCAGACAATGTCCCTACCATCCTGCCATACATACATACATACACTAACCAAGAATGAAGCTTACTATATATGGCAAGACTAGTTTATAACTCCCTTATACATTCTCACTCACTGACCCTTTACCTCATGAATATTCATGTGCAAATTATGAATACTAATTAACTGAAGTTGTAAATGGTAAATTAATGAAAGAATGCTTTTTTTCTTTGCCATGCCAACTGAAAAATCTGAGCTACAAGACTGTGTGAGCAAACAAATGGAGACCTTGATCAGACAGCACCGTCAATCTGTATGAATCATGCTGTCAGTAGGATCTACAAGAAGGAGTAATAGAGTCAGAGACACTTCAGTTCTAGAGCATATAAAACAAAATACAAAGAAAAATTATGGACTAACATAATCCCTTGTAACATTCAAAGTAGGACACCTCTCATTCATCATCAGCCAAACAGCGAAAAGTTTTCAAAATAGTGAGATACTTCAATACCAGAAGCTGCTGCCCCCCACCCCCCACCACACAGGGTATAAATCTATCAATATGTCAATACTTGATGTGGATTTAATGATTTCCCTTCATGACTGACCACCATAACACACAAGAAACACACTTCATCACCCTGTTATTATTTTACACACGATCACTATCAATTGTCCAAAATGTTTCATAGCTAACAAACATTTTCCTCCGTCTTTTTTTCTCATTACCATAGCCAAATTAAAGTGTTAGGCTATCAATATGTATCAAACAGATATTCTGGATATATTTATTAAGATATTCTGTGTATATCTTTACTACATAAAAATTCCTTTTTTCTCAGTTATGGTGTTTTGAACTATTCGGTGTACACAAATGTAACGGAAATGGGTCGGTTCTCGATAAACTTGAGACACTACTGCCAATATTTTGTGTCCCAAGGCAATACTACTTTCCTGGATGCAATAAACACATATTTGCCTTCCCCAAGCTTCTGACAGACACAGAGTACTTTCATACTGCACTGTCACTAACACTCCTGCTCTGTCTCACAGAGATGCTTGGAATGTGCATATCAATGACAGATGTCCAAAATTCAAAGTTTCACATGCAATTTACATCAACCTACGAATTCATATAAGGATATATGTACACATATTTATATCTGATGTTATGGCTGACAACCTAGATAAGATTGCAAGATTCCACTGTCTTGTGTATGTATCAAGTGTAAATTTTCACTGATTGATAGCAAAAAGTATTTAACCTGATCAGCCTGTAAATTGTTCAGCCTAATATGGGTTTAATGTATTGCTTAAGAAATAAAAATAGAGCAGCAATTCATTTCATTTCTGAAATCAGTGTAAAGGATACGGTGCTATTGCTACTGTGTAATCCTTATCATGTAATCTTGTAACATACATCAAACACGGACTTAACATAATTCAGGAGGCTAATATCTGATATTTTACTGAAGCATTTATTTTTTCTTCAAAACTAACATCTTGATATAAACATGGACAGTGTCACTCGCTTTCTGCAGATGTCAGCTGACAGACATGCAAAAAACGCAAATCCAGTCCTCAAAGTTTTTCTTCATCGACAGTCTACCGACAAACATCTATCATTGACTTCCTGTCACACGATAACCATCCCCCATTTGTTCACAAATGTAGACAATTCATCACTATCTATTAAAATTCTGGTTAAGTTATGCAATTCATAATTTCAATTTGCGATTCACCACTTTTTTTGTATGCAATTTAATTTTTCAATTATCCACATCAAAGGTCTCCCTCCCCAAATTTATTTCAAATATCAACAACACCGACTTTCACTCCAGTGAGCGACCATGATTTATGCAGCATCTATGCATGGTTGTTTTCTGGTTTGATGTTCACAACAAGGTGTTCACATTCATAGACTGGGATGATAAGTATATGCCAATCAGTCTTTCCTATACAATTATACAATATTCTTTCACACTGATAGGCATAAATGAACCTGAGCATGACGCCATTAAGTTATCAGTTTCTAAACATTTCTGCCATAAATAATTTTTTACCAAGACTTTATTTGAGAGCCATTTACAAATTTATTTGCACCTGTGTTTAGATGAAGTACAGGTTTTCTGCTCCTTTCAGTAATTTTTCCCTACTTCAAAATGAACCACTCATCTGGACTGACAATTTCAAAATCAAACCTTGTATTTTGATATAAAAACAGAAAAAGACCCATCAAGTTTTCAAACTGCAATAACTTTTGTACCAGAGGGTCTACACTCAGCCTGGTTATAACACCTGTTATTTACCTATACCCCTTCCTTTTCTTCCCTCCTTTTCTGTCCTCTACTTCCAAATTTCTGACATCTCGTTTTTGATTCCTTCTTTCATTTCATATCTCTACCTAATTCCCTTTCTTCTTCTCTCCTTCCATCAACCCTCAAATCTAAATTTAATCAAAACTCAGCTGAAGTCCTGGAGAGAATCCAAATTTAAGCAATAAATGGACAAAAACAATACAAGATTTAACCAGCATGAATGTCTTAACACTTTAACTGATACAAGCCTTTTAAACTGCTGCTGTCCCATGCACACCTGCTCCAATCAATACTCAGATAAGACTTCAACCTTTAACCTGATTAATCAACTCAAGTCTTTGATCTCTCATAGTTGACACATTGTAACTTCAAAATGATAGGTACATTGAATTATCTGTGTGTATATGGATAAAAATTCACTATAAGAAAATTATATACAAAATGATATTGTATTATGACATTTCCACTAGGATAATTAATTTTTTAAATAATTTTCATTAAGAAAAATGTGACAATTCTGTTCTGTTCAGATATACATTAGATCATGATAACTCTAATCTGTTTGTTAAATTTATAAAAACAGGGAAGAGGGGGAGAATATTTGTAACCTGGGGATTATGCACTTCATGAGGCTACACAACAACATTGTTAACAAGACCTAAGTGGCATAGACATGCTTCTACTCATTAAAACATATTAATGTATCAGAGGGAAGCAAACCACAAAATGGTGAACCCTTGTCTTCGAGTGACTGGAAAAATGCCCATGGGTTATAAAACCAGACATCTCCAAAAGAAACAAAACCACATTGCCTTCCTGTCCTAGTCTTTTGTGAATATTCCTTCTCTAGGCAAATTTTATAACATTAAGATAAATGGCAAGATATCATCACCTATATACCACAAAATTAACATTTTGTGAACAGAATAAAAGTCATTTGTCATAAGTTCTCTCATAATCGCATATATCATGAACATTTCAGAATGTAGAGATTTAAGGATGAAATGCTCTACTTAAACTAGAGATTTTCAACTCTACTTCAACTTGAGATTTCCAACTCTACTTCAACTTGAGATTTCCAACTCTACTTCAACTTGAGATTTCCAACTCTACTCCCACCTATCTCACCTTATGAAAAGGAAATGCATGCATTTTACTTTCCACAATATTGAAAAAATGAGAATGCTATAAAGCATAATAAGAAAAATAAAATGCTAAAAAAAAGAAAAAATACCAAAAAATGAAAAACAAATTAAAAGGAAAAAATTACTGCATAAGGCTTTTTTAACCTTAATGAACATGTATAAAAAATAATATTTAAATAAAAATGTAAAGTAATCAAGGTAAAGTCATGTAAATAAAGGCATAATAAAGGTACAAATTTAGAATTTATGAGCACACATTAAAAAAAAAATGGGAAACAATAAAATAAAGAAAAAATAAAAAACATTTTATTCAGATATCCCCCCACCCTCACCCCCACTTCGCCACTCGTTCACAATAAATATGGCTGCCAAAGGAGCGGTATGAATCTTGCGGTGAGATGATATGGACCAGGTGTCCTCTACTTGAATTCACACCTCTCGCTCCACAAAACAAATGCAAAGTAATTTCCGTTAAAGTGTTTCATGAATTTTAATTAGTTCATTATGAAAGAGGGCGTCCCATGAGCATGTCCACCTGCTGTAATTATGGGCAATCATTTCCCAAACTTGGCACACAATTTTATTGCGCATAATTAGCCCTAGCTGGGGGTCCAATCTGCCCAAACCTGTGCCTTGCATGTGGTACCCAGACCCGACCGAAGATGCAATCCATGGGGAATTGCTAGACAGGTACTTTGCATCATATGATTGATTCCTCACTTCTTGTATCCAAATGTAAAGAGCCTGCATTTGAGGTAAATTCAGAGAAAAAAATATCATAAATCGACAAAATGCTTTACTAAAATAATCCCTAAAACAAGAATAGCATTGCAAAGATCTTTTTATCATAATTCTTGCCACAAACAACAGCAGGGCAAAACCCATTAAGATCCAGCAAACCATAAGGCAAGAATGATCTCAGTTATAAAGTGTTGCTGACCAGCTATATGAACTACATGTCTCTTAATTCCTAATATGGACATTTAGAGGGATGACCATGGAACTGTTTTATCTATTTCTATATGCACTAAAAATAGTTTGCAATCACTCGATCTATAGCTTCCTCATTAAGCTAATATCAGGACATACTCAAAAGATGTGAATCTGAAAAACAATCTATAGCTATAAAGCCCAATTTTAGTGCATGTGTCCAGATCTTCAGTAAAACTTTTCTCTGCCCAGTATGCAACCAGTCCTAAGTTTGATCAACAACACTCATAATGCTCTAAGGATATTAACACTGATTCATTCCAAGAATGGTCTCTATGATTAATGGTGTGTACCACTAGAACAGCATTTCTGCACCTAATTTTTTTGTATTTCATTTTCGTGATTTGCTCCCTTGTGACTGATTATAAAAGGTTTCAAAATATGATTAGAATGTTCACGAAAACTATCTGATTTTCAAACGTATCTCATTTTTTCCTTTCATGGCTGCCATTTCCTTTCCCGTAAATTGTGAACTTTTGTCATATTAGAATTAAATGGGGCAATTTTAACTTTCACATTCTTCAGAATTATTTTCTCGCTGCATGTTGATGAATGCTCTGAAGCACCATCTATCACCGAATCTGATACAAATTTGTCAAGAGAAGCTAAAGTTCATCTCTTTTTCAAAGTCTGCGAAGACACATACAAATGAGGACTGTTCATCGATGAAACAAAAGTATAACGAGTAATCTGTCAGTCAGAAAGCTCTGCAAACAGCGTGCCGGTTGAAACATGCATCAAACTGCCAGCTATGATGAATAAGAGGCCTAAGCACACAATCTTATTCCAGGAGTTTGTGCTTTCATTATCAAGTCTTGATTCTTAATTCTGATATTTTTTGAAGTTAAGAAACAGGAACAAGAAATGATACAGTCAATAAGACCTAAAGAAAACAAATATATAAATAATACATAATGGATACAAAAAATTATTTTTCTTTTGATGATTAAATCAGTCTGGTTTCAAATAGCAATGTAAATGGCGTATTTCTCTTTCTTTGACCATACAATTATATGTCCCTTCAGTGTTTAAGTTAACCATAACTTAAGATACAATAAGTATATTCAAACACACATGGTCCTATTTACCAAACAGTTGTAATATGACATTAAGAAGTGAATCACATCATTTATAAAGCAATCCATGCTAATAACTTATGATATAACTTCATTATGATCAACCCTTACCCTGCTGGAACCGTAAGTGCTAACCTTTGCCACCAGTAAAGAGCCAGGCAGCCTGCACAGATGTGCAGGCTGGCCTGGCTCTTTAATGTTGGCTGACCAACTACAAGTTTGCATCTTGTTATCCCTAAAATTGGTAATGGAGAGTTCCAAACAAGATGCCAGCTAAATCCATTTCAGAAATTCAGCAGATTAAGGATTAATGGCAAATTTGGGGATATTTTGATACTACATGATAAATATAAGTGAAGTTTTGCTTCATTTCCCTACCAATATCATTCATAACAGTAAATTCCCCCTTCAAGCAACTCAATGCAAAGAGGGCTTTAGTAATGGAGACAAAAATGTGGTTAAAATACAGATCTTTTTGCCCTTGCAAAAGCCTGAATGTTCTAAACCCAGGGTTCACGGAAAATAACACCAAAATATACACAATATTACTATACTGCTGTATATAACCAGCTGCAAGCCCTTTAGTCACACAAAAATGTTCAGTTCATCCATTACATGACTATGTGCTTCTCATCTCAGCCCCATTCACTTTACTACCAGTTAATAGTCGCAATAATATTCTGTTTTATATAAATCTTTAGTGCCTGTCACATGAAATTTGTTCGCTGATCACTTCGCCAATTGTTGCTGACAACTCCTGGGTCATATGGTGATCGCTTTTTTCTATGGACCATTGCTGTACCATGTTTTACGACCCCGTTTTACGATCCAACACATCCTCCTCCTTTTCTCACATGAGATATGAAAATATTGTATAACTACCCGTACAAGATGGGGCCTCATCAACACCATGTGCCATCTCCCTCGATCTCCACTCCATGTGATTACCCTACAACATGCTTTGGCAATATTTCTCAACATTTCCCCAAGTGATCACCACCCAATATGCTTCCTATACCACCCTTTCACCACTTGAACACATCATTATTAACCAAAGCCTGAGCATACTGAAAATAAATCTTAATCAATCAAAACAGGTATGGCTTTTTATTTCTCCATCTCATCTAAAAGATTCCGACATGAGAATCAATCAGAACAGAACACCGCCTGCAGAGTTACTTGCAAGTTGATCCAGTTTAATTACGGTTACTGGTCAAATAAATTACTGTTAACACTGTATTTTCAAAGGAAATATATTCACATATAACCTTTCACTTACAGATTTTGTCATAAAAAAAGGTACAAAATATTTTCCTTACAAAATAACCAAGTTTTTGCATTCTCTGAGAATTAGAGACGATATAAGATCTATTTCAGAATGACATTTTGCTTTTTCCTATCAAACACAACACTGAAACTTATTTTCAAACGTCTACACCCAGTGAACATTTAAACTTAAACCTTCCAATCATGAAACTTAATACACACTTAAAAGACTTCTCAAAAGTTCAAAATCTTGGTCCTTATTTACTCTATTTCTAAACACACATCTTAACTGCAAGTATATAAAACTACTGAAGTCTCCCAAAATCTATACCTGGCCAATGTGAATAAAAACATTTAGAGAAACAAAACAGAACAAAAATAACATTCTATCCAGCCAGTGGCAATCGGATCACTGATACTACAAATATATTATATTCTAACATCTATAATTTCCGACTTTCTACAACTGGATTGAGTTTCTTTTGATGTGGCGAGAAAAAAAATCATGGGCAATCGTTAAACCATGACTTATCACAATCTAAACATATCTGATAAATGTGGAAGGTTTTCCTTGCTAAGATAAGACTTTTTTTTTTTTAAATATCGACCTCATTCTACAAAGAAAAAATATGATCTGCATACTTTTATGATATGATTTTATGTTTTACAACGTGCACAGGGTGTTGTATTTCAGTAATTTAAGAATATAAAATAATGGCATTCATGCCATAGGGTAATGTTTTGTGTCGCATCATTTTGAGGTTATGACAGGATATTAGTACCCAAAGTCACTAATTTTCTTTCCTTGTTAAGTTGTGCCTTTTTTTGTTTTATTTTTCTTTAAAAAGTAAGTTTGCCAACAAATCCTTGTCTTTAAACTAACAAACTGTATCCTGTTTAACCCTTACTATGCTATATTTCTTAATTGAACTTGTTCTTTCTTCATTTTGAACTGTACCATTAGCTGTTTATGGGGATGCATGCTGAATTTTATTGACTGAATAGCAAACACTGAAGACCATGATCAGACTACATGGATGTGCAAGCTGAGCTTGGTCTGCACTGGTCGCAGTGTCTACGGCATTGTAAGGGTTAATTACAAATAGAACATGAACATATTCTAAACTGAACACATTGTAAACTGACCTACAGTAGCATTCCTAAAGTTGTTAAAATTATGACCAATCAAATAATTGATAATAAAATCAACCAATCAAATGTTGGGTTGGAAATGACCAATCAAAATCAATGTTACACTTACAGTTCCTTCAGGTTCTCCAATCCATATACCCACTGCTTTGAGATCTTTGTAATGCTGTTCTCCTCCAAGTGCCTGAAAATAGAAAAAAAATCTTTATTTCTAATTCATCCTAGGCCACATGATTATATTATTTGAAACAACTGTCTTTATATTTCTTAATGGTTTTCAAGAATCACATTGTGTTCATGTTGTTTTTTTCTTTATTTCAAACATCAAAAAGAACATCTTTAAATGCAAGACGTTGCATTAAAGGTTTCATTTATGACCCCTTTCTTGAAAATTCAGGAAATTTTCTATTATGTTAAACCTAGGGTTTATGTTTAATATCATAAACTAACTAGGAAGAAGTGTCCCAAATGTCTCCCAACAGCTTATTATGTTTCTGTCTTAATCCTTTCCCTCATAGAGGAAACCATGAAAAGACCTATGCGAACAACATAAAACCAGATCAGCCTGCGAGTAACTCGCAGGCTGATCAGGTTTTATGCTGTTCGCTGCTCCTCAATGGTCTGGAAATGAGGATTTTGCAATTAAATTTGGTAAGGTTTAACTGTGGTTTTCTGCAGATCAGGCTTTATGTGGTACCTACTGAGTGCGTCAAAATGAGTCTATATGAGGGAAAGGGTTAAAACTCTTGAAAGGATTCTAACTCTTGTCAAGATAAATTTCTAAAAAAAAAATCATGTACAGAAAAATAAATATGGACATTAAGAAGTAACATTCATCTGGACATGAAAAGAAAAAGAAATCAGAAAAATTATTTCATAATGTCTAAAGTACTGGGTTTCAGGCTATAATGCTATTGGAATAACCGACTGGTATAAAGTTTATCCTTATAAACTTACATACATCTCAATCAGAACGCAAGAATCAGATAATTGAATAGCATCAGTGTCATCATAGAGATGTCGTATTTGATCCGTGTGACAAAGAAGCTTTCAGCCACATATCAGGACCATTAATCCTGGTCAAAACTCTAAAACTGTCAACATAGCTGGATAAAAACTGCAACACTTCTTAGATCTCTCACAGAATTGAAAGTCACTTTCCAAGAATCAAAGGCTGCTGAGCTTTCGTCACCTTATAATATACAAAGCTTATCTAATTACTATATCTTAACATCAAAGACAAACACTATCTGAATGACAAATGGCCGCTCTTAAAAACAATCAAAAGACACACTATACCAGGAAATCAATATGAAGAACATTTAACTTGTATATTCCATTTGCAATATACATCAAAGCAGGAAAACTGTGACCTCTACTATACAAATTTCTTATCAACCATCCTACGGCATTTCCAAATAATTGTAAGTTATATTAATTGAACCATTTCTGTCCCAAAGCTAAATTGAAATAGTCACAGCCATCATGAAATAGAGTCCCAGCATGCTATATAACCACAGAGTGAACTCACTTCTCTCTTAAGGCTATTTGGACCCATTCTAAATTTTTTGTCAATCAAAACTTACTTTGATGCATGCCAATTTTGCTTGTTTATCTGTGCAGCACATAATGTTCAATACAACCAAGGTAGCAGAAGTTTCCGAATCAAGATATTAATTTCCCTGGGGCTTCCTTTATAGATGAAAATGTCCCGCAATATTCGGGTACCAACATGCAATTTATGGACCTAAAATGACGACTCTCTCTTATTTTGCTGACCAATATACACTGTAAATCTTATAAGCTCTAACAACGTGTATCCATGTAACGCGATGTCCATGGCCTTTTTGAAAAAAATAGCAATTTTCTATTCGTAGTATCATCTATGACGCCATTTGTTACAAACACGGTCCTATCGCGATTACCTGAACTGTAGTTTCTCTCGCTAGCTGAAACAACACGACACTAGGTGACATGTAAACTGATAAGTCAACAGTTAAACCAATATCGGCTATTTCCCGACTATGACAAACTTATTTTCCACTTCCATTTTAACATTATCATAGACATAGATAACATACCGCGATTATCGGCAGTGTAACGATGCTTACTGATATAGCACTATAAGTGAGGGCGCATGCGATTCATAAATGAACCTGGACCCCCAAACCCGCGTTATAAAGAGTTTACAGTGTAGTTTTCCTCAAGGCACACTATAACTATCCAACACATGACATTACCCAATTATGAGTGACAATTTGACATGGAGGCTGTAAAGAATGACCAATTAAATATACGACAACCCTAATTTTAATAATCATTTCTCAAGAATCTTATTACCAATATAAATATCATTTTCTTTCACTCATAATATCTTGGGGTGCTCTTAGCCTTTAATTTTGCCTCTTTTGAAGTTCTAGAAAAGAAACTACATCGCAATAATAAACAAGATCAGTCTGGTATCTTATATGAAATTAAGCTGTATTTTGGTCTATTTCCCATCATCCCCCAACCCAGCTCAGAATGTAAACCTATCATACTTTGAAGCAGGGTTCCAGTCATATTCAGGCATATTATATTCAGCCCTTCACACGCACACATGTGCAAACATCCACCGGCATGCCATCAAGTGATGCAGACTGGAAGCAGGTGTTTGCTGTAATTGAGGTCAGCCAAATATTGTTCTCTCTACTAACGCTGCCAGATCCTATCAGTGACGATGAAGCAAAACACTTCAATCCATATGTCTGGAACAACTTATAATTATCTTACTATGGTGGAGGAGAAAAAATTCTGAACCACCTTTTCCTGATCTTATTGAAAGACTTTATGAAAACCAACTCTAAAAGTAATCAGGAAGTTATCTCAAAGAAGAATTTTACTTAATTAATCAGTAAAAATATTAGCTAATTGAAACTCCTAATGATTTTCTTAAAATCTCACTTTTTTCTCTTTTTTTTTTCCTGCCTTTTTTGATTTTAATCAATTTTCATGATTGATTAATTTACAATTATGAAAAATTGTTTTTTCAACAAAGAATCATATTTTATTGCTTTCAAAGAAGCTATTTTTAATTTCATTAGAGCAGAATTCTCAGCTATGAATAATGAGCCATTTGTAAATTTCTCACTAAAAATCAAAATCATTAATAATGATGAATTTATTTCAAGACATCAATTTCCAATCATTTTCTCATAAACAACAATCTGTGTCTGGAAAAAAAAATAAAAAAAATAAATAAATAAAATTTGAATGAAATTTTATCTCTATAACTTCATATGAGATAAGTTTAAAGAGCCGTTAACTGATTATTATCCTCAATTATGACTTCTGATAAACTTGCTTACGAATGGACCTGATTTTGATAACCAGCTCTCCCCTGGACAGCAAGATAACAATGTGATACCCAGGTGTTACACTGAAACACTTGGCATCCCTTGTACATACAGCAACAGGTGTATTTCATTCTGCATGCCTATAAATCAGAGAGCCCCAAACTTGATACCCACAATGCAACAGGACCTCAGGAAGTGTAGTGATTATACTCCCATGTGCAGTCACGAACAGCAAAACGCTAGCACCCCAGACTCTGCAGCTGTGGTATTATAAACACTGAAGAAAATGGACAATGTCATCCCATGCAGAAGTCTGCTCTGTGATTATATGACAGATGATATGGATTCCTTTCCTACTGACTGCATCCCAGACTTGTTTTATGCTACATAAAAAGGTGATACATCATCCAAGGACACCTTACAGATGTATAAAAAATATCCTCATACCTTTGGCATATTTTTTACCCTTTCTTCAATCCACAAAAAAAAGTCAAGTGAAAAAAAGTGAAACTATTCTGGTGTATGTTTACTAAATCCTACTTAAAACTGAGAGAATGTGCACAAAATTTGGCAATTACAATTTATAGTTCAGTCTAATTAAACTTAAAGAAATCACAGTCTGATCAAGTTTTAACATGTTGGCTTGTGCTAAGTCTGCTTTACTTCAGCAGCAACCAATGTCAAACATGATCTTCATGTTATTGGTACCAGCAGGTTGATCTAGCTCCCTTTTTTCTTGCACAAATTATTTTTAGGTTCCTGGTGTTTATTGTCCTTGTAACCAGAAGGCTGATCAGGCCCTTGTTTCTAGCATATATCATTTTAAGACTTCTTGAGCCTTCTTCATGATTAAATGTCAAGGGGTCATATTATCATAATCAAAAATCTTTTTTCTGCCACACAAATTCTGATAAGAATTTAATACAGTTGAAACTCGTTATCTCGACATTTAGGAAATCATCATTTTAATGTCGAGATATGTGTATGTCGACATATGAATTTACATGTACCTGGAACCATGTAAACAATCGTTCACGAAATGCACATGTATTTGACGCAGTTTGTCTATATATGCCTAAAACAATCTGGTCTTATATGCTATAGCCTAAAATGAGTTTTGTTGAAGTTGATGATACAAGTTTCTTTTGGTATACTCGCTGCTTATACGCCAAATAGTGTCGACGTTAGATCAAAATTTCACACTTTACATGATTTAGTTAAGCGTGTATGATTGTATCTAGCATTAATCTGTTCGTTCCAAACATTACAGTTTGCAACATTTTAATGTTGTAATTGACACTAATTGTGGTGACTGGGGACATAATCTATGAAAGTGTGAAAAATTTATTGCGGCAATACTGAATATTTGCACATCTGTGAGCGTGTCGAGATAAACACATAGTTTAGATGAGAATTTACCCATCGGGACCAAAGAAATACATCGACATATAAAAAATGTCGAGATACAAAATCTTGAGATAAAAATGGATTATATATATATATTTTAATAAGAAAAAAGTCAGGACTTTCAAAGTATGTCGAGATATACTAAATGTCGAGAATCACATGTCGACATAATGTATCTCAACTGTACTGCTGTCTGTCACTCTCCATTTAAAGGAACTAAAACTTCAACCCATCAACAACCAAGTACCATTATGAAACTGTAACAAAAATGTCAATCTTCACCCATCCCAATATCAGTTTCAAAATGCTTGAATAAATATTGAAAAGAGAAAAAAAAAATCAGTTAATTGCTTTACACTAAAACGCAAAAGATACATCCTAACCTATCATTAACTGTGCATTTTTTCTGAAACTAAATATCACCAACTGTTATTAAAACAAAGAGATTTCACATGCTCTTCATCTTACAGGTCTTTATCTTGAGAATAATAATCATACAATGATAATTTTATATCAGATTCTTCATTAAAAAATTCTTCTCTGAGGTTTGAAAAAAAATTCCCATCACTATCATCATTAGCAAAGATAAAAACATTTTTCTACCCCTCACATTTCTGACCTGTTGCCATAGTTACCATGGCACTGGTGTCACTTTCTTCATTATCGCTGGCGAGGCTGTAACGCCCAGATCACCCCACCCGACCTTGCCAGGTGCCGACTTGTGCCTTTATCATATGGTACCCTTCGAAATACATATACTTCTGACTTCATACCATAAATTAGGGCAAAAGAAATAAATTTTGCACAAAAAAAAAATTGGATACCTAAACACCCCTCTCCCCATCTCTCATCAAGTGACCTGTAATTACCACAGGTGTAGCCAGATGGATTTTGGCATGGAGAATTTTATAGCCCCCCAAAGTTCCAAACATCAAACTGTTTCTCACACCATCTCATCCAAATTTCATGAGCAAGTGGGCATAAAGCATGAACATAATTACAATGTTTGTACTGCAAATAGATCCATCGCTTTCTCACTTCTCTGCTCTTTGAACAGGTGGTTCATACGTTTCAGAATTAATAAACTCTGGGAATTATTTATTTCTGAAGAAAATGAAAAGAAAAATCTAAACTTTCTCATCACTTAGCACCTGAAACTATCTGACTGACAGCCTGCTGGATGCCAGATTAAACAAAAATTCAGAGGAAATATATCCTGGCGTAAAGATATTAAACTTTTTTCCCTCCTGTCTGAGAATTAGCGAGATCCTGTTTATTAAATTAAGTGTACGATACAGGCTATAACTGAATACAGTTACCTGCATGCTGTCTGATTACTGCACAAATAGATTATGAAATGGTTTATTGAAAAGACCTCAATCCACATATTTGGTTCATTTAATTACTTCTTACTAAAAACTTCTTACATAAGGTTTACATGTATTGAAGTATCGGTGATTAGATTAATATGGCAACTAATCATTATTTATGCATGTCATATACACTTCTTTTTCAAACAAAACTCCAGATCTCAATGAATCATCCCTGAATTTACTAAACCCCTCCACTACTGAGTGAGAAGAGCCCCCACCCTGAACATTGGTATGATTCAGCAAGGGACCATTTGTTGCATGTCCATGATAAGTCACAACCAAACAGTTTGCTGGATTTCAAATGTTGAGATTTTGGGTCAAACTCAAGCTATGGGACTTCATTGTACGCCCATACCGACATGGCCACACAAGTCCCGCCCTTTACATTGTGATGTAATACCGCCAGGGAAAGCTGAGGCATATTGGGTAACAAAATGTTTACAATTAGTACCCAACTTGTCAGCTACTTCTCAGCTGCCTTGCATGAAACTTGGCTCGGGTTTCCGGCAACCCACAATCAAATGAAACCCCAAACTCTTCACATCTGCCATTCTTCGTGCTGAACCTAACTTAGCCACATACCTTTCTCTTCGACTCTGCAAACCATTGATAAAAAAAATTCCCAAACAAAATGTTTGAAGCGAAAAAAGCAGGCTGAGGAGGTATCAAGTTGTACATCGAAGGAGCTCATGACGAGAGATGCAGGAATCCGCATCAAAACAAAGTGTCATACTCCCGATGTTACAATGTCCATGGATCTCTAATGATTGATAATGGGAATTCCTTGTTTTCCCAAACAATGTGAGCACATTCACAGCTGAAGGAGACGGAGGGACCATCGGGAACATGATTTATGGACTTCCTTAAGTATACATTGACAACCTTCTAACATCACTCTCCATTCTCCAGTCAGCCAGAGCCCCACTTCTGATTCCTCATCCGTCATTTCTCCATGTTGTCTGTCTATCTCCTAACCCATCTGTCAATCTATCTAGTAATCCATCTATACATCTACCATCAACTATTTTCCTACCCATCTCCACACTTACTTAGAACTTACAGCTTCCTTTTTAATTTCTTTACTTATCTATATAATAATTTTCTACCTATAAAATACTTTAATGTTGATAGCCAATTACCATAAATTATCATTTAATTGAGGGACACGACTTGATACGTCCCTAAAAATGCCTTTCACTAACATATTTTTTCTTTATTTCAAACATTTGATTTTTTTTATTTTTGAAATACAAAGCACTAAGAATTAATAAACCTATAAGGCAAATCTAAATAAAAAAATCCATGAAAATATCCCATCAGTTGTAATTTAATTCCTATCTACCTAACTATACAACTATTTACAAGAATATTAACCCAGAGGTAATTACACCTTATTAATGCATAAACCTGAATCTGGGATAATTAATTCTTCCCAGTCGAACCTGAAAACTGCTGCCCCTTCTACTAAACATCCTAATTACAGCTCAAACGAAGAAGGTGCTTTGCATATAATTATCGAGAAAATGAATTAAGTGCTCAATTTTCATTTCATTTTCATGTCCCTGCTGCTTCACTATGAACTGAGCATATTTTAAATTAACACATCAAAACATATTAGATATAACAACCTAATTATGGAACAGTTAACCTTTTGGGAGAAGCAAATTAATTTGGTATGTTTGTGTAGAAATTAAGCCTTAATCTGTAAATTCCATCAGCAATATACTGAAGTATTAGAGATCCTATTTCCCTGTCAAACAGTACCATATCCGAGAGCCCTACAATATGCCTGACAAGTATAAAACCAGAGAGAACACACCAGCGCCAGGGATAATAAATCTAGCTATTTCATACAAGCAAGAAAAAAAAACATTCTGAATATAAATTACAATCCGGCTCTGCCTCATACATTTCATTGTTCATGCCTAATTGATAATGAATGGGGGATTTTGTTTAAAGTGACATCTCAGTTAACTACTCAATTTCATCTGAAGTTCCATGCTCAAGAACAAATAGATGAAAAGGAATGGGGGGGGGGGGGGGAGACTCAATGATATCTCTTTTTTTTTTCTTCACCCTTTTTTTCTTACCCCTAGTGCCAACTTTGTCATGTTTCAGTGTTTTTGCCATAGTCTTTAAGTTGGTTGGGCAGATTTAGTAGCAAGGATGGCATATTGTGCAATGTGCCAGAGATCATGAAGGTAATAAAAGAAACATTGTTGTAATTATCTCATTACTTTTATTCTGGTTTTGACTTGCATAAAGACAGATTGATATGACAATTATTCCACGCATGCGACTGAGGAAAAAGGTAAAATACTGGCAGTGTAATGCAAGGCTACAAGGACATCTGAGGAACAATGGCAGTGCTAATAGAATAATCTTATTGTTGCTGATTTTGTTAAGTTGAAGGCATGTGTTTCCGCACATCATCTACAGGTAGTCAATCAATCATCTTAACCTTCTTCTCGTGGATGAACTAGCGCTAGCAATTGACAGTTTTGTTGTATAAACCAGAGGTGAAGAACAAAAAGGTAGACCTCAAATAGGAACTTCCCAGAGAATGACAAAACATCTGAACCAATGAAGTCAATAAGGCTGACCATGATACACAGTTTTCTGAATTTATTTGACAGATAACAAAGGATGAAATACTTAATATACTTCTGAAACTCAGGAATGATTAAATAAGAAATCTCAAATTTAGAATTGGATATGTAATAACAGATATTGCAAATGAAGTTGCTGACACTGAAGTTGGACAAGTTCCTACCAGTGGAAATAAAACTAATTCCACAAGCTACTGTCTCCATATCCTCCCAATCCATCTAGAAAATCCCATCTGCATACAATAACAAGATAGAATGCGCTCCTCACTTTCTCTTTCATTCATAACCCTTGCTTATATCTTGATTTATTATCATATATAACTGTTAATGCACATCTCTACTCTATTTTTCACAGTATTCACATTAATTCACATATGATTCCAATTTAGATACGTAACAAAAAAGGGTAGTATTTTATATGGCATTTTTTCCTTCCATACATATCTGTAATACAGTATCACGGCACACATAAAAAAAGTTCCTTTTTTTTTCAAGATTCCATCCAATATTTGTTTGGATCTCTGTGAAAGCTTGTCAGTAGCACTTATAATTGAATACATACCAAAGTCTTAAAGTACTTCACATAAATCCAGATGTTGATAAAATGTGTATTAACTCTACCTTGTATTGCTTTGTCTTTATCCAACTATGGTCAGCAGGGAAAAAAGTACCAAAAGTTGACAACTGTCACACGTAACAAAATAGTGGCTATGAGAATATGGTCATTTCTTTACAAAAAAAAACAACAAAAAAACTCAGAGTAAGGGCTGAGATTAGATGGAGAAATGAAGAAAAAAGTAAAAAGATTATTTGATTTACATAACTGAAAGGCATAAGAGGACACTAGGTAATTGTGAATGCACCATTTATTTGATGTACAGTTGAGAATAAAATGGGGTCAGAGTATGGTGGTAGAGAAATACTTACAATTGCTGAAGGTCTGACAAGCCAAAGAAAACTCCATCTTCTAGTGTGTGTATAGCATTTCTTCGCAATTTCAGAACTTGCAGATTTTTCAAGCCGAGGAATGCTAGTCCCATTAAATTGTTGAGCTGATTCTTCGATAAATCCCTGGAATAGAATAATTTGAAGTTATTGGCAGTTTGGTTATACAAGAAAATAAACTTCTATTGAATTTCTATCATTCCTGCCAATCCGTGAGCATTTTGCATGGCTGTAACAAATTATCAATCTAAAATACTGGGTGGTAGAAATAGATTCATCTTCAACCTCAAATGCTGCAGAAAATATCAGCAGTTTCATTCAGAGCAAGAAAAAAATCATTGATTTACTTTGAAATGCATCAATTTTCAGAAATTTATAGCATTTTCAATTCCTGTATCTACATGTCTTAAATTGAAAACCTCCCTTACCATATTATCTCATTGGGAAATGGGAAAGACTTTCCAGCAACATGAAATATTTGTTCTCATTTTTTACAAATGACAAAAATAAAAAAAAATAAAGCTAAAATATTTGGTTAAGTAAAACTAAGATATTAACTATTTAAGGGTGAGTTACATGGTATAACAAAAGGGAGGGGATTTTTGAATGTCTACATAACTATACAAACTGAGGGCTTATGTAAATATTTTGAAATATCAAAACATTAACATCAAGCACTAGTTTACAGGTTGAACTTTCTTCAAACCATCATACAGACCTATCAACTATACAAGGGCTAACAGTAATGGTTGAACTTTCTCACTAAATGTTAAAGTAACCCCATTAAAAAAAACACAAATGACTTTTATAGTAAACACTGCATAATGATGAATAATGCTAGTAAAAAATAAATGTTTCATTATTATTTTTTTTCTGACATTTAAAAACAAGACTTGCCACTTTTTTCCATGCTTTTTTTTCATGAATGTTTTATTTTTGGATCTGTCTCTAGTTCTCTAAATTCTCTGCAAATACGCACATCTAAAAAACACCTACACTGATCATGAAAATAAAATGAATTCAAAGGCCCTTGGGAATAAACATAATTTTGTTACATGGAAATGAAATTTTCTCTTTTCATTTCATGAATTCTGTTTATGTGTTTGAGTAACTGTTTGATGTCATTAATTTTGTCTCTTTTTCAGTCACTCGGGAAAATCAAGCAACAACAGAACGTGAACCCTGGAAACAATAGAATGACAACTCCCAACATTTCACAGCATTTTTCTAACCATAGAACAGTCTGGTGAGAGCGATAAAACTGAAATAGAATATTTGAGTGATTGAATCAGAGTAATGTTACTTCTACCCAACTCTGGGTGAACAAACTTGAGTTCCTCTTGTTTACATTCAAACACAAGCCCTGACAAAATCAATTAGAGCTCAGCTTGCAATCCAAATGGATGAATAAGATATGATTATCAAATCTGACAGTCTTCTCCATGTTTCTTCATCTCTTTTTCTTTTTTCCCTCCCACACTTTGAACAGAAACTCTGTAAATAGCTGAAAAGGCTGCTATGCCCTTACAAGCTTTTCTCGAAGTTTCCCTCAGAGAGTTTCTCTCTATAAACAAGAGTTAATTCAAATTAGCCATATTTTAATGACAAAACTGACTATTAAATAAGACATCACTAACCCCCCCACCCCCCCCCCCCCCCCCCCCCTCCAAAAAAAAAGATGGACTTAAACTCAAAGAGTCCTTCCAATCTAGTATTTATGGCACAATCTGCCAAGACTGAAACAGTGGAAACAGTTCCAAATTATTCTTTATTTCAGGGATGGTTATAAATTCTGATTCTAACCATTTGCATAACAGATAGAAAGCTATTAGCCCACCATCAGAACGATAAAATGGATGACAGAATTATTTTCTTTACAATCCTTTCAACCCATTCTTCCGAATTCAAAGTATTTCTTTATCATTACTATAGCAACTAAATCACATTATTCTATTTGGAAGTGATTTAAACAAATCAGAAGAAAAAAACTTCCTTAAATGACGTTTCAGTGCTCTTTGCTTGAAATATCTCCGATATCAGATCGTAAAATGAGCCTGAAAGACAGGCAGGGATTTAGTGGAAAGGAAAACGTTGGTGCTAGCATACAATGAATAAAAAAGATGAGTAACATCCAAATGATTTGTATGTGTCATGTATATGGTAAAATCGAAGGCATCATTTTTTCCGTTTTTCAGCTTCAGTTGCTTGCTGACAATGGTTTTAGGGAAGAATTACCCTGCATCTGTGTGCTGCTCTATGCAAAAGATCGGAAGGAATAATTATAATTCCTTCATCTCTCAATTCCTATGCTTTGAGTCACTTCTGGGAGATTTCTGAATCTGACCCACAATTCTGTATCGTGTTACATAATTTGTAGTTTTAACAGCCGTAATTCAAGGGGACAATTTGGAAAGGCATGAATATTCATTAGCACTAAAAATACATAAATTATTCATAAGGCTGTTACAGCTAGCAATCAAAGAATATTAACACATGCGATTATTCTCCACTTGCAATATCTTTAAAAGGGTTTTAATGTTTATTGAGTAATAATGGGCACTGATACTGCACTTGCAAAGGAGAAGGGCTAAATGTCACAACAGGGTACCAAACAAGGCAGTTCATGTAAAGAACATTACAAATGGGAACCAGTACCTAATTACTATACTTATGTACTGATTAACAACTAACAGGAAGTACAGGGATCCTTAAAAACAGGCAAGAATGGTGAGAAAAACATGCATCCTGTATTCAGCTGACATTTTCCAAACCTTTGATAATGTTAATAGGAACAGTGTATATATTTTGCAATTATAGACCAAGCTCTTGATTTTATTTTTCAGAGGATATTTTCCCACCCTATTCCAATGGCATTAAAGAACTTAAAGCACTACAAGAGGACTTTCTAGTACCAAGTTTTCATCAAATTACAGTGATTTATCATTTTCCCATCAATAGAATACTTGGGGCCTCAGTGGCAGAGCAATTATAACCTGACTTTCTATCACTTAGCCCCTGCTGTTGTGGTTTTAAAACCCAGTTTGGTCACTCTTCACTTTTTCACATGAGGAAGCCTTCCAGCTTATTTTTCCTGATTGCAGATTCACTCGGCGTCTTCCTCTACCATTAATTAACCGGATGCTATATAACTGAAATACTGTTGTAATGAAAATTGTTATAAAATTATTATAAAATTGTTATAAAATTGTAACTTACAAGGAGCGGAGGTTCTTCAGTTGAGAAAAAACATCCTCGGGTAACTGCGTGAGGTCATTCTTGTTCAATTTAAGCGACACCAAACTTGTCAAATTATAAAAACATCCCGCCTCCAACTTCAAAATTTTATTATTCCTCATGAACCTGAAATAAAAAAAGACAAGGAATTAGAAAATAAGAAGGTTTTCAACCAGAAATCACTCATTAAAATTCATTTACAAACATAATACTTTAAAACATTTCATTCGATTTCTTACAAAGATTAAAAAAAATAAGGATTTGTATTTTTCTTTTCAAGAAAAAATATGTTGTTCATTGCAAAAGCCTGGTGAACTGTTCAAATAAATATATATACCAATTATCTGAAAACAGAACTACTTTCTTCTTAATACTTTCTTCTTACAAGTGTTAAAGTTTCATTCTTAAAAGTTCATATTTTCTCTTAGTAATTATTGCAATTTACAGCATAAGATATGATAATAACAAAATCAACATTTTGTTACTTCAGCTTAATTAAACCATCTTTCTTTTTAATTGTTTTCGTCTCCTCATACATAAAACTATTTCAGAAAGACAACTGGGGAATTTGGCTCCGTAACTGGGACTATTTTTTTGTTCTGAGTGAGTACTTTATTTAGCTTCTTCACTAAATGTCTACCAACCAATTCCAGCTAAGGCAATAAATAATTGAACAAGTATAAGAGAAAATTTCTCCCCCAATGAAACAAAACTATCTCCAGACAATTAACAGAGAAGATAAAACGGAAGGCCACTTGAACACTTTATGAAACAATTTTCTCTTCAAGAGCAGAGTGAAATTAACATGCACATTTTTGACAAGTCGTTGGGAATGGTTTCACACCCGCCAAGAGTTATTTGTTTACACAATGTAATTGCATGTCATTTTGTATGATTGGAATTTATGTGGTGCATTAAAACAAAGGCAAATTTAGCCCACATCCCTTCATACACTGCATGGTACGGTGCAGCTTGTCGCCTCAAAATATCAACAACTGACACTCTCAATTAAACTCCCCCAAATAAATCAGACCCACATTTCAGCACTCTGATATTTTTATTTCCTTTTTACTTGTTTTAATATCAAATTAACGCACATAGGTCTATAGGAGGGGTTTGGCACATTTGGCTAGGCCCAATTCTTCGTGACAGATGAAAGGATATCTGTATTTGTTTTGTTTTCAGCAATTCTCTTTCATCTATAACATATCTGCCCTTTTTGCTGCACTCTCTGCTGCATTTTATATAGTTGATAGCTGTGACCTTATTTTTCTTCACACCTTTTTGTGAGTGTTTTGGGAATGATATGAAATAGCCAGAGCCAAAGTCTGGGAAGCAGTATCACCTATCATTGTGTGCTGGGTTCTTCCAGTTGAATGGTGCAGGTATGTTTTTTTACAGAAAATAAGGTATGGGATGTAGGTGGGGCTTGCAGGCCTTTCTATGTATTTTAAAAATGCAGAATGTTCCACTTCGAGCAAAAAGCTAAAAATTCTAGAATGAACAATCAAGTTTGGGAATTATGCATGACTCTGAAAAAAATTCAATTCCATCTTCCCCATAGAGCTATTTGAAAATGACCAACCTGGCTCTTGTATTTAGTTTGGTCATGGGATAGCTGTCTTTTTCTGACACTTTTGAATAGTTTTAGATAGGGAGGGGGGGTACTTACAATTTGGTGATGGTAAGGTTGGCAGGGAAGGTACCATTCTGAACATCCATGATATTGTTGTTGGACAGGTCTAGGGTGTCCAACTGCTTCAGGTGTGACAGCGTCGTCCTGTTAACCGTGTGGATCAAGTTGTGGGTTCTGTAAAAGATGTGAACCATTATTTAACCCTTTCCCTCATATAGACTCATTTTAACCCTTTCCCTCATATAGACTCATTTTGACCCTTTCCCTCATATAGACTCATTTTGACCCTTTCCCTCATATAGACTCATTTTGACCCTTTCCCTCATATAGACTCATTTTGACCCTTTCCCTCATATAGACTCATTTTGATGCCCTCAACAGGTATCACATAAAGCCTGATCTGCAGAAAACCACAGTTAAACCTTACCAAATTTAATTACAAAATCCTCATTTCCAGACCACTGAGGAGCAGCGAACAGCATAAAACCTGCGAGTAACTCGCAGGCTGATCTGGTTTTATGCTGTTCACATAGGTCTTTTCATGGTATCCTCTATGAGGGAAAGGGTTAACTTATATGACAGGTATTATTCATAAATAACTTATAATTAAACTACAATTATTAAGGTTTCATGATATAATTATCAAATACAAAGAATGTGGATCTAGAAGAATTATGTTTAAACCTCATTGGTGGCTAGTAGATTCTTTAATCACAGGTCTCAGGCACGAAGTACTGGTTCAATCTCAGGTAAGGCTGAGAAGAAAGGACAAAATATGCCCAAATCCATTATTATGAAAATGTCAACTGAAAGAGGACCACCTAGCCTCCTCCTACTAGATAAAAGAAACATATTTTACTTACAACTCCAGCCTATTTAAAGCAGCATTGCCTTTCAGCACTGGTATCTCTTTTAATTTATTGCTGTTAATTTTCCTGGAAAATAAAATACAAGAAGTCTTATATAGACCCCATTCAATTGCCTAAATAAATTACAAATTTACACACTGATAATATACACAAAGGCAAGGCACTGAGCAGAATGTTAATAATAAGTTAATAATTGATAAACACATAATGTATGACATGATATATACTATCTTCAAATAAAGTTACCTAAACTCAATGAAAAGACACCAATTTCCCCTGTGATTCCCAAACAGATTTATTGACTAATTGAAAAACACTCTTTTTCTTCCATTTAGTCAATTACAACAGCATTCCATCCAATTAGGGTGAAACTGACAAAATATATAACTGAAGACATAAATCAAAATTTCAATATCAGCAAAACCTCATTGTTTGATAACAAGCGACTGATTCCGTTTGAAAAGAACACTACGGCAGTATGCTACAATAATATTAAACATAAATAATGTGTTATTGAACAAGCGTATTTGGATTCAAACATCAAAGTGTTTTGTACAGTGTGAATAAACATGTTGACAAACGGGCTCTTCTAAGTGTTTGGGGTCAGACACTAAGCATGACAATACGCGAGTTTATTGCCAAACACACTGTAGATCTTCCTATCAATGGCCGCCTAGCATTCCACGGTTGCCCCAATCAAACCGGGGCTCCCTGCTTGGACCGGGCACGGCTGTATCAGACAGAGGACCCTATCAGCCCAACCAGCCAACCGACGGAACGTCAGACAGAATGACGCTACATGGGAATCAGCTCTCTAACCCCCAACACGTCAAGGATTATCTCATGTTATATTTTTCACATATTTTCAATATTAAATACTTCAGTTGTTGGTCGGTGGCAATATGACAGCCAAAGCCCCCATACTATCTTGTGTTTACACTGAACATTGTATTTTTAATGAATCTCATACACAAGGCAATCTGGCTTAACCGATGTCTAGCCCTTTTCCCTAAACTAAAGACAGCCCTAGATCTGACTATTTCATTAAACAGTTCAGTGACAATAAAATGACTTAAATATGAATGTTTCATCCTCTAAACTTCTGCAGAAAGACTGATACAGAGAATGATGGATGGGAGAACTGAGATAAATGGATAGAGAGACTTGGATGAAATTACTTACAGTTCTTTTAAGTCTGGGACGTTGAGGAAGACATCATCATCCACATCAGATATCTCATTGTTGCTGAGATCACTGGAAAACAAAAATATCAAATTCATAAATAAAATCATTTATTAAACACAGCATCATCATCATCATCTTACAAACATCTTTAATCAGGTAGACAGCTGGATGATGTTTGTAGGGCTCTTCAATTCTTTATTTTTTCTTTCTTTCTTTTTTTTTAAGAGGAGTAAAGGGGTTCTCAAATTCTTTCCTAATCTATTTCAACCACACACACACACACACACACACACACACAAATTGCTTTGTCATACTAAATAGAATTGCAATAACCACTTCTTTCTTTCTGCCAACTAAACAATGCACAAACTTATAGTTCTGACTACCATACTATTATCAATTTTAACCTGCTAACAAATTTCGGAACAAAAAAATTGACAACCTAAAGATTATCGTCCATTGCTAGGGGTTACTTCACTGCTGGAAAATTATTTCTGCCTAGAGGGAAGTTGAACACTCCCGCTAACGGAAAATTGTCGGCCATTTAAGTGTGGTGAGAAACCAAATGTTTCTACAGCAAATTGTTACCATTTGAACCAACAATTTAACAAAACAAGGGCTCCTGTTCAATTGACAATAATAATACACTTAAAAACAATTCAATTCCACACCCAGCTTAATCCCATTATATTATTTGCAGTAATTTTTCCCTTTTCCTGTTTTAAATCAATTTCCTCTGACAGGGTTATGATTTCACACATTGCTTTAATTTCCACTTGTGTAGTCATCTCATATGGTTCTTCTCGAAAAAGAACAGTTTATTTATTCACATAACATTGCAACGATTCCGTGTGAGTTCAATCAGGCTCTTATGTTTTTTAATACGGTGAGAAACGATAGCGCTCCCAAGCACCTGGCTTAAATCCTTCACACCGAAGAACATATCATCTCACCTTCAAACAGACAGCCCCAGAATCAAAGACAAAATTATCGCATCTAACGTATGTTTACTTTAAGCAGGAATGAAAAGCAGTTGTCATTTTCAGCTCATACCAATAAAGTATAGATTTATTCGAAGTACAGATTCCGTTTCCTACTTTTCAACCGAGACGTTCCTGAAGTTGATGATTTATGTAACATGGGTGGCTGGAAGCAAATACAGATATCTGTTGGTGCAAGCAACTTATAGCATATTACTGAGCTAAGTACCTTAGTTGCTCTACTTACATGAAGAGAAGAGAAGCTAGAGCCACCTTCAATCTGTGTTAGTCAACTGTTACTGTTATGACCTTTTCTTCTTAAAAAAAATGATTTTATTAATATCTCATGATATAGTAAACATTTTTTAACCACTAGGTATGTATGGAATCAGTCATTACCTATTAATGCATACAACTGTTTGAGCCCTTTAGGGTATTTTTAAACTCTTTCCTTCTATTGAATTATCAAGATAATCATTCAAGGAACAAACAAAAAACTGTATTTCAGATCATTGTCATTTGAATATTAGCTGATGATTTTAACCAATTAAACATTTAAGAACATGGACATAACACTATTATTATCTTTGTTCTTTTCACTGGTTTCCTTCATTAAATATGCATAGCATGTCCCTGCACTGAACTGAACCTACTCCCAAAATTAACCTCCAGTGACCTCCAGTGACAGTATCTGCCCAATCAGAACACTCCTTGACTTGTATCAGTAAACGCCCATTTTGAACAATTAACAATGATATCAATATTGATAAAGATGTCTACTTCATACCACAAACAAATTCAAACTCTTTATGATCTCTCTCTTCCATGATCTTGTCACATAGTTCTCTCTCTCCCCCTCCCCTCTCTTTCATAATCTTCTCACAATTCTCTCTCTCTCTCTATCTCACCCTCTTTCTCTCCACTTCCATTTGCTTATCTACTTTTTTCAATGTAATCATATCTGAAATTTTCTATGTGCCGAAGCAAACCATAGACAAGGACATCAGGACAAAAGTTCAATCACGTTACAAATTTTTTATTTTAAGCATCAAAGACAAATTATTGCCAAATCCTTTCATCTGACAGTATGAAACTATGATTTTATCATTTTATATGACTCTCAATTTTACTGTCTTAATCATAAAGTAAGAAATATAATTCAGAGTTAATCAAGATTCTGATCATAAAATCAGTTTGATAATACCTTTACACTTAAATTTCAAATCAAAGTCCTGAAAAGGTTCACAACTTAAAATCAACAGTCAAAATTTTAAAACAAGTTTCTCATGGTCATTAAATTGCCGGTGCCCTGTTCAGCTGGGGAGTATCCAATTTGCATCTCCCTGGGAACCGATACATTACTGAGCCCTTTTCCCCCAATAAATACTCCTCTACTGGAAACCCAATCCTGTATTTTATTTCCAGGTCAGGTCAAATGTTAGCTATGAAGTATTTATTACCTTAATAACGGAGATCCTATTTTCCTCACCCTTTTACAAAAATAAGCAACAACAGTCTGTGACTATATTTACTGGCATACATGTAAAGATTTACAGTTTTGAATCAAAGTGGCTGTATCATGGACTCCTCACTCATCTGTCAACCAATTGAATGGTAGGGTGATCTTCTCATTATCATATATATTAGATATGGACAATCCAACTTATTCTCCCTCCCTCTACCACAGGGTCTGAGATTCAGTTTAATACACCAACCCTTGTCCTAAGATTGAGAAACCTCTCTGACAAGATATTCAAGCCAAGAAAAAGATGCCAGTCTCCTGCTTGGACCACAATGACGGACAACAATATGAATAGCCAGCGTCGTGGGATTTACATAATATTTCTTTTTCCTAGATGATTTTGGCACTGTTCGTGATCGTTGACAAAAAATCCCAGCTCATGATTTAAATAAGTCACCATCCTTCCCGACTAACCCTGCTCACAAATTGAATAAACTGATTTGCGGCTGTGCTGGCCTAAATGATCTATCAATCATATTTACCATATAAAAGTTACCATATGAGTTCCTATAAGAATGGAATGAATTTTGTGCCATTAAGCAAAAGCCCAGGGTACCTTGCAGGTTGATCATGCTTTATCCAGTTCACTACATGTCAGTACCACAGGAATATCAGGAGACAAGTTAAGATGGGGAATAGATTTTCATCTGATCTGGCTTTTCCATAGTCTAACATATTGCACTGTCTCAGATATATGAAGTGTAACCTTCTTGATATTCCACAAGATCATCTATTTGTCTTTTAATTAACAAAATTCACTTACTATCACTAACAGGATCTTGTTTATGTAGTTCTTAGCCCTTACTATGCTAAATTTTTTAATTGGATTTGTCCTCTCTTCATTTTGGACTGTACCATTAGTTGTTTATGGGGGGTGCAGATCATAATCAGACAGCACAGAATGTGAAGGCTGATCCTGTTCAGCACTGGTCGCAAGGCAATCACAAGTGCCCACAGCATTGTAAGGCTTAAACATCATTGAAACCAAATTGCTTTCAGATTATATACCATCACCTTAAGTTTCATATTTGACCATTCATCCATCACAAAACTAATAAACACATCTTAAAATCCATAATTATATCACATCCTAATCACCTGACCCTTATATTGCTACTTTCATACTTTATATCAATAATGATCTACAATCAGCTTTGTAATCAAAGAAATCTTTATGGAACTGAACTGAATACTAATCTTAACCATAGAATCTGATCCATATTTCACTCTTAATACTTATCCTGCGAGGGAAAAAAATTAATGAGGTAATTCAGCGGAGATGAAAGTTCAACCTCAACAGTTGACAAAGGGTGACACTCGTGTATTACGTTATTGCTTGGGCTAATGTATTGGCCTTACACTGAACACCTGGTCTGACATTTTGTACCCTATGTATGTATGTACATAAACCTCAGGCTACATCTGAACTAATCTCCAATAAATTTCAACATTGTACCTTAAACAGGTGTGTTTTGTAAATAAAGGACTGTGACAATTATTGCACAGTATAACTTTTTTTCTCACAAGTAGTTAATTTTATTGCCCTCACCAGAGGTATGAATATTGCACCACTGGTGCCGAGACCAAACACTTAAAGAGGTGTGAAAAAATCCACATAAAACATGGGCCAGGTAAGAGGGGCGATATGTTACAAGGCCCGTATAATCCTGATGAATATCACTATTGTTTATGGATGATTAATATACAGCGTTATACTTCAACACCCAAAGCTTTTCATTGAGCAATAAACAATCAGACTGTATCTATTGCCCCTCTCTTCTTCACTTGCTTGCACGGATATTGCTTTCAATAAATTATTCACATTTTCCTGTTTCTTCCCTCCCCTCCACCATATCTTTTCTAAATATTCTTACATAAATTAGTTGCTACTTAATTAAAATTTAAAATGCGAAACAGATATCAAGGTTTTATCTTTTTTTCTTTTTTTTCTTTTTTTTTTCTTTTTTTTTTTTATAAATGTGGGCTTACCATACTTTTAAGGCCAGTTAATTAGCACTTAATAGGTCATTTTTTTACCTGTCACATTTCCTGTTGAAACTTGGATGTTTACCTACCACTGTCTAGTGGACTTGATACTAATAATTAGCATTATCCATCCAACCTTAAGGTTACTTACTGTCACACACTATCAACCCGAATAAGTTAATTATGTTTGCTCGTCATTTCAAATGGGACCACAAAAACATCCATTGAGTTTGTTTGAGAAATTTTCAAACTTAAATGTCAATAATGAAACAAAACTGCTTATAATGTTAATATCAGCTTTCATTTTGACGTTTACATATCATTAAAACTAGTATGTAACTGTATTTCATCTCAAGACGAATACAATGGTCATTTCCATAGCGACAACATTTCACCAATGATATAAAGCCCCTTTCGAACAATTGCGAGAAAGTTAGCAAATACGCGGAGAGAAAAGAGAAAATTGTGATATTGACACATGTCGGATTCTACGTGTGCAAAGTAAATACAAGGGACTTGAAAGGTTTTGTATCGGCCTTAACTCTCTTCACACAGGATCTTCCCATGTTTAACTTTGGAAATACTTTTTCCAAACAAGAAAAATATTTATAACCAGCAATGAATGTGCCATAATCAATCTAGAGACCAAGTAACCGGCCAATATCGATACGAGATGGAGATGTCATGCCTCTGGAATGTGGAACAAAATTGTTTTCCAGTCGAGTTTCCGCAGAATCCAATATCGGAGGCAAATCTTTCAAATTTTCCTTTCGATAGAAATAAGAAGTATTGATTGGGACAGTTAGTAACACTGACACTTCCCAATGATCCCCAGTTCTCTTTCTATGTGAGCGTACCATGTAACATTTAAATCATTAAAATTAAGAACTAGATGGTTTTTATATGTCTCCCTAGAGAATTTGAGCTAACTTTTGGATTAATATGTAAACTGATTTGAAACTAATTATGCATCCCCTTTCTATCCATTACAGCTAGATCTGATAAAATAATATCAATATATTATTCCCTTCTCCCTTGCAAAACTTCCTAAGCTTTTATACCAATACAATTTGAGTTTTCCTTACAATCAAGCTAAAACTGTTAGTTTAATCTATATTAATCCAATCCACGGCAGAAAAACAAATCACCAAATTGAATTTACCAGCATTAAATAGCAGGAACATTGAATTTTCCCATTCAAGGATACAATGAGTAATCCAATGAAAATGTCAGAATAAAACCAAATGTCAAGAGTTGCTTTAACAGTCGCTCTACCTGGAAACTAACATCAGAAATTTACAGATAGAATACAATTTTTTTTTGTTGCTTATGTTATTTCCACTACTCAGTCATTTATTAGTTATTTCAGGGTGGCTGAAAGCATGCATTTTCTAATCTTGGCTGTTACTACTGGAGAATATTTTGATCTTAAAGTTGAAATAGTGAAACCCTGCTGCTGGGTAAGTTGTTAAAGCAATTTTGGCCATCTACTGAATAAATAACCCTTTTCCCAAAGATCCTATGCCAAACACGAAACTGCTAATTTAACAGCGAACATTTTCTGTGAGAGATTACAATACACTGGTCTAATAGAGCTATCCCTGAAGGTGATTAATACCTCTGCTACATAGACTGATGTTACTGACAAAACACATTTAGAGTGTTTATATAAATCTTTGACAGGAAAGAATTTATTTTTTGTTGTTATACTAGTTTCCTATCGTTTATAGTAAGGATGTATGCATTTACATTGTGCTTTTAAGGGTGGATCTATAATAAGTGGAAAAATACACTTATACAGCTGCAGGGAATTTCGTGAAAATAACACTTCTTCGTGTCTACCAAGATGATCCTTAGGAAACCCTTACAGTTATTGGTGTTCTAATTGAGAGCAATTGCAAGAAATTAACAAGCATGAATACACTAGGAACAGTATTATTACTTGTGAATGAAACAAAAAATACTTGACAATACCGCCTGAAGATAAGAACTGCAGTATGGCACCAAATAGAAATTGGCTAATTAAAACCTTTGTTTCTGTTTGTCCCACCTAATGTCATTAATACTTGAGGCCAAATTATACCCTTCTTTAGCAACACAGAATAAAACATTGCTTCGATAAGGCAAGTTCTATCTTGAATATACTTTATTTCAAATACATAATAGGAAAAATATATATTGGTCTATGCGTTTTAAAAATCCCTTAAAAGTCAGTATTATAGTTGACAAAAAAATGGAAGAAATTTATGACATAAAATTAGCACATATTATTAAATACATATTTTTTCCAAATGTCTTAAATGGTGTTCAAAACTTCAGTTTTATGGATAAAGAAATAAGTAAAACATAAAAATCGCACCATCATAAACATACAAAACCAGTGGACCACTACACATTTATATTTCCACACGAGCTCAGAACAATTCTATAAATTTTATAGAGAGCTATCAATTACTCATTCATCAAGCCCAAATAATACCAACATGACTTGATATAAACAGGGGCTTCCCATTTCCGAGGTGGGTACTTAGCGCTCGTTGGGGCGTGTAATACGCTGGCTGTGTGTACACGGGCCTAACCTCTCATGGGTCCTTACAATGGTGGCCATTCTACATATTGCTACATTGATACAGTTTGACTTTAAACAATGAAACACCTGGCGGCCCTATTCTTCCTGTCCTAGATAAGTCCACATACAAACGATACATACTCGATCACATTTCATTCAGTTATAGTAATATAACAACAAGGCGACTTTTCAGCCTATCTTTTTCAGTGACTACTCCCCTTATCAATTAATTTAACCAACAAAAACAAGTAAAGAAATAAATGAAATACACACGCAGACTACTGCTCTAACCCTAACAAATTTAGTCTAATAAAAATATTGTTCTTCAAATTATTTTATTTTTGAACTACTTATATCCCTTATGGCTTTAAATAGTTATTTTCCTTATGTGACAAGTTACTGTTACGCTTAACTATGAGTCAAAAGTTTTATAGGAAGTCCTTGAACTTCTCAAGTACTGAACAAGAATGAGGTGGATGAATTCAGAACATGAAACTGGTGACTATGTGCTGTTTTTTTTTCCTTGTGCAATTACATGCCTCTTGAAATACCCATTGAGCAATGACTTAAATACAAGTGCATCTCTCATTGTATTTTCATCGAATTCCCACAGATCATCATAATAACAAAGGGTCAAATGTTATTAGATACCATGTAACATGCATTGCAATCTCAAGTACAGCTCGAGACAATTACCAGCCTACCCATTCCCCCATGTTACATCTACCAAGTATGTGAGAGCCCAGTACAGTGACAAATCAAAAACACCTTGTTCAAATGAATCACACAACACAATTTGTGAAGAGACGAAGAGGACTTTCAACTTGAGACCTTATCCAAATCATGCTTTTTCTAATCAATTAAGAAAGGAATGGCATATTATAACGAGACCTGATAATACTTATATAACTGTTCAGGAGAAAATCAAATTCATTTTCTCAAATACGCTCCTTGGGTCACCTTTACAATGACCTTTGTGACCGTGACAACTTGCCTTCGAACAATTCGTTCTTCGCTTCAAACCCTCTTCACACTTCTACAAACTCTCGAGTGGGCTCAGGACCTCAATCTCTTACAAATACAAAGTTTTTCTGAGCCACTCGAGGCATGGACGGATTTCAATTCTATTCAATAAAATCAATTTCTACTCTGGATTAGCTATAGAAATAGCCCCGGTACACCTGTACAAACCTAAACTCTGAAGCCTTTATATTAAACTGCTGGGCCTATTATGTCTTCATTCTTTTCACACCTTGATTGAATGAGTTTCGCAACAAAAGTGAGAGGTTTAAAAAGGGCTTTACAATTTCGAATTTCATCTCTTCCACCATGTCCTTCTATTGTCCACTACGTCTAATTCCCAAATACAGATTTTGAAAGAAAATTCTTTGCCTAAGTATTTTTATTATCATTATTTTTATTTTGCACACAAAAAAATTATACCAGTTTATTGAGACAGGATTCCAGTGAGTTGACCTTTGGATGTGACCTACACATGGCCCTCTAAGACAATAACACACAAATACAAGTATATCAAAACATCCTGTCTCTTTGATATACCTGTTTGACAGGTCCTTCTCTCGGATGTCTTTATTTACCTTTCATCATAATATTTTATTCTTACTCAATTAACTCCGAATATATTGGCAGTGGCTTTATCATATAATTATGTCAGAGAAGTCTCTATAAATGCACAAACTCTAAAGAAGTTTTTTTCCATAGTTTATAAGGACACACTGCCTGCCTGAATTCAGTCCTTGAAGAGGTTTCTAGAGGTTTCTGCCATGTTATTCATTTCCAATGCAAAAGCTGTCAAATTCCATTTCAATCAAAGGTCCCATCTGATGGTTTTCAAACAACATTTTAATCTTTTTTCCCTTCCAATGCTCAGACTATTAACATATTCAAGATCTGGAAAAGTGATACCTCAGAGAAATGGAAAGTTTGAATGTCTTTCGTCATATCTTTCTTTTTAAAATTTCATTTTTTAACCTTTTATATTTTCATTTCATCAGAGCATCTCACTATATTCAATGGATACCTCAGTACAGATCAATTAAAATGATATTGATTAACCCTTTCCCTCATACAGACTCATTTTGACGCATTCAATAGGTATCACATAAAGCCTGATCTGCAGAAAGCCAAACTCAAACCTTACCAAATTTAATTGTAGAATCCTCATTTCCAGACCACTGAGGAGCAGCGAACAGCATAAAACCTGATCAGGCTGATCTGGTTTTATGCTGTTCGCATAGGTCTTTTTATGGTATCCTCTATGAGGGAAAGAGTTAACCTATAGATAAAAATTGATTTTCCTGTAAGCAAATTACGATATATCTGTTAATAGTTGGCAATAGTTGCCCAATGACTTTTTACTTGCCCAAAGTAGGAACAGATGCCTACTTTAGCTTATAAGTTTCAGTAATTTAATAAAATTTACACAGTATGAATAAAATACTGTGAAATTATTCCTGCTTGTTTTCATACATTCAGACCTTTCAAAACGCAAGCCATTCTCCAATAAGAGAGGAATCAACAAGATTTCAGACAACTTCTGACCCATTTTTATATATGGTTAGGTATATGAAATGAGTTATGACTACAAAACTTTCACTCTATATGTTAAGATATTTCAATAAGTGAAGGCATCTGACTATTAGGCATAATAAATGAGACTTCTATAACCTCTGCTAGCACAACCTCGCATTCATCTCTCACAATATCCTCAATTCTTGATAACATGCAGCAGAAAAAATACAACCATTATATAGATTTCCTGTTGTACACCAACACTTTCTCATCTCTGATACTTTCACTGAAAACTGTTACAAACTTGCAAATATTCCATAAAACATTTTATTCTGAAGTATTTTCAATCCATAAATCTTACCACGTTGGCATAATATAATTTAATATCAAAAGTTTTTTGTTGGTAATAGACATATACATCATCATACATCACTCAAATAAGCTGCCGATAAATTCAGCTGAACAAATAAACGTTTGACTGATTAACTAATTTCATACCCCCTAAGAATTTACTGTGCATAAAAAAAAGCGGTTCAAAATATCAACCAATCTTATTGCACTATTAAGCTATTCACCTCCATCTTTCAAAAGGAAATAATTTTAATATCATTCATTGAAAGGGTCTTCATTTTACCCCCAATCATTAATTTCAAATCAGAAACTGGACAAATATATAGGAAGAAACCAAACGTTTTATACATTGACTTGTTATGCTTCACTTCCAAAGGAACCATTCTTGAACCATGTAAGCCATAAATTTCTATATATTATGACTTACCGTATGCATATGCATAATTATGGGTGATGAATGTTTTGCATATACACTGATATACATGATTCATAAATTATCATAAAATAGAAAAACATTTGCAAAATACAACATATGGACAGGATACATCAAGTGGCATCACATTATTTGGTCTTTTATATATATCCTAACAATTTTAATGCAATATAAGTAACATAAACTTATTCAAACTACCTTTTAATTACCAAAATAAAATTTGAATGAAAAATTTAGAATATATGCATCTTTAGAGTGTCAACAATTTCTGTAACCTTTCACCCAAAAGGAATCTCTTGGCGAAATTGTTCAATAATTATGCAATTATTAAAAAAAAAACCCTGTTTCATAGTACAATAGGACTGTAAGACAGAATGCTGCCTGGTATAACTTTTATATTGTCGTAGTACAATAATCTGACATGCCAGAAAGATTGCAACAGAAGCACAGTTTGTGTTTTTTTGCCGTAAAATAGAGTATTGGTGACCTTTTCTTCATAATCATCATTCTTAACACTGATCAAATTAATTTATTGCATATTTTGAAAGAGTTTCAACTTTGAGCAGTTCAAAGGCAGAATATATTTATCCCATAAAATTAGTAAGCCACATCAGGACCGGGTTATATCTTGCTGTAATTTTCCTGCAGGTTGTTCTCTATCTAAAATGTGTCAGCATACAGATAAATGTAATATGTAGAGAGTAACGGCAGGAACCCAAAGCAATTAGTTAAATCAGGCCTTCTTTATTACAGTTTATGTATCAATTAAACCAACATGCATGTTTTTTTACCCAAGATCTAAAGATCCTCACACTGTACACGCTCCATTCTCTACCTGTCACAGCAGTAATTAGTCGACAATCTCATGCCTCACATTTCAATTAATTTAATCGCTATCATATTCATAACGCTAATAACACCAGCCAAATTGTGCCGAGTGCAAATACCAGCCCTTTAACTGTATTAAAGAAAACCATTGATCTTATCTGTGCTAACTCAACGATCTACTCAATCCTGAATGTACAGCCCAGCTTTTATAATATATCATTTGATAATGGATCTCCCCGCTTTCACACCTTGGGTTCTGTATTGTTGATATAAAAAAGGTTATAGACTTGATTTGGGTTTATCTCTGAAAGTCATCACTGGCAATCAACATCATTCAAACCAGTGTCAGACAGATTAGTGGAAGAACACACTTTTAGGCATATATCTTCTACTTTTATCTATAAACTTAAACCATCTGATCTTCTGTTCACTCTCTGAATTAACCATTTATTGCATAAGAAGGTGAACTGGACTCACTGAGATACATTTTTTCATAACCCTGCTATAATTTTAGTCAGCATTTTGTAAACCAGTCACAAAATAAAATATACTTTTTGTTTTAGTTTTAATAATGCTTAAAAAGTAGATTTTATTATTTCTATTCTTTTTTTATCTATAAAGTAACTATTCCTATATCATTTGTAGATGTTGTTTTTTTAAAACATAAAATAATGAAAATAATTTGCTTTGTATTGAGACCGTTTACAGTAACACATTAAAATCAAAAAGTAAACATTTTGGTGAAGCTTATTTAAGCATGAAAATAAAAGTTAAAAAAAAACACACATTTTTAAATACATACTGAATAGCAAAAAGATATATGCATGCATGGCCTAAATTTGTAGCATTTTTAACACTCCATAAAATTTAAGTTAAAACCAAATTTTTAACCTTATGATAGCTTCTGCAATGATCTTTTTTGTATTTAACACACATAAAAAATAAATATGTATACATTTTGAATAAGAAATTAGATGCAAATAAAGTTGCACACAAAAAAAAGGTTTTGTGACTAACATTTTGGTGTTGCTTTTTTCCAAAAAAAGTGAAGTTTACATTTGAATTCCCACTCAGCCCTAGACACATGTCATCTGAGAAGATTTGAATTTGATGTATTTAATTTTCACACAAATCTTGATATAGCACTGGTAAAGTTATCTTATTTTCTGCTTCCTCATGAAAACATCTTCAGAAAAGGTCTTTAAACCCTACAAAATTCAATTTTGTGGCTAAAAGATTGAGTATTTCTATTTGAGTGACCCACTCAGACTTTATCAGTTATCACCTCATGTACTTACATTTTCTGTAGCCTCAGCAAGCCTTTGAAGTCATTTGGATGCAGCACGGAAATGCCATTGGATTGGATTTCCCTGCGGAGATAAAACAAAATGTGTTAATAAATACTCTAAATGAATAATACAAACATTAGTCTAAAAGCAATAACTTTTATATCTGGTAGCACTTTCTACAGCAAACATGACATTTTGGCAGAATTTATTGATGTGTGTGTTGATATTTGGGCTCTCCTTGTCTTTCTCTCACTCTGTGTATTTTAAATTATATGCTTCTGGACTTAGTCATATTTAAATGATGGAATGGAAATTGGATACATAAATATATATATGAATTATAATGTCCATGAAGAAGTATTTTTGCGGGACCACTGATATACTAAGAATTCACACCAAAAATTAATTTACATGGAAGTGTTAATCTTAACAGCACCCTTGACTTTATGAAAACATTCAGAAGTAAGCCCTTAATGCTCCAAGTTTTTGAACCAAAGATTTAACTTCACATAATCAAATCAACATATTCATATCAAATAACAGTATTCAACAAGTTAACTTTCGTTCCTACACTGAAAATCATTCACACGAACATACACACAAACCCATACAGATTCAGCGGAACAACACTGTGAAGAGTGAGCTTACATCTGAAGGGAGTGATTACCACTTGAATGGATATACTTTTAACATATGCTAATCTCTCCTGGTTCAAATCGGCTCTGATTTTTCTATTATAGCCCCTGCACCTGGGAGATAGGATTTTGCCAGTGAAGGCATCGTAGAGGAGATAAGGGACTGGCAGAGGGGTAGATGGGATGGTTATCTGGAATACTCCCTGTAATTCAACCTGCCCAACACACTAAATCTCTAAAACAGACAGACAAACCTCACAAACCATGGGAAACTTAAATTCTAGCTCTTCTTAATAACTTTCCTTTTTGGTGCTCCACGCAAAAAATGGATGATTTAATATCACAAATATACAGACTTATCTGTTTTAATGATTACACTACAGAGTTAAGCTATGTGTTAATAAACAAATCTAGTTTTTAGGTCGCTTTTATTTTTGAATTTCAAATTCATATTGTTATTAAAACCAATTTTTATACAAGAGATATTGGGTGAAAAAAAACAAGGCACCATAAACACAATTTAAAATATATTGCACAAAATGGTTCTACAAAATGTTCATATACAAAATGCATAATGAACAATACTTTCCAAAGTGTTACAGTAAAAATTAGTCTCAAATTTACCACTAATAATGACGTTTTTCTAGATTACTTCTTTTAAAACAGTCAATTAATAATTTAACTCATTATTTTCTTTTTCAATGAATTACGCCATAAATATAACACTGAAAATGAAATAATTAGTACATGCAATTATCATTTATGGTTCTAGTAAAACATTTTCTCTCTTGTATATGACATACAAACTTGTAAAGTTATTATGTACAATTTTTAAGATCCTGTCTCACAGTACCATAAAATGTTAATTTAGTAAATTAAATTATCCTTCAAATGTGTCTTGCTAATGAAAGAGGCTTAATTATCCCTATAAATTTAAATGGATAAACACAGCTGCACAAGTGACAATGAATAAATATTGCATAGATTGAAAAATGCTGCTAACAATTACAATCCTTCATAAATGTATGATTACAAAACAGTAATTTTGAACAATTTCTTGACATTAACATTGCATTTCATGCATTAGTCAGGCAAATATCTCTAAAATTAAAATATGACAATGCACAAACCAGAAAGAGACTTTAACTAGCTATAATTTGCGTTATTTAGTTTGTACCCTTTTAACATTTTTTCCTTCAATAGTGACTCAATCATAATGAAATGAATTATATTTACAGCTAAAAAGCAATGCCGATGCTTAATTGCTATCGAAATTTTAAAACTCATTGATTTCTTTCCTTAGGATATCTACTTTCTCATTTTTATGACAATGACCCCAAGTAAGTGATTGACAGGTCCCTTGTTCCAACCCAATGGCTTATACAATAAATGACCATAATTACCTCCGAGGGATGTTTATATCAAATTGACATGTTTATTTGCCTGGAGTCTTTTTGCTATTTTGCTGATGCATCTGATTTTAATATTTTAATAAAACAAAAATTCATTATGGTTTACCACTATGTTTTAATATCATGCTTCAATCAAAATTACCCAAGTAAATACTGTAACAAATTTATCATTAAATTTGTGTGTTATATTCTATGACACCTAAGCCCAAGTCAAAATTCATTACTACCATGATTTTGCGAAAGACTGATATGCTAGCATATATATTTTGAATGCAAACCAACCATATATACTTAGTTTCTCTGAAAACTTTACCAAAATTAATTTTGTACAAAGCATTTTAAAGGATCTTTTCTAAATGTTTCCTAATCATTCATACTTAATTAGAAAACAGGTGCCCCAATTAAACCAAATTTTCATTTTCAGTTAGATATAAGCATCTTCATTTAGACAGCTTAGTCCAGAAAATGGTTTATGATGTAAGTATGAACAATTAAAATGTTCATAGCTCAAGATAAGTTGGCCTGTGTCACTGAAAATGACAGCAACAATAAACAATACCATCAAAAGGCCGGTAACTCTAGAGGATCATTGTTTTAAATTCAGACGGCCAGTCTTCCTCTCTTGTGGAGGAAATTACGATAAAATGATAACTAGTCAAGTTGATATAATAAATAGTTATATGGTATTACCCAGCTTGAAACATTATGATAATTGTCAAAACCAAAAACGAGCACGTTTTTAACGAAAATTTGAAAAGCTCCCATGTAAACAAGCAATTTACTTACAAGTCGGTAACCCACACAGGAAGATCTTTCGGAATTTCAATAAGTCCCATCCTGCTGCAATCAACATAATCTCCTAGACACGAACACGCAGACGGACAGAGATGTTTTTGGGCGAATGTATCATTAAAACATCCCCAAACAAAAGCGGCCCAAATGAAGATATAAATGGCCGCCATGTTTGATTTGGGTTCATAAAAACCAAGTAAGTAAGAAATTCGCTACGAGCGTCCGAATGGTGGCGAATAAAGCACGCAGTGTCCTACTGGTAAATGTTCTGACATTATTGAAAATAAATCCGTTGAAATTACATTGCAACTCTGTTTTGTTTCCACAAAATCACAATTTAAACCCCATCCATTTCGCTCACTACCATAGTCAATTGTATTGTAACCTCTTTTCCACACGTTAGAGTAAGAAACATTCCTATAGACAGAATGAAGCGTTTTGATTGGCCAAGAGGTGTCACGTGCGGTATACATTGACACATTGGGTAAGAAAGGTCAAAACAGCCAAAATGTTCACAAAACTGGTAATAACAATGTACTCGTTGTTGAGATGAAAATTTCCCCATCTTGATACGAAATCAAATGTACTGAAACATAATATTGTACATCAAATCCAGTGAATTAAAGTGCGTTGTGTTTTTTGACGTAGAATGAACCAGAATCATTTTTAAAAGCAAATAAGTAATATGTAATAAATATATGTAACGTTAGTCTTACTTGTTCAAAACTGTTATTTATTGATCAAGATATAGATCTATTTATTTGGAGATAAGAAATACATTTTATTATAGATCAACTAACATACAAAATAAGTGTGAATGTGTTTGTGTGTGGGGGGTGGGGGATGAACTTATGAAATACGCGCGGAAACGAAGTTCATCGATTATTTTAATTTTACGTCCATTTCTATTCATTTATGTTTAAATGATGATATGTGAGTTTGTTTTTCATGAAGTTTGTTGTTCATGTAGACTTTTATTTTAAAAGTTTTTTATATCAGCGAAACCTGACCTAGAAAGAAATATAGAATAGAGAGAATGTTTAGGAAGCCAGGAAAATGCAAAGTGTGAGCAAATAAATTTGTTTTTCCGAGAGGGTTCAGTGAACGGTCAATATTGAATCGATCTTCAAGTGTCAGTTTGCAAAGAGCTGTATTATGAGTCGGTCTCAATAGGCAAAAGTGAGAGGAAGAAAAACTAACGTTCTTTAAAGCGCGCGCTACTCACCAGGGTAACCGGCGCACGTGCTGCGCCGGAAAATGAAACCTTGATGGATCGGAGACCCTACTGATATTTCTCAATACTTGAATAAT
>CM037788.1:8466951-8516951 GCA_021229015.1 Solen grandis | reverse complement strand
ATAAAATAATCATTCACTCAGCCTAACTACTGTTTAAACATCGTAAGTCTACACGATTTTATACAAATAAAACAAATATGCAAGTTGTTGATTCAAACAGAAACTGCAAATACATGTAGCATTTTTATTATCCACTTAGCTATGTCGAAACTTTTCTGAAAACTTGTCACATATTCATTTAGTATCTGGCAAGTAGAAAACCTTTGTGTTATCCTCTTAGGTATCTTAACAGGACAAAACAGCCTGTTAGTACCCACTTCTGCCAGCCATTTATTCACTTAAGATAACTGGATATCTTGCCTTTTCTCAAGTTACTAAGTTAAATTATGTGGATAATAAGCATTTTTTTCACATAATTATCTGGAAAAAAGCAAGATATTCAGTTAACCTAAGTAAATATGTGATTGGCAGTAGTGGGCACTACCTGAATGTTAAGTCCCGTTAAGATACCTAAGTGGATACCTTGAAAATTATCTACTTGCCAGATAATAAATGAATATGTGGAAAGTGGCTGGCAGAAATATGCCACCATAATTAGGCACATAGTTACTTTAGTAAATTCAATGATCTAGACATATTTTTTAAGACTTATTCATGTTCTCTGCACAGTAGCAAGTTGATTAGGCCGAATATTCAGCTATAAGTATTTTTGTTTCGAGGATGGGTAATAACGGGACATACATACTTTACGGGGATATTTTCGTTTATAAGAGACTTATGCATAATGTTCATTTTATCTGGAGTTCCTTTCCCTTACATTACTTTCTACAGTGATCTAGGCAGGGAACAAAACCAACAGATGTCGCTGTGCTGCGAGATTTAGATGACGTCAGAGTGATCTATATGTAACTAGATAGGCATTCCGAATTTAGTCAATCAGTCAAGGGATACGTGTCTAAAAATATTGGAAAAACGAATTCATGCACGTAAGTATTGGTAGCTATTTAATTCGATTAGATTTTATTATGATTCAATTCTTATACTCATTAGATCTTTAGAAATGGTACATGTATTTCTTTTTTTTTATTTTGCAGTAAACTTTAAAAGAAAATTATTTAAAAATAGCATCTAACTTGGAAACCCAAAACTATTAATGGACATTTTCATTGAAGGTGTTTAAGTATAGGATAGATTATATTAAGACGTATGTTTTTGAAAAAAAAATCAGGTTTAATGTTCACGAGTTTAAATCTTACTTAATCTATAAGATTTTATGCCATGCCTCTTAGTAATGTTTATTTCTTATTTATCTCTCATTGTATAGTCAATAAATTGGCTCTTTTTCTCATCCTCGGTACTCAGACTTTTCATAATTTATATAAAAATATGAATAACCTGAGTACCGATGATGTATTTTTTCATAAACAGCCTTTTTTTACGACCAGACCTCTTGAACTTAAGTGTATCCGTTGACATGTTACATAATAGTTCACTCAACGACTTATATTAAAATAAACTGTAGGATACAAAAAGAAGACGTCAAAAAGTGTGGGTTACAGAATTTATTGAAGTAAATCAAAAGTGGATATAGCAAGCATAATTTGGCCAAATCTTAAAATGGTGCCCATCTTAAGTGTGGCCCTTACATAGAACTGAGTTACAGATATTGTTTAAGAAACATGTGCAAGGATAGGAATACATCCATGATGTAACCTATATAGTTGAGGAGTTGCGTCCCTTGCTATGTAAGTTCTTGAACATTCCATACAGAAAAGGCATTTAGCTCAGTAAGAGTGATTTTGTTCGATAACGTTAATTAGAATCGTAACTCTTATTTAAGTAAAATAGGGAACTTGAATTAGGGAGAACTCTTATCTGTTTATCAACTTATTTTTTTTTCAGGAGAAATTTTATCAAACCCACGGCGATCTTATATATATATATCCTTTAAGACTCTACCGGAAGTACATAGTAGTGATTTCTTCAGGCATCATGTTCATTTGGATTAAATGTTTGTGATTAATTGTGATTGTGAAAATTCAAGTAAGTGTGGATTTTAAACAAATGGATTCAATTGCTGTGGATTGCTTAAGTTATTATTAAAGGTAAGTTTTTTTTCTAGATCCTTTTACAGGTGCCCTGGTTGGGTTTCCAGAATAAGCATTTCGAACTCAGTTATAGTAATTGATGTCATTTGTAGCTTGGCTAAAGTGACTTGTTGTGTCAAATCTGATTTCTTAATGTAATCATAATGAAAAAAAATATTTTTATCATCTGTAAACAATCTAAGAACTCGATTTTTAGGTCATATAGATGCGCAATTGATGACTGACCATAACCACAAATAATTTATATTTGAAACACTTCCAGGTGTATATATCTCGTTTGTATATCTCGTATGTAAACCTGTGCACGTTTGATGTTGAAAAAAATGAGGCCGACTTTTGATTTCCATTCGTACACATGTATCATAGTTTTTCAAATTATTTTTAATTTTAATGTATTTTGGAAAAGACCCTATCCTGATGATACTGTACTGCGCATGCCCGGATTGGAATGATGTATGTGTTTTTATACTCATATGGATAGATATTAATCGCAAAAAGTAAAATATAAATCGATTGAAATATATTGATAAATAAAACCCCAAATATTTGTATTTAAACATTTCCTCGAAATCGTGGGACTTTTACTATTAACCTTCTATAAATAAAAACACTACGTCGTCCGCTATTGGTTCTAGATTGTAGTCGTGCAATATATCACCTGCTGTTCTGCATGTTGCGTACCAAATGCAAGGTTGTCCTATCATGAGCGGTCTCGTTTAAAATTTTCTTATAAAGAGAAAATAGTAAATTGATAATAAACATCAGAATATGTCTTTTGAAAACAAAATATTCGTGAACAGGCGTATTGTTCTGATTGGGTTTTTCATAAACTTCGCTGTTCTGGTTGCAATCTTAATTACGGTCGTGGTGGCTGTACCAGACCTATCGGATTTCATCAACGCAAACCAGGTTTGTCTTCCTTCACAGGAAGATTCGGGTCTTGCGTGTGGATCAACCGAGGATATTCTGCCGGAGTATCTCACACAAGTACGTGCACTTCATTTATACTAGTAGTTATAACGCCTTCTATAAGGAAAGACTGATTGACATTTGGTCATATTTTAGCAGAATGATCAAAGAACCAATCAGTAAATGATTAAATTTTGATGTTTATAATTATCATTATTCAATAAATACAGTTGCGGATTTTTACGACTGCAAATTTGAAGCATTCTGTACAAGTGTTGAAACCCTTACTGCCTCCTGAAATAAGATCTGAAAGGGTTTTTTTTGTTTGTCTTTTTATGTTTGATGCATTATACATAACGTTTGATTTCTTTGATCGTTTGGGGTTTATGTCAGATGGATAGTATCTGTTAATTGAGGACTTTGTCCACATGATAAAGATTTAGGTCTACCTCACTGCGATATAACCCTCTAAACATGTGACCTGATACATAATCATGAAACTGGACTAAGCTAATTGCAAGGGGACAATAAAGAACAATAATCAACGACTTTTGTTTGTCATTGCCGGTATTCGAACTCAAAGGATAGATGATATAAACCTTTGGGTTTATTAATCAAAATTCCATCCAAAAAGTAACTGGCAAAAACATTTGAATTTATTTTTTAGATATGTCATTATGATTTGATTGGATGACAGTTGTATATCACGTGATAAATCAACCAACCAAAAGGCAGATAATTGTCTTTTGCCCAATACAATTCAATTATTTGATATTTCAAACTGTTCCCTTGAAATATCCTGATTAATGTAAACACTACGTTTAATATGTTTACAAAATACTGTCAATATTTGATTCAATGCCCATCGCAATATTGTATAACAATACAATATGGTAATTTATTTAATACAATACACGTTCGAGGTTGATTGTATAATCTAAATTGTTGTCATTTTTGGTTTTCAACGTAATAATAATAACATTTATCATTTATCGTTTGTTTTAAATTGTTTTAAGTACTATTCTGCCAGATATAATTTTCAAACATGACACTTGAGTTCGCTCAGTAACTCAGTTATAATAAAATAGTAATGCTAATAGATGTATTGTTATACTATCGGACATGAACTAAAAAAGAACTTAATGAAATCCCTTGTTATAAAATATAAATCTATTTCAGAGGTTGGATAATGCGTTTGAAAAGTTGCAAGAGGACAAAGCAAAGGAGAAAGATGGTAAATATTTTGTGCTTCATAGCTCCGATAAATAGGAATTATTTTCCTGTAATAATATCTGCAAATGTGATCAATTTTATTGTATTATTTATTACTTTCCTTGAGTAAAACGGTGATATTATATATTTTATAAATATTCAGGAAGATATGTCCTGAGAGTATTATAAAAAAACTAAAATAAATAAGTTCTCGATGTATATCTTTCTACGTGTTTTGTGTCTTTCTTTTTTATATCACTTGTGAAATGAAATACAAATGAATCAAGAAAATAATCCTTAATAAAATGTATATATTTGATATCTACTTTTAGAAATGTCCCTCGAACTGAAACATTACTTGTATAAGATCTATCTCGCTACTAAACCAGCTGCAAGATACTCGGCAAATATCCAAGCTGAAGTTTCTACAAAACAAGGTGAGCTATTTATAAATAAACTTGGACATTCTAGGGGTCATTCAAATGTCAAAAAATTGATGTTGACTTTTGTTGACACCTATATACGTTGTACGTTGTGTCTGTTTAGTTTTACATGTCTGTCTTTATATTACGATTCACTTGCTTACACACTAGAGGTTTGACTTTGTGTGAAAACAAATACAAACCTATTTCGGCCAAGGTGTTAACCACAAAAACAGATGGTCTTGGGCTTGGTCGCCAAGATCGTACATATAAAATTGATAACAACTTCGAAGAATGCACAGAAATTATATTGGATACTATATACTATCTAGATACAAGACATGGATCTCGAGAAATTGCATCCCATGTTTTTCAATGAATCGAATCGCCATGTTGAGGAATCGCGAGACCACTGTAACAGATTGAGTAAGCTTCTGTGTAAATGGATGGATGAAGGTAACGTTAATATTGCTTTTTATTTGAAGGTCCATCGGATGTAATGACGCCTGTCACTGTTTGGAACAACGGACATGATCACGATGATAGATATGGTTTACAGCGATTTGGAATAAGATACGAAAATGGTCGAATCATTGTCCTCGTATCTGGCACATACCTTGTGTATTCCTTTCTTGATATGTATGAAGAAATGAAGTCAAACGATACATTCCTCAAAAGAGATGGGCCCATAAAGCATGGCATTCATGTATTCAATTTCACAGAAAGGGCCGAAAAAGAGCTCGTGACGTCATGCAACTTGCATCAATACCCATCAAGCCGCCGATTTAATATCTACAGCAGTTTCGTCATGACGCTGGTGGATATGAGAGCTGGGGACGATGTGAGGGTCAAGGTTAATGATCTGTCGTTGCTCCGGTACCCAGTGTTTAACACGTTTGGGATGAACTTGGTATAAGCACACATGGCGCAGATGACCACCACTTAGGGTTACGTGCTCGCCGTGTGGTTGCTTTTACTAAAGGCCCTAAAGAAAAGGGCCGGGGAATACAGAACAAAGCATGATTTTATTGAATATACCAGGAACAATATATTACCATCGTTACTATGAAAGAAATTGATTTGAAACTTTTTATTTGAATAGAAAGTGCATTGACGAAAACACGTAACTCTAACTGGCCCTAATTTCAGTTATTTCCCTTTTTATTTATTCTTTTGAACTTTTGTTGGGAGCATAACTCGTAAACTATACAAATTATTGACTGGAAACTTAAATAAAAATAGATGGCGAGATTGGGAACTGCAGTCACCAAGAGCCTGCATTTTTTATATGCATGTAATCTCTTGATTTTATTATTAATTTCTGTCATTAACTTATTGTTATACACTCAAAAACTGTACAAGGCAATGACTTAAAAGATAACTAGGAAAAAAATCATTGATCAAGAAGACTTACTTTACATATTTCGTTTTTAATTATGTATTATTATTTTTATTATTTTATTATCAGTTGTAAGTTTGTGTATATTGTAACAGCAAAGCAAGCAATTTACGTATGCCAAATTTGATGATGTTTAGAAGGACACTGCGCAACAAAGAGCATTACTGGAAGTGCTGTGAAGATGTGACAGGACCTATACATAGATACATATTTGTTGGGCACTACAAAAATGTTTCAGATTCAACAGATGTTTACATTATGAACGGTGCTGTTTCACAAGAAATTCGAAATACCAGCATGCAAGAAGCAGAACTACTGTAGGTACAGTTGACGCTTCAAATAAAAAAGAAGTAAAAATGTGAAAAAGGACTTAAAACACAAACTAGAACAAGAGGAACACTGAAATGAAAACGTTCTGCAGTGAAATGATATATTTCAACATCCCAGACAAACATCTGAGGAGAAATTGTATTGATACTCGTGTTTTTGCTAAATATGTAGTACAAAACTAATTTTCATGTCATGAGCCAAAGTGTCATTATTTGTCAATAAAACAATGATTGCTACAAAATGTTAAGACGCAGTTGAATATCAAATATAGAAAGACACTGATGTCTTTTTTTGTTTTGTTTTGCCAGTATGTGCATATTTTACCAACGTTTTCAACATGTGGATTGAATTAATACAACTTTAGGGTAAAAGACACTGGATAAAGTAACTTCAGCTGCGTCTTATCTGTCAAGTGTTCGCAAATTCTTGTCCAATTCAAATTTTCAGTTCGTTTTAACTTAAAAAAAACCCAGATGAAACGTGTGAATGATGTAGTCAATGCACTTGCAGTTAATCTTATTTCAACCAATCAAGTAATAACATCATGGACGAATGGAAGAGACAGGCCAGTGAAAGAGCTACAGAATTTGGATGACAAAAACAAATTCCTTTTAACTCTACTTGGCGGATACGGAGACAAGTATGAAAATGGTGTAACTGATAAACTGTACACTGACTGCTGTTTAACCGTTTTGGAGACTACAGATGCAGATACAAGGCAAAGAAAAACGTTGGGGACGATATAGGAAGCACATCTTGTTTTTCATCATAAAGATCATTTTGGAATTCAAATAATATGGGCCTTTCATGTTGTGTGTGTTTTTCTTGTTTTTTTTTGTGTAAAGATAAATAAAATCCTTTGTTGAAAAACGTATTTTTACTTCAACATCTTACCACGAACTTTAAAGGGAACAATAATGAAACAAACATAAATCATGCATACATATATTTTCCCTTCATAATAGCAGTACACCTTTCTGCATCGGACAACTTCATGTTACTTTTATTGTTGAAAACTTTCGTCTAAATTCCCTTCTCTAAACAACATGGAAATATAATTTCAAATGTTGTGTTTAATCCCCCTTGAAGGGATGGCATTCGTTCCTCCATCTGTCTGTTCTTAATACTTCCTTGCCTACCCAATACCTCTTAAATTATATATATATGAATTTGATTTAATGTTCTTCTCAGTGAGCCCCAACCATGCAGGTATAAAGCCAAAGTCACATCTGAAGGTCAATATTTTAAACATTTGATTTCGTGACCAATCCATACCTCCTTTACCCCTGGAAGATTTCTTATGATACATTAGTCAAATGTTCCCCTCAGTGACACGATGTGCAGGCTCGTGTCCCAAATACGCTGGTTAAAAGTCAAGGTAATAATTGGTGATAAAAAAACTTGCTTTCGTGTCGGCTCCGTATCTCATTTACTCCTGGAAGATTTTTATTTAACTTTAGTCAAATGTTCTCCTCAGTTAGGGGATGTGCTGATCCCATACCGGTTCAAGGTGAAGGTCACAATTGAAGGTCTATAGCTTGAACTTGATTTTGTGTCCGCTGTCTATATTATTTCACGTGGAAGGATGAAAAAATAACTTTTGTCAAATGCCTTCCTCAGTGACACGATTTGAAGAACCCATTTGGCTCAAGATCAGTGTCACAACTGAAGGCTAACAAACGCAACCTTTGTTTTCATGACTACTCAACATCTGAGAAGATGTACAAAACAAACATGCATCTTGGAGTTCATGTCCACATCATATCTCCTGTATCTTTCTAAGGATATTAATTAAGGTCTTCCCACTCTAATAGGGATCGATTCCATCACAGGCATGCACATAACTTAACAATACATATGTATATAAGCTTTTAAAATGTCAAACAATGGTTATCTTAGGGGAAAATTGATATGTTATGACAAGTAACAGAAGTTCTTTTATTACCTCCCCTTGATTATTTTGTTGTCATGAGTTATCTCCCCTGAAAACTAAAAAAAGGTGTTTTTTTCTCCATTTTCCTAAGATAAAGTTTAGATTTTTTTACGAAAATTGATACAAATCATACAATTCATATTTCTACCATTAGTTTTTCTCATAAATCAAATTCAGTTTTTCATATTCACAGAAAATGCATATTTCCATAGGCTTCAATGTTAACTTATATGCGAATTATCTCCCCCCCCCCCCCCAAAAAAAAAAAAGATAAAAAAACTCTTGGTGAAATATTTTTTTTATTTTTGAATGTCTTCAAAGTGACAAAGTTTCATAGAAATGTTACCATCCAGTGGCAAGATATGGAATATGGCTATTAGGATGGGAAGACCTTAAACGTTGGTAAAATGACAATGTGCAGTACACAATTCACGTGAAGCCAAATGCCAGTCAAGGTCACAAATAAATTTCAAATGTTTTAAACTTTGATCTTGTCAAGGGTGAGCTGGTTGAACCTTTGATGTCGTTATCAAGATATCTTATCGAGAATTGATACCCTTCTAATCTGACCGCCATTTGGCTTTGGGGGATATAACTGTCCTTTAGACTGTCTAATCTATTTTATCATACAGTGATTTTTTTAATTTTTATTTATTTTAACTCGATTGCACTTTGTAGATCGGAAATGACTTTATATTGGAGATAATATTTTTGATAAATTGTAATTTTATTCGCGTAAAGTCAATGGAGATATTTTGTACCATCATCGACAGTTTTAATTACCTATAATATTTGCACAGTAGCACCAATTGGCGTATCAGCTCAAATGCTATATTTTTAGAATGGTGCTCGAATCCAGCTGGATACGGCGTTATGACCGGGACTATGCATGTACGACTAAAGCGGGTTTATAACATTAGGTCATGGCATCGCCTACATTTGTTCCACCATTATCAAATAAGAATTATATACAAAATACATATTGCATAATTACATTAAGAATCTTGTTTTATCAGCTCTATGAGCGTTTTGATTTTTAAAGTGGTGCATGTAACCTTTACATTTGTTTTGTTTATTTTTAAATTGTATGTCCTCTGATTTGCGAATATATGGTCTCTTAATTATACTAGTTTAATTAAATATCTCCTTTGTTGACATTGAAAAGAAAATCAAGAATATCCGTGTTGTTTGTATAAGACCAACAACAAAATGTATGTTTAAAAATGTGATTTGGATAAACAACTTTTGTTGTTACTTTGCTTAGGCTGACCAATTATGTAGAAAAAAAACAACAAAAAAACAAGCACTCACACTTATAATTTTCTAGTTATTACTGAGCGCTAGTAAAAGTAGGTGGACTTAAAGCCAGGTGGAAAATATGTGCCGTTTGACCTAGAATTAAAACCGCAATTCCTCGCGAATGGGTGATTTACAATCTTTTGACCTTCAGGCAATTTATGTGGAAAAAGTGACAGACAACTAAACAAAAACTGTGTATGTAAGGGATGTCTTACATTTTTTTCCTCCTCATTTTGATAATATTCTGATGTCACATGATAGGAGACCACTTTAATGCAATTACTGTCAAGAATTGTTTTCTTATTACAGGTACATATTTATTTTATTCACTGCATCACATGACGCCATAATCACTCTCCTCTGTTCCAATTCATTATTAGGCGGATATGTCAGTTAATGCCTTTATAATGATGTTAGTCTACTATATTTTTCAGTTTTTTGTACAAATCCCGTTCTTTTTATACTGTTTTCAGCAAGGTACCTTTATAATCAAGCTACCAAATCTATACATAATTTAGTATTTAGTTCACAACCACATATCTTTTCATCGGTATGTGTGTATGTATGTATTAATTGAACATATCGTTGAACAAAACATATCATTATGTCAGTTAGATCACGAACTGATTATTTTATAGTATGGTTAAATTTCCCTATGTAATTTTTAATTTCTAAAAGTTAATAATTCAATAATCTGAAGAGCTGCGAGCTTAAATATTTTTCCCGTTGACAAGAGTTTCTAATCTCTGTTATGTAGGCCTTGACCACGAGATACTAGTACTATGTCGTAACTACAAGATACTAAGTCGTTTCCACGAGATACTTTGTTGTTACGAGAAGAAACTATGTCGTTACAAGATGTCGTTTTTACATCATAATGTGTCGTTTCCCCGAGTTATTATGCCGTTACAAAGAGATAAAATGTCGTTTACGCGAGATTGTAGGTCGTAACTACAAGATCCCTTTTACTAGTGGCGCTGAATGCACGTTAGCATGAAACGTTTATAAGTTTTTTTTTGTGATTGAAATAATAAACTAATACAAATATGAAAAAAAGCTCTTTTGGTCCTTGCTACCTACTAGTTTTTTAATAAAAAAAGCATACTCAAACTACTATTTGTCTACTATAAAGCGAGATAACGGTTGAGAAAAATCTTTTGGCAGTTTTCCCCTCCTTCAAAAAGGCTGTAAGGTGCTTTTAAAATCATCCAAGGGCAACGTAACACAATCCAGCACATCTGAATGTCACCTTTTGTAATCAAAGTATCCTTTTAACCCAGAACTACATCCCGAAAGTCCATTATTTAAAATAGTTCTACTGGAGTTGAAGGTCTCTGCGACAATATTTGAGTCATTGGCGACGCCCGGTCTAACCGCCGACCTACTAGATTTTGTTTATCTTGTATTTTGTAAGCGTTAAGAAATGTCTCTTCCTCTTTGCATCTTGTGTTCCATTGTAATATCTTTTCATATTTTATGTCGCATTTAAGTAGAATGAAGTAAATATTTTTGAAAATAGGCAAAACGTATGTAGTTTTCCAGTAAATCGTTTTATGACTAGCGATATAAGTAATGCTACCCGGCGCACTTACTTTATCATTTCAGTATGTTGGTTGTAACTGAGGCAATTGTAACGCCGAGCATCAAAAAAATCTTATGCAAGCTTTGTTAGCTAATATCCAAATGATCTTATTTTTTGGTCACCTTTTCTTTTAAATTTTAAAACTGTAACGTGTTTTGCTCCTGGGGGACTACGCAAACATTTTCATTGATAGACAGTGCTTCTTTTTTTAATAATCTATTTTATTACTGTTACTTAGTTATTTTAACCATATTATATAGGGATTATCATAATATTCATATATCTTGAAATATCGTAAAAGGTAGGAAGCGTTCAATAAAATATCATTTACGACATACCTAGGCGTAAAGTAATAGTACACAGGAATAAAGTCATCAAGGCTTCAGTGTCAAAGTCTCTTCTTAGGAAAGATATTTAAGCTTGACCGCTCAGCTGCAAGGAAGTATTGAACTTAAAGTGTCTTTTGTGATAGTAAATCAAATACACGTTTTCTTTTATTTGCATCAGCCATTTTCATTGCACTGTATAACTCCAAGCTCAGTAGTGTATCAATTCAAGGCGAATGTGTACATCAGATCCACTAATACTGAAGTAAGGTCATGATGTCCTTAGGTACGCTCCGGGTCATTAAAAAACAAAGTAAAATGATCAAGGTATTGAGAGACTTATGAAACAAAAAGCGAGTTCAGCTATATTTCTAGTAGTAACTAGAGTTGCAGGACAATGTGTAGAGTTTTTGTGTTATATAACCTTTGCCTCTATCGAGCAAAACCCTCCTTAAACACATTTTCAATTTTTTAATTTAAATTTTAAATTAAATACTAGTATATGGCTATTTTATTATGATTATCCTGTCGACAGTTTCTCAGCACCTTGTGTGCTTTAATAATGATGATGGAACGTGTAGGGGGGAGGTTTTGAATTAGTAAAAGGAGATGAACTCAATATACTTTAAATGTGAGAGGTCACAGTTCTAATTATTGCTGAGAGATAATAAATAAACTGAAATTAGTACATTCATTTAAAATAACTGAACTCTAAGGAATGCAACTATGTGACATAAGAGTAATTAAGATCAGCTGATTTGTGACAAAAGATCTATTATTTACGTATCTTTACATTTCAAGATGAGACATTGAGTAACCTTTATTGATGTCAATATTTTTCGAATTAAATTGTTATAGTAAAAAATAGCTTACTTTGATCATGTTTTATTATAATGCATGTTAACAAAATTGAAAGTTTTATTCACAGAATAAATGAAAATCACACGATTTTTTAATATAACAAATCATAAAATAGACCTTTCATTTACCAGCATCCTTGTATTATTCCAATAAATCTGTAATTTGTCTGATAGTTAATTTCTTAATGGCTGATTTACAGTTTGTCCGACTAAATTGTCCAATAAAATGCCTGTATTTCGTGTAAAAATTGGAAAAATATATTGCATAAAGTAAAGGGTGAGGTCTTGCCTACGTGACCAACGCAGATGTATGATCTTAGTATCTATGAGTATTGGTTTTCGTTTATATTTTAAATCTTATGGAATTGATCGCAAGCGTATGCCATATGAGACCAAAGCCCTACTTTTTTAATAAAGACCTATAGAGAATGATAGGCTTCACTGTGCCCCGGCTGTCACTTAAAGTTTGATAACAATGCAGCCTACCTGAATCTTTTACCATAGTTTGTCCGACTTAATCGTCCGATAAAATGCTTGAATTTCTATCAAAATTTGAAAAAAAAAATATTGCATAAAATTATCCGTGAGGTTTTGAATTCGGGATAATATGAGTGTATACTGCCTACGTGATTTTAGGATTGTTGCGGCGGCAGATGATTACGTCATGTTTTGCATGAAGCCTTATAAGATGTACCCTGTGATACTGATTATGAACCATGACATGTACTGACAATCAAACGGAAGTTGGTTCCATAAAGCGAGGTCAAAGGCAAGGGTGTATGTTTGTTTATACTGAACAATATATGCAAGGACATGTTATCTATCGCACGTATCGTATGTCACGTTTGCAGTGCATGTGCTTGTATATGGGTTTAATATTTGGCGTGATTTATAGTTTGCTTCGGAAACAAATCAAAACTGTGTTTTCTGTGTATGTAAACTAGATAAACCCAACCATGTAATTTTTACAACTGAAGGTCAATGATTTGATCCGCCTTTGACGTCGTGTCCGATCTATATTTCTTTTGCCGCAGGAAATATGTTCACCTTAGTGAGACAATGTGCAGTAACCATGTCCCAACCATGTCGGCTTAAGGTCAAGGTCAAAATTGAAGGTTAATTGTTTGTACCTCCGCTCCAAATCTCCTTAACCCCAAGAATGATGTCCATTTAACTTTCGTCAAATGATCACATTATTAAATGATGTGCAGAACCCATGTTCTAACCATATCGGTTTCAGGGCAGGATGGTCAACAGTTACAACCATTGATTTCGTGTCTGCTTCATATCTTCTTTACTCCTATAATTGGATATACTATTGTATAATCCATATAGCTGGTCATTCATTACTATATTGCTCTAAAATAGATAAAAGTTGGCTGGTCGCCAGGCCGGGGAAAATAGCATGTCTACTTATATATGGGTCAATATTGCTGCGCAGTTGTATCATTTGCAGCAAAGGACTCGTACTATTTGTTTACCATGTTTATCTTATCCTTAGCCGTAATAAATTCATCAACCAAAATTAAATCTGAACAGTACACACTAATAAATCACAATCAAATATCATATGAAGACACACTTAACCACTATTTGCTATATTTCAATGTTTAGGTCGCCACATAAACATAATTTTATCAACATTTTTTTATTTAAATAATATTGTTTTTTCCCGCTGGAACAAAATAGAAATATCGATCGATTGCAATCGATGCAATAATTGTGTGGTTTTGTTTGCAAGTTTGGGCGTTCAAGAAACAAAAGTGGCCAATCCAGGAAGTTAAAACAGGAGTTATGAGGATGCACAATGTGTGTGTGTGGCGGGGGGGGGGGGCATGACTCAGCTCACTTAAGGTCAAAAGTTCCTTCATAATCCACATATTCACATCCCTGTCAAACAAAATAACTTTTTAATTAGTTCAATATACATTTCTAACGTTAATTTTATCGATTTCTTAACGTCGTGACCAGTGACCTTCACTTGCAGGCCAACAGGATGTGCAAATAATTACTCACCATGAGTTTGCTATCCCGCTCTTATATATGTATGATAGTCAAAATGAGATAAGGTTGTTGTAAGAGATATGGCGCGAAAAGATGATAATGCAAACCCTCTCCTAGCCACAACAAATTAATAAATCTTATTGGAAGGCGAAAACTTGAAGCCATTGGCAGTAGAACCACATAATTTGCCACTGTGTGCGGCATAAGTCTAAGTCTCGTAGTTATTTAAACATAATTATTGGTTTATCTTTTGCATCTTCCCTTATATTTACACATGGTAAGGAACGGATTTATTATGACCTCGCCCAATTACGGAAAACATAACTTTGTACATACATATAATATTTTAACACTGACTTCATTGCAGTGTTTTCATGGTCTTAAAATTTAATATCATATTCTGAAACGAATCCTTATCTTTCGACATTCATTACGCAAAAATTAGACGAAACGTCAACAGTTTGCACTTTTGAAAAAGTCTGCCATCAATTCCCGGTTTGCTTCAAGAGCGATCTTATTTATATCATATTTATAATACTTTCAAATTTAAAAGAAAAAAATCGTGCGGTTGTCGCACCATCCCCTTGGGCTAGTGAAACTACTTTTGCTTGCAATTAACGGTTAACAGTGTATGGTAAAATAGCTGAAAACAGGCTTTTAGTGTCAATTTAACGGAAGTATTGTGGTATTATGCACTTACCTTTCTAACACAAGTGGATGTTCTTAATATACGCGTACGTGTTTAAAAGCTTGATTGATGAAGAAAATGTTTATTTATATGAACCGGCTGTCTGAGTATGCTAAAATTTAGTCATATTCAGCAATCAGGAACACTGTCGTAAACTCGCTTGCTGCACAAGATATTCAATATATACAAAAAATACAATATAACGTTTGAATTTAAGTTTTCTTGACTTCGTGAGGCACCATTTCGTTTCGGAAATTACTTCTAGAAGAGATCCATTAAGAGCTGAATGTAACTGAGATTCTTCTGAAGACATTCATGACAACTTACACACCCAATATGAGGTATGTATGAATACAATGACGCTGAAGACTTTATTAGTTGCAGTGGTTGTAACTGAACCGGATATAATTAGAAGAAGGGAGGACCGTGTGTTAAGATGGAAGCCACCTTTTGTATTGATGCCTATCCTTCATCCATAGACATGGATTGAAATGGGTCCATATTGTCCAAACTTCTCTGGATTTGAAATGACACTCATAAAGATTTTTATTCAGAAGCCGGTCTCCATTTCCCCAAAAGTCATAAGCTGTTTTTCCCTCATATCAAATTCATATCTATGTTGTATCTAAAATGGGATGGGCAATTGGAGCATAACGAACTTCGAGTAGAATATTTAGCTGTGACACAGATGGTGATAAAACAGTACGTATATCTACTTATTCAGTGTAGAAGCATTTCAGTTATTTTGCTATTGAATTCAGTTAACAATTATTGACTTTCCTTAAATTGACCGTGTTAGTTCTTCTTTCAGGATGACTGTACATTTAAAATAGAACTCTTTGGTTTGTCATCCCATCAACGCCTTTGTGCCAGCTGTGAGTCATCGCGAAATCTGAGTTGCACACATAAATAGTTCCATTAAGTTTTGTTTCCCGGTCAGCATTAATATTACAGATAACGTAGTGTACGGGGAAGGTACCCAAGCCAAGAACCATACTACAAAACACATTGGAAAGGTGTGTTTGTGCAACTCATCTCTGGTTTTCCAAGCGAGTGTTCATTTAGATTTTAAAATAGGTAGTCATCACTGGAAAACGGATATGGACTGTTAAGAGAAGGAAAAAAAAGCATTCACAAAATAGCCGCTGGTATTCCCTCACGTCTTTATAATCCCCACTATTTATGGAGCGGTATTCTATCGCAGGGTGTATTTAATCTAAAGATGCAGGATTTTTTTTTTTTATGTAGGTTATGATCCTAAAGAGGCAAACAAGTAAGTATCGCGCCACTTTGTCTATCATCAATCAATGGATAACCATTTATCTCGTATATATTCCCATTTTTACATTTTGGCAAAAAGAGCAATTTCCCTTAGTAAACGTCCTGTTTGCTAGTACATTATTGTAACTCAAATTCATACAGTCTACGCGGCAAATATAAAATCATTGTTTCATAGAACATTAAAATTCAGGTCAGTAATATTTATCATGTTCATAGATATATTTACGAGATAAAGGGATATTGTAACAGTTTGCAGATACGCAGGAAAAAATAAAATACAGGTGATTATGTTACATGACCAAATCATGTTGTAATGTTTGCTAGCGATATAAAGGACTTTGTTCACTAAGTGGTAAAAATGGCCTAAGCTCAGAACTTAATGATTTTTGGACTAATAAGAAACAACACTTGACTGATATTAAAAATGATGATTTCATTCCAAAAAAAAAACAGTCTTCTTCACCATGTCAACAAGGGTTGTAGTAATGTTTTGGTTACGTTTGCCAAAGTTTTTCGAGTCGTAATTTTGTTTTGGTGGTCAGATTTTAACATAAATTTGTAAACATTGTTCACTATGGTGTAAAAGTGTGTCACGTAAATAAACCGTTGGGTTATTCAAGTAACGGTCACCAATGAAGGTCAATATTGTCAAAAATATGCAAAAATCAGATTTTCGGTGATAATTTAAATATGGGTTACTCATGTGTTATCCAATTTTAACATAAATTGTAAAAATTTTCATTATGATGTGAAAGTATGTCAAGTAAAATTAACTGAAGGGTTCTTTAAGGTCAAGGTCACCAGTGAAGGTCATAATAGTCAAAAATTTAAAATTTGATTTTCCGTGACAGATAAAGCTTAGCCATGGGTTTCATGAGTTACCAGATTTAGCGAATTTGGTAAAAATGTTCACGATGATGTGAAAATTTGTGAAATAAAACCTGATGGGTTTATTCCAATGTCAAGTCACCATTGAAAGTCAGAATTGTTAAAAATACGTAAAAGTTTGATTTTCCGGTTGATAGTTTAGTCACGAGTTTTCAGATTTTAACAGAAATTGGTATATTTGTTCCATATGATTTGACAGTATGTCATGTACATGGACCTGTAGGTACACCATTGTTAAGGTAATCAATAAAGGTCAAATTTGTCAGAAATATGTGAAATTATGATCTTCCGGGTTGTAGTTTAGTTAAGGGTTTTCTACTTTTACCATAAATTGGTATTCATATTCAATATGATGTGACAGTTTGTCATTTAAAAGAAATGGTGGATACTTCAAGTTAAGGTCATTTCTCAAAGTCAAAGTGTTCAAAATATGTGAAATGTTATTTTTTTGTGTGTGTGCATGTTGCTGGCTTTTAAAGATAAATTACATATATAGCAATTAGATCTCCTTTTTGAAAATTTTTACAAAAGCTTGTCCATCTGAATTAATCTCTTTAGCTGATTTGTTTAAGTACCTGTACGAATGAATACATATAATGACCATAATTTTGATTTCAACAACATCTCTAACATAACTCTCACACCCCCCCCCCCCCCGCCTCCAAAAAAAAAAAAGAATAGTTAGTTCCATTTCTGTACTGGATTTTTTCTTTGTATCATAATCATAAATATCAATGAATTAAGCAGCATTATTCAAATATTCAAATATTTCCTTACCTTTTTTATTGATGTTGTTTCGGAATTTACCTCGCTGCAACCGTATACAATTCATATAGCGACATCTAGCTCTTACATGTTCAGAAAGAGTTCAATCACACAACAGCACCGGAATAAAAACCACAGACCAACCCATACATCAGCTGGAAGGTTTCCTCGCATGTAATATCCACTTCACTCTGACTGGATTCGAACCAGCGCCTTTAAAGCCTGAGTGGTATTTAAGTCACCAACTTCACCTGCTAGCCACATTGACCTCTAGTACTTGTGTATCGCATTGTCAGATGCTAAACATGTTGCTCATCTGCAAGTGTAGTTCAATGGTTGGCCAATCGTACCTATTAGGTAAAGGCTACCTATTTAATTTTACTTCATGTCAGCTATGTATGAAGGGCAACGGATAAATCCCTGATATTCAGTTAAAAAAGAAAAAGAAAGAAAAAAACTTTAAAAAATTCTTTAATAAAGAGGTCGTTTTCTCAAAGGACACTTTTTGGTCTGAATATCAGGGTCCGTTGTCTCACGTAGACCATTATGACTGAAATACTGTTGTTGAGCAGTAACCCACACAAAAAACATTTACAACATGTTTTGCGTACATCAGTGTTCTAGTTATACTTGTTTATTTTAGCTTTGATAAAGTTTTTAATGCTTTCAAAAAGATTCAAATGAGTTTGCACTTCATATACCACCAGAGTGAATGACCAACTACTTGATGTAAAACAAAATCCACTCACAACAGGTTCCTTCAGATGTTACAGACTTTACACAAAAGGGTTATCATGGATCTACACTAATTATTCAGAGGAGAACAGTGTGCATATTCAGCGTGATTGCACATTTCAACCTTCAAAAAAGATATTTAAAGGGATCTTTTCTACTAGTGCCATACTATCAATGAAGTAAAAAGATTAAATCTGCCGGGTATACAACATTTTTCTTTGTTTAATTCCACTATTTTGTCAGGTACAGATAGTGTCTTTTATTGAGTTCACAATGAAATGCTTTATGTGTTTGATGTATACAATGAGTTAGTACACACATAATGTTTGAAAATGGCAAGCTTCGTGAAGCTATTAAAATAAATATCTTGATTCATTTATCCACGGTGCGTTCGGTGCGTAACGTCTTTTCAGTATTAAATTAAAAAAGAATTAAATAAGGAGAATTATACTTACGTAAATATTTATAAGAAGGCATGTAAGGCATGGGAAATAATTTGGTAAATATCAACAGCGCAGTCGGCAAAATACTTGATCATTGATGAAACGGTGTATAGTCAAAAATATCCTCTGCTGTTTCGACCGTTTTGTCATCGATTACCATGTTTACCATGTTCTATGATTCTACATAAGTTAAATATGTCGAAAATTTCAGAGAAACATTTAAAATACAATGATAATGTTTACATAATAAAAGAGAGCGCAAATAAAATCGTTAAAGTACATCTAATATCATATCTTTGTAAACAGTGAAGGCCGTTACGCGTCTATGATCATATTTCGTTGAAATTCATATGGCCGCATGCTTGACAGAATAAAGAATATCATTTAGTATACATATGGAAAGTGTCTTGTTGTCGAATCATGCAGCCACATTGAATTAATCGTATCAAAAGATGACATCGGCTAATATTTCGTCAAAACGCGAGTAAATTACGGTTCAATGAATTTCAACAGGTATTTTCCAGCAATATTCTGTTCAACAAATGATAAAATTCTGATTATATCAGTTATCCGTTTTCGGTGATTAAAGGTTTGTTGGTATTTTAAGATTGAAAAAAGACTTTTGAAATGCATTTTAATTTTCCCGAAAAGTATAGGCCATTTTTACCAATTAGTGAACATAGCCTTTCAGCGCAATGCTTGTTCATTCTAATCATGAATACGCTTATAAATTATATATATAAATATATATATATATATAAATATATATAATATGACGAGCGTTAACACCTACGTATTTACGCGTATAGGCCTCAAAATAACGTCGCTGGAAATAAAATTGCATATTTATTATCTAAAGTAATTTAGAATATTCTGCTGCTTGAAAAAAACAACAACAACAACAACACACACACACACACACAACCACACCACAAACAAACAAAAAACGCGAAACGCATTATGGTTAATAACCCTATGATTTTCTGCAATACTGTACACGTTGGACATTTGCAATGGCGTAAAATGACATGACAGATTGCGGGATATTGCATGCTTATCATCACGTGGCTCGATATTTATGGAAAAGCATGATTACTAAGTTGTTTGACCTTACTTTCGCACACTGCCCTATCTATTGCTTTAAATATTTTATTTTCCTTGTTGGCAGCTGGGGTTATGTTTCGCTTTCAGTGACAGCTCATATATAAAATCTAAGGCACGTGCACTGATGATTCATTTCATTTTGTTTATTTTTGTCAAACGTCCAAGCAGCGACAGAATTAACATTTGTTGTATATGTATCTCCTATTTAACTCATTTGATCTGTTTTAGTACTTTAGTGCACCCCTCTCATTGGTTTCTGTTTAAATTTAACCCATCTATAGATATACATCTTAGCTGTCGTCCTAGTTTTACTTATTTGATGTCCGATTCTACAGCTGCAGTTTAGATTTATTTATGTGATCCGGTTCTACAGCTGCATTTTAGATTTATTTATGTGAAGTCCGGTTTTACACTGTAATTTTAGATTTATTTATGTGAAGCCTGGTTTTACACTGTAATTTTAGATTTATTTATGTGAAGTCCGTTTTAGATTTATTTATGTGAAATCCGGTTTTACACTGTTATTTTAGATTTATTTATGTGAAGTCCGTTTTAGATTTATTTATGTGAAATCCGGATTTACACTATTATTTTAGATTTATGTGAAGTCCGTTTTAGATTTATTTAAAATCTTACACTGTTATTTTAGATTTATTTATGTGAAGTCCGGTTTTACACTATAATTTTAGATTTACTTATGTGAAGTCTGGTTCTAATGTTATGGTCATAGCTATATTTTTGTGAAAGCCGGTTCTGGCTATGTGAGGTGCAGTCTTGAGGTCTTAGCTATTCTCACGTTAAGTTCAGTTCCACCGTTGTTGCCCTAGTTATACTCATGTGATGTCCGATTATACAGCCGTGATCCTTGTATTACTTATGTTAAGTCCAGTTCTACTGCCGTGTCCCTAGCCAAACTACTGTAATTCCGGTTTACGGATATGGACCTAGTTTTACTTATGTAAAGTCCGGTTCTATAGCTATTATCCCAACTATATTATTTATTATACTGCAGTGCTCCTATCAGTCATTACGTAAAAGGGACCGCCGTGGCCGAGCGGTTACAGTCGTGGACTGCAAATCTCTCAGCCCATCACCGCTGTGGGTTCAAATCCCGGTAGGGACTTCGGATTTTTCGTGTGAGGAAGCCTTCCACCTGGCTTGCGGTAGGTCGGTGATTCTACCCGGGTACCTCTGTGTACTCGGGGTCTTCCTCCACCTGTAATTAGCTGAACGTCGCTATATGATTGAAATATTATCACAGCGACGGTAAACCCCCAATACAACAACAACAACATTACGTAAAAACTGGTTCCAAAGGTATCCGGTACATTGCTGCCCATTTCAAATAAAGTCAATGATCTTATATATAAAAAGAAGGTAGGTAACTTCTTCCACTGAAAACGTACATCCTGTCGTTTCAATTGCCATACCTCCTTTAAAATTTGTATTTTCATAAATTGGTCTTATTTTGCGGGAAGGGATAAAATAAAGACAACCAGATACAAAAATCACCCCCTTGCCAAAGTAGTCACGCTACAAGAGTTCACGAAGTGGAAAACGCGATTGGTCGGAAGAGATCTGACCGACGGAATCTCGCCAGTCTCTCCTGTATAAACCAAGAATAACTTAAACTACAATTCACATGAATTGTATGGACAGATACTGATAAGAGAAACTAAAAATCAAAATGAATACTTGTTATTTCATTTTTCATCTTATGCAGCTTTTTTTTCTGCTTTTTTTAAAATTCATCCGACTCGAACTTGACCGATGATCAGTACGTTTAAACTGCGGATCTCTACAATTTCTGATGTTGTTTTGTTTTCGATTTAGTTACAAAATCTTCTCAAAACTATGGATATCAAGGCAAAGAAGTGTTCATTTTAGGTATATTTGATTCTTCCTTAAGAATCGTCTATACAATCAACACTTATATTGTGGCTTTAGTTTTTCTATAGTTTTACACGACGGGGAATATTTGAGAGATTCTGTCGGTTCAGATCTCTTCCGACCAATCGAACTGTTTGCAGCGCAATTCCTTTTGCAAGGGGGTGTTTTTTTTTGTACCTGATTGTCTATATTCATCCTTTCATCAATTTTATGAAAATCCACTAAATTTCAATGTAGTTAGGCACATGATGTACGTTTTCAGTGAAGACTTGACTATTTGAGTTTACCGTCGCTTCGACAGTATTTCAGTCGTATAGCGACGTCCAGCTAATTGCAGGTGAGGAAGACCCCGAATGCATTGAGGCATCCGGGTAGAACCACCAACCTACTGTAACCAGCTGGAAGGCTTCCTCACATGGAAATTCGAATGACCCTGTCGGGATTCGAACCCATGCAGTGAGTGTCTTGGCCACGGAGGTCCCATATTAAAATTATAATCATTTATGTTATACTTTTGCATCATATGAAAAGTACAAAAAATTAAATGGCAATTGTTCATTTTAATAATATTCCGGATAGAACCACCGACTACCGCAAGCCAGCTGGAAGGTTTCCCCACATGAAAACTCGAATGACCCTTGTCGGGATTTCGAACCCACGCAGTGAGGGGCTGAGTGAATGTTAAAGTCAGCGACTTTACCCTCTCGGCCACGGAGGCCCTTTTTCAGTGGAAAAAGTTACCTACCTTCTTATTATATTTAGGTTGTTGATTTTTTAATTTTTTTTAAAGCAGCAATTTTTCGGTCAAAATCAACGTACCGGATACCTTTGATCGGTTCTAAAGCTTTTGTTCTAGCTATAATTACGTGAAGTTCGGTATTACAACTTTGACACCAGCTGTAAATATGTGAGGCCCGGTTTTGTCGCTTTGGCCCTAGTTGTACTCAGGTGAAGTCGGTTCTACCGCTTTGGTTTTAGCTATACTTAAGTGACGCTGCCGCCAAAAGCTATATTTATATCCGGTTTCACAGCCATGGTTCTGCGATGCTTATTTGAAGAGCATGTTCCAAGCTGTTGTCCTAGCTTTATCTATGTGAAGCCAGGTTCTGAAGCTATGATTCTAGTTTTACTTAAGAGAATGAAGGTTCTTATTCTGTGGACATAGCTAAGTTTACATTGAAGTCCGTCCTATAGCTAACTCCCCGTGTGAAACAACAGAGATGTTAACTGTTTTTATAACCTTAGATTAAGTGATGTTTAATGTTTGTGCTTTGTTGTATTACATAAACTTTTTTTTGTCTCTCAAACCTGTTATCATTTCATTAATATCGCACTTCAAATTATGCTGTAAATCTTGCTGTGTATTAAAATTTTGTATATATTCATGTTATGTTCACTAGTTCATTTTCATAATTTTGTATTTTTCACTATAATACATGTATTTGATATGCACTCTTCATAAAAGTGAATAAAATATGATTCAATTGAATCCTTCCACTTGCCACAGGAAGTAGTGGAACAATGACGGTATTAAATCTTAGCCTTAATTTCAAATAAAGGAATTTCAAATATGTGTCAGATCCTATTATGTGTTAAATTGTCGTTATAGTTTTTTTTATTCAGCTATTTTTGCACTTAGAATATGTGATGGACATTTTAAACGGAGGGAAGATTGACAATGAGTTTCGAACCGCTAATTTATATTCTTTAAAATGAATTCCGAAGCTGAATATATCAATTAGTTGTAATTTTGTTGTCTTGGCTGTAATAAAACAGTCTTTTGACATTTGTAACACAAGAAGTCAGACTTCACTTTCATAATTTTCATATCTGGTTGCCAGCTTCTTAGTGTATTCATTATTCTTGCCATCATAATCATAATAATCACCACCATCATCGTTAAGACCATCATGGTCATCAATTTTATTATTAAACACATTAAGACCACTACCACAACCATCATCATTATCACCACTATCATCATCATCATCATCATCATCATCATCACCTCTTTCGTGGTAATTCCCTTTACCCAAAAATTTTCGCCACGATCAACACAGCCCCTGTCATCATTAACATAAATTTTAAAGTAGACTTTTACGTATTTATCTAGTCTTTAACTCTTTACATGATTCAAGACTAAGTTATACCATTGAAAAACAAAAAAAAAAGTTCCGAGAGACCATTCCCAGTCTCGGAGAAACTAAAAATAAAGAATCATTTAAAACCACATTATGAATGATCTAGTTTTTAACTGATTACATATGTCAGTCCTAAGACATTTATGAAGAAAGGGTAAAACAAATAATTCCTAGTCTCCAAGTAACACTATACACGCAGTCCTAGCTAGACCGGTTCTACAGCTGATGCTTTAGCTTTTAGTTATGTAAATTCCGGTTCTACAGCTGATGCTTTAGCTTTAGTTATGTAAATTCCGGTTCTACAGCTGATGCTTTAGCTATACTAATGTAATGTCCGGTTCTACCTCTGTGTCCAGAGGTAAACTATTGTGAGGTCCGGTTTATAGTTATGGACCTAGCTTTACTTATGCAACGCCCGTTTCTACTGCTATGATCCTAGCTTTACGTACAAGTTCAGGTCTAAAGTTGGATCCTAGCTATATGTAGTAGTAATAGTCCTAACTTTACTTTCGAGAACTTGAGTCCGGTTCTACAACTGTGATCTTAGCTAAACTTTTATGAGGTCCTTTTTCATTGAGAAATTACTATATGAAGTCCTGTTCTACAGCTGTTGTCATTGAGTTACTAATGTTATACCCGTTTCTACAGCTATGGTACTAGCAATACTTATGTGAAATCCGGTTCTACCATTCTGCCCTAGTTACTTCAGATTCTACAAATATATTCTTAGCTTAAGTTTTGTAAAGTCATACATATAAATTATAATTATCCTTCAAGGCAACAGTTGTGGAAATTATCTGATGGTATGTTACCTAAAAGAATCAATCATGTTTTAACTTGGAACCCTTTATCTTCAGCTGAACTGTTTAAATCTGAACTAACCAGTATTAACTGCAAAAAAACATTTTCGAACATGTTTCAAACTGTCATCTATTGTTTGTTCAAAAGCCATTTTAAGGTCAAAGGCTCATAATCCTCCTTTACATGTTCATGAAAACGTTAAAAAACTTAATTGCTTATTAATTAATGTTCAATATTCAGTATATATGTTAATTTTACCAAATTGTTAATGATGAATCAAAAAATTTGTGTTCAGGACCTTCACTTGCCCGTCCAGCATGAATTACACTCGGATGTTTTAAGTATCCTTAAATTTAAATGACGCGAGGTGAATAGCTTAATTTAAATGATGCGAGGTGAAGCTTAAATTTAAATGACGTTGAGTGAATATTTTTTTCTAAAAGTCTTCACAAGACATACCAAGTGACAATTATAAAAACGTATTAATTCAGGTTGTCCTGACTTCGTGAAGTGAACGTTTTCATAATGTACCGGAAATCAATTCTGGTAAAAAGACAATAAGTATTTTGGTAAAGTAAAAATAATCATTCTATTTTATTCTGTTTTCCAAGACCAAATTAAAAAGAAACACCTTCATTTAATTTGTTACCACCTGATAGGAAAAATGGTATATCATGATAACTTTCATTTAATTTCATTCATGTTTTGCTTGCTGAAAAAATAAGTGCAACTAACCGTACTTGAAACATTAAGTGAAACTGTCGGTGCCGGTTCCATAATGCGAGTCAGAAGGTTTAAAGCTCTATGAGTACGTGAATAAACAGTAATATGCTATCGTTTATAATCTTAAATTGTATTAATTTTGTATACATGTAATAAACAATACTAATAATTTAAAGTTGAAAGAACCTGTTTCTTGATTGACGTAAAATCAATTAAAACATATTTTTAAAAAAGCAAAAATAAAAAAAAAGGATCTAGATATAATCTTCCTCGTTTTATCGAAACCGAAGCGTTAATCGGAAACGTTTTAAAACTCCACGGAAGACGAAAATACCGAATGTGGTCGGAAAACGGTGAGTTTCGAGAAAAAAATGAGTTTCGAGTAGGAAATGTGAATTTCGAGTTAGACAATGTGAGTTTCGAGTCAGAAAAGTTGAGTTTCGAGTCAAGTAAAGTTGAGTTTTAAGTCAGAAAAAGTGTTTACGAGTATAATTGAAGATATGAATGTATTCGTGATTAACCATTTTCTCCCTCGATTTGAAGACTTTGCCGCCAATCGATTCCAGAGGTCTTTCACAGAGTAAGTAATCAAAATATTAATTACACCCATTGACAATACAATTTCGTGCCTGAAATAACTCTTTTAGTTGTTGAAATCCATCCTATTTTATTAGGCTGTAACAAGGAACAGAATGTTGAAACAGAATTGAGTCAGACTTCGAAATTTTAGTTATAAGCAAAAAAGTTTTTATGAAGCAAAGCGCCCTCTATCGGTAAAAAGGAAAAACAAAATTCATTAAGATTTCACCCTTAGGTACAAAGCAATGTAGCATATAGATCAATTTAGTACACAAGTCGCATGAGTCGAATATTCTTTTCTTAAATATCAAATTTGAAGCATGATACTGATTGTTCCAAAAAGGATCAAACTTTGGACTGCCGTAAAATGACTAAATCAGCCCGATCTTCAAAAACTACATATCACTGAAAGTCTTTCATGAACTAACACTTTGACCAAATACTCTCGATGAATATTCTTAGTTTTGGGGCTATTTGGAACGAATAAAAAAATCGTAAAATGCATTTTTTAACTTTGTAAATTGTGAGGCTCTTTGATCATAAAACTTACAACTTGTGAAAACATCAAAGAATGATAAAATAAATAAAAGTCAGGAGCGACAAAAAATAAAAAGTCATGTTTTTAAAAATTTTGAAAAATTAGTGAAGTTTGACCTCATACTGTGGACAAACCATACATACCCTAAATTCGCCACCCCATATATTTAGTGAGTTTATAGTTATAGTGAGCATAAAAACCGCATTTGAGTCAGACTTCACTTTCTGAGTTATAAGTAAAAGAGAAAATTTTCAAAGGTAAGCGCCCCCCTGGCGGCAAAATGAGAAACAAAAATGATTGAAATTTTACCAATAATTAACCTAGAAATGCAGCAAATAGTTCAATTAAGTATAATATATATATTTATGGGTAGAACATTCTTTTCTAAATGTCACAATTAGAGCTTTAAAACTGATTTACAATGTTTAAAAAGGATCAAATTTTGGACTGCCGTAAAAGAACCAATCCAAGCAGATCTTCAAAAACAAATATCATAGGAAAGAGCTCTTCAGGAACTTTCACTTTTGTCTATATACTCTTGATAAAATAGTTTTAGTTTTGGAGCTATTTTGGGCCTAAATTAACCTTCGCCATTCCCCACCCCAAACATTTTGTGCGTATATGTTTTTGTAAATTATATGGAGCAAACAAATTATTCTATCTAATCCAAAATAAAAATGGGCAGTTTTTTTTGTAGACCTACTCTCATTTGCACAATTTTCCTTTTTTGGAAGGTTCGAACATTCATCCTTCCGTAGTTTAAAAACTCTCAGTTACTTTTATCCATGAATTCCATTTTTTCCAACATGCAAAAAATGCAGTGCTCTTAATTTCAACTCGCAAATTCCCAGACTTACTTGCAAATAAATTCACTTTCATGGTAATTACTTACAATGAGCTTGTATATTATCAGGATCACTGTTTAATTAATTAATGTTTTTTTTTTTTTTTTTTTTTTTTTTTTGTTGTTGTTGTTTTGTTTTTTTAAGTGATATCTAATGCTGTTTGTCTGCAACTGCTTCACTAATGATGTATTTCAATATTTATACTGTTTTTTTTTTTTTTGCCGAAATCAGTATCAGCTTGACGCGTTTCTATTGGAAACCTGGACTAGTGTAAAATCCGGCTTCCGAGTCGATACTCACTTTAGATGCATAATTAGAAAATAAAGCGGTATTAACTATTAGTCAGTCTTCATTAGGGGAAATATTAAGGGTAAACAGCAGATGTTTGTCCACGTGTTGTGTACCGTTGTCGACAGACCAGACCCGCCTTTCATACAAGTCATACAACCGGTGTAAATTTTGCTTGTAATATCTAAAACAAACCAGGATTGTTTAGTTATGATGATGCTGTTTTATTGCCATTATCTCATTTAAACATTAAATAAATTGTTGAAGCCAAATTTCACTCACAAAAAAGTGCTAGTGGTTAAAAAATTTAACACGCGAACTTCATTTTCTTCTTGCATTTTTGCCGAAATGCGAGTGTAAATTTGAACTTGGAGTCAAAAATATAAGGCTTTTCATGAGGAACAGAATGCAAAAACCGCATTTGAATCGAACCACAAATTAAGTTAAATTAAGTTATAAGCCATTAATACATTTCATGCAAAACGCCCCCTTAGCGGGAAAAGCAAGACATAAATGGAAATCTCCTAAACGTTAGAATCATCTTCAAATACCTGATAAAAACTTATCAAAATTTCATAAATGTGTTTTTATTGATCATGGAGATTTGCCGTTTACAAAAAAAGGATTAAACAAAAATAAAACAGAAGAAGAACAATAGGTTTTCGCTCTGCGATGCTAAAACCTAAAAAAAAAAAAAAAAGAAGAAAAACAATAGGTTTTCGCACTGCTCAAAATTTTAACGTTTATGGCCTTATATAAATAACACAAAATTAAAACGAAATTGGTCAAACAATTTCGCCTAACGGCGAAGTTAAACTACGTCCAAATCAGAAAGAACGCTACGGGTAGAAAAAATACAGACTGGTTGCACGTCTAAAAACTGACTATTCAATTTAATAAGGAATTCCGATCAATTCAACGTTCTATATGTGAGACTACGACAAAATAATTGTTGAACAGAAACTGTGTGTATTGAAAAAAAATAACGCTTGAAAAATTGTATCTGAGAAATTTAGAGTGAACATAAAATGATAACAGACTAAATGTGTTAGTTCCTTTGAAAACAGGATCCTCAAAATTTCTATTAAAACCAAAAACAAACCCATTCAGCGAGACAAGCTATTATAAGTCGACAGAGAATTAGTGGGTGTGTGTGTGGTGTGTGTGTGTGTGAAAACATTCCTTAAATAAACATTAAGGTTTAACTATTCAAAAGGCCATTGTATACCAACTGCAACTTGTCTTTGTCGCTACAAAGGAGAACCAGACACGTAATCGCAAATTAGTGCCAGTCCAGTTGTCATCCACAAAGACCATTGTTCACACATCGCTCCTAAATCAATACCTCTTTTATTAAACAGAAAATATCTTTAAAAAAAGATATTCGGCGTAAAAGGAAAACAAAACTGAACTCCTACAATCTAATAATAGACTGTATTTCCGGGAACCCAGATGTATTCTCAAAATAGTGATCATGCAGTCTATTTATATACATTCTGTTACACACTGACATGGTTAAGTTTACTTATTACAAAAGGGGTCAAAGGTATGTTATTGTATATGAAGATTCATAATGTTTGTTGGTTAGATCCGTATGATAAAGTAAGACCCCCTAATTGATAGGAAAGTATGTGTTAATTATAAATATATGGGTTAACTTCCACCTCCTCCGCATACTACATGATCACAGGTTCAAGTGGGCGAGTCCACTTCTGCAGATTTGCAGGGGGATTTTGGTCTAAAAATAAACATCGAAATCGATTTTATACAGCTACGCCGAAAAATAATGAAATAGAGCCTCTATTTGTCAGGGCCAGGATTAAACTGCGTCGTTCCATTCATTTTGTAAACAAAGCCGCCATTTTGAGAAGAAATATGTATTTTTTTATTCATTACTGTTTGTAGGAATTGCATGATAACGAGATACATATATGAACACGCTACTAAACTTTCCGCTTTTATGGGTAATGCAACTTGAAAATCCATTTTGAAAAACAAAAGTTTAGCGAACTGAAAATTCGAAGTGGAAAAAGAATTTGCGAAACATTTGACAGGATACGACGCAGTTGAAGTTGCTGTATCCACTATTTTCACCCTTAAAACTGTATAAATACTCGTGTTTTGCTAAACTTAAATACCAAATAAATTATGAGACAAAGTCCCATTTGCAGCAGAAAACTGTTTTCGACAAAACAATGATTTTACAAAAGGTTAAACGCAGCTGTATTTAAATATGGTACGACGCATTTGTCTTTTTGTTGCTGCCTTTTCACCGGTTTCGTTTCGACAATAGGTGCATATTTCACCTGCCCTTTCAAAATAATTCAGTCATTCTATGATAATAAGGGTACGCGCAGTGTACATTATCCGTTTTTAGACACATGTCTTCTGTTTACATACACGCACATCTGTCCTGATTGTCTCTAATGTTAGTTTTTCATTAATCGAACTATTTCATTTGATTAGAGACATTAAATCTGTGAAGTTGAAGTATTCATTTTTCCTTTCAACTCTGTTTTGCGTTTTCAAAGTAAAAAGAAATAATTCATGTATTATGTTTCAAAATATCACCCATTTTAATAAGTAACTTACAAGTAAAATCATTGCTTATGTTTGATAAGAGCTGGATAAATTATTTCATATACTTTACTCTTAAAAATAGATAAATAAGAAACGGGTTTGAGTTTATTTTCAAAAGCTAATATTTAAATTTCGTTTTTATTAAGTTTTAACTATTTGTTAAAATCCTTGTGACTTCCCTTCATTTGAGCATATCTTAATTCATTAAAAGTTCTTAAACGTCCACAAACTCTTTTATTTTCACATGCAATATTGCAAAAGTTGCCATATTCATTCCTTGTTTTGCCATGAATATATTGTGTCGTTAAATTTATTGCAACACGTTTTTTATGTACCGTATACATGTAGCTTTTTGGATAATTTAATTTATTTCAAACTGTAAAAACGTATTAAAACTCTGTCATTGTCAGTTATAGTAGGTCTAAATCAAGTAAATTATCGCTACATCTTTGAATATTATTTTTAATTATACGAAACCAAAGTGCAAATTCTCCCATACTTAAATAGAAAAATACAGTCGGCACTCGTTATGTCGACTTCGTTTATGTCGATTTTTTACCTATGTCGATTTTTTTGCAAAGTCCCGATTTCTTTTTCTTCTTTATTAATATGATGTAGCATTCATATCTCGATTTTTATCTCGAATTTTTCGCTATCTCGATTTTTTTTTAAAACTGTCCGCAGTATGTATTTCACACCTTATTTCTAATTTTTATGTCGAAGTTACTTGCGTTTGCCGAGGTGCGATATCCCTGTTTGGTCACTGCTCACGCATAATCATTCCGCTTTGACAAAGCCGATCTTCTGTTAATTACTAATTAGCTAGACGTTGACAGATGGGGGGACAAAGCAGCTACTTTATGCTCCCTAAAAATTTCTTCAGAGAGCAAAATCAAGACGGCCAAGATGGCCCTACATCGCTCACCTGACAAATTTCGTTTTTCGTCTGTTCATATATTTCAATTTTGTAAACACAAGGGCTGGCAACTGTTGTCCTAACGTTCCAAAATACTAGAACTGACAACTGACATCTTTAAGTGATAAACATTCTGTTAAACAATGTACGGACTTTTTTAAGAATAAGGAGCAAGTACCATAGGACCGTGGATGCTACCCAAATTGTGCTTTGTCACTTGATTACCAGATATTTTAGGACATCTTTATGCAACTTCATATGTAATGTAAGATATCGAATATACAAAAAACATATAGCTTGTTTTGGCTACATTTTGAGTCATTGCCTGATAAAGCACATTTTGGGGAGCTCTGCAGGTTCTGCCAGCTCGTTATACCCACCAAACAAAAGTGGGTAGGTGTTAAAGATTGTAAAGAATCCCTGTCTGTCCATATACCTCGTCAAACAACTCCTCCTAATCGCCTGTATGGATTCAGTGAAGTATCAAGTGATAGTACATAATGTGAAGAAATGCATGAAGCAACTGTAGGGGAAATGATCCAGTTTAGATAAATTTAGATCAAGTTTTATTTGAAATATAATTAAAATTAATTTAACATTTGAATAGGGCAGTAAATGTTACGACTTGAACGTTGGCCGATATATGAGGTATGTACATATACGAAATGAATATCATCACTGAGGTTTGTGCTTTGATAATTAAATTTTGACTTATCAATTCTGAAGATTTATTAACGATTTTACTCAAATTTCATGATACCAGAGCGAGAGAAATGTTAAAAAATGCTTTTTTTGTCTCTTTAATGACGTCATAACCACGTGACTTAAGAAAAATCATTCAGAAAAATAGAATGTACATATGTAAATAGAAAATACAAAAAAATGGAATAATGACGCTTAATAATGGAAGATTTTAATACGCAAAATCATCATTATCATAAATATAAACTTATGTTAAAAAATAAGCTTTAAATCGTTTTTGTTTTCACTTTTATCTTCTTAAGATATTGAGAAAGCATAAATATGAATCCTATTTGATTACGCAACCGTTTACTATCATGCAGAAAAAAGCAGTTTAAGATAATACTATCCTCAATAATTTTTCTTACGTTATTCAATCGATTTTTATTTTTTTCATTCTTTATTTAAAATCTTTTTCTTTGTAAGCATATGACTTAACAAATATTCATTGCAATTTGTTCCATATAATTGAAGTTGTAAAAAAGAAAAAAATACTTTGAAATCCATAAATTTCATCCTTTAAATTGATGAGTTTTTACATTTGCAACAATAGATGGAAACAAAGGCGTAAGCAAGATCATGAAAAATAATTTCTTATTTTATGTAATTAACGTTATAAACGTCCTGAAAATTTTCAACAATCATTTGCTTTATATATTTGCTTATTTTTACAGATTTTAAAAAGAAAATGAAACTTCAAACCTTTAGAAAACATAAAAATCGAAAGGTAGATATACATGTATTTGTCATTTTCTTTCAGGTTTGCAGAAACCGTGATGGCAAATGCAATAAGTTTCCTATAGCTTTCTGGCTTTGTAATATTATACTAATTCATCCTAAAATGCAACTTATTACTAAAACATCATATCACAATTCAATTCAACACGGGCAGTCTTTCCTGCGAAAGAACAACCGAATCTTTCTCAAACCCAACCTAGGACTGCTTTCATTTCTTTCTTCAAATTAATAGATTTCATGAATTAGCATTATACAAAAATCAAAGCGCTGAAGGCACTGAAGCTGCAAATATGTTGGGAAACTTAGTTTTTCCTAATATTAACGTATATTTAAATAATAAACTCTTGTTTTATTTGAAGGCTAAAGAAATATAGGAAGGAGTAAAGTGACAAGTGCTAATCATCTAATGATTCATGTTAACGCAGCGTTAAAGCGGGGTTATTGGCATTGTGCGAAAAGTTGACTACCGTTTATTAAATTTACTGTGATAAACAAAAGAAATGAGACAATGCATACTCTAGCACTATCAGCGCTTTGATTTATACTAAGAGCGACTTCACAGTTTCTATTATTGGCCAACTGTATCTTTAGTAACTTTCGGATAGCAGCAGATATACACCTTATCAGCCATTCTATAGGCAACAAATAACCCCTGGAGATATATACGTTTTTTTTTTTTTATCGTAATTCAAGCTTTCAATATGGATCATTGACACATACATAAATAACCGAAACTGCATACCACCATCCAAATTCAGGCATGAGCCACCTTTGCCTTCGAAAGAAACTTACCCTCCGCGTGGTAAAGTGAGTTACGCAACATCCTAGAGAAAGTAGTTCTGTGCTTTTATACTACATTCAGTTATTGTGTCCCGTAAATATTATTGTTTACTCAATATTGAGTTTTTCACTACTTTGGCTGAATCTCAGCATATCTAATGTAGAACTCTGTTCAATCATTCGGTCATTCATACAAAATGAGAGGTTATTCTCGGTTTTCAATGTAGAGAAACGACCCTCAGAATGTAGGTACTATAGTTGTGAGTAAGATACGTCACACAACTAAAGATGAAATATGTCATGTTTGATGACGTAATCGCTTGAAATTTTGGACTTCTTGCGCATTTAAAGGTAAGGCAATATTACTTATTTAAAGTTAATATATCCAATCCTTTGATCTTTTTAATCTATTTTGCTACAAATCAATGTTGTCATTAGCAAGTGACACACATTTAAATTCCTTAAGGTATGCTTTAGATTGGCATCAACACTTATGACTCTGGAGCGCAAATACAAATGATTTTTTTTTTTTTTCAACGACGGCAAAATCACGGGACTAAAAGAAAACTATCTTTTTTTAAAGGACAAGTTCAGCTAACGTTCTATTAATCAAGAAAAACAATTCTTTCGAGACTGCAAACAGGTTTGTTTTCCCATTTTCAAGCAGGCAATTCCATCAAACATGAATTTCTGCCATGTTTTGATGACGTAGTGAACTTGAAATTTTCAAGACCTCATGAACGTACTAAGTTTCGACATTTTTAAAAGTTTAAGTTCATTGATTTTATTGGCAATTTTATATGATTTTTTTTCATTAATCTTGCTTTAGTATGCATGACGTCATAACCACGTGACAAAACAAACATTTCTTGCAGTATGCATCACTTCTTTTTTTGTCTCTTATCAATTCTGCAGATTTAATTAAGATTGATTCAAAATTCATGATACCAGAGCGAGAGAAATTTTTAAAAAAATGTTGTTTTTTTCTTTTTAAATGACGTCATAACCAGTGACTTAAGAGAAAATCATTCAGAAAAAAGAATGTAAACCTCTTGCCGATATACTGTCCAATTTTCATGCTTCATACGCAACAGAGGCTTTATAACATTAAAATGTATTTTAGACTAAAGTTCGAAACTCGTTGTCGCCATGAAATCTTAATCTTTTTCGAATTTGGAAATTTGAATGCCAAGGTGCACATCTACATCTTTTAAATACATCTTCTGTGAAAATATCATGATGATCAAACCAGAATTGAAGGCTCTAGAGCACGAACAAACTTTTGAAGCTGACGTCAAATTTGGCGTCATTTGACGTCATGAAAATTAAAAACAAAAGAATTTATAAATCTAAAATTTTTAATCGCTGCAATACAATTTTCAAAATGGTTGAGTCAAAAGTCATTTAACCAGAGCGAAAGAATTTTTAAAAATATTTTTTTGTCGTTTTTTATGACGTCATAAGCACGTAACTTAGAAGAAAATCCTTAAGGAAGTAGAAAGAAGACACTAGGCCGATATGCTGTCCAATTTTTATGCTTCTAACCCATAAGGTGGCCTTGTAAACATTAAAATATATTTTAGGACCTAAGTTTCGGATCTCGATTTTGCCATGAAATCTTTATCTTTTCGAATTTGGAAATTTGAATGCGAAGGTGTTCATCTACATTTTAAAACATCTTCTGTGAAAATATCAAGATGGTCGGATCAGAATTGAAGGCTCTAGAGCGCAAACAAACTTTTGAAGCTGACGTCAAATCTGACGTTATTGAAAATTGAAAACACTTGATTTTAAAAATTCATAATTTTGGCGAAGCATTTTAATTTTCACGTTGCTTGGCCATTGGCAACATATATGAATTAACTCTTGAATTAGTTGGTATAATATAATAAAAAACTAGATTTCATTCGTCTAAACGAATGATAGGGACTTTCTGTAACCTGTGTTAATGCAAAAAGCAGAGATAGAAGTTTCATGTAATGACTCACCTTGGTAGTAATTTCATGTCATGCTGATTAATTGACATTATATTATAAATAAGCGTTTAGTTACGAAGAAAAAAAAATAAGTAGCAGTGTAGTAGTATGCTTATGACGTCATATGACGTCACGACTCAAAATATATTAAGAAATTCTGCAGAACTGCAAACTGTGTAAGTTTCAACTTTCTATCTCATCCCGAAGTTCTTTAGCCCTAAAATGAAATTTTGGTCCTATGTTCGAATCTACTTCAGCCACAATACTTTGTTTTTCGGAATTAAGGTTAGCTGACAAAATATTCACACCAAAGTTTCAAGATGTACCATTTGTAAAAAATTTGAAAAAAAATCTGATCATAAATGGCGGCTGTAGAGCGCGAACACCATTTTTCACTATTTTTAGCTCTGACGTCACGTGAGTCATAGGGTGCTGAAAATGCTGTGGTTAAAAACGCATACTTTACTGCAATAACTCTGAAATTTTCATATTCTGAACAATTGGCATCATGTCGAAATCATTGCCCAAATTAAAATAAGTGATATGTTATACGTCCTCTGACGTCACGATTCAAAATATTTTGTAGAAATAATGCAGAACTGCAAACTGTGCAAGTTTCAACTTTCTTCTCATCCTGAAGCTCTTCAATCCTAAAATGAAATTTTCGGTCCTATGTTCGAATATTTACTTCAGCCACAGAACTTCGGTTTTTCGGAATTTCGGAAGCTGGCAGGATGTGTACACTTTTAGTTTCAAGGTGTACCATCTGTGAAAATTACAAGAAAATCCGACCATAAATGGCGGCAGTAGACGCGAACACCATTGTCAATATTTTTAGCCTCGACGTCACATGACGTCATAGTGATGAAGATGCTTTGTTCAAAAACGCATTACTTTACTGTCATAACTCTGAAATATTCATTATTCTGAACAACTGGCATCATGTCGAAATCATTGCCCTAAAATAAAAATTAAGAATATGCTATTGACGTCACATAACGTCATATGACGTCACGTCTCAAAATATATATAGAAATTTCTGCAGAACTGCAAACTGTGTAAGTTTCTAACTTTCTATCTCATCCTGAAGCTCTTTAATCCAAAAATGAAATTTTCGGTCCTATGTCGAATCTTATTTCAGCCACAAACTTCGGTCTTTCGGGATTTCGGTAAGCTGACAGGATATGCACACCTTAGTTTCAAGATGTACCATCTGTGGAAAATTTGAAACAATCCGACCATAAATACGGCTGAGAGCGCGAACACCATTTTTCATATTTTTAGCTCTGACGTCATGTGACGTCATAGGCTGCTAAAATCATTGAAATCAAAAGTTCCTCACGTGACTAATAACCCATAAAAATTTCATCGTCCTAGGACTTTGCAACATATTAAAATAAGCGTTTAGTTAGGAAGAAGAAAAAGAATAATAATAATAAAAAAATGACGTCACGTGACGTCATATGACGTTTATTTTCACATAATTGTTAGACACCCAGAGACCTACTAACTGACAAAATTTCAACTTTCTATCTCAAATAGGACAGTTTTTATAAGCATTTAAAAATTGACGTCCTTGGTTCGAATCTTGGATCCGCCATAGATACTTGGACTTTTCGAATTTTGAAAAACGGACACCGGTATACACAATAAGAACGTAATATACACATTCTGTGAAAATTTGATAAAAATCGGCCCATTAATAATGGCTCTGGACCGTGTACAAACTTTCGTAGTCAATTTTCAAATGTGACGTCATATGACGTCATAGGCTTCTGAAAGTCATTGAAATCGAAATTTCAGCATCTGAATCATGTGTCATTAAATTTTCATTGCCCTTCGACAATTTCAACATATAGAAATACCCTTGTTAATATTAGAAATACATTATCATATAATGACGTCACGTGACGTCATATGACGTATATTTTTACAAAATGTTTAAGACTCCCAGAGACCTATATACTGACCAAATATCACTTTTCTATCTCAAATAGGACCGATTTTATAAGCATTTAAAAATTTACGACCTTGGTTCGAATCTTGGATTCGCTATAGAACCATGGACTTTTCGAATTTTGAAAAACGGACACCGCGATGCACACCTAGAACTTAATATACACATTCTGTGAAAATTTGATGAAAATCGGTTCATAAACAATGGCTGCAGACCGCGTACAAACTTTTGTTGCATATTTCAAGTGTGACGTCATATGACGTCATAGTCATATGAAAATCATAGAAATCAAAATTTCAGCGTTTGAAGCATGTGTCATTAAATTTTCATTGCCCTTCGACAATTGCAACATATAGAAATATTCTTGTTAATATTAGAAATATTATCATATAATGAGTCACGTGCGTATAATTGTTGAAAGACCATAATACACTAGACCTAACATACACATTCTGTGAAATTTTGATGAAAATCGGTCCAGAAATAATGGCTGTAGACCGCGTACAAACTTTTTCACGTGACGTCAAGTCTGACGTTATATGACGTCATATGAATATACAATTCATTGCATCCGAAAGCTCATGGTTTGAAATATATGCCATAAAATTTTCATTGTTCTGAGTCAATGGCAACACCTTGAAATTAACACAAATATAAGAGGAAGAAAAAAAGAATAAGAAGAAGAAGAAGAAGAACTAGATTTCATTCGTTGATACGAATGATAGGACTTTCTGCTAACATTGAAAAATATAAAGATTAATTCCGTTAGAAAGAATATATATTAAATTCCCTACCTTTTACTTTTTTTTTTTCATATGGACTTCTCATGCATGAACTTTTTGAAATAAGCCATATTCCAAAAATAAACAAGTAACTGGTGTTGCAAGCAACACTGAGTCCCCATTAAATTCCCTACCTTTTACTTTTTTTTTTTTTTTGCCTACCGGTGAGGTGCATAATTTTCCATTACCACAGCAACCAGAATTTTTGGTCCAAGAAAAACAAGACTTTGGTTTAAAGTAATGTAAGGGAATATTTAAGTTATGTCCATTTAAGCAAGACTTACATGTAGAGTTGTTGTCTCTGCTGTGCCCACTATACAATTCATGCAAGCAAGACAGATGCAAGAAATAGAATTAATAATAGTTACCTTGCCTGATCCAAAATGTTTTTCTTTAGTCTTTAGTCTTGTTGATGAGAATGAGAACTTTCACTCTGCATCACCACCCTGACTATATACATGCCTTATAAAATTTATTATAAAGTTATCGCGGTCGCGTGATCCCATTTTTTGCCATATTTTCACTATTTCCGTTACCATAGCAACCACAATTTTAGTCAAAGAACAAAATTAAAATGATGTGCATAATCTACATATGCCATCTAGTCATATACCAAGTTTCATCAAGTTAGCTTGCTTAGTTATAAAGTTATCATGGGATCCCATTTTTGCCATATTTTCACTATTTCATTAACATAGCAACAACAATTTTAGTTGAAGAACAAAAATAAAACAACGTGCATAATCGACACATTGCCATCTATTCCAAGTAAGTTTCAACAAGTTGACTTGCATAATTATAAAGTTATCGCGGGATCCCATTTTTTGCCATATTTTCATTATTTCCGTTACCATAGCAACCACAAGTTTAGTCGAATAAAAAAAATAAAACAATGTGCATAATCTACACATTGCTATCTAGTCATAAACCAAGTTTCATCAAGTTAGCTTGCTTAGTTATTAAGTTTATCGCGGGATCCAGATTTGAGCGGACAGACAGACGGACGGACAGACGGAGGGCAAACCTATAGTCCTCTCCGGTGTGAACACCGGTAGGGGACTAATAAATCTTTATTTTGATAAAGCTTTCTTATAACTTGACCAATTTTACTATTCTAGGTACCAAAATAAATGGCCTGAAATTCCATTGTAGCATATTTGGGTCTAGTTTTATAGGTATTCAAAATATAAACAATTAAACTTAAACCTCTTAATTCTGCATATCTTTTTTTTTTTTTTCATTTACAGTCGCGGGAATGAAATAGTAAATGCTACCATGCAATAGAATCGTCGACGCGTGTAGCCTCGTGAGTAAAATTCAAATAACACTTGTACATACGATCGAGACGACTGTATTACACAAAGCACAGGGACTTGCTCCCATACACACACACACCACACACACCACACACACACACTGTACATACACTATCAACAAGGGTGGACATCTTTTCAGGGTCGACTCGCTTCAACTCCTTTTTTTTTCAAATCATTCATATAAAGCTATGAAGTTAACATACGGAATCACTCAAATAATATTTCTCTATCGAAATATACAAAATCGTCGTGAAATAATCCTCCTTTGTATGTTTATTTGTTTGAAATATATGCGAATCCGAGAAAAGGACAACAACCTGGACCAGCAGCGCAGTACATTTCGGGATGATTCGGATTTTTACGCTGCGAAATTGGTCAGCGATATTGCGATTATTTTCCCGCAATCTGTCAAACCGTTAAATTTAAATTATTAAGGGCTGACTATTCGGGCGTTGAAAGAAAAAAAAAAACCCAGGCAGTATGGAGAAATCAGCTGTTTCTTGGTAATTGTCTTGTTGTAAAATAAATTTTTAAAGACTTAGATATAAATTCACTTTTCTGTGAGTGTGTGTTTTTTTTAAAATTTAAATAAATATCACAGGGATTTGAAGTTCAGTAGAATTTAGTATTCCGTATATATAAAAAAAATATGTTTTGTATGTATGGAGTACTATTATTTTCGAATTTTATTTAAATTACTGAACTTCAAATCCCTGTGATATTTATTTCAATTTAAAAAACACACTCACAGACAAGTGAATTTATATCTAAGTCTTAAAAAAATTTATTTTAAAAACAAGAAATTACCAAGAAACAGCTGATTTCTCCATACTGCCTGGGGTTTTTTTTTTTTTCAACGCCCGAATAACAGCCCTTTAATAATTTAAATTAACGTTTGACAGATTGCGGGAAAATAAACGCATATCGCTGACCAATTTCGCAGCGTAAAAAACCGAATCATCCCGAAATGTACTGCGCTGCTGGTCCAGGTTGTTTGTCCTTTTCTCGGATTCGCATATATTTCAAACAAATAAAAAATTCAAAGGAGGATTATTTTCACGACAATTTTGTATATTTCGATAGAGAAATATATATTTGAGTGATTCCGTATGTTAACTTCATAGATTTATTTGAAAGATTTGAAAAAAACGGAGTTGAAGCGAGTCGACCCCTGAAAAGATGTCCACCCTTATTGATAGTGTATGTACAGTGTGTGTGTGTGTGGTGGTGTGTATGGGAGCAAGTCCTGTGGCCTAGGTCACACATTCAGGTTTTTACTGCCGTCCTTGATAGGACCATTCCCGATCAAAATGTGTCAAAAGTCTGATCAAGATCCTGTGATTCGTGGCTGGAAATTCAAACTTTTATTAAAATTTGTAAAAAACATTTATTTAATCACGACAACAATCAGATATTGTTCAGGAGGCGTCCGATCCAGCCGTTTCCAGCAGAATTCGTCCCGATTTTTCCTTCTCAATCCGATTCTGATCCGATACAGCAGAATTTGTCACGACATAGTCACGATTGTAATCCGACTAGACAAAATCGGCTGAGTTTCCCGAAAGTTACGGGACGCACCTAACTGTCAGGAGGGTTTGGCCGACCTCTCCGGACCATTCCCAATCCGTAGGACTCTGTTACGAACATATACAAATGCGTTCAGACAATGATAGGACATTGAGGATAGTAATCCGACTTTTTCGTTTTTGGGGTGTCGTAGCGCTGTCTATCTAAAAACGGGAGCCTTTAAATGGGAACTGTGTGAACCCCCCAATTACAGAAAATTTAGCTTGCAGCGTCTTGAACGGTTTGAATGTTTTTGATCATTTTTTTTAAAAAACGTCTACACTTATACCGCTCATGGTATCTCAAGTTTGGAAATTTAAAAATTTTTTTTGTACTATAACATATTTTTTCATTTAGGTTTCTTTTATAAAAAAATTTGGAATAAAAGCTTGTACAAATATATCGATAGATGCAACAAAAAAGTGGGGAAATTGCAATGTTTCAACAACGGTCAAAACCCCCTGTGAAAACGCTCAAAGGATTAGGGGTAACACAATGCAAAAAATGATTTTCCCATAAGTAAGTAAAAAAAAATTGATTTGAAAAACATTAAATCATTGTAAAACTTGTTTAATTTGTTTTTTTTTTTTTGGGTTTGTTCGGTTTAACGCCCCACCGACAGTATTTCAGCCCTTTGGAGAGGGTTGTCTACTTAATGCAGTTATAGGGCTCCCCACACTGCGTATCACGTCGTAGACATGTGGCGATACCCACACCCAGTCACATTATCCTGATGGGGGCCAAAAACCAGCCGAAAAACTCCCCTTTTATGCTAAGTGTAAAGGGCAAGGGAGCTATAACAGTACCATTTTTTACGATTTGGTAAAAAACCCCCACGACCCCCCGCTTGAGGCGGACGCTCAAAACATGGGCCCCCCGGGAAACGGTACCCCTTTTTAGTTTGTAATTTTCAATATGATATAAGAAAAATTTTTTTTTTTAAAATTTAGGGGGACTGATACATATCAAAAAACTTACATTTTCCAAAAAATGTTTTCAATTAAGGTAAAAGCGAAAGTAGGAATTTTATGAAATTCTTACAAATGGCTTTTTTTTTGAAATTTTTTAAAAAACTTCCTTATTTCTTGATAATTTTCCCCAAAACTCTGGGCCCCCAAAAATTAATCGTCTTAAAATTCTTACTTCTCACTTGCTTAATGAAAAAACTTTTTTCTAATGATTTTTAAAGATAAGTCGTAAAATTTGACAGCGGCAAAAATCGTTTAAATTCTTTTATTTTAAAAATTTTTCTTATTTTTGATGTTACTTCCTTTTTACTTTGATCAATTTCAAAATTTAAAGGGGACCAAAATAATCTTTTTTTAAATTCTCAAAAATTCTCATTCGCTAAATGTGTTGACTTATTTCATAGGGTTTTTAAGAATAAGCCTTGAAACTCTTACATAAGGGGAAAAAAAACGCTAAAAATTCTACATTTTTAAAAATTCTTATTTTTTATGTAACTTCCTTATACTTGGTAAATTTAAAAAACTTTAGGTCCCAAAAATAATGGGTCTTAAAATTCTCTACTTTTTCCCACCCTTTTTTCTTTAGGAATATTTTTAATATTTTTTGAGATACAAGCTTTTTAACCTCTTAAAAAATAAAAAAAATCCACAAAGTATTTTGCACAAATTTTCCCTTTTTTTCCCCCATTATCCATAATCTTAGGTCAATCATTAAACTTTAAGATCAAAAGAAAGGCCCAAAACATTGCTCTAAAAAAATTTATTCTTTCTATTTTCAAAAATCAAAGAATTTCGAGAAAAAAAAAACTTTTAAAAACAAAAGGGGGTTTCCCCAATTTTTTTTTTTCCGCCATAACTAACCCCCTTTTAACCCCATTTTTAAAACTAAATATAATTGAAAGGTCTTTTAAACTAAAAAATTTACGTTTTTTTTTTTTGTCTGATAGAATTTTTAAACCGTTTTTGAGTTTTTTAAGGGCCGGGAAAAAAAAACCGATAATTGATATATGACCTTGCCCTTTTGGGGAAATTTTGGGGAAAAACGGAAGTGACATGGCTCTATAGATTCTAATACTGCATTTCAGGGGCAAAATTTTCAAGTAAAATTTTTTTCAAAAATAAAACCTAATGGCTTTAAAAAACCCTTAAGTTTTAATTTCGAAAGTTTTAAAAAGGGGTTTTGACGTCATGTGACGTCAAATCGCGTTTATCTTTTCAGAATGTATAGAAGATCTAGAAAATAAAATTCCCCCCCCAAATTTTTAGCTTTCTTGATTTTCTGGAAGCGATTTTTTTTTCGCATTTTTAAATTTGACGTCATAGGTTCGAATTTTTGGATTTGCCATAAAAAAATTTTCCTTTTCGAATTTTGGGAAAAAAGGACCCCCGGGATGCACAATAGGCTAAATACCATTCTGTGAAATTTTGAGGAAAAAAAATCCAGAAATAATGGTGTAGACCGGTTTCAAACTTTTTCACCCGACGTCAAATCTGACGTTAAAGGGCGTTTATGAATATACAATTATTGCATCCGAAACTCTTTGGGTTTTAAATATATTTCCAAAAATTTTCATTGTTTGAGTAATGGCAAAAACCCCGAAATTAACACAAATATAAGAGGAAGGAAAAAAAAAATAAGAAGAAAAAGAAGGAAGCAGAAGAAAAATTTAAAAAAAAAAGTCAAACCCAAAATTTTCTTTCTGCCTGTAGGGAGAAAGTTCCCAAAAAAAAACAGTACAAAACCCCAAAATGACTTTCTGCCTGTAGGAGAAAGTCCTAACTGATTTCGTTTTTTCCCGAACAAAAAGATAGGGGGTTTTACTTTGTAAATCAGTTTAAAAAGAGATCCTTTAAAATTTTTTTTTGCATTTCTATGTTATCGTCCGATTTTTGCATGGTGTCATGTTCTAGCATATTTTAAAATTTTTCTTTACTCAAATATATTTTTAAAAAAATTTAGAGGGTGGGTCGAAAATTATTTTGGACCACATTCCCTTAAAAGGGTTTCTAATTTCGGCAATAAAAGGAAAAAATTTTCAAAAAAAAAACCCCCAAAAAATATTTTCTTTAAAAAAAATTGAAAAAAAACCGCCGTTATGAGATTGGGGGGATTTTAATTTAGAAAATTATGCCCCTTTTGAATTTTAAACATTTTGTTTAAAAGAAAACTAAATTTAATAAGTTTGGAATAGTTAGTGCACTGTTTACGGACAACTCCTGTTGTTTTTTTAAAAAATTTCTTTATTTTCAAAATTTCCCTTGGGGTTACTTACCCGCATATTTGGTTTTTTAATTATTAGTTGCTTTGACACTTATCCTCACTCCAATTGTATATCGGGTTTTATATGAAGCACTTTTAATCTTTCGTAGTCCCCAGAGCACGAAAAAAATTTTTATAAAAACCTTGGGCATAAATGTCCTTGGTCTTTCACCAAGGATGTTAAAATAAATTTAAACCCCTTCAGAACTCTTTTTTGCCTGGAAACCCAAACCAGAAATTTATTTAAAAAAACTTAAAAGTGTTTCTCCTCTAAAACTAAAAATGGTAAGAATTTAATGTCTTTTGGGGCAAATGGTCTATTTAGTGTTTCTTCCATAAGTTTAAAATAAAATTGATCCCTTAAAAATGAGCCCCCTAGGAGATCGGCTAATTTCCTCATAAAATTTTTTATATAAAAATTTTCCCAAAATTTTTCCTAAAGGGAAATTTTATATCATTTGACAGAAACGGTCACCTCTTTTTGGGTCTAAGAAAATTTTAGAAATACGATTAATTACTTAAAAAATGAGGGGTGTAGGGGCCCCGACCCATTTCCTTTTTTCCCCCATACAGAAAAATTTTAAAATACTTTTTTTTGTCAATCCCCAAAAAACAGAACTTTTATGTCATTTGGTACCCAAAAGGTCAACCCCAAAAAAAATGCTTACCCTAATTGCTTAAATAAAATTGGGTCCCTTGGAAAAAGAAACTTCTCTATATGAAAATTTTTAAATTCTTTTATTTTAAAAAATAGTTTAAAAAATGTGAATTTATAGATGGTTATATGTGTATAAAATTTAGGGGCAGTCAAATATAAAAATACTCTCCACTTTTAAAAAAAAAAAATGTTACATAAAAGGTATGTATCGCGGACATTTACCAAAAAACATTATTTTGCATTACAAACCCCAAAACAAAAAATATTCCATACAGATGTTCATTGTCGCCCCCAAAAATTTTTATTAGAAAATGGGAAAGGGCGCAAGGAAATGAAACCAAAAGTTTATAAGAAACCCAAACCCTCAATCCGTCGAAAACTTGATAATTAGGGGAGTCTTTTTTAGAAACCCCTTTTTTAACAAGTTTTTTTACTTCCATAAACTTTTTTCAGGTATTGGCTATATTTTACATACAAACAAAAAAAAGATGTAAGCAATTTGTGTAAAAACTGTCATCGAATTTTAACCCAGCCTTCAAAAAGTAAATTACACCGAAAGGCTTTCAAAGGATTATAAAATTAAAACTATATTGTCTCTACAGAATTTTATATCGTTTTTGAAATATACGATTAAAAGAAAAAATGTTGACCTTGACCCTTTTCTATTTTCCCGGGAAAAAGAAGTGATTAGTCACCAAAGAAGCTTATTTTGCAAATTTTTTGTTTAAAAGTTATTCAAAAACAGTCAAAAAGCAAACCCCCCCAAAGCTTAAAAACCAATTTTTAAAAATTTTTTTAAAAAAATTTAAAAATTTTAATATCTTGACATCAAAAGACATCACGTAACGTCAGTGTTCAAAAAATAGAAAATAGCTTCGGGGGACGGTAAAATTTCCAAATTTCATGTTTTTAAGCCCCCTGGAAGTTCCAAAAAGTTTTTAAAAACTTTTAGGTCCTAGGTTGAAACTTGTTTATTTCCATCACAAAATCTCTCAAAACAATAGATTTCAAGTCAGCACAAGTGTTCATTTCAGGTATATTTGTTTCTTTCATCAGTAAACTGTCCATACAATTCAACATTGATATTGTGGCTTTAGTTTTCTATAGTTTTTACACGGAAGAAATTGGCGAAAATTCTGTCGGTCAGATCTCCTCGACCAAACGTGTGTTTGAATTTCGAAATTTTTTAGGGTATTCCACAACAAGGGGGTATATTTTGTCCCTGTATGTCTTTATCTATCCCTTCCACACAAGATAAGACCCCAATTTTACACAGAGGGTCAAGATGGCCCTTAATTTGCTCACCTTTGAAAGATGATTGCTTAATAAATTAAGATGCTAGAATGTAAACAATGTGAAATCTTGCTTTTTTTAAAATGAAAGGGGCATAACTCCTAAAATTTGATAGCCAATATCAGATATAATTGAACCCGATTGCGAGCTTATGGCATAAATATTACCATAAAGTTTGAAGATGATTGCTTGAAAAAAAGAAGATGCTAGAGTGTAAACAAAGTGAAATCAGGCACTTTTTTTATTAAAGGGGCATAACTCCTGACCTTATTGACCAATCTCAGCTATCAGCCATAATCGAACTCAATAGAGACATTATGGTCATAAACATTGTCATAAAGTTTAAAGATTATTGCTTAAAAGATGAAAATGCTAAAGTGTAAACAAAGTGAAATCAGGCATTTTTTTATATTTAAAGTGGCATAACTCCTGACCTAATTGATCAATCTCAGCCATAATCAAACTCAATCGAGACTTAATAGTCATTAACATTGTCTTAATGTTTGAAGATGATTGCTCAAAAGATGAATATGCTAGTGAGTAAACAAAGTGAACTCTGGCATTTTTTTAATATTAAAAGGGGCATAACTCCTGACCTAATTGACCGATCTCAGCCATATTCGAACCCAATCGAGACGTTATGGTCATTAACATTGTCATTAAATTTGAATATGATTGCTCAAAAGTCGAAGATGCTAAAGTGTAAACAAAGTGAAATCTGGCATTTTTTTAATATTAAAAGGGGCATAACCCCTGACCTAATTGACTGATCTCAGCCATATTCGAACTCAATCGAGATATTATGGTAATAAACATTGTCTTAAAGTTTGAAGATGATTGTTTAAGAAATGAAGGGATGATAGAGTGTAAACAGTAATTGTTGCGACGCACCAGACGCACACCGCACGACGGACATCACGGGATCACAATAGCTCACTCTGAGCTTTGCTCAGGTGAGCTAAAAATCTATCAATAATCAAAGGAGTTACGGCAATTGAAACGACATAATGTACGATACGAATTTCAATGGGAAAAGATACTTTCCTTCTTATTATATATAAGATTTTTTTTTTTAAATCCGGGAGTTTTTCGATCAGATCAAACGTACCGGATACTTTTTGTTTTTCTCTATCAATCAGCATTAGCGTTTTTCTGGGCAGTGCTACAGGGGTTGACAAATCCACTACATTTATACGTTATGAACAGTGAAACCATTGCACCGTTCTAATGTAAAACAATGGGTTTAAAGCCCGATTTAGATCACACTTGGTCTATTTTATGATACTTATTATAAGCTGTGTCATGAAAAAAATCGTTTAAACAAAAAGGTAAAGGCAGGATTTTGAATGTCGGTTCAAAACTGTAGTGGTGCATTTCTCGATTATCTTTGCTATGATGGAGTAATTGAGACTATATATATTTAGGTTCCAAAATACAAACATGTTTTGTTTGAAATTATTTGGGTTAAAAGGAAAAAAAGTCTTTAAGTCTGTCTTTAGGTCAGAGACTACTAAATAGGTCGGGCTTCCCCTTAGTCAAGCAAAAAAGTACAGGGAATACGTGGCTAATGTTTACATAAAGGGATTTCTGATTGATTATTAATAAAATAAAATGTGAGTATTGTTTAATTTTCAAAATTAGAATATTCTTAACCCCAAAAACACATAAATAAACTGCTTATCTGACATTGTGTGATTTTGTGAGTGCAAATTGAGAATGTGTATTTTTTGACATATAGCGGGGAAATTAGTCCCAATATGGGGGTCACCATGTTTGGCAGTCTGTAGCTCAAGATTTCGGTGGTAATGCTATACATTGTTGGTGATTTTTAGAAAGCACTTGGATGGAACTTTCAAATCAGGGGTAGCTTAATGCTTAGACCTTATAATGTAGGCCAATGGACAACTATTTGGTAGTCTCTGACCTATAGCGTGTGTGAGTTGTTTTCCTTGCTGAATGTTTGTTGAGAACAATATTGATCATATCGTCATATTGCGCATTACATACACAAGGGAGACAAAACTGGGCGTGGTAGGTATTTCATAACAACGGGTGATTTATGGACTTGTCTACATTCTTACACAGTTGAAAGTAATGTGCATGTATGATATACATAGATTAATAATTATTTCAATTGGATATTTACGAGTATAAAGAAAGACGAGCCTAAAGAGTCCACAGCCTAAGGATTAAGGAAATTGACTTAAACTGTACATACATATGATCAACATGTGAACACGTGTTTGTGGAAAAAAGTGAAACCATCAGAGCCCTTTGATATAGTGCAAAAAGGTGATTTTTTATTTGCTGTGATTTGCCAATGAACAAAAATAAAATATGAAACCATCAGCGATTTTGGAGATATATATGTGAATCTGTATTTGTTGTGGTTTTCCAGTGGATTATTCGAGTAAGTGGAGCAGTGTTGGATTTAATTCAAAAGAACCAGCTCTACATATATGGATATATAACAATGGTAAGTATATTTTCAATTTGATGTCTTGAGTTAGGTCTTTACCCAGTGTTTGTGAAAGTACTCAGATGAATTCTCAAATCATTTGACCAAATAATATGCAATCGTAAGTACCCAACCGCGCAAAATTGAAAATGTGAAATAGTCTAGTTCTTATGTAATTATCTACTCACTTTGTGGGTGTGGCAAGTTAAAAATAATGCTGTCTACGAAGACTCTGCATTGATGAAAATATATATACTATATATATATCCTTTCAAGTTTCCATTTTTTCTAGATATGTCCGTTTCGTTAAAAGCTTTCACTTATATATACTCATTGACTTTCGCCTCATAAGATCTAAGTAATATGGATAAATTTAAAACGAAATGGCACATGATTTGCATAAAGTACATTTTATAATTGATCCATATTTCCTAGTATATAAATAAGCAATTTGATGACAATATAAGATTTGCGATTTCTTAGTTTCGTACATTATAAACTTTCAAAGTGTGGATTTAAGTTCATTTCATTACGGATTGATAGGTTTACGAAAATTTAACTGTTTTAAGAGAACGTTTAAACAGTTCTTCTATGTCAAACAGATCGAAACATTTATTTAATGTAACTCCTAGTTTTCAATGACATCAGCATAGGTATAAACTATAAAATGAAAAATATGGGTTTAATAATAAGATAGGATTGCCTGTACAAGTCCTGCTCCCTAGTCCATTCTACCCTTTAACCTCTTTTTTGCTCTTAAATTAATTATTACTTTCTTTTTCTAAAAATGATTAATCTATAAATAATTTGTATATTTCTCTTATTGTGATCATATGTCACTAGATGATTTCAGTTCACTTTTAAACCTACAAAGCTACTAGACAGACACTATTTCGTACATTTTTAAGTTTACCTACATGTTTGTGCAGTAAAATCTCCTTAAATTCCCCTTTTAAGGAAAAAAAAAAGACACGAAAA
>CM037788.1:8416851-8466851 GCA_021229015.1 Solen grandis | reverse complement strand
GCCACATCCAGGGTCGGACTTATCTAGAATCCAAGTTTGTACACGTCTGGGATCAGAATACCAGGCTGCATCCTGATCCCCTGTTTGTACTCATCCGGGATCCCAATTACTGTTAGCACACTTGTAAGTACATGCAATGTCTGATGAACAATGAACAGATGGCAACAATTCTTCATAGGCAATATTTCATTTTAAGAAAGACAGTTTGTTTAAATTGTTATTCTTTTTAATTAAGTTACTGTAGTTATTATCTTGCAAGCAATGGCGTGCATATATCAATTGAAACATGTTTAGATATACATGACGTAAATCATCACCATAATGAAAAAAGATAAGAGAAGGTCACAGAGAAAGAGAGAGAGAGAGAGAGAGATGAGAGAGATTTAACAACATATAAATCATATATTAGGCCTCTTTCCAATTTATAGGGAAAAAAACTGTCACTGCATATGTCAGTATGGGAGATATCAAGAAAGATGATAGCAATTTGTTCTCAGTAATATGAGTTTGGGGGCAAATTCAAAATTGGAGGTACATGGATGAAAGTCTGTTATGACCTTCAAGTAACCCATATAATACCTGCGACTGAGTGGTCCGAGTGTCTGCTCTGGAGCTTAAGAGGTTGTGGATTTGATCCTCGGCCACGACATACAAAGTCATGCCTGGTATGGCTCATTTTCTTGGCAAACTAGTACCAGGACTGGTTGGCCTGGCATCAAGAAAATATGAAAGTACAAGTATATCAAGAAAATGTGAAAAGTATAACTCAGTATGGTATCTATGGCATGATATTGCTATGTAGAAGCAATATGTCTGCCGCAAGTAGAAATTCAGGGCTATCCCAATTCACATGAAGCATGCTATGTACAAGTCAAATATATTAATTATGAGATGTAATCAGCATACTGAAAGATATCCTTCAATATTTTGCTATATTTGATGATACTATAATTTGAGAGGCGTTTTTTCATTTTTTTCAAACACTGCCTTGTTTTGATGAAACAAGCTGAATAAACAACAAATTAAAAGTTCATACTATTTCTTCCCTCGCCCCCCCCCCCCCCCTTTCATTTCTTAGTACACATACCCTAAATTAACGGCAAGGAGAGAAACTAGAAGAATCATTTACGTAAAAGACAATTGATGATTGCCATGAATCTTTCAATCACTCATCCATTATACATGATCATCTTTCAATCTCTAATAGCTGTAATAACCAGACCAGGATTAGAACCCGAGACCCTGTGCTCAGATTGGTGGTCCTAATTACCAACTGAACTTACTGATCTTACACATACCGCACCAATATTGGCTACTTACATTAACAAAAAGAAGGGCATGGGAGCCCACTTACTTTTGAAAATGGGGGTTACAATGCATTGCTGTTTTTCCATTCCAAATTCTGTAACCCTTCATAATTATAGAGGCCTTACATTTGAATATAACTATAAATGATAGATTTATGAATAGATTTATGGATAGATTCTGCAAATTCTTTTGCAGACAGAGAGACAGAGAGAGAGAGAGAGAGATGCATTAAGCTACGATTAGCGTTTGAAAATAACAGCAAGTAAAGTTTTAGAAAAAAAAATCAATTGATTGAAAAACAATCGATTTTCCTAGTTACATAAATTCATATGCAACAAAACAGATAGAGACAGGGGAGAGAGAAGAGGAAAGGCAGATAGATACATTAAAAAGTAAAAATAGGTTATTGTTTCGTTAATAAATAAGTAAATGTGTAGTTATTGCTCCTTTGAAAAAGCAAGTTGCAGCAGAATCTGTAGACGCTTTAAATATCTGTTTTTGTTTTTACCCCAATCACACTTTAATTAATCACACGAATAAATTCACGCAAATAACGCCATCATCTTCAGCAAAATCAATTATTATTTTGCATTCTAAGTTCAGGAGATAACAATAAACAACCACCCAATGTTTCTGAAAAATAAAGAAGGTATCGAGAAAAAACGATCGTTTTTCTCCGGTCGGACTGTTGAAATTCGATCGGAAATTTCCAACAACGGACAGGTATCGATCGATCTTTTCCCGGTCGGATCGAATTCCGATCGTAGATATTGATTTTTAAATCGCTGTATCATTTTTATTTATGGATGGATGTTCTTGAACATACTATGTTTTGAAACTGGAAACTATATAGATATTTATATATATTTTAGAATATACATGGGTTAATAGTGTATAGGCATTAGTGTCGCTTAAAGTTTATGGAAAAAACCGACGTTCAATAAATTCACCGATGCGGGTTCTATGTAATTTTTTATATATTTGTTCCATATACCGTATCTGTATTACATTTATTAAATCTCCACCATGGAGGAAATAAAGAGAAAGAGATAATATGCCAAGAGCTTAGAACCATTCTTTTGTTGAAGCCTGTTGTATATGGTATGTAGGTATGTGTGTATCTGTGTGTTAATGAATATCGTATATGTGTGTATGTCAATTTATGCAACAGTGACTCTCCCACCATTTCAGTTTTTGCCATGACTTAAAAAGTTTAGATAAAAGTGGATTAAGACACAAATAGACTTATATAATATGCAATATCTGATTTAGTATCAACTAAAATGAGCATCTCATAAGTATTACTCAGCTGTACCTCTATATTTTCATGTTGTACTTGACTTTGAGAGAAGTAAAAATGTTTTTGACTTTTTACTGTTATGATGCTTATACTGGAGCACTAGATTTCCCTTACATTCTCTGTCATTCTCTGTCTCAATATATCGTTTCAATCGAGGCATAGAATCCTCTTATTCGTTTTTGTGACAAATATAACAGTATAGATATATTGTTTATGTTTCTCTCTCTCTTTCTCTCTCTTGTATTTGTATGTTTCATTTCTTATGCTTAATTTACTGTATTTGTAATTTGTAATCGCCTATATTGATGCGGAAATTGAAAATCAACATACATGTATACAGTGAAAAATGTGAAGAAGAAAATATATTGTAAATTGAATTAAATAATGACGGACAAATTCATCATTTTGTGAAAGCTTCTGCAGTTTCTTGACATTAAACCTAGCGTAGTTGGGCATTTGACAAATTTAACTGCAATATACAACATTTACATAACCGACAGGATGTGTTTGAGATTGTTAAAAAGACGAATGACAAAAAGAACATTAAAATTTACAAAAGTAACAACTCAAACACAAGACAAACATATAAATCCACAAGAGTAACTGTAAACTGAACAGAACAAAATAATTTCTTCATATCAACTGCAAACGGCAGATTTGTCAGAGTACAGGTAAAACTATAAATTGTCTCGATAATTCAACTTGAATCGGTCGAAATAAAACAAAATAATGTTCTACTCTCCCTTCTTAATGTTTGTGAAGTCTTGTTTCGTGATAAATAAACTCTACAAATGTAGGCTACATTAAACGGTAAAACGCTATTTTCGTACAAGGCAACTTCTGCGAAATCGGTTTGAAATATAATACGGTATCCCGAAGCAGGTGCTTGCGGTACCACGTGACTCGTTCCGCAACATAGCATTTTTACCAGCCTATTAAGTTATCTCATGCGGGAAGAGTGAATTTGATCAGGCATGTGACGGCATATGAAAATAGAAAATCTAAATATAGGTTTTATAATTCTAAATATATATGTGACTGGGAAACCACTATTTCTTTACAATCATGGATGGTGGCATTTGGTGATCATGCGTCTGTAGATGGGTATTGATAAACGTAATACTAATATGGTTAAAAGTCAAATTCTTAGTCAATGACCATATGTGATCAAGCTGCTTCAAGACATCTTAGGCGTTCAATACCCACTCTATGTTTTTACTTACTCTGATTGCCCAGAGGGGATGAAAGTTTTGAACAGACCAACAAATGTTAAATATATATACTTTGCGAAGTATGCCGACGAACTAGATCTACATAAATACGCACGCAATGATACGGATGAATTTTTCAATATTTTTTGTACTCAGAACTGCGTTATATGACTAACACTAATAAGGTCAAAGATCATATTTATTCCATTTTGACTGCAATTGTTTTTTTAAAATTACTATACGATAACTATATCACTATAAACAATACGATTCTCAAGCTGCTACCCGTTCTTTTTCAGTACTTACATTGTCCTGGTCAAACATAATACTTATTGTCCTTGCAGCGATGCAGCGCTAATTGATATGCCCCAAGTACCTGCCTAGCCAATAATACCTGTTTTGGGTATTGCCCAACACTAAACACTCTCAGGTACATTCGCGCAACAATCTATAAATAGATACCTTGACACATTGTGTGCGTTATGTAGGTTATCACGGAATAATACACACACTTGCATTTTACGTGACAACCAGTACCAAAAATAGCATGTCGAGCCCATCGGCTCATTGGTGGCACTAGCTGGATTTAACCTTACGGATGATGTAACTGTCTTAATCGAGTCGTTTAAGTTTATATATAGTTTATCGGAAAGTGTTTGCTTTTATCGCCTTTACCTGGTTTAAAGATAGTGGATGGAGTAAATTTACACACAGGTATGTCTCAATTAATAGTTCCTTTCTCATTTCTCTGTACTACCATGTGAGAAAGTTCAGACGACAAAAGAGGTATCTGACAAACTTAAATCTACTTTTGTTTTGAATGACAAGTTCAAGCCGAAAAGTTTCATATGATAATTAACATTATTCAAATATGAAAAAGACAACAACAACATGTTTGTCACACCGGCACGAACATTTGAGGTCATCAAGTTCATAAAATCCGTAAATATCATGATCGGCTTACAAGTGTCAAATTGTTCATTTTTCATAGTCAATTAGGTATTGGGCCAAAATGCAAATTTACAAAACAGAAATGTCATTCTGTTTAATCGTGCATGACTATTCATGTAAAATCTCTATAAATTCTGTATATAAGAAAAAAAACTATTTATATTTATCACTCAATCTATCTCACCACTGTATATACATTGGTAGTATACACTTTAATAGTATACAAATACAAATCATTATTATGCAAGTTATTGATTCAAAATTAACGTGCGCTTGCGATGTATTATAATGTGAAATTTAGAAACATAGATACTGTAGTAAATTCATGCAGCTAGATCTGTTTTAAGATTTACACATATGTTCTGCCCAGTAACAAGATAAGAAGATGGAATGTTTAGCTAAGAGTAAAGCCATTGCGATTTTTACATTATAATTATAACGGGACATGCATATGTTCGAAGAGACATACCCCAAAGACTGACTCATTTAAAGTGGCGAGTGACGTAGTTCTACGTAGGCCTTATTTTCCACCAGTTGTCGCAGATGCATATATAGGCATTCCACATTTAGTCATTGACCCATGGTTGTGCAGACTGATGAAGGAGTAAGTGTAATAAAACACCATAGTGCCATATTAGAAAAATAATTCATGCAAGTAAGTAGTCGCAGCTAAATCCTCGAATAGGTCTGATTTTCAATGAAATCTAACATATTCATTTGACCTTTAGAAATTTATATTAGAATGTCATATCTTTTATCTCTAAGTATAGATAAACTAAAAATTGAAATTAGTAGGGAATCTCCGACTTATACATTTGCACTGCTCATAAACATCAGTTCGGTTTTTAATCCAAGTAATAAACTTTCTTTTCTGTCTGATTTTTGTCCAAACTCAAACTTTATAAAGTAACATGAAAACGGTTCAACAAACAGTGTGACCGGATACATCGATAACAATTCATCTGAAAATATACCGTCTGTAGGTATCGTTAACACATTCGCACACTATCTAAAGATCGGAACTTACACGGAGATGGAGACGTTATAAGACACAATCTGATTGCGATGTCAGTACTGTGGGTGGGGGGTGCATTCTGAAGGCTATCGCGCGGCAATGATTTCACACACATCCATAGATAGGCAAATATTACTATCAAATGCCTTGAAACTGGGGGTTATGGGCTCGAATCCCAGTAGCTGTTAAACTTTTTCTATCTGTTCTACTTGTTGGTCATTATATCTGCATGTAAGTCTTAAAAAAGTGTAGGAGAGAAAGAGAGAGAGAGGGAGAGTGAGAGAGAGAGAGCAATGTGATGTGTTTATTGTGCCTATTGTTATTTTTAGGAAAATGTGTCAAGATTTTTCTTTAATACAAAGAAATAGACATACACTGTAAAAACATTTAAACAGCCTGTCGGGCTTTAATCTACATCTTCAAGCGCTTAATTGTTAAATACACAGTGTAAAGCTGAAAGCGTCTAACTGATTCAGATTAAAGCAGTCACAGTCACTTAGTGATATTGCCAGATGACAGCGGATGCTCTATAAGTAGGGGGTCTCGGAAACTGCAGGGGCCTGGTGAATTTGGTATGATCCATTATCCTGACACTTGGATATGCTAAGTGATAAGTAACAAACATTTACAACTGTTCTCTTAACAACGTTTTTTTTTTTTCAATTCAAGGACTAATGCTGCAGTGGTACATCAAATGGTCGTCGCGTGACAAATACAATACACCATGTATATAGTTCTTTGTCACGCACCCTGTCTTCAGTCACGGGGAGTGTTTCGATATTGGGAACATGCAGAGGGTCGTATGAACCAAGTGTACACACAGAATAGATTGGACAGCTGCTTACAGGAGATCTACATGAAATAAACTTTTTACCATTTTGAATTTTCGTTTATCGGATCATTAAATTCACTCATGTAAGTACAGTAAGAACTTATACATTACAACATATTATTTTACGTCAATTATATATGTTGCCGGAATATCATTGTGTTATTTTATTTATTTATTTATTTATTTATTTATTTATTTTTATTTTTTTTTGCTCTCTGTTCTAAATTTTTATCTTTCAGTGACTCGTAAGTAATGCAATTCAGATTTGAGTAATTTGAATAATCATATTTGATTTTATCTAGTTCTTGCAATTGTTTGAATTATTTGCTATATGTCACATAAGTTATTAGCTGAAACTTAACAGAGAGAGAGAGAGCATTTGGAATGCATTCGTGTCATATATACATCACATTCATCTGTGGGCCTGCATATATATAAGAATGTAATTGCATCCGATGTTGATCATGTTTATCTGTATCCAACAATTCAAACAGTTTGCATTTCACTGTCGCTGCCCTTATATCGAACATCTTCTTAAGTCGAATTTCATACCAGGAAACACATAGGTTTCTCTTGTTTTCATTTCAGATGGAGATAAAATGGCTCCTTGATATCAGTATAAAACACAATTTTGAAGTATTTTGGACTATTTAAACAGTTGAAATGTTGTCAAAATGGACGCGTTCTTTTTTTCCATGGAAAACCTTGTAAATAATATGGCATAGTATGGAAATGTCAAAAAGATGATCTCAATAAATCAGAATGTCTGTCCTTGAACAGAATGACCATGATGATGTTTGTGTTCAGTAATTTAGCAGCGTCAAGTAACTTAAAAGTGGATAAAGACCCAGAGAGCTAAACAAACTAACAAAAGCCGAGTGTCCAGACCGAAACTCGAACCCACTACTTTGAAGCGCTAAGTAAATAAGTTAACAGCATTTAAGATACTTTTTGGCCTTCATGAAAAGTCTGAGTGAATGCTAGGCTTAGGTCAATCGTACCTGATGATTTGTCATTTGAAAATAACTAAATAACAAACATAATTTGGCCAAATTTAAAATGGTGCTCATCTAAGCGTGGCCCCGTGACAGACCTGAATTATAGATATAACTTAAAGTAAATAGACACGGATAGGAATACATCCATGACGTTACCCATATAGTTTAATAGTTGTTTCCCTTGCTATGTTTGTTTACCATAGTTCTGGAACATTCCATTCCGGAAATGCGGTTCTGTGAGAGAAGTACAGAGGGCTGTTTCGAGGTGATTTTGTGCGAGAAAGATAACAATTAGGGTCATAACATATATTGAAGGGGTATTGTGAAGTTGCATCTTCGAGCGCTTTTATTCACTTATGGATTTTTTTTTCAGAGAAACTGTATCAAACCCACAGCAATTCAAAAGGAAACCGGAAGTACATCGAAGTGATTTCACCAGGCATCATGTTCAATTGGATTAAATTTTGTGAATTATTGTGATTGTGAAAATTCAAATGCGCAGGGATTTAAAAATATGGATTGCAACACTTAGAATGGATCGTATATTAAGGTAAATTATATTCATTCATAGATCATTTTACGTGTCCTGGCTTAGTCCATTTTTCAAGAATAGGGATTTGCCATCGAAATCAATGGTTGGTATTGAATGTCATTTAAGATACCCATGTTTAAAATTACGTGTCCTGGCTTAGTTAATAAAAGAATATTAGGAACAACTTATATGTATATATTCCGTATGTAACTTATATATGTACACTGAAAATATACCTGTTACATAGAAAAATAAACGAAAACGCGTTGATGTTTACTTTTAGTTTGCAGTAAAATATAATTCATTTAATTTGTAAGTTTTTAGAAATAGACCATAACCATATGATAATGTACTGCGCATGTCTGGACAAAAACCTATATTTAGACAGACATTGTTGTAAATGCATATGCAGTATGACTGTCCTCACCTGAGTTGATATATCAGTAGCAAAAGAAATAAGACATTGATTAAAATATATTTATTGAAATAAATAAAATCCCTAATGTTTTGATCTCTTTAGACATAGATTATTACTGTATAACGATTATATCATGGTATATCTTTCAGACTGACACAAAAAAAAAAAACGTAATATATTCAAATATCTGATAACCTGATTTGAAATGATTTTTTGTACAATAACTGTAATTTCCTTAAAAAATTAATAATGTTTGAAACTAATTATCGGTGTTTCATCTGCAGCAATTTGAATGGTATGTCAAAATATTTACATTGCTCTATTGAAAAGAATTTAAAGGACGGATGTTTATGCGTAACAAATCTGACTACCATTATTAAGACTACTGTTGTAATGTTGTAACGCGCCCTTTCATGCGTGACATGAAGAGGTCACATTAACCAAGTGTATAGATCTACTTAGACAAGTGATTACGATATATGAACTCAACGATTAACTATATTGAATTTTTATTTTCAGATAAAGCTAGATCTAATTTATTAAATATTAAAGTTGTTCTTGATTTATGTTGCTAAAATATCATGTTTTTCTCACTTATGACAATCATATTTGGACAAATCTTAAAATGATTCCCATCTAAAGTGTGGCCCTGAGACAGATCTGTATTAAAGCTATTGTTTCCGATACATGGACACGGATAGAAATACATTCATGGCCTTATCCTTATAGTTTAGGAGTTGTGTCCCTAGCTATGTAAGTTCTGGTACATTCCATACAGGAAATGCATTCCGCTGAATCGGTGTGATTTTTTTTCTCGAGAAATTACATTTGCAGAAATATAGTGATCTTGAATTTGAAAGGACTCTTATTTATTTATTTATGAATTTATTTTTCAGGGGATACGTTATCAACTGGTGATCCGACGTGCAAATGGTCTTTAAAATTCTACCGGAATTTCGTCAGTTTTCCTACTCAAATGGATTGGAATTGTGTGATTTATCGTGATTGTGAAAATTCAAATTAGTTTGGATCTAAAACAAATGGATTAAAATACTCATAATATATGGCTTATTATCAAAGGTAAGTTTTGTTTCATTTCTCGATCTTTTTACAGGTGTCCTGGGTGAGTCCATTTTTTCAAAATAAAAATATCATCGAACCATTTAAGCTTGGAGGCTAAAGTGACTATTGTTCATGTCAAATCTATGATTTCTTAATGTAATCATAATAAAATAACAGTGGTTATTTTCATGAAATGGAAACAACCTAAGAACTCGATTTTTAGATCATCTATGCCAAATTCATGATCGAACATATACACAAATAAATGATATTTAAACACTTCTAGATGTATATATTTCGTATGTAAAACCTATACACGTTTAAACATTAAAATTTGAGGTCGACTTTTGATTTCAATTTAAACATTTATCGTAGATTTTTAACTTAATTGTAATTTTAAATTATTTTGAAATAGACCATAGCCTGATGAGCATGTACTGCGCATGCTCGTATATACACCTGCATTAGTATTGAAGCAGTTGTAGTAAACAAGTCTCTGGTTTTATATTTTCATATGGATTTCTATATCAATCGCAAAAAATAAAATGTAAATCGATTGAAATATGTAAGTGAATAAAAACCTAAATATTTGTTTTGTCAGACAGTTATAATAATTATTACTTCTACCATGATAAAGCTTTTACACTGGCATTATGTCACAACATAATTATGATCTGCACCTAATATACTTGCTTTTAGATCTATTTTTACAAAACATTTTATTTTGACAAAAATTTATTTACTTAACCATAAAAATGTTTATTAATATTTTATCCACAGCTACGGTACTGTGAGCTTTTAGATCATTTAGCCATTCATTGGTGGAAGTTATTTCATTTAGTGAAAGTTAATTTCAGGGGCGTTATTTATAGGTTAACCAGAAATGTCTTATTTGTGTTTAAAAAAAAAGCAAGAAAAAGAAAAGGTTATTGTTGTTTCATTAGCGTCTCGACTTTTTTTGCAAACAGTACATTTTGTAAAATATAAATTGATTATAAATTTCCTTGAATAATATATACCACGACCCTATGCCTATCGTTCGGACAAAACGTTGAATAAATAATCTTAACCCATATAGTCCTTCTGTAGGAACATTGAAATATCAACCGTCCAATTCCAGAAAATTGATATAAAGGATTTTCAGATAATAATACATGGCCTACTGTAAATATAAACAGCATTTATCACGTCCAATACTGCAAGTTGTCCCAGCAATATGAAACTACTATAGAAATAAACCGCACGCTATTGGTTCTAGTATGTGAAAGACCCAGGCTACTCTACATTTTGAGCGTCAAATACTGCAAGGTTTTTAAAGCGTGCACAATGGCGGTCTTATTTAATTTTTTTCCCATATAGAGATCACGTTGTCAGAATATGTCTATTGAAAACAAAATATTCGCAAACAAGCGTATTGTTCTGATCGTGTTTTTCATGAACGTCGTTGTTTTAATTGCAATCTTAATAACGGTCATTGTGGCTGTGCCAGACCTGTCGGATTTCATCAACACAAAGCAAGTGTGCCTTCCATCGCAGGAAGGTTCGAGTCTTGTGTGTGGATCACCCCAGGATATACTGCCGGAGTATCTCACAGAAGTACGTACGCTTCATTTATACCATAATTTCGGTTGCATGTGCTTGTAGCATTAAACGCTTTATATATGTGAAGCGATATGGATCAAATTGCCTGATATTCGGTCATATCGTATTCTGTTCTAGCATCAAATTGTTAAAAGAACCAACAAGTTAATGAAGAGATTTTGTAGTTTATGATTGCCGAATATTTTATAATTACTTCGGTTTGTCCGGCAGAGCAAACTCAAGACACCCCCGCCGTGAGTAAGGTTTATTTAGGCAAGGAAGAAATTGAAAGAAAAAACTTTGGCAAAACTTTGGGCTTTTTCAACCTCAAAAATCATATAAAAGGAAATTGAATTTGGCGGAAATTGTTTAAATTTATTTTTAAAGTATGTCATTTTATTTGATAACGATTGTATATCAATATGAATTAACCAACCAAAATGCAGGTAACTGAATGCGTCCATGACGAATGCCATTTGCCCAATCAAATGAATGTTTTAAACAGTTGGCTTTAAATTTTCCCATGTAAATTAAATACTCGTTTTAATATGTTAACGATGAGATCATTCATACAAATATTGTCAGTTTTTATTCATCTATAATTGAATTAACTGATTGTTTGGTTCATAAAGTTATTAATACATTCATTGATATATGTTATGTACACAAGTTTATGGATTGGGCGTACAATTAGACATCATAGGAAGGATTAATAATTTCTGTATTATAAATGAATAATTAATTTTATTGAGGGCGGACTCCAAATATTAGAATACGTCCAATAAGTCAAACATCAAATATGATGATGAAATGCTAGAACTTCTTCAAATGAAATTCGAATGTCCCTGCCGGGATTCGAATCAACGAGATGAGGGTCTGAGTGAGTGATAAGGTCAGCGACTTTACCACGGAGGCCCCATATGTCGTTGTGAGGGAGCTTTACAAGATGTATAATGAATTTCTTATTTTTGGTCATTTGAATAATTTTTCTATGAATTGAAATATGATGTCGACATTCAAATATATTTTAATGTCCAGAAATTGCAAACTTATTGTAAATTCGCCTGTCAAATCATATCCTCGTTACTCTATGATCTATAGACGACTGTTGCTGCAATCGAATCTGACCCAACAGACCTTCAGAGATACATTTATTTTGTTGCACATAATTAATAAGGTTCCTGGAAAATGTAATTATAACATTGGAAAACGTGTTTGTCATATTCTTATCGCATTTATTGGTGAAATGCAGAAATACATTAAAAATATCGTTATCCCCCCTCCGCGAGCCCAACAAAGGGACAATTTGGAACTCCACGTCGGGCCTGCAACTCAAAAAATAAAGGCCCTGATAATAATGGAATAGCATAGGTAGATAGATTTTTGGACATGACTTCATAGTTTTAAAATACTGATATCAATCTATTACAGAGGTTGGATAATGCGTATGAAAAGTTAAAAAAGAAGAAAGAAAAAGAAGACAATGGTAAATACTTTACTGCTCATATGTATTGAACTTATTTTTTTCTGCAAATTAATTTCCCTATTATACCAGCGATTTTTTCCTTCTTTGAACGGGTCCTGTAAAAGGATCCTTTCCTAATGCCCACAGGACCCGTTCCCAATTGTAAAAGGACCCAATTAAAAAGAAGTGATAAATTTCCCTTTTCTTAATGATAAAATCATAAAATATATCAAATTCAACAACTTAACATTGTTGCAAGGTTAAGAAGAAACTTAAACTAGTATCTCAGCATAGTAAAATAACCTGTTTAAGGCTTTGCAAATGAAAAACCACTTTCCAAATCTCATGATTTGCGATTCTTTTTTTCCCTATCAACTTATTTTTGCTATTCAAAAACTCCCAATTTGAAAGGTACAGGACCCGTTCCCAATAGGCTGAAAAAATCACCGTATACATATTTTCATGTTTAATGAACTTCCCTGATCAATCTGAATCGTACTTTTCTCTTAGTGTGTACAGGAAAACTTTAAAAAACAAATATAACATATATTTAGATCGTATAACTAAGGGAAGTTTTTAAATAACAGTATGTTTTAATATCAGGAAATCGAATACGATATTGCAATATTACTTCTATAATGTATACCATTTTATTTGCTTTTAGAAATGTCCATCGAGCTGAAGCATTACTTATACAAAATTTATTTCGCGGCTAAACCAGCTGCTAGATACTCAGCAAATATCAAGGCTGAAATCCCTGAAAAACAAGGTGAGCTTAAAAATACATAAACTTGGACTTTGGTCCTATATTGATGACCTGTGCAGAACGAATGATATAGCAATTATAAAGTCCAGTATGTATGTTTTAAACGTCTACTTTTAACTGAGAAAAGGGTTGAGATGGAGACTTGACGACTATTTGAGTTTACCGTCGCTTCGCCAGTATTTCAGTCAGCTAATTACAGGTGGAGGAAGACCCCGAATGCACGGAGGCATCCGGGTAGAACCACCGACCTACCGCAAGCCAGCTGGAAGGCTTCCTCACATGAAAATCCGAATGACCCTGCCGGGATTCGAACTCACGCGGTGAGGGGCTGAGTGGGTGTTAAAATCAGCGACTTTACCCTCTCGGCCACGGAGGTTCGTTGAGATGGAGACCCAAGCTACATGTTTTGTTGTATGTCATTGAAGAATAAGTAAACCCTTGTATAATAGGCTACGTCAAATTAAGAATGAAGAAGACTTAGTCTCAATGTTTTAACATAAGTATGACTTGATCAGTATGCAATCGGACTATGGAACATTAACTTTTACCTAATGACTATGTATACAGTTATATGATGTGATGTAACTTTAAAACAGTTCCTTCAAGAATTTATCTGATCAGAGTGTGCTCTGTTAGCCAATGCGTAACAATGAGTCAATATGAGGTTAAGACTTTAACAGTTCAGCGCAGTCCCTTTTGTGATTATAGGTTAAATTGCATAATCAGTTTAAGCTGATGTGTTAGTGGCGTCTTCGTCGCCGAGTGGTAATTAACCCTAACTTGCTGATATATCTTACTCCTAATCTCTACTGAGATCCGCTCGAACGGCCGAAACGAGGTAGGGGTATCGGTGTAAATTTCCCGAAGCTTTTATATAAGGCCTGAGTAGAGATCCAGCGGAGGCCAATACGAAAAAAATAACCGGAGCGGATCTCAGTAGAGATTAATCTTACTCCCTTACTCCCTTACCACTGCAGGCTGAAATCCCGGTCTAATTCTTCCAATGACGAATTATAATGAAATGTAACTGATTATCTCTAAGCCCCCTTGCCGGCGCAGGTTCCAATCCGGCTTCGTAACTCGGATTTTCCATATAAAGTATTTTGAAATCTTCTGGCTTGTGGTAGATCCATCCATGTTTCAGGACTTTGTGATCTTTATTCATTTGTTATCATCTGAATGCCACCACATGATTTAGGAATATTCGTTGCGACTTTATAGTCTATTGAACAAGCTTCTTTGTATCTTCTTATTTTAAGAACTGGATTCAAATATTGTTGGAAAAGGACTCATTTTCCTGAGTAGCTGCTTTATATATATTTGCGAGGACTTTTCTGCAAATTTCACCAAGAACTCCATAAATCCTAGAGAGAAGGTAACATACATGCTGTTTTGTATTTGAAGGTTCATCGAAACAAATGACACCTATCACTGTCTGGAACCATGGAAATGATGATAAGTATGGCTTTCAGCGGTTTGGAGTAAGATATGAAGATGGTCGGATCATTGTCCCTGTTTCTGGCACCTACCTTGTGTATTCCTTTCTCGATATGTATGAAGAATGGAAGTCAAACGAAACTTATTCAAAAAGAGATGGACCCATAAAGCATAGTATTTATGCATTCAATTTTACGGAAAGGGTCGAAAAAGAACTCGTGACGTCATGCCACTTGCAACAGTACCCATCAAGCCGCCGATTTAATATCTACAGCAGTTTCGTCATGACGCTGGTGGATCTGTGGGCTGGGGACGATGTGAGGGTCAAGGTTAATGATCTTTCGTTACTCCGATACCCAGTGTTTAACACGTTTGGGATGAACTTGGTATAAGTATACATGACGCAGATGACATCCACATAGAGCTATGTGGTCGCCGTGTTGTTGCTTTTACAAAAGGCCCCATAGAATGACGAAACTTAAGTTACCATGGTAATGACTAAAACGATGACACCTGGGAAAAGTGCAATGACCAAGAACCATAACTCTACCTAAACCGTTTATTTTTAAGATATATTAATCGTAATTTTGTGTGGATTGTGACAGTATAACAAGTAATTTACATATCACAAAATGATTATGTTTAGAGGGACACTGCGCTATACGGAAAGTAAAATTGGAAGTGCTGCGGAAGATGTGACAAGACCTTCACATGGAAATTCAATTTGTTCTTACAATGAATACAATACATTGCTAAATACATGTACAATATGTATTGAATACTGTTGTTTGTGCTTAAATCGAGTTAAACCTAACAGAAGAAATTATGAAACGTGTGAATGATGAAGTAAAGTCAAAATAATTTAAACTGTAATACCGTCGAATACATCCTATTTAAAACTGGCAAAAAAGTTTACCCGCGATTCTTTTTCCATTTGAGTATTTTCCCTCCATAATAGCGGCATACCTTTCTGCCTCGGACAAAATTGTGTTTCTTTTGCATGAAAACTTTCTTCTAAATTCCCTTCTCTTAACAACGTGGAATATAATTTCAAATGTTGTGTTTAATCCACCACCGTAATGGAATGACATTCGTCCCTCCATCTGTCTGTTCGTAACACTTTCCTGCCTACACTATACTTCTTAAACCCTCGGAAGGATATTAATGCCTTAATATTAATAAAATTGATTTAATGTCCATCTCAGTGAGCCCCAACCAAGCCGGTTTAAATTCAATGTCACAATTGTAGGTCTAATAAACGTTTGATTTCGTGTCCAATCCATACTTCCTTTACCCCTGGAAGGATTTTTATGAAACATTAGTAAAATGTTTATCTCAGTGACACGATGTGCAGACTTTGTCCCAAATACGCTGGATAAAGGTCAAGGTAAAATGCATGTACGACTAAAGCAGGTGAATAACATTAGGTTCATGGCATCGCCTGACATTTAATCCACCATTAACAAATTAAGAATTATATACAAAATACATAATGCATAATTACATTAAGAATCTTGTAGGTCGTAACTACGAGATTCGTTTATTAGTTGCGCTGAATTCACGTTAGCATGAATAGTTTATATTTTTTGTTTTCAGTGATTGAAATAATAAACTAATACAAATATGAAAAGCTCTATTTGTCCTTGCTACCTACTATTTTTTGAATAAAAAAAACATACTCAAACTTTGAATAATGTCTGCTATAAAGCGAGATAACGGTTGAAAAAAATCTTTTGGCAGTATTCCCCTCCTTCAAAAAGGTAGTCAAGGTGCTTGTGAAATCATCCAAGGGCAACGTAACACAAGCAATCACATCTGAATGTCACCTTTTGTAATCAAAGTATCCTTCCAACATAGAACTACAGCCCGAAAGTCCATTATTTAAAATAGTTGTGCTGGAGTTGAACGTCTCTGCAACAATATTTGAGTCATTGGCGACGCCCGGTCGAACCGCCGACCTACTAGAGTTTGTTTATCTTGTATTTTGTAAGCGTTAAGAAATGTCTCTTCCTCTTTGCATCTTGTGTTCCACTGTATTATCTTTTCATATTTTATGTCGCATTTAAGTAGAATGAAGGAAATATTTGTGAAAATAGGCAAAACGTAGGTAGTCTTCCTGTAAATCGTTTAAGACTATGATCTGTTCACTAGCGTTATATAAGTAGTTGGTTGTAACTGAGGCCATTGTAACGCCAAACATCAACAAATCTTATTCAAGCTTGGTTAGCTAATATCCAATTGATCTTTTTTTTGGTCACCATTTCTTTTAAATTTTAAATCTGTAACTTTTTTCGCTCCTGGGGGACTACGCAAACATTATCATTGATAGACAGTGCTTATTTTTTTAATAATCTATTTTATTACTGTTACTTTGTTATTTTAACCATATTATATAGGGATTATCATACTATTCAAATATCTTGAAATATCGAAAAAGGTAGGAAGCGTTAAATGCCTTACCACTTCTTGCATACTGAATAAAATTGCAAATACACATGCAATGGTCTTAAAATAGGTAAAAGTTGGCTGATCCCATGCCGGGAACATTAATAACAGATATATCATTCAAAAGCATGTCACTCAAAACTAGCCAATGGAAAAAACTAGGTTAATGGGATTTTTCGTTTAGATTTTTGGTCTTATCATTAACAGGGCGGTTACAGTCGTGGACTACAAATCTCTCAGCCCCTCACCGCTGTGGGTTCGAATCCTGGAAGGGACTTCGGATTTTTCATGTGAGGAAGCCTTCCAGCTGGCTTGCAGTAGGTCGGTGGTTCTACCCGGGTACCTCTGTTTACTCGGGGTCTTCCTCCACCTGTAATTAGCTGGACGTCGCTATGTGATTGAAATATTATCGCAGCGACGGTAAACCCCCAATACAACAACAATAAAACTGCACCGTACCATTCATTTTGTAAACAAAGGCCGCAATTTTGAGAAGAAAACATACTGTTTTTTTGGGGGTTTTTTTCTGTTTTTTTTTTCTTTTTTAATTTACAATACACTGATCAAGTTACTTGACTGACAACATGCCCGCAATCATGAAATAAAAGAAACAACAATGCACTTCCCGGGCCAAGGACAAGCTATCTGCAGTGCATGCGATTAAAATGTCGACTTAGTGCATAGGCCCTTTTACGTTACCGTGCGAATCCTGTTAATTTACAATATTCTAATATATAACTGATAATTGCGATTACTTGAATTTAAAATATCCTCCCACTACTTCTATTAAAGTAGGGTAGTTACTAATATTAATTTTAATGTATTCGCGTATATGCGAGTATCTTAAGACGTCCTACGAATGTCGTTCCTATGATAAACAAAACAGAACATGTAATTTACATTTCTCATTATGGCTTAGCACAGATCGTATCTGCTTAAAGTCGAGGTCACAGTCAAGGAAAATATAAAATTTTGGAAGTACACCAAACAGGCAGTCATTGTGCAATTGAAAACTTCCAAGGGCATGGAGACCTACAAGGTAATACGTCCCTGCTTCAAAAATACAAAAGACGCATTACACTAGATTGGCAACTATTCTAATTCTCACAGTGCAGATCGCGATGACCATTGTCTTCACCGTCCCTGCAACAGTATTACAATCATATAGCGACGCCCTACAAGAAGACTGAATGTAAAAAAAAAAATCTCTTGTAGTTGCATATTTTTGTATATAATTTAAAAGCAGAAATAAAATGAAACCGGTTCTCCATATGCATTTCTGATCGTAAAAAATAGGTAAACATTTAGATTTCCTGTAAATCGTTATAGATTCTGGTCTTTTAGAAATGCCTCTCTGATGAGAAACGTAACTAAGGCTACCCGGTGCTCAAGATATTAGTGCCAGGCATCCGCATTTTCTCTTTTCAATTGTTTATTAAGAAATCAAATTGCATACTATATAAAGAAGTAAGAGTTTTACTCGATGTGTACACGCGTTTATCAAATATCGGATATATACAACATGTATCAAATTGAAACAAATTCACAATGTCCCAATGTGATTTTTAGAGTTATTGCTCGGTGAGCACTGGTAACCTAACACATTGAAATGAATTATTGACACAAAGTCAATATTACATGGGCCCCATTCTCAACCTATGGATTTTATTAAATAAATAACATTCTATTTATAGAATAGTTAGAGCCGGTCGCTATGTGGTGTAGATCAATAGGCAGAACATCAAGGACAGTTATGGGTTTGAACCATCCACGAAAGGTAAGTCAAAGCTTTCGTAGGAATCGTCGGATTTACTTGTAAGAAAACGATTCAAAGAATTATTAAAATAAGTAAATCCGGAGGAGGTTTTAAACAGTCTATGCAGACATAGATTGGGTTTATCTGTAATTAAACCGGTTGTCTGGGTATGCTAAAATGCAGTCATATTCAGCAACTAGGGGAAGTTATTATAAACCCACAAGCTGCACTGCGTCTCCACGTATTGAATTTCTTTTATACTGTTGCCGGTATCTGAGTGTTCAGAAAATTTACCTTATGACATGGAAGGTCGTGGGTTCGATCTCTAATCGTGCCATATCAATCTTATGATAAATGGTAATGGTGACTAGCATACAGATTTAAGGACAGGTCCAGTGTTTCATCATGATGTTGTTGACTTTATTTAAACTGCGTGGTACCGCAGTGAGGCAACACTTAGATAAGGTAAGGTAATTTATGTGTAATCATTGCATGTCAAATTGAAAATATTCAACATTGCGTTTATAAATAAGCACCAGTCTCTATAAGTCTGTAAATCACAATTTAATTTATTAGAAATAGTAATAAATACAACTGAACTATTTGCATAGGATAAACAGAAAATGTATAAAGTATCTCTAATAATTTCAATTACATCCATATCTAATGTTGCGCAAGCGGAAGTAAATTATTAGTCTCATCTTATACAGCATATCCCTAAGTAAACTACAGTTTCTCCTCTGTTGACAAGTTTATAAAATGACATATGTATCCTTGAGCACTGGAAAATGGTATGTAAATACTTGTATACTATGCAATGTAGGCAAAGTGGTGTATCGGCTTATTATGAAATATGGACCATAATACAGATAGCCTAGTTACCTATTGATATAGCTATAGTTATAATAATTATCTCTGTCATCAAACGCATGCACTTTTATCTCTATTTCTAGGTCAATAGTTTTAGTTTCGTGGAAATCTTTAACGATAACGGTATTTATTTCTGGTGTTTACGTCAATGTGGAAACATGGGTTCGATTTTTTAACCAGGTTTTCCGAAGGGATTGGGATATGTCGGCGGGCGGGCGTAAACAATTTCATCTGTGCGCAACTCCTCCTACATTTTTCAACGGATTGGCCCAAACTTTTACAGAAGCATTATAACATAGTGGCCTGGCGCATATTGTCAGGGTTTTGTGGTTGGGCTATTTTTGATGCAGTTATGGCCCTTTGCCCCTTAACGGATTTAATATAAAGGGAAATATTCTTTCGTGCACAACTTCTACATTTCTTAATAAATTTTGTCCATACTTAACCAGAAGTACCTTCACTAAGTCACCCTGGAGAATATTACCTGTGTTTTGCAGTTTGACCATTTTCGATGGAGTTATGCCCCTTTGATAAAATTCCTTGTCCAGAGCATAACTCCTACATTATAAGAGGTATTGACTTGAAACTTTATAGGTGCATATATCTCATTGAGGCGGAATGCAGTGCCTAGGAACCTCACTCTGTGGTACATAATTTTGGATTTACATGTTTGCTCCTTCGTAAAAATTCCTGATATGGAGCATAACTCCTTAATTTTAAAATATATAGTAATGATTGGTTTTGCAGTTTGGCCATTTTTGATGGAGCTATGGCCCTTAGTTATTTTTTCAGTAACACATTTTCAGAAGCAGGTTGTTGCATCATATTCATGTCTTGTTCAAAGTTAATGTGGATAAATGTTAGTTAAAAATCCTTGTTGCACATATTATTATTATGTATGTTTGCTTTATACAGAATTGCATTAGATTTAATAGACATTGAGCACAAAATTATTTGACTGATACAAATAATATGTACTGGGGCGAAACAATGCGAAGAGAAAACCTGGTTTTGTGACAATTCCTGTCACTTGTTTTAATTTTTAATAATATAATGTAAACAAAACTAGTAAATCATTTTATATTATCTGTATCCGAACCTCGTGATAAATTTAAAATGATATTTTTTTATCTATAAAAGTGAAACCGAAACAAAAAATTATATTAAAACGCCAGTCATGGTAGCCTATTTTAATTCATTCTTTCTTTACATGCAAATAATATTTGCTTGTAACTAGGTTTGTAACGAGGGAGTCATTTTTGCAAATGACCTTACTCCACCCTTAACTACATGTTTCTTTTTCTGTTGGAAAAGATTGGAATAATGATATAGATACACTGTAATAAATATAATTAGAAAGTTCGTGACGTGGAAGGCGTGAGCTGGCTTCGAAACTGTTGTAAGTGCATTACTATTTAGAAAGGAGATAGATTTTGTTATAATTCTGAGAATGATTGGCCGCCCACACCTTCTCTACGATTAAATATAATTACAGTTGCCACGTATAGTCTCCGCATGAATTCCAACGTCATAGACGGCTGCAAGCCAGTCGCAAGACAGGTGGGACCAGTGCTTAACCGGACAAAAAAAATCCGTAAATGTTATAAAAAACAGAGAAGTTTTACCCACTTATTCCAAAAATAAGAATCCTGTTATGTTATCATTACTGTATTATGTTAACGATGTGGTATGATAGAAAATATCAAAATTCTTCTTTGGAACCACATACATGCATGCGCATCAGGAACATGCATGCCATTTCTGCCATTATAGCTATTAATTTAATTTGAATACATTTGTAAACATCACGTGAAGGAAAACGCAAAATAAAAAAAATAGACCCAGATAATATACTTGTTGACAAGTTCGCCTGGCTGGGGTCGCCAGGCTGGGACTAAAAAGTGTTTTAGGTATAAAATATTAAGAAAAAACGTCACTTCCAAAAATCCCAGGCTTTACAATCTTTTCATTTTAACATTAAAATGACATTGACATGCTTACAAGCAGTACATAATATATCCAGTTCCTTGAATTCTATTGTAAGTAAATATATAACACTATTATCATTTGGTTAAGGTAGGGGGGTGGGGTATAAAACAAAGAGAAATTTCTCTCAATTACTAGTATGCATAGTGGGTGGAGTGTTACAGTTTTATTTAAGAACGTGTCAGCTGTCTGTTTAACAGGTAATATAGCTATTTCATGATTGATATACATCTTGCATTTAATTGTTGTTGTTTTAATATAATGGACTCCTCCATACCTCTTAACGAATACATAACTACTGCGCAGTTTTACCAAATACTTAACTGGTCAAGGATATCATACATGTGTATCTGCATTGAAATCTCGGTCAGCTTTGCGGCCTAAGTATAGCTGTTGCAGTAAAAACATAGTTAAGTACCGTCCCCGGTAGCCGAGTGGAAAGAGCGTCCGCTTCGGGAGCGGGAGATCGTGGGTTCGATCCCCGGTCGCGACATACCAAAGTCGTAAAAAATGGTACTGTTATAGCTCCCTTGCTTGGCGCTCAGCATATGAGGGTAGTTGCAGGACTGGTCGGGTCGGTGTCATACCACATGTCTACGGTGTTATACTGCAGTGTGGCAGCACTATATCTGTCTCAAGTAGACATCATCTCCAAATGACTGAAATACTGTCGGTGGGACGTTAAATCCAACAAACAAACATAGTTAAGTGGAGGTATACAGCTTTAGTAATAGAATGTTGTTGACCTCAATTATCATGCACCATGTTAATGCAGAATTGAAAGAAAACGTGGTCCACAGTACATGAACATTACGTTTACATATATATAATGTAACCTCTCTGTGTCACGTCATCTATTACTAAGGACCACAAATGAAATAAGAGTTGTGGTATCTTTGGTTAAGGGTCCCTAACTGGTTTTTTTATACGTTATAAAAAAAAAACAAAAAACAAAAAAAAAAACGGTTTTATTCTATCCATGTAATCGTGCTATTTGTTTTATCCTTCGCCGTAATATATTCATATATTATCAACCAAAAATAAATTATTAAACAGTACTTACTAATAAATTATAGTCGAATATCATATGGAAATTTGCTTTATTTCAATGTTAAGGTCACCACATAAACAAGAAATTATCAACATTCAGCAGGAACAAAATTGAAATATGATCAATGTAATAAATATGTATTTTTTGTTTGCAAGTTTAGACGTTTTAGAAACACCCATCATCGCATTGCTTCCGGTTTCATTGATACGAATGCATTGTATATAAATTAAGGAAGTTTAAAATTACGGCTAACCAAGGACGTTGGTTGACTCAGCGCGCTTAAGGTCAAAGGTTCCTTCCTAATCCACATAGTCACACCCCTGTCAAACACAATAACTTTTTAATTTGTTCAATATACATTTCTATCATTAGTTTTACCAAATTTCTTAACGTTGTGACCAGTGGCCTTCACTTGTCGGCCAACAGGAAGTGCAAATAACTACTCTTGATGAGTTACTATCCCGCTCTTATATATGTATGATAGTAAAAATGAGATATGGAAAGTTGTAAGAGAAATGGCGCAAAATGATGATAACGCAAATCTCTCCTAGCCTCAACAAATTTATAAATCATATTGGAAGGCGAAGGTTTGAAACCAGTGGCAGTAGAACCACCATTGTGTGCGGCCTAAGTCTAAGTCTCGTAGTTATTTAAACATGCGTATTGTTTTAATTTTTTGCATCTTCCCTTATATTTAAACAGGGTAAGGAACGGACTCTGACCTGGACCAATTATGGAGGTCGTACTTTTGTACATACATTTATATATTTCACCATTGATTTTAGCGCAGGGTTTGCATGGTCTTAAATTTTAATACCATATGTTGAAACGAATCCCTATCGAAAGGCATTTTAAACAAAAATAATTACAACAACAACAAAAAAAAAAAAAAAAAACGTCAACAGTTTGCTCTTTTGAAAAAGTCTGCCATCAATTCCCGGTTCGCTTCAAGAGAGATCTTATTGGACATTATCATCCCCTTGGGCTAGTGGTAAATACTTTTGCTTGCAATTATCGGTTGACAGTGTACGGTAAAATAGTTGAAAACTGGCTTTTAGTGTTAATTCAACGGATGTTTTATAGTAGTATGCACTTACTTTTATAGCACAACTGTATGGTCTTAATATACGTGTTTAAAGCTTGATTGATGGAAAAAATGATTTTATCTTTAGTGAAACCAGTTGTCTGGGTATGCTAAAACTTAGCCATATTCACTTACCTGGATCATTGTCATAAACCTGATTGCTGCACAAGATATTCAAGTTACAATAGAAAGTATGAACTCAAGTTTTCCTTACTTTGTGAGCCACCATTTCGTTTTCGTAAATAACTTCTAGTGATTCTTCTGCATACATTCATGACAACTTAGACACCCAATATGAGGTATGTATGGATACAATGACGCAAAAGATTTTATTAGTTGCAGTGGCTGATACTGAACCGGATATTATTGGAAGAAGGGAGGACAATGTGTCATGTTGGACGCCACCTTTTGTGTTGATGCGTACCCGTATACATTGAAATGAGTCCAGATACGCTCTAACTTTTAACTGGTTTTGAAATGGCACTTTTAAAGATTTTTACCCAGAGGCTGGTCTCAGTTTACTCTTGAAAACGCCATAAGCTTTTTTTCCCGTCATATCAAATTTATACAGCTGTTGTAACTGAAATGGGAAGGTCGATAATTATAATTTATTGCAAGTCACATATGTTCAGACAAGTGCTTCCGCAGGGGATTGGTTTGCAGAAAATCCACCGTCCTACCATTGTGCATACTACAAAGCTATTATGACGTCATTTTTTGTTCCGTTTCGATGCTGATCGATAAGGACCGCAAGGCTGCACGGGTAACTAAAGAAAACACTAAATGCGTGTATGTTCAAGCATTTCCTGAGTGTCTCACTTAATAGGCACTAGCACATACAATATTTTCGTATAGTTCTAAAGGTTTTCCAAACGATTACTAAACGCGGACGCGGGTTTTTCCGCGGACATCTATAGTTTCTTATAAGTATCTGTTGGTGTGTCACCTAGCTGGACGCATATTGTTATGTTCGCCCTTATTTCTAGGCGGTCCTGCTGTGACACTTGTAACATAGTGACAGTTACGACTGCTATGGCGAAAACGTTATTTTTAAAAATCTAATGTCAAATGACATCATATTTGCTGTTTACGTTCTTTGAAAGTTATGTAACATATTCCGGATTTTTCAAAGGTTTTACTTGTATTTTTTTTTTTATTTGTTATTTTAGCGAAAGATACACGCAATCACATTCTATATCGGCCCGACATTGGCCCGATGTCGTTTGAAATATCGGCCCGATGTCGTTTGAAATATCGGCTGCAAAGAGGGCCGCTGTTGAGCCGAGGTTGGGTTTAATATCGGCCCGATATCGTGATGATGTCGGCCCGATGTCGGCTCTATATCGACCGAATGTCGTTTTCTATATCGGCTGCAAAGAGAGCCGCTGTCAGGCCGACGTCGGGTTTATATATCGGCCCGATATCATCCTGACATCGGCCCGATGTCGACTGTGTATCGGCCGAATGTCGTTTCTAATTCACTTAAAATCCATCATTTCCTTGACAGAAGTTTGAAAATGCGATCAATATGTTACAAATAAATTAAAAATGCAATACATATTACAAATATTCTTATTAAGAGTTGACTACATTTCTGTCGTGCAAAAATCAAGTATCTGTTTCACAAAAAGTTTTAAATTTCAATGATAATTCGCGAAATTATGTTACATTAATTGGGTGCAATGATTTAATGGTTTCCATAAACATAATTTAATTGTGACAACTAAATATGAATGTATGAAATATAACAAACACAAAATGAAAGGTTTACAAGTAATTTGATAACAGTATAATTCGTCTGCAATGTTTTATATTCAAGTAGGCGCCATTTATGCCGGACACGAGGACAAGTTTAATTTTCGGGCCTTTACACTGTGGCCGGATTTTCAAGAAAAATAAGACACGTTTTAAACGTTGAAACCTTATATACTTTTATCAATGTACAGTGATGAACATGTTAAAATAATATTTTATTTTATTTTACTATATTGAACTTGAAAGATGTGTCCAGAAAAAAAAATGATATCGGCCCAACGTCAATCCGATATTGTTGAAATTAATATAGAGAACTTTAAAAAATCTCATATCGGTCCGATATAGGTCCGATGTGGTAAATCCGATATATGTTAAAGCTTTTTTTTGCCCATTTGTGTATGTTAGAATGATCAAATGACAAATAAATTTGACATTTGCTGTTAAAAGAAACATTTAACGAGACATTTGCATGATCTGTTCTATATCATTCCAATAATGGCCCAACGTAGGCTCGATATCGGCCCGAGATTGACAAACTAGCCGATATACCGATATTATTCCGACATCGGGCCGACGTAGTCATGTTAGCTGGGAAAATTGGCGTGGCCCGGTCACCGATTACTGTACTAACACAACAACGTGCCGTTTTGCACTGCGTTTTATTTGGCAAAACATTTTTTAACATGAATTGAACAAAAATTACTCTGAATAGTAACATATAGGTTTAGTTTATATCTTTAAGCGTTTAGAATTTATACGCTCAGTCTGCGTAATTGTTGATCAACCCTCGTATAAATTGCATATATTTTGTCCACACTTTTTCTCTGGTACCATTGGCCTGATTTTTATTTAACTTCATAATATTAACCAATTTTGGCACATTTTTTTCCCTTATATTTATTTTGTCAACACAATTCCTTAGGTACTTTTCATCATACTTCGCAACCATTAACATCACCAAGCCTATTTGTTCATATTGTAGGCATACCATGCTTGCTTCAATTTTCATTGATTTATGTCCCCCACCCATCTTGCCATATTTCTTCATTATTTCTGATATTACTTCACAGCATCATTAAGTACCAACACTAGTTGCATATATCATTTGCATCTCACGATCAGCATAAATATTTTTATATTCATTGAATATTTTTGTCGGCGATACATATATAATTGTATCAGAGCTCTACCTGGTTTTAGTGATTTTTTTTTTACTTCATCTTTCTCAAGACTGTCTGATATGGCAACAGAAACTGTGACAAAGTGACATCTTTAATGACAGTTCTTGCTGAAACGTTTTCCTTCCCATGACATTAAAGCGAAAAACTTATTTTTTAACCTGTCAATATTTGCAGTCATACTTGTGGGAACATATCTTTATCGCAAATATAACCATGTGATTTTGTTTCCTCACCTATTGCGTTATCAGCTTATAATCACGCAGCAGTTTATTTTGGAAAATGACTCATTTTGATTTTGTTTGTCTGTTTACTATTAAAAAAATCCCCTTAAGATTGATGTTGGTTTTAGTTTGAACACGTTTTACGGCGTGCCCTATAACTAAAAGCTAATGTATAAACCACTTCCTCGTGGCGACCGGAAACAGTGTCTCATTGATGATATGAAAACCCAGCTATGAAAAGCCAGCCTTAATTAAAAAATAGTTTCTGGTATGACTCAGATCCTGTTGTGTTTAATTCACGATATACTGTTTGAATTTTTATTCTACTATTAAGGAAGCTTAGAAATGTCATGGGAACAATTAATACCATTTTATCGGAGGGAAGCTGTGATTAGGGAACATCTGCCTAACCGCTGATTCATTTCCTTTGAAATTCATTCTGAATTGCATTAAATTTTGTTTAAGTTGTCATTTTGTTTTGGAAAAAAGGTTCCTCAAATTTCTTTGATCTGTTTTGTTGGTTTAATGCCAGCCCTCTAATTAGTTTGTCTGATGTGTAAATATTAAGTAAAGTTGAAGGTAAAGTATGTAAAATATGAAACCTCATTTAGGTCGTCAATTTAGTACCTGCCAATATCTGTACTAACAATTGGCTTTGTTCCAACACATATTGCGTTTTAAATTACAAACCTATTCACACAGCATGTAATTTAGAAAATGACTCATTTTGTTTATGTTTGTTTCTCATTCCATTCCCATTATTAGTTAGATTGGTTAACCATTAAAAATCCCCATCAAAGATATCATTAGTGAGGAAATGTTTTACGTTATACCGTATCTTTTGAGCGTTAAAGAATGCGTCATCATCATACATGTACAGTTGAACTTGTATGAGCGGCCACCTGTATTAAGCGGTCACCTATATTAAGCGGCCATCTGTATTAAGCGGCCACCTGTATTAAGCGGTTAAGCTGTATTAAGCGGCCACCTGTATTAAGCGGCCACCTGTATTAAGCGGTTAAGCTGTATTAAGCGGCCACCTGTATTAAGCGGCCACCTGTATTAAGCGGTTAAGCTGTATTAAGCGGCCATCTGTATTAAGCGGTCACCTGTATTAAGCGGCCACCTGTATTAAGCGGTCATCTGTATTAAGCGGTTAAGCTGTATTAAGCGGCCACCTGTATTAAGCGGCCACCTGTATTAAGCGGTTAACCTGCTTTAAGCGGTGAGTTTTAATATTACTAATTTAAAAGTAGCAAATTGTTGTAAGTTCAACCTTCACGTAATAGTCACTAGCATATACAAGTTTTTCACATAGTTTCAAATGTTGTTGAAACTTGTTTTTTAACTGAGAATGAGGGTTTTACTTCTGAAACCGAAATAATACGCCATATTTAAGTACATATATTCACACTTTACTACAATAAAAACATTGATTCAAAGCACCAATGTCTTCAAAATACACTCCCATCAATGTTTGAACAATAAAATCCCATCCATGCACCCATGGTGGAAAAAAAATGAGCATTGCATATAGAGGCGAGTGTCCAGGCACATCGCCAATATTACAATCCATGTAAATAAAATTTTGCTTGCTTTCAAAATTTACCGAAACTCAGTTCTGGTAGAGGTCAATAAGTATTTTGTTTCGGTAAAAAGAATCATCCTATCTTATTCTATTGTCTAAGACCGAATTGAAAGGACAAAAAAACAACAACAAAAAAACTTTCATTTCTTACAACCAAGATGGCGTCATAGCATGGAAGCTTCCAGTGATGTTCATTTCATGTTTTGCTAGCTGAAAATATAAATGCAGCTTGAACCGTCTTTGATACATCACGAGAAAAACGGAAGCCGGTTCCATAATGCGAGTCAAAGCTGTATGGCGTGATAACCCGTAAATATGATATCGTTTATATTTTAAATTTTATAAATTCATCCGCGTCGCTTGCGATAAATTCCATAACACATAAAATGTAAACGAATGGTTGGTTCGTTTATGTTGTAAAAACCTGTTTCTCATTCGACGTTTAATAAATGAAACCATTTTTTTTACATACTTTAAAAAAATTCCCTCGTTTTATTGAAACAAAAACGCTAATCGGGAATCGTTTCAATTTCTGCGGAAGCCAGAAAATATCGGAATGTGTTTTAGCATTGCTCAGACTATTTTATTAGATAATTTCTACTTATAATTAATACTTACTTCTGCTTCTGGGTAACCAGTGACCGCCAGGAAAGACTGGATGACAACTGAGAAGAGATCAGTGACACTGGAGTGACAGATGACTTCTAGGAATAGACTAGAACCGGGGTAGTGTGTGTTAGCAGCTCACTCTACAGTCTCCGAGAGGATACACCCACCAACCAGCTACAACACAGACAAACAGATAACACCCTCAGAGCCTACCGAGAGGGAGGGAGGATGATAGGCTCAACCAGACATTATCGGATACCAGACCAAGGCTTGTACAACGGACTGGCGAAACAGCAGAAGCCACCTGTCATTGTGGGAAGGTGTGTAAGAACCAGAGGGGGGTACGCATCAACCAGTCGAGGAAAAAGTGTGGGCAGGCAGGGAAGCAGATTCAACGCACAACTGTATCTACAGTTGGTGAGACGGTGGAGAATTCCAGTCAGGAACAACACCACAGCATTGGAGATCTATCTGAATCTGAGACAATGCCTGCCACCACGGCGGACATAGACAGGTCTACAAGAAGCAGTTACAAGGACCATTCACCAGACCCGCTACTTGAGTTACTGTTATCACCTGCTGACTCTGCCTTTCCTTCGAACAATGTGGCAACTTCGAGAGCAACGCAGCAGGGCAAGCGAAAGCAGAGAATTAGATGGCCTGGACACAAGTGACACAAAGCAATGGACAAAGTTAGATGAAGACCTCGACACCATCCTGCAAGTATCTTTGTGTGGAGATGTAGAAAGGAAGCTTTCAGCCATGACAAGCATCATCTACACTCTCAGCCAAGAGCGTTTCGGACTATTGGAGAGGAAGCAACAGAGAAGCACACCACCACAGCCCAGCAGACGTGGGAGGCAGATAGAGGAGATCAGACAAAGGCTTCGAGTTCTACGAAGACAGTTCAGGGTGGCTACAGATGAAGAAAAGATAGGCCTGCAGCAGTTGAGGGAGATAGAACGGCAGCATCTAAAACACCAAAGGAAAGCTGAAGGAATCCGGAAGAGGAGGAAAGAAAAAGCAAAGATGAGGGCTTCATTCATTCGCAACCCGTTCAAGTTCACCAAGTCTCTGGTTGATGGGGAAAAATCAGGCACGCCTGAAACCAGTCTGGAAGATGTGGAAACCTACCTAAGGAGGACACGTGAAAACGACCAAAAGGATGTTCCTCTTTGTCACTGTCCCCGGATTGAACCCGTCAATGAGCCCAACGTGTCATTGGAGATGGAAGAACCTACTTGGACGGAAGTGAAAGAAGTAGTGAAGAAAGCACGAGCAGGATCAGCACCTGGGCCAAATGGGATCCCGTACAAGATCTACAAGATGTGCCCAAAACTGCGACAGAGGCTATGGACGTTATTGAAGCTTGTTTGGAGAAAGGGCAAGGTTCCAGCATATTGGCAGATGGCAGAAGGGATCTTTGCCCCGAAAGAGAAAGGCGCCAAAGACATTACGCAGTTCAGAACAATATCCCTACTGAACGTTGAGGGGAAAATCTTCTTCTCTGTGCTAGCCAAGAGACTTACTACATACATGACAACAAACAACTATGTGGACCGAAAACAGATTTTGTGATCAGGTTACCATCAAACCGAGGATTTATGGATGACCTCACAATCTCTACAGAGAGCCACATTCAAGCCCGATGGGTTCTTCAAGCTCTAGACGACACAGTGTCATGGGCCCGCATGAAATTCAAACCCAGGAAGTCTAGAAGCCTCATCATTAGGAAAGGGCAAGTGACGGACAAGTTCCAACTCCGTATTCAAGACGAGACAATACCATCCTTGACGAATGAGCCTGTCAAGTGCCTTGGCAAGTGGTTTGACGCTAGCCTTAAGGACCATAACAGTGTAAACAGACTTCGACAGCAAACCAAGGAGGGAATGACAGCCATCGATAAGACCAGCCTTCCAGGCAAGTACAAGGCATGGATGTACCAGCATGGACTACTACCACGACTGACTTGGCCCCTTACACTCTATGAGGTTCCAACTACAGCAGTTGAAGAGCTGGAACGCACTGTCAGCAAGTACCTAAGAAGATGGCTTGGGGTGCCACCAAGTTTCACAAGCGTTGGCCTTTATGGGAAGACAACGTAGCTGCAACTTCCACTTTCCTCATTAGTAGAGGAGTTCAAGGTTGTGAAGACAAGGCTGGTGGTTACACTGAGAGAGTCGAAAGATGAACTGGTGCGTCAAGCAGGAATAGAGACAAGACCAGGCAGAAAATGGTCAGCAAGTCAAAGGGTAGATCAGGCGGAGACCAGGCTGAGACAAAAGGACATTGTAGGAACTCCTTGTGAGGGAAGACAGGGACAAGGGTCAGTCAAACTCCAACAGTGGAAGACAGCGGGACCCAAAGAGCGAAGAACCATGGTGCAGCAAGAAATTAGAACAGTAGAGGAAGAAGCTAGAAGGACAAAGGCAGTGCAACTAGGGAAGCAGGGAGCATGGACTCGTTGGACACTCCCAGACAGAGCCCTATCGTGGTCAGAGATTTGGCAGTATGAGCCAGTACGACTGCAGTTCCTGCTGAGATCAGTATAGACCTCCTTCCTTCACCTGCAAACCTCCACCTATGGAATCTTGCTGACGATCCCAGCTGCAAACCTCCACCTATGGAATCTTGCTGACGATCCCAGCTGCCCACTGTGTGGAAAAAGAGGAACACTGGAGCATGTCCCTTCATCTTGCAGTGTAGCCCTGTCCCAGGGTAGATACAGATGGCGCCACGACAGAGTGCTTCGAGAGATCGCCCATACCATTGAGCTGGAACGAAAGAAGAAACACCCCACGGTGAAGAAGTTGGAACTGATTCCATTCGTGAGAGAAGGAACCAAACAGATCCCTTCAAGCACCAGGACGAGGACAGGAATACTATACCAGGCGCATAACTGGATTCTGAACGTAGACCTGGACAAGAAGTTGAACTTCCCATCAGTTGTCCAGACGACTCTTAGACCAGATATAGTAATCCATTCACCTGCCCGAAAGTGCCTCGTCATGGTCGAACTCACTGTTCCTTGGGAGGAGAGATGCCAAACCGCACATGAAACCAAAAAGACCAAGTACACAGAGCTACAACAGCTGTGCAAAGACCGCGGGTGGCAGACATGGTTATTTCCAATAGAAGTTGGGTGCAGAGGGTTCCCAGCTCAATCAGTGTGGTCCACGTTGGGCGCTCTTGGCATTGTTGGACAGAACAGGAAAGCTTCTGTAAAAGCGCTTTCGCAGTCAGCAGAGAAAGCCTCCAGCTGGTTATGGTGCAAGAGGGACCAAGAAAGCTGGAAGCTATCCACTGAGGGGTAGTGATAAGAAATCACTACTGATCCACCGTCTTGAGAGTGTCCTAGGCTTAAAGGATTGAAACATTCAGTGATGGACGGCGCCTAGCTGATGACCTCATGTGGATGTGCAGCTGGATGCTGTTTTATACTTACTCTGTGTGTTATAGCGTTGTTTCCCTTTGTTTTACAAAAAGAAAAACACCAAATTTACATAATCAAAATAATCATAATCAAAATTCTATTTTAGTCAATAATATTAGTATATGTAAGTAAAATGCATGTATTAATAATTGCTTATGATAGTGTTCATTCCATTTTAGGGTATGTATGATCAATGTATATTTCCTGAAACGATTGCAAACAATTTTCATTGGTATTGAATTCCATAGACATTTCCTTAATTTTTGACACGGACTCAATGATTTGTTCTTCTTTAAACTCCACTGAAATCTTTATGAGAAAAAAACTATTTTCAAAACTTACGTCTATTCATAAATTCTCAGTTAGGCTATTATTATCTAATTATTTCTAATAATTACTTGTAATTTAGCTGAAACTGAGCTATTTTTCGACTTACTGTGGCAGAAATATGTTTAAGATCTCCTTCGTTGACTTGACTAAACTTCGAATAGAAAATATGTATAGCCTTGAAATAGATAGGGACAAAACAGTTCGTAGATCTATTTATTCAATGCAGAAGCAGGTCAGGTATTTTGATATTGTTTCAGTACAACCCTCCATGGGTTTATGGGTTTTTTTAATTGACCGTGTTTTTTTTTTTTTTTTTTTTTTTTTTTTTTTGTTCTTTCAGAAGATCTGTACCTTTAAAATAGAACTTGGCATTCTATCTTCACCTCCCAGGCAGTTCTGAGTCTTTTTTTTAGTTTTGTATGGCGTTCTGGGGGTCCCATTCTCTACATTTTTTAGTTTTGTGTGGCGTTCTGGGGGTCCCATTCTCTACATTTAAAACTGAATTACCTCTCCGATCTGTATGAATGATCGACCATTTGAACAGAATTCTATACTTCAGCCAAAGTGTTGAAAACTCAATTTTGACTAAAAGAAAAAAATGTTTACGGGACAAAATAATTGTATGTAGCATAAAAAGCACAAAAGAACTATTTCCCCTATGCTGTTGCGTAACTTACACTTTACCATGCGTAGGAGTATTATTTCTTTCGATGCAAAGGTGGCTTGTGCCTGAATTTAGATGGTGGGTGTGCAGGTTTCGGTAATGGTCCATATAGAAAGTTTGAATTCCGATACAAAACCGTGTAACTTATTAATAATCACGTCAAGCTATCTCAGATACCCCAGATACCTCCAGGGGTTATTTGTAGTTCTATAGAATGACTGATACCTGTATGTTACTAAGGACACAGTAAGGAGTAACTGATTTGCATCTATAAATAGAAAATGTGCCGTCGCTCGGTAGTACAAATCAAAGCGCTGATAGTGCAAAGAGAACAATATTGTCGTATTTCTTTTTCTAAGTTAATTTGATAAACGAGTGTCAAATTTTCGAGCAATGCTTATAACTCCTCTTGAATAATTCGTTAACATGGTCATTAAAAGAACTTAAAGATGAGCGCACCACTTGTTTCAACAGACTGTAAACAAATAACACTTCGCAACTCTTACTATCCCTGTTTCTATAGCCTTCAATGAACAATCTTCTATTTTTTCAATATGAGTTTGATATTTGGCAAAAAACTGTGTTACCCCGCATATCTGCAGCTCGTCAAACCATCTTCCACTTGAGACACACATAACTTCAGTGCCTTCAGCGCTTTGATTTCATCTGGATCTTAATATAGGTACATGTAGCCATCATTGGATCCGGTAATGGACTGTACGGTGGAAAAAATGTTCAACCTTACATTCACGAATAGCCAAAGAATCGCACCACTTTGTCTAACATCAATCAAAAGATAACCCTTTATACGTATACAAATGAACCTATACTACCGGCCACCTGTATTAAGCGGTCAGGCTGCATTTAGCGGTAGGTCTAAATATTACCAAATTAGCATTTGTTCTTTGTTTAACCTCCATTTAGCCACCACCTCTGTTAAGCGGCCGCTTAAGACAGGCTTCACTGTATTCCTTTTTTTTACGCATTAACAAAAAGAGAAAACCCAGATTAAACATTTATGTTAGGAAAGGGTCTGTTTGCTCATACAATATTGTAGCTCAAATTCTACAGTCTGCACGGCAAATATAAACCCATCTAAAATTCAGCTCATTAATATTTATTAAGTCATAAATACAGATATGAGGTAAAACGATATTAATCATCGGATACGCAGGGAAATAATTTAAATTCAGGTGGCCATGAGTTTAAAAAAATGTGCAAGCGCGCATGTCAGTAGTGTTCTACCTTGAGTGCGCTATAGACGAGTTAACACGTTATACCCCCCGCCCCCCGATTATAAACATTTGATAAATGTTCATTTTGACGTTGAGAGATTAGACCAACTAACAATTTACATCTAATTTACACAACAATACGGTAGATGAAACTATACAGCGGTTTACATCATATATGCAAGATAACGCCTTCCGTGTATTTGGTAAAAGTAAAAAGGTTACTCGTCATCAAATATTAGGAAAAAGAACAAATGGTTCAATAAAGAATGTTATGATGCCCGAAAAGACTTAAACCGAGCGAGAAATATTTTTGTAAGGAATAGAATCGCTGAAAATAAGAATAATTTCTTCATCAAGAGAAGAACTTTTACTAATAACCCGCGTCGGTGAATTTATGGAACGTCGGTCTTTTCCATAAACTTTAAGCGACACTAACGCCTATACACTATTAACCCATATATATTCTTAGAATGCAAAATAATTATTGATTTTGATGACGATGATGACGTTATTTGCGTGAATTTATTCGTGTGATTAATTAGTGTAATCGGTGTAAAAACAAAAACAGAGGTAGAGCGTCTACCGATACTGAAGTAACATACTGTTTTTAACGGAAAATAATTAAACATTTTCTTATTTTTGACTTAAACAGTTACCTATTTTTACTTTTTAATGTATCTCACTGTCTCTCCTCTTCTCTCTCCCCACTTTTTCTCTTTCTCTGTTTTGTTGCATATAAAATAATGTATATAAAGTAGAAAAATCGATTGTTTTTCCCCGATCGCTTTTCTCCGATCGGAGAAAAACAATCGATTTTTTTTCTCAATAGATCGTTAACTGATGTTATTTTTCATATGCAAGACGTTTCTTATGCATCTCTCTCTCTCTCTCTGTTTTGTAATGAAAATATTCGCACCTTTTTTTCTTTCTTTCTATCTATCTCTTGAAATTCAGTCTTGTTTCTCTCTTTCTCTCCCTCTGCGAGAGCATTTGCGGAATTTATCCATAAATACATCACTTATTGTTTGTTAGATTCAAAACAATAATTATATTGTTTCTTTTGTAATTTAGTTGTCTAGATCTACATCTACTTATTTATTTAGCCGGGCAGAACCACCAACCTACCACAAGCGAGCTGGATGGCTTATCAAGATGAAGAAAGTGACACTGAGGAATCAAACACACAAATGAAAATTTACGTGACTGAATCTCAGAAGTTGTAACCATTAAACCACAGAAAACCATTAATTTTTAACAAACCATTATAAATAGATTGATTGATTTTTTAATTAACCGTCCAGCTGCGACAGTATTTCAGTCATATAGCGAAGTCCAGCTAATTACAGGTGGAGGAAGACCCCAAATGCACTGAGGCATCTGGGTAAAACCACCAACCTACTGCAAGCCAGCTGGAAGGCTTCCTCACATGAAAATCCGAATGACCCTGCCGGGATTCGAACCCATGCAGTGAGTGTCTTGGCCACGGAGGTCCCATATTATAATTCATTTATGTTCTACTTTTGCATCATATGAAAAGTACAAAAATTAAATGACAATTTTTCATTTTAATAATATATATATATAAAAGTTACAATTATTGTTATTGAAATGGCCTATAAGTAACCCTAAACATTGAGGAATAAGTGTAAGTGACCTGTCCAGCTCATTCAGTAGAGCATTTGCCCTGAAAGTGAATGGCCCTGGTTTGCTTCCTGGTTAGGCTGGACATATATATTTCTCAACCTGATGTCATTATTGTTATTATATATATAACATAAACTAACCACACACCCAGACCTTATAATCTTATCTTTTCATAAACTCATAAACATTAAATCTTAAGCATTTTGTATCAAAACTTACATTTTATTCTAGAAATTAACGTACTGTAGACTACCGTCAGAAAAGAATTGTAGAACTTGGATTAACTAAATTTATTCATACTGCTACAAATATTCAACAAGTTCAGTATCTGGTTCAGGATATGGTTCGTTGAAGATCACAATATTATACTGGTCTAAAACAACGGATGTACCGTTAATGTATTTTGTAAACAAACGTGCGATTTTGAAACTAGTTTCTTCCTTTAACTACAAATAAATCAAACAATTTCCAAATTAAACCCGTCTTAATTATGCTTGTTTTTTTTTTTCGACTGGATATGAACATTCGGCTTTCTCCGATAGAAACAAAGTGATCGTTATTTTCCGATAGGAGGTCAGCTGTTTCCGACCGCCATATCTCGACAGGTAATAATCGATCGATTTTTAAAGGATTCCGATCGTTTATCAGCTGTTTCCGGTCGGAAATGTTTTATTTTCAAGGTACAAAATGCACGATATCTCAGCTAATATAAATTATTTAGAATCGGGAAACAATGCTCTTTCATTATCAATAATAAAAATATATGTAAGATCTGTAGTTTTTAAAAAAGTTTATGGAAAAAACCGACGTTCCATAAATTCACCGACGCGGGTTTAATATCAAACGTAAATATAAACGTTTATATATTAAAGATGAAGAAAAATGGGTTTCAGAGAAAATACAATCCGAAATCTTTTTGGAAAAATATTACAACACAATATCCACCAACACAAAATGAGCCCGGTAACATAACAATAGATGACATGTACTCTCATTTTAATGATCTGTATGGATCAGATCAACAACACACCCAAAATGAGGATGGTATAACACAGGATGACTATATCTATGATCATGATCTTGATGCAGAATTTACATTATCTGAAATAAAAAGTGCTGTTTTTTCACAAAACAATTCAAAAAGTCCTGGCACTGATCAACTAATTGCTGAGGTATTTAAATACTCATTTGATATAATTTCCCCATTCTTATCAAGATTTTACAATAAGATATTTAATGACAGTGTATTTCCGGAATGCTGGGAAGAGGGTATAATTGTACCAATATTTAAAGGCGGAACACAGGAAGCGAAAAGCTTTCGCGGGATTACTCTCAATAATATACTATAGAAGACATATTCTAAACTTCTTGTTAATAGACTCATCAAATGGTCCGGTAAATACGACAAGTTCATAGATAATCAATATGGTTTTCAAAAAATAAATCAACTGTTGATTGTATTTTATATTACATGCAATTATCACAAAAACATTGTATAACAAGAAAAAATATATGTAGCATTTTTAGATTGGGAGGAAATGTTTGATAGAATTGATAGATAAGTGTTATGGAGAAAATTATTGAATGAAAATATAAGCACAAAATTTGTAAATGCACTAAAATCTGTGTATTTAACTGTGAAAGCGTCTGTTCGATACAAATCTTTAAAATCGGAACCGATCTCTTCAAAAATCGGTTTGAAGCAGGGTGATCTGGCCATTAGCATATTGTGTTTATTTTTTCTTAATGATATACTGAACAACATAAATACTAATATCAATGGATTGATAAGTATTGATGGTGTACAACTATTTTTTTATTCTTATTTGCTGATGACGCAGTTGTTTTTACACAGGATCCAGTCTCATTACAATCTATTCTTAATGATATAAAGCTTTACTGTGACGTATGGAAGTTAAAATTAAATGTTGCAAAAACTAAAATAATGATTTTTGAAAATGGTAGGCCAACATCATTTGATTTCCTCTTGTATAATACTCGAATTGAAATAGTAACTTGTTGTAAGTACATAAGGTGTATTTCTTTATAAAAATGGAAATTGGAACCGTTCTCAGAAACGCATTGCACAGCATGCCTCCTTCTCACTTCATAATCTTTTTATAGTATACAACCAGTTAGATATTCCTGTTTCACAAAATAATAACTTATTTGATTCTCTTGTTTTACCAGCTCTAAACTATTCTGCCGAGGTTTGGGGCTATCATGCATGTCCAAACATAGAGGCAATCCATTCAAAGTTTTGTAGACGAATATTGTGCGTAAAACAACCCACAAACCTTGATGCTCTCAACGGGGAATTGGACCGTATGCCATTGTTTATATATAGAAAATTGATAATGATTAAGTACTGGTTAAAGTTGCTAAAACAAAGGGAGCGAACAATACTTTTTAAAACATACAATATGTTAAAAAATGATGCTGACAATGGTTTAAATTTTAATGGGAATAACTGGGCATATATCATCAAAACTATATTGAACCAAATGGGATTATTATATATGTCGGAAGATCAATTTAATATGGATATAAAATATTATACTGCTAAACAGCGAGTACAAGATATATATCACCAGAGATGGTAGTCATCTATCAATAATTCTACTCTCCTAGATTCATATAGTCTATATAAACATTCATTCAACTTTGAAACATACCTCGACATTATTACAGAATCAAAATTTAGAGTTGCACTTGCTAGATTTCGTTAATCGTCTCATGACTTAATTGTTGAAAGCGGTAGACACACAAACATCCCCAGAAATGAAAGAATATGTAGATTTTGCAATACCGGTTTAATAGAAAACGAGTATCTTTTTTGTTAATTTGTTCGAAGCACTCGGAAATTAGATCAACATATATAAAACGCTATTATTATACATGGCCAACTAAACAGAAATTTATCAATCTTATGTCAGCAACATCAAAAAATATTTTCAACAATTTGTCTAAATTTATATACTATGCTAATATGAATAGAAACGAAGTTGAGTTACGTATTATAGATATGCACTATAACATCATGTGCTCTTCAGAAAATCGATGCTTTCTATCTTGTTTGTCATTTTTATTTGCTATAAAACATATAATGTTTTCATGCAATAAAATATTTGTAGTTGTAGTTGTAGTTAAGAGATTTCGGCGAACTGCGCATGTCCTTATTTCAAATTATGCCCCGCCCTATTCACGTAATATTCATATATTGCAGTGTTTACTACACCGATCCCTACAGACGAGGCGTGTTCACTGACGCATGTTGACGTCATTTGTAAACATTTAGTAAAGTAGCTTATAGATACACATTAACATAAGAATGAGGAGTTTCGGAAATATTTTTTGCAAAGGGATGATTACCAGCTCAATCCAAACTGACTCCTAAGGAGAGAATAATACTAAAATACAAGGATAGTTTGTTTATTAGATTTTGCGTCCCACTGACAGTATTTAAGTCATTTGGAGACTATATCTACTCGAGACAGATGTAGTGCTGTCACACTGCACAGTATCACGCCGTAGACAGTTGGCATGATACCACACCCAGTCACATTATCCGGACACCGGGCCATCAGTCCTGGATCTACCCTTATTAAATTGAACGACAAGCAAGGGAGCTATACCAGTACCTATATTTGGGACCTTAGTAAATACAAGAATTAAAATTGATATAACGTTCATAAACAACTTACAGATCATGTATTAAATCGTTTGATTTGGTATTTCCAATGTATTCCTAACCTGATATCTTCCGCTTACAGCGGCTTTTCTAAACGAGCTACACTAATATGGTTAGAGCCGACAAGAATCATTTACGACGTTTTTCTTTTTTTTTTTTTTCCTTTTTTTTTTTTTTTTTTTTTTTGTTTCCTTTGGCGACCATGGACATGAATCACATGTTGTTATGTGTTTTAAATTGTCGATTTAAGTAGTGGTCAGATGTGTTTCCGCTACAAATACAGGTTGGGTTAGGGGTAAGGGTTCGATTTTTAGGTTGGGGTTAAAGTCTTGATCAGTGCTACTATCGGCGCATGCGCATAAGGCGAACAGAATAGTGCGTACCGGTAAAGTTCATTTGCCCCATGCCTTCAACTAAACGCTTTTGATATGAACCTAGTCAGTCTTCCTGATTCTGAACACTGCATAAAAACAAACATGCCTCGAACTTTCCTATATTGTTTAAGAAGATCTTCGCCATCTAACCAGTGGACAAATCGCAAGGGCTTCAAGTGGCTTTATTCTCCCAAGATCTTCAGATAAAACAATGCATTCATCTGAATGGTGTTCTTAAGTCACACCTGTGTGTCAGAATAACTCAAATGCGTGCTTGGATTGTCTCTTACTTAACCCTTTGACATATGAATTTTAGGAAACAAATTTATGACCGGTTGAATATTTCTTTTTTTTTTTTTTACTTTTAAATGGTACAGTACATGAAAAATAAAGGATTTTCCTTTACTGCACAGACTGAACGGAATCTAAATTACAATTTTCTATGAACAAATAGAGGAAATCCTATTTAGTCAACCACTGGGAGGATCTGACCCGTGTCTGTTCGGTTTACCAATGTGTCAGAACGAGAAATATGAGGAAAAGTGTTAAGGAATTTTTATTTGCTTTCCCAATGACATAAAACTTTATCATGTGACTTATGGTATCTTATTACTTAACAACAGATTCATTAGCGGGGATGTCCAACGTCAATAACATAGATTAGTTAGAATAATCAATTATATTTCATCTGACCTTACCCATCTTATTTTCGAGTTATTAACAAAATGTACATAGGCCATATGTAAGTTTTCTGATTTTAAAAGTCAAAATAATATGTTCATACAAGTAAAGACCCTTTTCAGGTTTGTCAATATTTTTTGTCGGGCTGATTGATAATTAAATATACTAAAGAAACTTGAAATGTATAATCACTATGACGAGTCGTCGTAAATGACGTATAGTTGAGTTTGTTTATGTGTTTCAGAGTTATGTTCCTTAGAAAGTTCTCGTCATATATGATGTATAGAGAAAGATTGTTTCGCGAACTACTTCTTCAATTTCGGAGATATTTCAGTGTAATTGGCATGTTTGAGCACCATGCTGTATTCACTAAATCCATTTGTGAATAGATGTGCATTAATTACAACCAAAACACATTCAAAATGAAATCATTTACTCCGTATGGTGTAAATTATGAATGCGGCTATAAATGTTTGTTTGTTATGCTCAATGAAGAATATGTCATCTTATGCATGTTACGTCTAGCGTTCGTGCCTTTCAAAAATGACGCCGGTAATTAATATTTTGTGTGCGGCTTCGAATACTAATTTTAAAAATCTTAATCATTATGCATATAATTTAAAATTCAAATTGTCGTAACTTTGCAACTTATTCACAGGAAAGCTCCACAATACGTCATTTACAATCATCACACATGGAAAGTTTCATTGAAATATTTACAATTCTGACGGAATAGTTCAGGTCACAAACAATATGTATATCCAAAACCAGAGAGCAAATTTCACAATGATATTTAAAATATTTGGTGCATAACAAACTACATAGACATAGGTGGCGGTGTTAAAACTACGTCAAACCACTTAAATAATATTTTAGCTGTTCTTTTTTTTCTTCAGTACAACCTTTTTTTTTGAATTTCATAAGATGTTTTTCATTCTTTCATGATGTCTGTACGTCTAAAATAGAACTCGTTAGTTTGGCATTCAGAAAATGTAATGTTTACTCAAGGGTTTTAGAATGTATATCTTCCCATGCAGAAGTTCATAGCTTATTTATTACTTGACATTTTTGTCTAGTCATATTTGCCTTTTTTAATAGCTTTCCCAGTATTATATCAAAATCTGTTGCCCGATACGGAGTTTTTAATTACAGCTCATCTGCAAACAGCTGGCAGGTTCAATGGCTGCATTTTTAGAAAATGACGTACATTGTGTTTCTTTTTCTCTGTCTGCTTTGTTTCCCGCCCACTGACAGTAGTTTAATCAATTTGGAAACCTTTGTCTAAATCGGACAGGTATATTGCTGCCTCATTGCAATTTAATGCGAATGGCAATACATTACCCTGACTCAAAACTACGGCGTCATATTCAGGACACATAATTCTCCCATATTCAGCATACGAAGACAGGGATTTCCCTCATGGAAGAAAACTCTATCTTCCTTGTCACGTGATCAGCTTTCTTCCATGTCACGTAAATAAACAATGATGACTGTAAGTTATACATTTTATCAATATACAAAACTAACTTGTTGTAATTCATGTGAATAGATATATGTTTGAAAATATTATATATATCTAGTTAGTTATCCCTTTATTATCATTCACTACTACGAATGTTAAATAAGGCTTAATATTTGGGGGGAATATTACGTACCGTCAAGGACTGGTATTTTTAACTAAGTTACTTTAAGCAAATGGTAATTCCCAGTTGAACGAACATCAGAATTTAGGTATATAATTGCGTGTGAACTTGAAAATGCCGATTTCTTTCATTAGGGCTTTCTGCCTCAAGCAGAAAGTCCTATTAGGTTTGTTATGTTTTTAGGACTTTCTGCCCTTTCGGCAGAAAGTCATATTGGGTTTGTTATGTTTTTTATTAGGACTTTCTGCCCTTTCGGCAGAAAGTCATATTGGGTTTGTACTGTTTTTTTATTATTCTTATTAGGACTTTCTGCCTACAGGCAGAAAGTCATATTGGGTTTGTACTGTTTTTTTATTATTCTTCTTCTTCTTATTCTTTTTTTCTTCCTCTTATATTTGTGTTAATTTCGAGGTGTTGCCATTGACTCAGAACAATGAAAATTTTATGGCATATATTTCAAACCATGAGCTTTCGGATGCAATGAATTTTATATTCATACGACGTCATATAACGTCAGATTTGACGTCAGGTGAAAAAGTTTGTACGCGGTCTACAGCCATTATTTCTGGACCGATTTTCATCAAAATTTCACAGAATGTGTATGTTAGGCTCTAGTTGTGCATCCCTGTGTCCGTTTTTCGAAATTCGAAAAGTCCATGGTTCTATAGCGAATCCAAGATTCGAACCAAGGTCGTAAATTTTTAAATGCTTATAAAATCTGTCCTATGTAGGATAGAAAGTTGATATTTAGTCAGTATATAGGTCTCTAGAAGTTTTAAACATTTTGTGAAAATAAATGTCATATGACGTCACGTGACGTCATTATATGATAATGTATTTCTAATATTAACAAGAATATTTCTATATGTTGAAATTGTCGAAGGGCAATGAAAATTTAATGACACAGCTTAAAGGAAATTTTTTTCAAAAGTAGTAGACATATTACGAACTATTTTCATCAAATTTTCACAGAATGTGTATATTAAGTTCTAGTTGTGCATCTCGGTGTCCGTTTTTCAAAATTCGAAAAGTCCATGGTTCTATAGCGAATTCAAGATTCGAACCAAGGTCGTAAATTTTTAAATGCTTATAAAATCGGATTTATTTGAGATAGAAAAGTGATATTTGGTCAGTATATAGGTCTCTGGGAGTCTTAAACATTTTGTGAAAATAAACGTCACATGACGTCACTTGACGTCATTATATGATAATGTATTTCTAATATTAATAAGAGTATTTCTATATGTTGAAATTGTCGAAGGGCAATGAAAATTTAAGGACAAATGATATAGATGCTGAAATTTCGATTTCAATGATTTTCATAAGCTATGACGTCATATGACGTCACATTTGAAATTGACTACGAAAGTTTGTACACGGTCCAGAGCCATTATTAATGGGCCGATTTTTATCAAATTTTCACAGAATGTGTAAATTACGTTCTTATTGTGTATACCGGTGTCCGTTTTTCAAAATTCGAAAAGTCCAAGCATCTATGGCGGATCCAAGATTCGAACCAAGAACGTCAATTTTTAAATGCTTATAAAAACTGTTCTATTTCAGATAGAAAGTTGAAATTTTGTCAGTTAGTAGGTCTCTGGGTGTCTAGCAATTATGTGAAAATAAACGTCACATGACGTCACGTGACGTCATTTTTTATTATTATTATTCTTTTCTTCTTCCTAACTAAACGCTTATTTTAATATGTTGCAATAGTCCTAGGACCATGAAATTTTTATGGGTTATTAGTCACGTGAGGAAATTTTGTTTTCAATGATTGTCAGCAGCCTATGACGTCACATGACGTCACAGCTAAAAATAGTGAAAAGTGGTGTTCGTGCTCTACAGCCGTCATTTATAGTCGGATTTTCTTCAAATTTTCACAGATGGTACATCTTGAAACTAAGGTGTGCATATCTCGTCAGCTAACCGAAATTCCGAAAGACCGAAGTTCTGTGGCTGAAATAAGATTCGAACATAGGACCAAAAATTTCATTTTAGGATTAAAGAGCTTCAGGATGAGATAGAAAGTTGAAACTTACCCAGTTTGCAGTTCTGCAGAATTTCTCAATATAGTTTGAGTCGTGACGTCAAATGTAGCCATGTGACGTCATAAGCATACTTCTTAATTTTCATTTTAGGGCAATGATTTCGACATGATGCCAGTTGTTCAGAATAATGAAAATTTCAGAGTTATGACAGTAAAGTATGCGCTTTTGAACAAAAGCATCTGCAGCACCCTATGACGTCATGTGACGTCAGAGCTAAAAATATTGAAAAATGGTGTACGCGCTCTACAGCGGCCATTTATGGTCGGATTTTCTTCTAATTTTCACAGATGGTACACCTTGAAACTAAGGTGTACATATCCTGCCAGCTTACCGAAATTCCGAAAAACCGAAGTTCTGTGGCTGAAGTAATATTCGAACATAGGACCAAAAATTTCATTTTTGGATTGAAGAGCTTTAGGATGAGATAGAAAATTTAAACTTACACAGTTTGCAGTTCTGCAGCATTTCTACAAATATTTTGAATCGTGACGTCATAGGACGTCATAAGCATTAATTTTAACTTGGGGCAATGATTTCGACATGATGCCAGTTGTTCAGAATAATGAAAATTTCAGAGTTATTGCAGCAAATCATGAACTTTTGAGCAACAACATTTTCAGCACCCTATGACGTCACGTGACGTCATAGCTAAAAATAGTCAAAAATGGTGTTCGCGCTCTACAGCCGCCATTTATGATCAAATTTTCTTCAATTTTTTACAGATGGTACATCTTGAAACTAAGGTGTGAATCTTTTGTCAGCTAACCTTAATTCCGAAAAACCGAAGTATTGTGGCTGAAGTAAGATTCGAACATAGGACTAAAAATTTCATTTTAGGGTTAAAGAACTTCGGGATGAGATAGAAAGTTGAAACTTACACAGTTTGCAGTTCTGCATAATTTCTTAATATATTTTGAGTCGTGACGTCATATGACGTCATAAGCATACTACTACTACTACTACTTATTTTGTTCTTTGTATCTAAACGCTTATTTTTCCCGGATTATAATGTCAATTGTTCAGCATGAACATGAAATACTACCAGAGGTGAGTCATTACATGAAACTTCTATCGCCTGCTTTTTGCATTAACACAGGTTGCAGAAAGTCCTATCATTCGTTTAGACGAATGACATCTAGTTCTTCTTCTTATTATTATTATTAGGACTTTCTGCCTAAAGCAGAAAGTCCTATTGGGTTTGTTATGTTTTTTTATTCTTCTTATTCTTTTTTTCTTCCAAACTGAGCGTTAATTTAAGCATGTTGCAATGGTCCCAGGGCCATGAAATTTTAATGGCATATACTTGATGCGATGAAATTTTGATTTCTATGATATTCATATGCCTATGACGTCATATGACGTTACATTTGAAATATGCTACAAAAGTTTGTACGCGGTCTACAGCCATTGTTTGTGAACCGATTTTCATCAAATTTTCACAGAATGTGTATATTAAGTTCTAGTTGTGCATCCCGGTGTCCGTTTTTCAAAATTCGAAAAGTCCATGGTTCTATAGCGAATCCAAGATTCGAACCAAGGTCGTAAATTTTTAAATGCTTATAAAATCTGTCCTATTTAAGATAGAAAGTTGATATTTAATCAGTATATAGGTCTCTAGAAGTTTTAATCATTTTGTGAAAATAAATGTCATATGACGTCACGTGACGTCATTATATGATAATGTATTTCTAATATTAACAAGAATATTTCTATATGTTGAAATTGTCGAAGAAACCCAAATTTTGATTTCTATGATTTTCATATCTATATTTCGTCATATGACGTCACATGTGAAATAAGCTACAAAAGTTTGTACGCGGTCCAGATCCATTGTTTATGAACCGATTTTCATCAACTTTTCACAGAATAAGTATATTAAGTTCTAGTTGTGCATCCCGGTGTCCGTTTCTCAAAATTCGAAATTACCAAGGTTCTATAGCGAATCCAAGATTCGAACCAAGGTCGTAAATTTTCAAATGCTTATAAAATCAGTCCTATTTCAGATAGAAAGTTGATATTTGGTCAGTTTGTAGGTCTCTCGGAGTCTTAAAAATATTTTGAAAATTTGCATCATATGACGTCACGTGACGTCATTATAGGAAAATATATTACTAACATTAACAAGATTATTTCTATATGTTGAAATGGTCGAAGGGCAATAAAAAATTAATGGCATATGTTTCACACGATATAATTTCTATTTCAATCATTTTTATAGGCATATGACGTCATATGACGTCACACTTGACATATTCTACAAAAGTTTGTACGCGGTCTACAGCCATTACTTATGAACCGATGTTCATCAAATTTTCACAGAATGTGTATATTAAGATCTAGTTGTGCATCCCGCTATCCGTTTTTCAAAATTCTAAAAGACCATGGTTCTATGGAGAATCCAAAATTCGAACCGAGGTCGTTAATTTTCAAATGCTTATAAAATAGGTCCCATATGAGATAGAATGTTGATATTTGAACATTATGTAGGTTTATGGATGACTGAACGATTTTGTGAAAATGAACGTCATGTGACGTTAGATGACTTCATTACATGAAAATCTATTTCTAATATTTACAAGAAAATTTCTATATGTTAAAATGGTCCATGGAAATGGAAATTATATGACATTTTGCTTCAAACGTTGATATTTTTAATTCTACATGTTTCATATGCCTATGACGTCATATGACCTTACACTTGCCATATGCTACAAAAGTTTGTACGCGGTCTACAGCCATTGTTTATTAACCGATTTTCATAAAAATTTCACAGAAAGTGTATATTAGGTTATAGTTGAGCATCCCGGTGTCTGTTCTTCCAAATTCAAAAATGCAAAGGTTTTATGGCGGATCCAATATTCGAACTATTGACGTCAAATTTTAAATACGTATAAAATCGTTTCCAGATGAGTTAGAAATCTAATATTTGGAAAGTAAATAAGTCTCCAAGAGTGCTTTACATTCTGTGAAGATGAACGTCATTTGACGTCATATGACGTCATAAGGTCAAAAATTATTTCTGATATATACGCGTAAATTTGATATGTTGTTAACTTCCCAGGACCATGAAATCTTATGGTATATACTTTAGAAATGCTTTAGAATGCAATGTAATTCATATTAATTTGACGTTATATTACATCAGATTTGACATCAGGACAAAAAGGTTTTACGCGGTGTACAGCCATTATTTTTGGACCAATTTTCAGCAAATTCCAAAGAATGTATATGTAACGCTCTAGTTGTGTATCCCGGGTCCTGTTTTACAAATTCGAAAAGACGAAAAGGCAATGGTTCTATGGCGAATCCAAGTTTCGAAACATTGACGTCAAATTTCAAAAACATATAAAATCGCTTCGAGATGATTTAGAAAGTTGATATTTGGACTGAATATTAGTCTTTAAGACTTATTTATATTCTGTGAGGATTAACGTTATTTGACGTCATAAGGTCAAAAAGAATGTTAATATATCTACGCGTAAATTTCTATGTTTCATTTCATTGATTTTCTTATGCCTCTAATGTCATGTGACATCAAACTTGACGTTGTCTACACACTCTTGTACGCGGTCTACAGCCATTATTACAGGATGGAATTCGAATTGTAAGCGTTTTAAATAAATTTGATTTGTAACATAGATTATAAAAATAGTCCAAGTTAAATAAATCGATATAAAAAAAATGATTTTCAGTTACTTTTGCCATTTCCTCAAAGTTAAACGGTTTATTTTTCAAATTTCATTTAAGTTATGGCCATACAAAAGCAAGTTAAAGGCTGCAATTTCAGATCCTCTTACTTTTTTAGCTTTTAAGTATTTGACAAATGTAACAGAAAGTCCTATCATTCGTATCAACGAATGAAATCTAGTTATTATTATTCTTTTTTTCTTCCTAACTAAACGCTTATTTTTCTATGTTGCCATAACCATAGGACGATGAAATTTTTATGGCTTATTAGTCACGTGAGGAAATTTTGATTTCTATGATTTTCATATGTCTATGACGTCATATGACGTCATAATTGACATATGCTACAAAAGTTTGTAAACTGTCCAGAGCCATTATTAATGGACCGATTTTCATCAAATTTTCACAGAATGTGTATATTAAGTTCTTGTTGTGCATCCCGGTGTCGGTTTTTCAAAATTCGAAAAGTCCTAGGTTGTATAGCGATTCCAAGATTCGAACCAAGGTCGTAAATTTTCAAATGCTTATAAAATCGGTCCTATTTGAGATAGAAAGATGATATTAGGTCAGTGTATAGGTCTCTAAGAGTCTTAAAAATTTTGTGAAAATAAACGTCATATGACGTCACGTGACGTCATTATATGATAATGAATTTCTAATATTAACAAGAGTATTTCTATATGTTGAAATTGGCGAAGGGCAATGAAAATTTAATGACAAATGATTCAGACACTGAAATTTTGATTTCAGTGATTACCAGAAGCCTATGACGTCATATGACGTCACATTTGAAAATGACTACGAAAGTTTGTACACGGTCCAGAGCCATTATTAATGGGCCGGTTTTCATCAAATTTTCACAGAATGTGTATATTAAGTTCTAGTTGTGCATCCCGGTGTCCTTTTTTCAAAATTCGAAAAGTCCAAGGTTCTATAGCGATTCCAAGATTCGAACCAAGGTCGTAAATTTTCAAATTCTTATAAAATCGGTCCTATTTGAGATAGAAAGATGATATTAGGTCAGTATATAGGTCTCTGGGAGTCTTAAACATTTTGTGAAAATAAATGTCATATGACGTCACGTGACGTCATTATATGATAATGAATTTCTAATATTTTTTTTCTAACAATTTCTTTTATATTTA
>CM037788.1:8366751-8416751 GCA_021229015.1 Solen grandis | reverse complement strand
AGTTTAAAACTAAACTTTTAAAATAATTTTGTCCAAAGCATGTTCGAATTGAGTACAGATTGAAAATTCTATCCTTAAAAAGAGAACCCAGTTTTTAATAGCAGTTAATTTTGTATATTGGCGTATTTTGTTTCTACAAAGTACGGCAAAATCATTCTTTTTCGTGGAGAACTATTTTTTGTTGACATCGCCAAACTTAGTTCCGCCGAATTTTAACCCTCGGAAATATAAATCCACGAATACTTGTACCTACGAAATCACCATCCATTCTGGTTCAGCAACACTAAATGCCAACGTCTTATAGAGAGAGAAAAGTGTAATCAGAGAGAATGGCGTCATCGATATAACGAAAGTTGATAGTGTTATAACAGAGTATTCATATACAACGTTAATATGTACCTATGAACAGTTAAATTGAAGCTTTAGTTTGATATAAGAATTAACTTCATTTAGACATCACAAACTTACTGATACTTTAATTACTAACAATTGTGTTCTTTGATATGTATGAAATTATTTCATATTTCACGATTTATTATATTTTTGTAAGAAAGGAAGAAAACATTGCTTACATGAATTCCCGCGGGGTCATGAAAATAGACTGTTTAAGATTTTTTTATAATGATATGTAAGAAATATAAATCTAAAGTGTTGCCACGAGAGAAATTAAAATGCCTTTAAGAAAATAAAAGTTAACTAAGAGATTAATTCGGTCGCAAAGGACACCTTTTTTGAAAATATTACTCTGGCAAGCTGTATTCGAGTTTTTACGTGTAAAATTTCACTGATAAATATTAAGTGGACAATCATAACTCCTTATACTAAATGTTCTCTTTTAATGTATCTGAAGATGTTTGGATTATAAATGGGCTAATTTCATATTAATCTGCACTTCCATAATCAATAAAAAGCTATTGAAAAGAAATGAAAGATAACCGATTTTTCTTATCACTGGAACATGAGTATGCATTTGATGATAAATTGAAGGCGATCTTCAAACAAATCCTGTAACCAGATTCATTCTATTTTTTGCACTTCGTGTTATGTCTTAATTATATTATTTCTATGTCGTCTTTATGGGATATAAATATTTGCAGGATTCATAAGCAGTTAAAACATTGCCAGAAAGCAAATATATCTATAAGCAGAGAGATAAAATATTCTTGCAAGCATACCGTGATTATACCGACACTAATGTCTGTGTTATATATAAAGGAACCAAGTCTCGTGCTGGGATAGAACGTAATGAAGATGGACTTGTAACAATTACGGGCACCTAAAATAACCAGAGATTAGATAGACAGACGTGCTTACAAGATAAATAATGCAAACTGATACACTTTCCTATCTTAGATTTGTTGATATTATTGTTGTGTTGTGCAGTCGATGTCTTGTAATTGGGAGTACCTCGGTTAACCTGGCTTGACTTCCACCGACACAACCTACCGAGGTGTAATACAGTCAACCCTTGATACACCGACAGTGTTTGTAAATCTCGATTAAGCCGATGTATCGAGAATTGCTGACAATTTGCTGTGGTTAAGAGATTAATAAATCCGTCACAACTCTCTTAGTGCCGGAACCCAAGTGTGTCATTGTATCGAATGTCGATGTATCGAGGGTTGTCTGTACTTAAATACTTACGGGCGAATTTCGTCGTTCCCGTATCTCTTATAACATAAGAGATACAGAGATATATTCATTTCTTAACAAACATTGAATTAAATATTCAAATTACCTTACTCATTTGAATAGTCCATAGAATTGGAATACTGAAAATGTGTTTACCAAATTTAAGTATTAAGTAAACTTAAGTATTACCTACCCTAAGTATTTTTGGTGGAATACAAGCTTGTTTCTTTTATTTCTGAGTCAGCTTACACTAAGAACAAAACCATTGGGAGATTTCTCTGTTGAGAGAAGTGACTGATTTTGAAACTCGATCAAGGTATTGCCGGTCTCTTAAATGAATCCTCAGCTCGAAATATCCAACTGTTTCCACTTACATCCGCATCGAGGTCAAAGCCACGTTTGCTATTCACTAGCAACGTTCTATATATCAAACAATATCGAAATGTTTTATTTGTTTGATAAATCAAGATACGAGCTCGTATTGTATTTTTGTTGATATCACACAAATAAATCTTTTGAATGAGTGTGATGCTGCATGTGTGAAGATTGCTCTTTTACATAAGTGAAATTTGCATTAAAGATTACTTTTATGTGAAAGTAAGTGAAAAGTACCCCTGCTGATCGACTTTGCAGTTTTAAAGGTTTGTATACAGATCTGGAAAACCTTTTCAGATAATGAGTTTTCCATCTTAGCTTGTCCACAACTTAATATAAATTTATTTTCACAGCATAAACAATTGTTCTTTTCTTAAAATCGTAATTAACTGAGACAATGATTTGGGCATATTTTCACTGTATCACCTATCTCATCAACGAAGATATGTTTCATCAACCACGAATAAAATTATACACATTTCATGTTATAAATCGGTTATTGTTGTTCTCATTGCGTAATCTCATAACAATAAACAAGATCACTTTGCACAATCTGTTTATACTGCAGGACATGTAAGTCTGGCGGTACTCGCAAATACAGTGTAGGATACTATTGTATTTTGCAGCCGAATGAAAGGCATGGGAAAATACAATAGTGGCAGTAACATCGTAACTATCCTGTACAACAGATACGAAATATGTGAGACCGGCAGATATGACATATTCTAAATCACGCGTTACCGACATAATAACCCTACAACTCCGCAATTACACGTCAAACGTTCTAATTTTCCAATATATACGAGGATTCCCTGTGTCTGGCCTAGACCCGGTATGTTACATTTTGTGCAAATGTTTGGTCTGTTATGAAATATGAGGTGATATCACACATCTATTGTACTTAAAGCCTCGGCCATTTGTTTCCAATGATCGGCTGACGGCGTTGGTCTATACGAAAGCAAACCTGCTATTGGCAACAAAATAACGTTTTCAGAACGCTGTAGGGGCTAGCGATTTATTCTTCAATATCAGAAATGCTTTAGCGAGTATTTTTGTTTTCATTTCCGTTTTTGTCGCTGATAAAGAAATTGAAACCACGGGAAGACAGATAGGAAACTGCTGAAATATCTTAACATTTCTTGCAACCGTGGGATATTCGCATCAGCAATTTCACAGAATTATATTATATACAAGAAATGGTTTCTTTCTAGTTCTCATTATTTTGTTTCAGTCATGTTCTTGAATTCATTTTAAACCAATTACAGTTACGACAATGCTAAAGCGACTTTTATTGATACAGTTTATGATTACTAATAATTTCTACACCTATTGCATTGGATTGACTTGGAAGTGGCAGCAACGGGGAGCAACTATAGCGAAAACTTCTAAAGTCAGACAGTGAATTTTCTACTTACAATCACATTACCGTCACTTATCCATACATTCGCGTTGAAAAATAGTACCACTGGCTGTAGAAGTCACCATTGCAGTTTTGATAAAAGATATATTGCAGGATTTGGAAAGCATTGGGTATAATCACAGTTTTTGTGCAAATAAAACTGTAAAAGTTAATTAATTGTTCACCCGCAGTTTTGCACTACAAATTTAGGGCTGCGGAATTAGCTCAATTGGTAAGAGCGTCGCTTGCAAGGGTCGTGAGTTCTAGTCCAACTGAGACCGTTTTTGTTTTGTTTTTGTTTTTTCGTTGTTTTTTTAATACTTATTTTTTATATTCTTGGTAGTTTTTATGCTTCCATTATTTTGCGTTTGTTAACCTTTTGATTTAAATCATAGACCACAGGACCCTGATATGCGTTAAAAAAAATCGATTTTTCTAATATGAGGGTACTGCGCATAGACAGGTTTGGTTATAATTTCAACGCAGTAGAAATGAGAGGGGGACAGTATGTTTAATGTAAGTCGTCAATTGAAACATTTTGTTTTTAATCTTTTCATATTAGAGTCTCAAATGACTGTAGTGTCTCTAGTCGCATCTGTATGTCACAACTCAGAAAGTACTTTAGGGATTGAGTTTACACTTTATACAATGCTCAAACTTTACTTACCAAGAACAATAACTTTATCTTGTCCTATTTTCTTGCCTTTCTATGAAAATTATTTCTATCTGCAGCAAATTCATGAAGTATGAAAGGTATTGAGAGGATCAATACTAAGAACCACTATTCCTTATCCATTTTTGTTTAATTTGACAGAGACCAATAAATAAAATAATCTATCTTACCTGCTGTTTTAATAAGATTTAACTTCCCTGATTTTTAACATGTATACCACAAAAAAATTAAAGGGATCGACTTTATAATTCACACATTTTATCTTTCGCTTCTGACAGTGCTCTCAGTGCTTTGATTTTACTCTTAAAGCATTAATCTGGTGTACAAAAGAGGAGGTCCAGGGTCATGTAAACTTCTCTATCAAAAACGAACTTGCGAGCTTCTCATACGGCCCGCTGCCTTCGAAATTGTTCCGTCCTTTTACTTTGTATATTGAAAATACTTTTTACATCACTAAATATTACTTTTATAAAATTCCTGTACTTGTGTGAAATAAATAAAGATCCGATGTTCCAGGTTTCTTTTGGAACAGTATCATATCTATATCATACTGCATGTAATTTATTAAACGTCCATTACCTCCTTTAGTTTTAGAACTTCTTTAATAAATGTATCCGCTATTGAAGAACACAATTTACTCTTTAGAAATTATGCGTTTTAGAATAAATTAAGGTCTTACGACTCAGTGTTTTTTTTTTAATATTTCAAGAAATATTCCAGTGTTCCATTATTCTTTGACTTGTTTATTTGTGGTAAAGAAATAAACCAAATCGGATACCTTTGTTGTACTGAAATATTTTTCCCCTAAAAAAGAGAAAGATTTTGAAAAAAAGGAACATGGATATTTGTTAATAATAAAACTTCCTGTAGAGGAACAAACCGCGCCACATTGAAAATGTATTCTTCAGCACAGCTGAACTTGGTGTTTGCGGAAGAAATTTTCTTTAACAATTTCTCTACATTTGCATTTCAAATTTGGCGGAGGATCAATTAGTTCTATTATTCACTCCGTCATTTCAAACAAAACATGATTAAATGTTTTGTTGCCTTGATAACAGCTCATTGCAAGCACGAAAGTTTCCTTCAAACGGAAGAGTTAGTTATTTGATACAAGCGGCTCTGTGCTTGAATAGCTTACGTCATCGAGAAAATGAAAAATACATCTCAGCATCTGAACATTTGTGTTTATCAGCCAGACTTATATCAGCTGTAATGTGCTTTGTTATCAGCTTAATACCTGCAAACAGGTGAACCAGTCATTCACTTTATGACTCAAATTAAAATCATCTACGATTGCTATAAGAGTGACGCTTTGTGTGTTTCTTATTACGACCTCACTAACATACCATTTTGAATAAGTTCATATATCGCTCCAGCTGGCCAATATCTGATCAGCATTTGATTTTTCATTATTAGACAGGCATCAATCAAACGCCAGGTTCTGAATTTTATTGTTTGAGCGCCGTGGATTTCTAGATCACCATCATCAGGTTAATTTTGAATTTACTAAAAAGAATACTCAGCTATTTCAGACTGATCAGGTGCTTATAGTCTGCCAGTAATACCCGAAAGGGGAGTTTGTGCAGTATATATAGATAGATAGATAGTCTTATGGGCATGTGTATGAGCATGCTTAACCCCTTCCCTCATAGAGGAAACCATGAAATGACCTATGTGTACAACATAAAACCAGATCAGCCTGCGAGTAATTCGCAGGCTGATCAGGTTTTATGCTGTTCGCTGCTCCTCAGTGGTCTGGAAATGAGGACTTTATAATTAAATTTGGAAAAGTTTAACTGTGGTTTTCTGCAGATCAGGCTTTATGTGGTACCTATTGAGGGCGTCAAAATGAGTCTATATGAGGGAAAGGGTTAAGTTCATATCTTCACAATTGGCGCAAAATTTACAGTTTTTTGTCAAGTAGGTAGGTATAAGTAATTAATCAGGGGACAAAGTTGTAAGACAATCAAATAAATCTTGCAATTATTCTCGAATTACGTCTTAAATAAGTTGGAGGATGGACCTTACTTATGACATTAATAACGGAAAACAAATATAAACACATATGTAGATTGATAATATAGTCTACGAAATATCACGATTAAACAAATATAAACACATATGTAGATTGATAATATAGTCTACGAAATATCATGATTATATATTAGTGTATATATCTATGTTGCGCAGCTTCAAAGATATGTTAAGTAAAAAAAAAAAAAAATATATATAAAAAAATTTTTTATCTTGCATAGCTTCAAAGACATATATTTACCATGCGTTCATGTATAATATTTCTTTTAGATTAAGAAATTATTTTGACAAGTTTTAACACACGGGTGTCTTATACAATTTCATATATATATATTATGTATTTGGATAGTTGCAAAAACATTAAACACATGAAACATATGATACGGATAGAGCGATAAACTATTTATATTTGACAACAAATTACTCAAACAATGCAGAATATTAAACTTATATTTACGTCGATACGAATATAAGTTCATACAACTTTTACTTATCCCTCTCGAAGGTTCCTGGATTGGGCCAGTATTTTGTGCATGTGAACGCCATGGAAAACACTTGCCCGAATCTACAACATTCTGCTCCGCAGACATAGACAGACAGGCAGACAGTATACTTTATTGACATAAACTTTACAGTTTCTTGTAAAATCTATATTAATGGGATAGAAATAGAAAAAGTCGATAACTTTACATATCTGGGAATAAATTTTACTTTATACGGGTAATGTATCTTTGGCTGTAAAAAAATTATCAGAACAAGCGTTAAGAGCATATCACCTTCTGTTGTCAATATTCGATTGAGTTAATTTAAATTTAAAAACAAAAAATTCTATGTTTGATTCATTGGTTACACCGATATTACTATATGGTTCCAATATATGGGGTATATGCGATTATAAAGAGGTTGATAAATTGCATATTAAATTTCTTAAAAAGATATTGGAGTTCGCCAGCAAACACCAAATAATGAAGTGTGTGGAGAGTTAGGGAGGTTCCCGCTATTTGTAATAGCAAGAGAAAGAGCGCTTAAGTTTTGGCTAAAGATAAAAAGTAACGAAAATTCATTTATTCATAGTAAGTACATTGATCAGCTGAATAACATTAATGGTAAATGTTGGGCTAAAGAGATTAATTCAATGATTGATAGTTTTGGATTATTTTTTATAAAAGATCATTTTAATTATACTTTATTCAATACTTATCTAGCAATATCTAAACGACGTATTCGTGATCAGTGTATTCAGGAATGGAATACATCTGTTAAATCGATGTCTAAATTGCATTACTTTTGTAATTAAAATAACTTCTGTTAATTTGATAATAAAATAACAGATTTTGTAAAATGTGTACCATTTTTTGCTTTGCTGTACAAAATATAAATAAATAAAATAATTAAGAGAAAATATTTCAAAGATTTAGTATGGCTTACAATAACTAAATTCGTATATTTATTATCTTCTGAAAATATAAAATTAGTATGTATTCGATATAATGTTTATTACTGATAAATAAATTTTATATATACATTTGTACTTGCGATATTTCTGTTGTATATTTTGGCAGAATGCTGCCGATTTACCATAATAAAAACTTGAATCTTGGTGTTATTTCTCATGATTACGCTTGAATGACCATGATTAATATGAAATTATGTTTAAGTGGAGATAAATGATAATATAAAGTCAGTTTAGTTATGTAGTCATCAGTTGTTTCATAGTCATAATTCAGTCAAACTATTCTAACAATTTTAGTACAGAAATTCTGTGCAAAACTTTCATTGGACTGAAATAAACAGGATAAAATATATCAATTCAAGTGACACATGAAAAATACAGTAACATTTTGGCCTTGCTTAAAAAAAGATATTATTAGTTGAAAAGTACTTTGGGGGAAAATGTCAATTGCTGATATTTCTATCTGTGTCTGTTTGCAGCAGTTAGTCGTGTTTGTACTCCAAATTCATTCAACTACATGGGTGACAGGCGAGGAACTGTCTAAAATAAATATTTTAGGTGAAACACAGTCAGACACACCAGATTACAAGAAATAAGACCAAGGTGCAATCGAATGATAAAAAAAGCAATTCTGTAAATGGAAGTACCAAATTTGAAAATCATTCAAACATACATCGTTGCTATTTCAGCAGTATTCAATATCACGTGAACAACAAATCTTCCCAGCATGCCCATTACTTCCGGTCGAGTTCGATTGAGCATTCAATACCAAAACAGTCGCTCGAGAAATTTCCCGGAATTAATCCCATGCTGGGATATCCTGCACACAAACCATATGTTTGAAAATGATATATGTGTTGTCAAAATAAAATCTCGAATAATCCGTAGGGCGTCCAATCAGAAGAAAAGCTGGCCTTATATTTATCTCGCGCTGATCCGGATATATGATGAGACTACCTCGTGGTGCAGTGGGCCGAAAAGTTAATTACCGGCTGTATGGTGGATATGCTATAGAACTGCAGCAGAATAAAGAACCCAGAGCTTCTAGACAAATATACTGTCATATCCATTTCAGATGTTAATTGATTTACGCTTTATATAATATGATGAACAAGAACATTTGATTGTGTACGTCCCTCATCTCCGTCGTCATCGTTTCCATCATCATCATCATCATCATCATCATCATCATCATCACCGTTATCATCATCGTCATCATCATCGTAATTATAATCATCACAACCATCAACATCACCACCATCATCATCATTATCATCACCACCACAACCACCACCATCATTATCATCACCACCACAACCACCACCACCATCATCATTATCATTATCATCACCACAACAATGACCACCATCATCATCATTATCATCACCACAACAATGACCACCATCATCATCAACACCATTATCATCATTATCATCACCACCACCACAATCATCATCATCATCATCATCATCACCACCAAAACCACCACCATCATTATCATCACCACCACAACCACCACCATCATCATCAACACCATTATCATTATTATCATCACCACCACCACAATCATCATCATCATTATCATCACCACCATAACCACCTACATCATCATTATCATCACCACCACAACCACCACCATCATTATCAGCATCATCACCACCACAACCACCACCACCATCATCATCATTATCATCACCACCACAACCACCACCACCATCATCATCATTATCATCACCCACCACAAACACCACCATCATCATCATTATCATCACCACCACAACCACCACCATCATCATCATTATCATCACCACCACAACCACCACCATCATCATCATTATCATCACCACCACAACCACCACCATCATCATCATTATCATCACCACCACAACCACCACCATCATCATCATTATCATCACCACCACAACCACCACCATCATCATCATCATTATCATCACCACCACAACCACCACCATCATCATCATTATCATCACCACCACAACCACCACCATCATCATCATCATTATCATCACCACCACAACCACCACCACCATCATCATCATCATGACCATCCCCACCACCATCACAACCACCATCATCATTTTCATCATCATCACCAACACCACCATCATATTTCTTTTTTCTACTCAGTTCTATGAGTAGGACGAGTTTGAAATCGTCCTCAGGATACACACGAAATCAAACTCTTCGGTCTTTAACTGAAGTTATTAATGTCTACATTTGATAACTTTGATATTTAAAAAAAAAAAGCTGCATTCTATAGCGCTCGAACTTGATTGTTATTTGAGTCAAAAAGTGGTAAAATGAACCTTATATTTAAGTGTTTAGCTGATAACAGAGATTTGCTGTTGAGATTAGTTTAACAGATATCGACTTCATTTTACTCAATGACGTAAGCTTTTCAAATTCAGCGCCGCTTGTATGAAATAAAAAAAAAATTGCAGTGAGCTTTTATCGTTGTATCAAAACTTTTAGGAACGTTTTGTTTGAAATGAAAGTTAGAAAAAGTTATCACTCCTTCAAACAGTGAAAATAAATACCTAACTGATTCTACGCTGAATTTGAAATTCAAATATAGACAAATTGTCAGAGAAAGCGGTCCCGTGAAGATAAGTTGTATAGATAGCGGATGTGACGCCATGTTAGCATCGAGATTATTATTACCGCAATCATCATAATCGGGTATCATTTCTCGAAATGTTCATGTTTTTTAATACGCCAAGGATAGTCCGTGAGTATCCTGGTGTGTTTGATTTATTGTTATGAACGTGAACTTTTCGAAAATAAAGATACATTTCCCGAGCGTTTTTGTTTTGTTTTGTTTTGTTGTTTTTTTTTTGTTTTGTTTTTTATTCCAATAAATAAATCGCATGGCCTTTTAGCGCCCGTGTTTTTAAATTTCATACTTTACGCTATATATTTTACGAATGTAATCTTTTATAGAACACAAACCTTCGTAATTTTACACATGTACATATACTCTTTTTGTTAAACAGAAATTTTACGATCTCCGTGAAGCAATATTTTCCCAACATCGCGAGGGTTTTCCAAGTCAATTACGGTGAAAATCTCGATTTTCCGAGACTTGCGAATTTCGAACATTTCATGTTCCCCGATAGTCCACGGATTATCACAAGTTTACTGTAATGCTAAATGTTTTATTGGCTTCCTGCTTTTTAAGATAATCCAACAATACATTTTCCGCACAATATTTTCTTTCTTACATACGTAAAGAAAATATTTAAAAAAAATATCGTATTTATTTTAAGATGGTTGAAGTGTTAAAGCAGAAACTCGATTAACTCTGAACTGGAGATGAATATTACAAATTTTTTATGTTTTCATCATTACCACAATATGTAATGCTTTCTAACCGGTCCCGATGGTGACCAAGTGGTTAGAGAGTCCGCCTCGGGAGCGGGTGATCGTGGGTTCGATCCACGGTCGCGACAAATCAAAGTCGTTTTGGACTGGTTGTCCCGGTGTCAGGATAATGTGAATGGGTGTGGTATCACGCCATATATCTACGGCGTAATACTACAGTGTTGCAACATTGGGTTTGTCTTAAAAAGTGTCGAAGATTTTTTTTTATATACTATGCATGTTGACATCTTGTGCAATACACGGCTGACGTGGGGACGGCGATAGGGTGAGTCATGTCGAGCTTCATTAAAAAAAAACAACAATTTTTTATACATGTAAGTGTAATAGAAATAAGAATAATAATCTGAAATTTAAGATAAAGTCGACTCAAAACAGATAAAAGTCTTAAATCGACCTACAGAACTTACAAAAAGGAAACATTTTTTTTCAAACAAGGATAAAGGACATTCTTAGCCACCCAGCTAATGCACGGTCACGAACAAAGGCTGTAAATACCATACAAAACGGAACAAAACATACGTTTGACAATGCCATAATCTGATGTATTTATCCACAGATAGAGTATAATTGCATTAATTACATGTCTTTGATTTATGTGTGGCGACTAACCGAGGTGCTCCTACGACTTCTTGTGGATTAATCACTAGGAAACTATTACCTGACAGGATAACTGCCTTTGACGATGCATAATTTTGTGTAATTGAACTTTAAAGCAGCTTTAATTGCAGAAGATGCATTGACATTAGTTATCGAATGATAATCTGACAATAATTACTGTCAAAAATATCGGCGTTTGTCGGTCACACGGTGAAGAGGCACTGTGCTTCAGCCTTCCCAAGATTCGTCATTTACATTAAATACTCATTACAAATAATTTACGTTTGAGGTTTCCTAAAGATGAAAATTAATGATGCAGGTTTAATTTTGAAGCTGTTATCAATTGTTAATTTAAATTATTGATTAAGAGATTTTGGAATCGTTTCAAGACTCGTTTATTTATCAGTAATTTACCCAAATAACGAAGACTTGAATAATGGACTTAATCTTTTCTGATATTTGCTCATTTAAAGTAAAGATATTAAATATTTATAATCTCGTGAATTGCAAGGGCGGGCCGCTGCCTTTAATAGAGACATTATCCTTCCACGTGATGAAACTATTTAATGAACGTGCACGTAGGTATCCCAAACTCCGACACAATGGGTTACCTCTGCTTCTACAATTGCGTTGTGAACTTGCAAGAGGAATTGTGACACACTTTGATAGATACTCAGGCTAATATACTTTCTAAGTTTCCTTTGGTTCAATTCTTTATTCTAACAGAGCGTTAATTTGCGGGAGCTTTTCTAAATTTGCTCGGGAATGTAGAAGCTCTCTCTCTCTCTCTCTCTCTCTCTCTCTCTCTTCTCTGAATGTGTATGTAACTTGATAGATTTTGTTTAAAAAAAAAAATTATCATCACCATTTTTGACACCAATCTTTCTTTTCTTCCGTTTCTTCTCAAACCCTTATTCACCACCTGATTTAAAGTTTAATAGGATCGTGTTTAATGATATAACTTGTGGTCCAACCCCTTACTTATGTCTATAAAATATGGAATCATGCAGGCGTTTCTTTATTCCACAAAAGTTTGTATAGTCTGTTCAGTGAGAAAGCAATATCGCCCAAAGCGGCATGATCAAATCTTCGTACTGTCTAACGATATTAAGGAAAACACCGCGATATGAAATATGTATATATCAAACAATTGTGCTGATTTATTTTTCACTGCCGTATTGTTAGCCTGACACTTTCTGGGGGCAACCCGCCACGAAAAATCTTATCTACTAAATGGATTAATAAACACGATCAATCAAATAAAAGTGCCCCTAAATGCACAAAAGCATATATCTCTCAAACAGTCGTCTAACCCCTGCAAGGGTGATGGTTTATTAAGCAGCTTTTGTACGTCTTGATCAGGGTTTGAAATGTCAGCGGCTTTATCAAGACATTAATCTTCTCTTGCCGCCGGTACCAGATAAATAGACCCATTGTTGGGTACAACGGTTGGAGAAAACAAGTGTTTAGAACCGAACACCGACCATTTGTCAAAACGGTACTATACGGCCATTGTAACCTCGTGTTTCGGAGACTTGGTGAAAGCCTAAATGACATATTATGTAATATGATATATTGTATTGTCGGAGTGATCATATTTATTGTTAATTCAAACTGGGTCAGGCTGTAAAAAGGCAGATTTTATTAAATAAATTGTTAAAATGTTCGATTGGGGATTATATTTCTGAAATATTTGATATGGGAATAGAAAGTGAAGATGGCACTGTATTGTCTTGAAAACTGAAACTGGCCATTAAATGATATTGAACAATAGCATAATTAATGTTATGACGTGTAGAACAATCAATTACAGTGAAGTGTTATTCGTTTGTATTTGACAAGTTATTATGACGTTGCAATAATTAAACAGTATATGTTTCTTTATGGTGTGAAATAACATCTTCAAAACAAAAGATACAAAGCATCTGTAGACAATAAATTACTTTTAAATTTCATTCAAAGCTAATTTTTAGGTCAACTTTTGTTAATAATTTAGGTCATGACACACGAAGATTAGATATATCGGTTGACGATTTGTCATCATATGCCAGTTAACAAAACAGTCTTTTGATGCCTTGACGTTGATAAATTTAACTATCATATAGGTGTGTGTACTTCGTTTAAATAAAGGATGATCAAATCATTCTCCTTTAACTAACAATGGTAAAAATCATCTAAGTAAGCATAAAATAAATTAAAGTCAGCATATCTCGTAATACAATTCTACTAATGTAATGAAATATCAAGCAATTCGATGCACATTGATGAACATTTCCAACTCAAAGCCAAAACCTGACATATATATTCAGTGTTTATTTATTTATTTATTTATTTATTTATTCAAAGTAGATCGAGAGACAATCTCTTCATCTGTCGACAGTTCCTTCACAAGACCAGCATTATGCTCCGGGGATGGTGTGTCGTACATGGTACACTATTTTATCCATTATATCATACGAAACACCGCAAGGAAGCGGCGTATGTGTGTTTTATCGGTGATGCACAATCCTACATCATCGCATCGAAAAACATCGATGTTTATCGATCGAATTCCGGATGATCCGTAGATCTTTATGCTGGAACGCGCAACTGTTATCGAACATTTCCTAAAATTATGCTATCTAGAATGTTTAGAAAGAAGACAAAACCAATTATTTAATGTCGAATGATACATATATGATGACAATGCTCTTTAATATGTCCGTTTTCGGAACATTTGGAAGAGCGAATCATAAGCTGAAACACAGCAGCCACCTTTTATTCATATATATTTCAGTTGAATTCGTTTTGATTGTGTCAAATACCATTTATACTTAATAATGCATATATACAACTCTTACAGAAAAAAAAATCTAATGATTTCGAAAACACGAAATGCTCAAATAATCGTGCCTGGCACTGACGCTACTTCTGACAATGGCGATACGTTCAGTGGTGTGATATCGTGCCTTTCGTCTACAGCATGATACCACGCCACGTGACAAGATCAGGTCTTCTGCAAAAGCAAATGTCTCGTGACGTTTTGAAATGGAAGCTTGGCAAACGTCTAGAATTTAACAAACTAGGTACCACACAAGTCACAAACTTGGACCACTTAACCTCTACCAAGGTAACGAAGATAACCTAATGAAACATTAGGAAATCTTGGTTATCTCCGTGAAAGGCCATGAGGTCCGAAATGTTGCGGAACCATTACATAGACTTTACCTTAAATTCTCCTTTCATTGGATAAAAGATTCTAAAGATGTAAGTGTGAAAATGCCATCTGTGAAACGTATCACCGTGTTTAAACAGGTGGTTTGTGCATGTCCTGGTCGTTTGTACCCAGAGAAGAAGAACTGTAACAAGTTGAACACATGTGGTTTCCATTGGTGTTAATAACATCTGTTAGAACGAGATCTCTGTCAGCGTGGAACAATTTCCGAGAAAACGTGTCTTAATTACCGACAATTGACCCGAAATTGCAAGAATGCATTTAAAATGCCGTTCGTCAGACAATGCACAAAATATGTTTTAATAATGATTTGACCTACGAGAAATATTCACTGTTTTGTCGAAGGACTTACGTTCCCTTTGCTAAGAAAAAAAGAGAGAGAGAGAAACTACCGATTTTTCGCTTATTATCAGTCTCTCAGTAGCAATTATTCAAAGTTCAGCCACTCGCTGAATGAAGATGTCAGACAACTGTCGAAAGGGTCAAAAAGTCACGACTTACATCAATTACCAACTTGTCCGCAGATCCCTTGACGCATACTCCATTTCCACCCCTACCAGTAGACTTCAATTAGCTCTCGCATGGTCAGCCCTCTTGGTGTTCCGGGGTACCCTAATCTGACCCTCTGGTCATCAGCGATTTCTTGATTGTGTAACATTTAGTTAATCTTGACCACGAGAAGCTGACAAGGAGCACCTGTGATCCGTGTGAGAATGAAATCAAGCGATTTAGACCCCTGTGTGTGGTTGTTTTTTTATCTTTTGTTGGTGTTCTGTGATCAAAAGATTTGTCACTGATACATGTATTCCCTAATTTTAGATCATTTGTCGTTATGAAGGTGTTATTGAAGTCACAGTGTGTAGGCACACCAGTTGTTACATCATCTACAGTACATGTAATTTGGGTGGTCAACATACAATCATTATACATACAGATTACCATCACATGGCTCGCAGCATAATTTTGATGACAGCATAATTAGGTTAAGTGTTCGAATGCAATTTAAAAAGTTACACTGATTACAAGGATTATTATTAAATACAACTTTTATGACTGGTTTCTTGTGACCGTAGCACTCCAGTGGATGGACGGACAGACGAACAGATAGATATCATCTCTGTGTTTCATAATTTGACTAGAATATTGACATAACCCTCTCAAAACAAATCGCTCAAAATAAATAGAAAATAGGCCATGACAGCTATCAGACAACTTATGGCATGACATTTCATGTGAACGGAATCATTCTATGGGACAGAAATGTTAATTGAATCTGTCACAGGGAACCTCGTGCAGCGACAATTAAAAAGTGACTGTCAGTTAAACAAGGTCAGTCTTTTAAAACAGATAAAGCAATTCACAGACGTCAGTAACTGTTATGGCATTATTAACATTATATTACTGATCAAAATCACATGTTTTTCCTCTTAAATTTAATTGATTTTGTCGAGACATTTTAATTAAGGCATATAAATGCATGTCATAAATTGATTTTGAGTCAATTGTCATTATTAACTGAATATTCACTGATAATAACAAACAACATATAAATCATACAGAGAGGCTCACTTCAATGTTAGCAATGGTTAGTCAAAGGATCAAAGAAATGGAGGTTTGAAATATTGAAGGCTATATAAAAAAGAAACGCTTTAACTAATTGAACAAAGTTCACTATATGTCATATTCACTATAAATCATGGCGAAAAATCATTAACTGTTATGAGATGCTTTCTCATGTCATTTATGGTCTCCAGCCTTATGACTCTAGTTTAATAGTATACTAATATGTACATATGTTAAACATTGTGAAAAGGTTTATTTTTAAACACAACACTCCTATATTAAATTATATTTTTCTTTCCATCATATTGTCTGATCTTTTACCATCGATGTAGCTTTAGAGGGGAAAAACACATACACACTGAATATTTTATTATTATTATTAAAATGATACCTACACATGTATCTCTGTATTACATTAAACTCTCTCAAATACAAAGTATATAATATTTGTGGTAATTTTCCTGTCAGTTCACCATTTACTTGTTCACTAAGCTAGTTAGCACTTAAAATTCTTATTAATGCGCTCTTTTTGAAAGAGAGAGAGAGAGAGTGAGAGGCGGGGAGAGAAAGAAAGAGAGAGAGGGGGCGGGGATAGAAAGAGAGAGAGAGGCGGGAAGAGAAAGAGAGAGAGGGGCGGGGAGAGAAAGAGAGAGAGGGGCGGGGAGAGAAAGAGAGATCACGCACTGTATCAAAGAGCTCGCTCAGAATATTTCATTATTTCTCTTTTAATAAAGTTTACATGGTGAAAATTGTACTCATAGGGAAAGAGGGAGAGAAGGGAGGGGAGAGAGAGATTTATTTATTCGACCTGGTCCAGTCAAAAACCAGAAGTGTTGGGCTCCGATAACAATCCCTGCTGCTGCTATTATTTCTCCATTAATCTTAAGTTTCACTAATTCCCTACTATCTCTACAATGACCTTATCTTTTCGCTCCATAGTGGCAGACGGCATGCTGGCACGTGCCAACAGAGGGCGTAGAGAGAAGGGTCGGGTCCCCTGTACTTTCCATGCATCTCCAGCAAGGTTAGTAGAGAAAATACAAAGTAGTTCTAAAATTAATTGATAAGCAATAAAAAAGATACTTTTTTAGATGTATACATAATCGAACGCATATGTGTATAAAATATCGACCTGATATACATTTTCTACATTTGATAACTTCTGATAATTTCATAGAAAAATACTGATGGATAGCTTAAGAAATATACACTCATCTAGAGTGCATCTAAAGCTTCCGTTACTATAGTAGATTTTGTTTCTCTTACTAGCGCGAAACCTGTTGATATTTTGCCGGTACATTATTCGACATTTCCGTAATTTGTCGTTTATTTTTATTTATTTTGTTTTGTTTTTTCTTCTTGAAAAGAGGAGACAAAATATATCGAACGTAAAAGGGGACAACACATTTCATGATACACGCGAGCACGCGCTCTCTTCGCCAATCTCCGGAGATTAGATTTCAAGGAATAGATAGGCAGAGATTAGAAGGTGATTGTAATTCAGACACAAATAAGTGCATTTTGAGAAACCTTCAAACCCTAAGCGCTATTTGATGACAAACGTGTCAGAATTTGATTTATTTCTCAAGATATGCAGTTAAGCCTCAATTTATCAAATATGGCTAATACGGGATATTTAAAATGACTTCATTAAATCCGCACTTTAGCACGAACTCTGTTAATTCCATTCTGTCATTTCCTAAAATGAAAGACTCCATATGTATAGCACTCCTAGGATGCACTATAGAAAAACTGACACAAAAGATGAATTCAAACTCCGCACAGTGATCTCCCTTGTAAGGGCAGGTAACTACTGCGACAGAGTTTGAGATGAATTGTGCCCCCGCATACTGCTGAAATATATTCTAAATGTTGGGATAAAAAAAAATTATTTGTAAGAAATCAACTGTAGTGTGAATAATTTTGAACCAATTTTTGTAGGATAGTATCGAACTCCACGCAGTAGTTACCTCCCCTTACCTTTTTTTTTTTTTTTTTTTTTTTGCTTGCAAGGGAGATCACTGTGTGGAGTTTGGGACAGTATATGATAGTATACATGTGAAACGTAGCAACAATTACGCACAGATTATCAAATTATAGCCTTGCATGCAAAACTTGAACCTTTATGGACGTTTCAGCTGGTTACCGCTGATTTTTTTTTAAATTCTCATTTATTTTGAGTAGAATGTTAAAGGAAACAACACATTTTGATATCCCTATATTAAAAACATGATTAAAAGTATATTTGCCAAATGTTGGGGGTCGATAAAGTCACATTATTGTGTTTTTATGTAAATTTGTCTAAAATCTTGATAAAAAATCAAAAAATAAATAAGAAATTGTCATGAGATTTTTAACAAGAAAATTACAGATAAAATTTAAAAGCATTTAAGCAGTTTTGTATATATTTTGGTCCAGACACATTGTCTATTTTTGCTTGTAGTGTAATTTCCATGCACGTTTGACAGTATTTTCACTGTAACTTATAAAACAGTTTATAAGTTATTAATCATATAAAATATTCTGAAAATATTATTTTGATATATTGTGAAAGTATTAGAATGCATTTTTTCCAATTTTTTCATGCTTAGACTTTTTTGACAAATTTTAGAGCTGATGTTTTACCATAAGCTAAATAAAACATGTCCCCCTTTTTTAATTCAATTCTTTATTTAGTTAAAGTACTTTGTGCAAAATTTTAGAAAAAAAATAAAAAATTTTTGTTAAAATATCTAATTTCTATTAAACGTTATTAACAGCAACGAAAGTTCATTTTTAGTAACAGTGACCTTGACCATCACCCACCACACACCAACAACTCTCGAATAATAATAGTTCCGGGAAATGTTAAAGTTACGTTTTACATTGCCATTATCTTCACTATAACTGTATGGATGTCCCGCAAATTTCACACGTCTTTATCATCATTAGACCAGCCAGCAGAAACAGGAACAGTAACTCTTCCAAGTATTTTTTGCATATTTATGGCCCTTTTTGGACTTAGAATCTTGATTAATCTTTTTGTACTAACTCACTTTTCACTGAAACCTTTGCGACATTGCTTTAAAACACGGAATACATTTATATTTCATTGCCTTTGTTTGCCTTCATTTAATATAGATATTCTCATTTTGCCTTTTACTGCAATGTTTTATTATTATTATTATCATTGACAAGCACGAAATAATCGAGCGTGCTGTCCACTCTCTTGTTTTCACACGTGACATATATGTTGCAAGCTGTTATAATATCTGATTCACTGATATTTTGTTTATCTATTACATGTTCAATCATGTCATTTGATTTGTAAATTTTGGAAATATACATTTAAATATAAATTTCGTAATGTTATCATAACAGTAAATATATGGAAATATGATGTCGTATGTCCCTTAATCTAAAATAGTGTAGTAAACTGACCACGCGCGTGTTGGTATTGATTAAGGCGACAACTATACTGAGAGAAAGACATTTCCGGTACAAGCAACAAGAAATAAGTCTTGGTCAATGGAATCATGGCTCAGGGTCTAATCTGTTCCTGAAAATACGCGACATGCTCACCAGAGCAGAAGTGAATCGACTGGGCTTCGGCACGTCATCCTATTTGTATGTAAAGCCATAAGTTCGCGAGCCAAACCGGAAATTAGTAGACGGTGTAGTATTGGAACAAGAATGCGTGAGACGTCATTAATGGAGAGAGAGAGAGAGGATTGTAGCTGGTATAAGTCAATGCTTCCATGTGATAATGGTTATTATCATTATTATTTTTAATTATTTGGATTTAATTGAATACTTAAATGTTTCCACAATTGTGATCTTCTAAAAAATATGTTTGCACTTTCTTAAATAAAATTTGTCCAGCAATGAATACATGTATTTATTTTCAGATATGTTGAAATACTACAATCACTAATTAAATGTATTAAGTTAGCATTCTGTCAATGCCAGGCAAAATCCAAATTGGCGTGTGTTTAAAGTTAACAACAACAACAACAAAAAAAAAAAATATATATATATATATATTCAGATGCATGTTTAGTCACTATCTGCACCGTTAGATCGTATTCATTTCCGGTAATAGTCTGTATCTATGATTTTACATACATTTTTCATGTCCAGTTACATTTTTGAAAAAATAAAATAAACCAGTCTGGACCATTAGTCAATGAGAAAGCTGCCTTAAAGCAGGTGCGCTTAGAAATAAATTTTTGATACTTTCTGATTGGTTGAAATCCGATAAAATGTCTGAGTCAATAGCAAAAGCAAACAGATGTCGCCGAAAAAAATAAGCTTGATATTTCTGTCAATGTGATCCATGTATATTTCAATCAGTAAATAATGGTGCAGAACATTTAAAAAAAAAACAACAACATGTTTTGTATGTTCTAGGTATATTCAAATGATTTCAACAACGTTTTTATTTTAAACAAATATTCCAAAATACTTTGATGCTTTTGGTATGCCCTCATGAGGAAATTGCAATTCATCGTGCAATAACTGCATCACGAAAGATTCCTGGACTCCATCCATAAATAATCCATGACAAAATGAAGGAGGACGTCATAATCTAACCCATATTTCCTGGACAAAATACCATCAACCGCTGGCTTCGAGCTTTTCAATTAGCTTCACTTAGCTGCGATTTCGAATTCCAAACTGGTGGAATTTCTAAGCCCATAGACAACCATTAATATCGGCATTTTAAAGGCGTTTTTATTCCGAGGCAGCCAAACAGCAGGCGTGATGAGGCAATAGAACACTATACACACGTCCGTAAAACATTGTTTTAAATTAAACCTAGACCCTAGAGGTATTTGTAGAATTTATTACCAGGTCTTGACACACTCTGCTTGAATCTCAGTTTCTGGAGATTTGGGCTGAGGGGAAATATTTTGAAAACGATTCTTGTTAGTGGGCGTAGAAAGTAAGAAATTTGCTACAGTGATGTACCCAAGTCCTAAATCGGCTCTAGTAAAAATGATAAATCAGGAAAAGTGGTCAATACCCTTAATATAACCCTCTGAAGGAAAACGAGGGATGCTTTTTATCTTAAAAGAACAGTAAATATTGTACATGTGTATATAACATTTACTTGGGGGTTTATGTCTTCTTTTTTTAGGTTTTCGTGGACTGCAACGCAGCCGCGAAAACCTACTGTTCTTCTTGTGTTTCTTTTTCCCTTTTTTTTTTTTCCATTATTATTATTCTTTGCACTTTTTTTGTGGCCGCTGTTGCAGCATGATTAGAAGTGCTACAAATATGAAAATTTCCATGCATACTCACATGTATCTGAAGTTGTGCACCATTAAGTTTGTTTTTCATTTTAGTACTAAATTTTGCCGCTAGGTGGCGTTTAGCATCAAAACATATAATTGCCGATAACTCTGTCATTTGACATTTTATTTGTATGCAGTTTTTTGCATTCTGTTCTCTGTCAACTGCCCCTTTAAATATGATGAGTGGCAATATCCATACCTTTGAAAATTTTGAGCTAGAAGAGGTTGAATGTTTGAATCTTTGAAAAAATCTGGCAAATTAGGGTGTGTCCACGAAAAACATGCCCATTTTTTTTAGAGATTAGATACGCTCATTCTGTTTTTTGAAATTGATTCCGAAGATCTTTGCGCACAAAATATATGGGGTGGCGATTTCAGAAAATGCATAAAATGGCTTTCAATAAGCGGTCTAAGTGCACTAAAATATGGAGGAATTTTTTTTTCGAGAATAGGCATTTTTTTAGTTTTTGGAGGATTCTGCCATTATTTTTTAATCAATCTTTATGAAATTTTCACAGATTGTATTGTTTGTTGTTTCAAGGGACTTCACAGTTTCAAAATTTCAAAAAATGCAAAGGTCAAGGTCATATTGCGATTATTGGTTTTTTCTTTGACCTTAAATATCTCAAAATCTAAAAATATTTTATCGAAAGAATATGGGTAAAATCAAAAGCCTCTAAAGAGTACTTTTTGAAGAATTTTAGTTTTTTCAGATCGGGGTTGATTTGGTTGTTTGGTGGCAGTTTGAAGATTGGTCAAACTTTGAATTGATTTTAAAGCCTTTAAAGTTTAAATGTGTGATATATTTTGTCATCATTGGAAAAAAGAATGTCTTACCTCGTCAACAAAAAAGAATTTTGAAAATCTGTTGAGAATTGATGAATTTATAGAGAATTTAAATACATGACACAGAATAAAAACAGAGAAAATTTGACAGAATGAGCACATCACTTGTTATCTATGTTCTATAAATAGATGCAGGCTCTGCTAGCTGTAACAGGTCATGAATGTATGTGTAAAACTAGCCTACTATCTCGCTTCCATAGTAGCAGGTAATTTAGTTATGCATCAGCCCATCAGAGGTTTTACCATATAGCTACTATATTGGCTAAAGACTCCCTGCAGTGATGACCAGCAATTAACAGGTCTGATCACAGCGGATGGGGGCCTGGCTCAGTGGAAGATCTGATTCCATTCGAGATGCTTTTAAGTCTTGGTCAAAGCTGAATTCACCAATGAAGGAAAAAACTAAGATATATAAACGTTTTGCATTTTGTTGTTTTTCTGGTATTTTAACTTGGCTGATCAGGTTTGAAACTGTTGATCATCACGAAAACCGTTGCATTTGCAGTATGCAAATCTAGTTCGTTTTGTTTTTCAAGCAGTTTTCTTGAGGGAAAGATATTTACTGTATATCATAATACGGTGTTAACACACGCATATACATGTATTTACTCGTAGAATAAAAAAATATCACAGTTTCTCAAATAAAGGCTTGAAATAAAAAAATGGAAATTAAAAATATATACTTTTGAATGTTTAGAAAGCCATTTTTTATTAAGTCACTCTACCCCCAACAGAAGAATATATAATATTATAAGTAATTATATATTCATTTATTGTAAATAATTTAATGATAATTATATGTTTATTAATGGCCAATTATCTATATATAATGTATTTTCAATATGGTCGAAAATCGCTAGATCATATTGCATATAAGAACATTCCATCAGTTCCTTCAAGACAATCTCACAAATGAAAAATTTACTCTGAATTTTATCCTCTTTCCATTAAAAAATAATCTTTTATCTGACTTACCCTACAGACACTCTTTAGATGAATAAATGATAAGAAAGAAAAATGGGTGTTTGACAGGTTTTAAGTGTTTCATTACCGCCGTTTTAAACTTTCCATTTATATTTAATGAATTCATTAAGTCCCGTGGTTTCATGACCACCTCCCCCTGGCTTTTAAGGGTCAATCTTGAACCAGACCTGGTTTACTTTGATACATGGATGACGTTCAACATAACGTTGTAAGGGAATATATAAGCAAGTCGCTGCTGGAAGTCAGACGTCATATGTTATGGAAAAAAAAGCAAGTGGCAATAAAGATACACAGAGACCTAGTATATAACCTTAATCTACTTAAGTTGACCCATCTATTATTAAATTTTGATCATGGTCCATCAAGTGATCTTGGAAATTTTAAAGTAAATGCAAGCCTTTGTAGACCATACAGAACGGCCTATAACTCTGAGTCAATGGACGTTCGCTTCTGCACTGTATTTTTTTTTCTGGGGTATTTGAATGACCATGCTTATGATCTAATGATGGATTGATTATCATTGCCTTTCTGACACCGGGTATTAATAATTTCAAGCCCATGTGGTCTGACAGACGGATATTTAACGAACGAATATCAAATATTTTGTACGCAATTAAAATCTCCTTTTACAATAGGTTACGTCAGCTAACGTATACATCCCACCACACACACACACACACACACTATTTTCCTCCTTTTTTCAATTTTATACAGATAACCTTTCTTCCATTCTGAACTAAGTCTTTGATCCTGCAAAATAATTGAAAGGGATCAATAAAAAGTTTTGAATTTATTACAGCCTTCTCACGCGCCTGGCCTTTGTTCTTTCTCATTTTAGGAGAAAATTGAAAAAGACTCTTTCTGCAGGATATAACAAGATTTTGAGAGAAAATATACATTAGAAGAGAATTGGTGAGAAATAGATAAGATTGTATCACCAAATCTGCGGTAGGCAGTACAATGCAATGTCGTCATCTTGCAAGGTTCTCAGAATCATGTTGTTAAGTGTGAAACATTATCTATTATACTGTGGTGTGAGGTATTATTAACACAGTTATTTGTTCGACTTATTTCTTTCAGTATTTCTCTTCTCCTGAAAGTTGAATGTTAATCTTATATTTTTATAATAAATATATACATATACTTCTTCAAAATTTATTAGGTCAACGGTCGCCTTAGAGACAATGGCATGAAATCTAATTCAGTATGCAATGACATTTTGAAAAAAACATCTTCCGATTCTACACTATGTAGTTGGCTTAGAAGCAAGATGGCGACCAAATTGCCGAGCCTTTCTCCACTGCAGGTTCGGGTCCCGGTCTATTCATTTGGACATTCCGTATGAAGAGCCCTCCGGTTGAATTGCTGTAGACCTGCGCGTGGTTCCACCCGGATGTTTCATACATCCGGGGACTTCCTTCACTAGCTTGACGTTCTGTATGATTGAAATACTGTGTCGATATACTCCAAAACTGCACCTTTATCTGTATGAAACACGGTATCTATCAACTATGTCGGGAACTGCTGAGTGGAAACATTGAAACATGGCCGTGGACGTGGCGGTACCTAGTTCGAACCTGGTTAGCCCTCCAAGGTTTTCCCATGACCTGGTTATTGTACCAATGTTTTTCAATGACCTGATTAGCGCTTGAAAGTTTTCTTTGACCTATATTCTACGATTAAAGACAGTAAGTTGGCAATACATTGGGCTTGCTTCGTTTCATGCACTGGTTCCATGAAACACCGATAATTCACGTTATTAATTTTGGGTGCATTTAGGTCATAATATCGCATGTTTTTCTAATTTTCAGGTTAAAGTCATATGTAGAGGTGCTATATGAAATTAGCAGAGCTTTGAATGTAGCTTTATGGGACACCCAGTGTGCCTACTGCGACACCATTACCGATTTTCTCCGAATTCATACGGACTTTCCCGGAGATAGCCGAATGATAAGTTCACCACCTACTTCCTATGTAGCATCAGATTGATGCATCTCTTGTGTTTTAGAGACATTACAAAAATTGATGTTACCCGCTTTGCTATAAATTAGATCCAAGATAATCAGGGCATCAAATGAAAATATGCAAATATGTTTTGTTAGGGTATTATGGAAGTTTTTATTCCAGAAAGTTATTTTTGCTGTTCATTATATTGTACATGTATGATATTTGACCTTGTTGTACCTTACTGTGAGCATCTGAGTGAGAGAGAGAAAGAGAGAGAGAGAGCATTTGTACATTTAATACAAAAAATTCTGATACATTTGTACTTACACGAGAATCTGACTTTCCCTATCATGGATACATTTAAAGAATGTGAGAAATATTTATTTATTAGATAAATCTAGTTTTCCTTTAGATGGCAAACTAATTACCATTGGGCTAAAAAAAACTAATAACAACCAATTTATCTCATAAACATTTAATATTTTAAATTTCGTCGCACAATATAAAATAAGAAATACATAATAATGTTTTTTTACAATAACAATATATTGGTTTATACTTTAACAAATGCATCAATATTTACTGAAATATATCACAGATATGAGGGATACTTCTATGCACCTTGGTGCAGGTACTATACATATGACAAAGGCTAATTCACTTCACAATTCATACACATTATTAGAAATCTGCTTCAATCTTGAGTAACTCTTGGGACTAACACACCATGAAAAGTTTGATTTCTATCCACATCTAGAGTTATCACTGAAGGTGATGAATACACTATGCTACAATGAGAAAATATTGGGACTTTTTGTACAATGGGACAGGACAGGACAATGCACACTGTTCCTATATGGCCCCAATTTACTCTGTGAAGCATGGATTTGATAACAGGACAATTCATAAGCTGTTTATATTTTAGGTTCAGAGCCATTCTATGCAGTTCTTAAGAATATACTGTCAAGATAAAGGCATTAATGCTAAGATGCACATTTCTCCTACATTTATTGCCTATAAAACTGGCATAATACATTTCAACACACAAACACATCTATAAAAAACCAGCAACCACCAACACATTTTAATGCCAAATGGTTATTCCACATAATTAAAAATAGATTAAAACCTTCTGATGTATATAAAACTCCCTCTAGATACAGACACCAATCATACAAGACAGCATCCGATGCTGAAGGCACTCTGTACATGTATATATATGGATCTTTCAGTTCATGATAACAACAGACAATATAACACCACCCTCTTTTTATAACACAATCCATATATGGTACAATATCAGTCAGCCATACACGGTGAGACAACAATGTAAATATTAGTTGTATTGACAACTTTACACAAAGCCCACTTCATATTTTACATCAGATATATGGTCTTTCATCACAGTAATATGCAATGTTTATAGTCACTTGCGATAATTATATTTTGTTATAAAAAATATATGATTTTCCATGTCATGTCTTAATACAGCAATCAAAGTACTATAATAACAATGTCAACTGATGCAGGACATATCTTGACAGTGCACATTATAAAAATTATGATGTATAGAAACAAATGTGAATTAACTAGGAGACAAACAGCAAGTTTAAAGGGTAAAAACCAATCACTGTACATACTTTAGTACTGAGCATTGTAGGTGACAAAATGTTTTTCCCTTTAAAACTCTGGCATAAATAATTATATTCTTGCAAAATCACTAGAAATAATCCAAATCCTCTTTATACATTACAAGAAGGTATTTTGACAGAATCACTCATGTGAACTCTTATCAGAATTAGAAATCCTGATTAAGGTTACATTTCCTTCTTTATTTGAGTGTTTTCTGGAACAGTTGGGAGTAGCTTTTAACCACATCTCACATCCTTCCCAGGTCATGAAATGATCAATGTTATCTTTAATAGGAAGAGATAAAGGCACTCGTTAACAAGGATGCTGCTAATCAGCGGTGTTAAAGGTTACATCATCGACACACCTCTTATTTGCTTAACAAACTGTACTGAGGGGAAAACCGTTCCCAGCACACATGTAGCATCTGGCGTTTATTAGAAAGTATTGATTAACACGTGAAAAAATACTCAGTTTTTTTTAATTCTCTTGTTTGGCAATAATGATGATTTATTGACAGTGTTTATTTTTCTGGTGCTTTTTTTTTCTTCTACATTTCTTACAATTGCCTCAAAAAAGGATCCAGTTTATGATGGGAATAAAAGTTTCAAAGAGCAGAAATGCAGACATTATACAAATAATTCCTTCAAAATAAAAATTCATAAATTCTCTTCCTTTTTGTTTTAATTAATAACACAAATTTTAACAATGACAGCTAGCATGAAATCTGTAAGGTGATAAAAACAATGATTTAAAATAGTGGTAAAAATATGATTTTTTTCTAAGAGAAAATGAAAAACATGTTTTTTTTTGTTTTTCTTACTTATATTAGTTTTAATAACAATGTTAGGAATAAAAATAGATACAGGTGTATTTCATGAACTGGTTAAAAAAAATGAAAACCACAATATGCCCAAAATATACACACTAAAGAAAGCTTCTATTAAGGTTGTTTTTTCTAAACATAGTAAAACATGACTATGAAACTGGCCTTGCATTGACAGGTGCTGCCTCTCAGTGAACTGTTTTCTTGATAAGAGTGCAGACAAAGCATTTGACACTGGCCATTTCAGTAGATTTTAGACAGTTAAAGATGACCATCAATGGAGGTTCTTCTATACTCCAGAAAGATACAAGGATGGGGGCCACAGGGCAGCTGCCAACTATGTGTTATGGCTTGATAACACATGGAGACAGTGTGGATACCTGTCTACCTGAGGCTGGCGTGTTTGACACTTGGTAGACAACCCCACCTGTTCCAACAAGACAATGGGTTTATCAAAGTGTTGCAAACAACAGAAAACACCATCTCTTGAGGTGCTGGAACAAATCACAGCGTTCATATCTTGTCAAAATCAACATGCATGCTTCAGTCATGCCAAATTCCTTTGCCATGTCATTAGAAACTGTTAGGAATTATGCATCACTCAAGTGTCTCCGAGCAAACAAAAACATGCCATAACACAACAATGTCAAAAGCTCAAAAACTTCTCTGGAAAACCACCAGTGTATCAAAGGAACATTCTCTGTGTCTACATTAAAGATGAAAAGAATTTAAATGAAAAAATAGATATTTCTTGTGAAACTTCCTATACAACCTTGAAGCAGTAATTGAGATAAATGGTCCTGCTGGATGCACCACTTACTCTTATCATGCATGAGATACTGTAAACAGATTTGCACTGTTATTAATACAAAACCAGCACGAGTCACAGATATCATTATGTCACAAGATACAGGTAGAACATTAAAGTGCCTGAAAGTAGTTTTCAACATTTTTCTGTACACCAAATATCAATTTTCTAGATGTTTAACACAGGCAAGGCTAGGAGGAGTGGGCCCCCACTGTGACAATGCAATATAAGATAAGATGTGAAGAAACAAAGGTGGAAAAACAGAGAAAGGCAGCCAAACTTTGTTATTTCTAGGTTTAAGATGTTGAAGGTACAGCTGCACTAGGAAACCTGCAAATATTGTGTATCTGGTCTTGCTTTTTTTATTCTTCTGTCTTTTACATTTCCCATAAAACTGTACCAGATGGCTCATGCTTCATTCCTTCCCATCCCACCCATTAAGCTTAAAAAAAAAAAAGATAATCTCAAACAACACTAACATAGATATTCACTTTTCGTTCACCAGTCTGACCATCAACGTTCTAAAACTTGAAACATTAGATCAAGTGTGAGTAGGATTCATACATTACTATCAGTCAGGATGAAACAGACAGGCATTTTTACAACCAGGAAATCTGACAATAAAATGCAGCACAGCCACAACCCTACTGGTCCCCACACCTGGGGATAATCCAGCCTGTGTGTCAAGGTAGACCTTGTTAATCCCAGCCCTCAACCTGTCTCTCATTCCCCAGTGTCAAAACACATCAGCCTCACCCAGCAGCACAACCAACACTGCGTGGCTGACACCAGGTGGCATCACAACCTCATCAGGCCATGCCTAATGATCCCCAGCCTTACACTAACCATGTTACAGTCCTCAGCTGCAATTTCATTAATTATATAATATCTACCACATTTATCTCTTGTTTTCAAAATCATAGTTAAGTTAGTTTAAACTGTTAATACTGTACCAACTATGAAATATGATCTAAAAATACGGAAATTTTAAGAATACTTTATTTAATTCAACTTGTCACAATAATATTGTTTGAAAAATTAAATCAATTTCAGGAATCAAATTTTAAATTATGTAAATTACCGGTATAATAAAAAAAAAACAACAATACCACTTACTTATAACTTACTTCTCAACAAAAATGTGTCACTTAATTTGCATAATGATGCAAAAAACAAAAACAAAAATCCAACCTTAATAGATTGTGTGACATAAATACATGTATACATAACTTTTTCTTTCATCATGTTATCAATTAGAATTAAGAGATTGAGATTTATGCATATATTACATCGTAAGAATCCATAAATTCATAATTGTAATCCATATATATACTGCTTGCTGTTTGTGAAACAAACACACAAGTTCTTAAGAATATTACACATGCATACAAACAAGTTCCAAACCTCTATTTTTCTGAAATGCAATATGGAATCATACATACAACATATCAAACAGCCGCCTAATAAAACTTCAAATCAATACTGTTTTCATTTTATAACCTACATTCTGTTTTGTATACAGACCACTATATAACTTGTTGGAAAAAACAAAATAAATCATTGGTGCACAGAAACATTTAATTCAAACAAATAAATCTTATTCCTGATCTGTGAAATCCTTTTAAAAAGAATCTAATGCACAAGATAATTACACACTTTCAGAATGATCCTCCAGAGATTAAAGCTATCAAATAAAGAAAACAGCAATCAAGAAACAATGGTATTGAGAGATGTAAATCCCAAAATCCTGACATATTTACTTATTCTGTACTTCTCCTGAGAGAGCAGCAGAATTATCAGACTTTGAAACATTCATTTCTACACCAGTTGCCTCTTTTTCAGATTCTTTTTGTCCAATGCCATCATCATTTACTTTGTCTTTTGTCTTATCAATAACATCTTTCTTAACTTTATCTAACACCTTTACATCATGAGCAGAAGTGTCAGAATCTTTATCAGCATCTACATTTTTCCCATCAACTGTGTCTTTTCCTGTCTCAACACCACCAGGTTTTTTATCCACTACTACTTCTACTTTCCCTTTTCCACCAGCACTTGATGGGGGTGTCTTCACTATCTTCACCTCCTGAAGCTTTTTCTCAAAATCCATTCGGCTCCCTGACATCAACCCAAGCTCAAACGCATTATCAATATCGACCAGATACTGCACAAGTTCTTGGTATCTTGAATCCATCACATTGTACGTATTTCTTGCCTCTTCATTTATCTTCTCCCTTTCAATTACAGCATCTCGTCCGAACACCATCCCCTCAGTTCCAGTAGTGGCGGTTATTGTGCTCATTCTGGACGGTTTACCTTGGTCATCCATCAGGGAAAGCCGAGATGGTCCTAGTGAAGATGCGGATCTTGCTGGAATGTCAGCCACCTCGAGATGAGATGCAAATTTAACGGTGCTGGTTGGACGTTCCACTTCTTGTGTTACCACAGCTATCTCAGGCTCTTCCTCTGACTTGACACCAGGTGTGTGGGAGTCTCCGCTGACAGAGTTGGCTTCCTCATCTGATGACTTCTCTGCCTTGACATCCGCCTGGAATAAAAGATCAAAACAGTATGAGTTGAAACTTATAAATCTTATTTTGCATCCTATTGCGGAAGATTATGTCTAAACAGCATATTGCAGCCTCCCTTATCTTGTATATATGATTTCTCTTCTTTTAATTCAGTACCAAGCCAAGCATAGCATTTTCTGGGCAATATTTGAAACGAAAGAACAATTCACATGTGAAAATGGCTCACATCAATGTATACAAGTCAGTTTTTCACATCTTGAGATTCAGAACCAGCAAGTCACATTGCCAAAAATGATGGATTATGGGACCGTGAAAGTCATTAAATAATTCATACTATTGCTAAGCTTGACCTCGAACTCCGACATTTCAGACATTCTGCAGTCTTGTATGTGACACCTCAATGCCTATCCCAAAGTTAATGTTACCTCTAATGCAAGAGTAGAGTTCTGTATCCATAAAATGTCTGCACTGCTTCACAAGAAGCAGCCATCGTAATGGTAATGTGTCGCCTCTTTATGACCGAGGTAAGTGATTATAACTTTACGAAAAACTTTTTTAAAAAAAAAAACTGTCAAATTTGCAGAAACATTTTATTTTTTCAGCAGACTGCAAGACAACTGACTCTCATCTCTCACTACAGGAGACACTTGTAATGTGCTGGTTTATTCTTTTATTGATACAAATTGACAAAAATGAATATTCTTAAAAATGAAAAATTGATGTAGCACACAATCAACTAGATCTGCCACTGAAAAAGATTCAATAATTAGGATCTGTGCTATAGTGCTGTCACTCCTTTAAATGTGCAATTATCCCATTGTCCTGTCTGTCAAAGTTATTCCTAAATACTCATCTTCCAACTTAGGCCTCTTTCAAGTTAAAATCAGTAAAAATTTAAACCATGCTTTTCCTATTCTTGACTAGGCCAACTGTTCACAAACAGTTCTGAGAAATCATTAATTTTTGTTGGAGACTAATTTTCGTCAATTTCGAGATGGGTTTTATCCACGAATATTAATCCCCACGAAAACTTGTCTTTTATAAAACCTCAAGTTTTCTAGAACACAGATCCACGAATAAATGTACTCATGAAATTCCCTTAGATACATAATCAACGAAATTTAATGTCAAAGAAATTAATGATTTTACAGTATCACAAACAAAACCATATGTTTTTTTTTATATAGACCAGGTCAACCGTTGACTGCCCATTATCCTGGTGTAGCTACTTGATAGCCATTCAGTAAATTTGAAAACATCTGTGATCACTGGAAAGTTGCATGTTGTGGCAATGAAAAGAAAGAATGCTCGGTATGAAATAAAAAAAAAAATCTGGAAAAGCTGCATACAAAATACTAGAATGACACATGACTTTGTGATGTTATAACTGTTTTTTATCTACATTTATTTTGAAACAAAAATGAACGACAAAAAATTGACTTATTGCTCTTAATGGTTCCTGGGTTGTACCATACTTTGAGCCTGGGAAGGTCTTCCGAAATTCTCACCAACCAAATTTGCAAACTTATATCTGTAGTAAATGAATGCTACTCCTGCATGGCTATGTCCTCTGACTATGAAAATGTGGCAGTTATTACCTCAGAAGAAAGGACCGCTAGTTGCTTACAAAAGCAATGAACATACAACTTGTCTTCTACATCTTCTACTGTAATGGCTAGCAATCATTTTCTGATTATCATGGCCACATTTTTAGACCTTGCAGTCAAGGATAACCAACTAGTCGGGTTATCCACTACAGAGACAGCATCGGAAGAGATAGTGGTTGGATACAAGGGTGTCCAAGTGCAATACCCTATAGCTCATTTTACAAAAAGACCCTTTAGTTCTTTTATGTGCCCGGTTTATAGCACTGATACACAGGAGACAAGTTCCTGGGTAGAACCAGTACTGAGTACTCCTGAGTTCCCATAGCAACCCCATTTTGCTGAGTGCCAGGCAAGGGTGCATCTGGTAACAATTTTATATGTCTGGTTTGACACGATCACCAGAGGAAAGTGCCCCAGCTGGGATTCTCACCCAAGACCTCCTGAACACAATGCGGACACTCTACCACTGGGTTTTTGCGCCAGTATTAAACTTAATTAAAACCTATGAGAAATTACGCTAGAGCCATCACTGAAGGTGATAAATGACAACAGTGTGAGATGATATTACATTTTTGAACAGTGGGACGTTAAGCAAGGTGACAAGAAAGTCAATACGCATGATCCCTATATAGCTTCCATTTCACTTTTCAAATCGGGTGTATAATAAATTATTTTTGCTGACTGATTGAAATGCAGAAATGTCAGTAAGACACTTCTTGCTAATTTAACTGCAGCCTGAAAATAAGTGATTCCAAAGAAAATAGGTCAGTCTCTAAAGATTGCGATAAAATGTCAATACATTTCCAAATCTGTAGACAGTTTGATTTGTAGTCTTTCTGGTTTAAGTTAAGCTATTACTTCTGATATTTAATGTCTTTCATATATAAAACAAGATCATCTACAGGCTCCAATCTGAATGTAAAAATTAAACAATTATAAATCATGTCAAAGCCTGAAGTGATCGGTTTAACTAAATCCTACCATAAAATGATTAATAAGAACCCTAGTCACATATTTCTTTGATTATTGCAGTGCTGTTTTATACTGACAAGGTCAACAAAAAATGACCAGGAAATACTTTAACTGGAGATTAATACTTCAGGTAGATCTGACAACCTATGATCTATAGCTGCCAGTTGGAACCATTACCTCTCTCAGTGCTTACTTTTCATGTTCTTACCTGCACATCTTAAATCAAGAACTAAAAATAGAAAAAAAAAACTTCAAAAAAAAAGTACCCACTCAAAAAGACAGCTTCTTGGAATGAAAAATAGAGAGCTCAAAAGCTCTCATGAATGGAGGTGTGTAAAAGACTACTGTACTTCCACATTATGCAAGATTTGGCAGGCTGTGCAGCTTTAAAGGAATTAAAATTTCTTCCTTGAGACCTTTCCAAAAGTTTATGAGAAGATGATCATATGGCTTGTCTAGCTGTAGATTGATGTGTGTCCTTAAGAAATAGACACAATCTATCATTGCCAGAGCAGACGTATTAAGGCTGTCGAGGAAAACACCTCATAATGTAGCAGCTGTTAAATATATGAGTCCTTTACTGCAATGATGTATTAGAAAAAGGTGAAGAAGTCCTTTATAGAAATTGAACCGAATAATATTTGAAAGGAAAGTTCTTCGTAAATAATATCCAGATGAGATGGTGTGAAAGTATCACGCTTCATCTTGTCGATAAAATAAATGTCGGATAATTTCCTCTTATCTCGTACACTTATATAGACTAACAAATGTACTTCCTATCTGACAATAAAATCGCAAGTGCACTTGAGAAATCTGTACAGAATTTGGAAAAGCTGCAATTTTCGTGTCTATGGGGCTCTTGAGGACTAATTTTCATCTCTATGGTTTTAAAAGGATTTTAATGTTGTAATTTACTTTTAATGATAAAACTCCTAGGACGGCCATGAACATGTCATTTAACAAACCTGAATTGTTTTCAATCAGTAATACATAATTTAATTGTTTGTGAACACTTGGAAACACATCTTTACACATTAAATTGTTTTCTTTCCACGTCAAGTTTTTGTGCACATATGAAACGTTTCTCCTTTTACCTATTTGCAAGGCTTACATTTTGATGAAATGAAGAAGCCTGCCCATTAAATTTAAATTGAAATTTGATCATGAAAAAACAAATGTACGGTATGGATGGTCAACTGGTAGTATTCAATGACTATAAATTTTTTGTAGATTACTGGTACAGGGACAGGGAAATTTTCAAGACCTTCCAAGCTGCAAAGTACTGGAATGCCCCAGGAACTGCTGAGAAGGTTTAGCACAAGTTTTGTCTCCAAACTGACATAAAAAAGACCAATTTAAGTTAAATTTCCCTATACCCTGGACCTTGTCTGCTTCACATCTGTAACCAAGACACAGGTCACAGTACCTTATCCTCCGCCCCTGTCTCCGCCTCCATGACTTGTCCCTCTTTCTCCTCCTCCTCCTCCTCATCAGACTCCTCCTCATCAGCGGTTGTGTCCCTGAAGGAACTAGCAGTTGTCGGGTGGGACTTGGAGCCAGCAGATGTTGCTGTACTTTGTCGCTCCTCTCTGCTAAGGATGGCCTCCAGCTCCTGGACAATTCAAACAAGATGGAACCTCCTTGTCAGATTTATTTTACATAACAAAGAAGCTACCTATCATCCCATGTATCTTGATTTTACAGCTTGTTGGATCAATATACAGTCTGTCTTCAGTAGCCAGTCAAAGAAAAGAGAACCGCGTGCTGGATGCGAATGCTTGCTCTTTTTAAGTTTAAAAGGGGAGAAAAATTTGGACTGAAGAGTTATGGCCCATGATGATAATATAGCACAAGTATGTTAAGTTTGATAATAGACGGTTTAATAGTTTAAAAGTTAAGGCCAGGGTTAAAGTTTTTCACAATGACTATGCCAATGACAACATCAGAGTGATGACATTACCTCTTTAAAAAAAAAAGAAAAGAAAAAAAGCTAAAAATTAGAAAAAAGGTGTTCAGCCATGTTGAGAGAACACGTACATGCTAAAAATAAATGTTGATGTGATATGCTGAGAATTTTCCATTGAAAGTTGTGTGCATCTGCAAAATGACGAGCAAAATAAAAGTATTTAACCCCCTTTTACAATATGAAAAGGTAAAAATTATGTTGAAAAACATGTATTATGTGCAGTGATTACTTTGAATGCCCTACAGCCACAATTGAATTTTTTTATGAACAGAACAGTCTGTTTACATTATATCATCATGTTCCCAAACACTGTTATAAACCTAGATTAGTTGTATCAAATTGTTTTCAGAGTAGGTCTTCACTATTGGCTTTAGGGCAGCAGGGAGCATAATTATCATAAGAAGGCCTCAGTACCTGATGAGAAACATGCACAAAACTTTAAACCTTCTAACTAAATCTAAATAAGTGACCTACATACTAAATTTACATCCCCTACCCCCACCTGAACACACACACACACACACACAAACAGCAACATACAAAATGATGATGAAGGAAAGAACTACACAAGGTCCTGGGAAACACTGTATTTCTATATTAAAACTAGGTACTTGTATATATTTCCTGTTAAAAAAAAGAAAATTGCCTATTTAAAAAGTAATGGTCTCAATCCTTATCATATCAATTCTTTACAATAGGCTTTTTGAGCTTCTAATTCTAATCCCTTTTATATACTCCTGTAATTTGTTTAAATTTTTTTTAAACCAATTCAAACAAAAATTTTGATAAAAAACACAAGTAATTAGTTTGTATCAATATTCATCTTTCTGCTGACCGCTTCATTACAAAGAAGGAAACAAGTGTGTTTTGTTGTCTGGCATTTGTACAAAACTGCTTTGTAGTGCAGTGTTTAACACCTCCTTTTATGAAGAGTAAAGAGGGACCAGTGTGATTTGAATTAAGAACTGTTGTTTGATATACTTGAGCGATGGTACCTGTCTCAACGGTAAGTGGCCACCTATGATAATACTTCTGACAGTTTTCCTAGCAAACCTTCGGTAAACAGGCATTCCTGTGGTGTACGAGATTATAGCATCTCCTGGTCTGGGACTCTCTGATTATGTTGAGAAATATCTGCTGTAATCAATCTCAGACAACCCAGTGTGTGGGGTCAGTGTAATGAAATGGAGATACCCTGATAAAACTTTCAGACTTAAAGGCCTTCCTGTGGACTATGATATTATAAAACATAAACAGGCTGAGAGATGGAGAGACTCCTTCAGATTGATACACTGTTTTCCTTGTTCATTGCTATATAGTTCTCATTTTGGCCATTTCATATATTAGTGTCAAAGTTACTGTAAATAAACAGTTACAAAGATAAACTGGAAAGCATTTATAACCGTCAGCATGGGCATAGGCAAAAACTTGAAGATTGTATCACGATACTGAACAGGTAATAGGTATAAACTCTACTATACTCTTCAACAAAGTTACTTCAAAGGGGCAAAGACTATATAGCCACGAATACAAGTGTGCTGGAATCAATATGTGACTAAATAACAGTATAAGGTTTACTTTATAATGGTACAGACAGGATACTACGTCCACCTTGCAAAAGTTTCACAATTCAAGGGTCACCTTCAGCATGTTGTGAATAAAGGAAATATCTGATTGTTCTAAAATGCTGGGACAGCCTATTACAGATCCAGTAATTTCTATAAACCAACCCAAACAACTTAAAATGCTGGGTGTTAAAACTAGAAATGTGTTCCTTAGACATAGCTGACCCTACTGTTTGGTTTATTTAGATTGATGTTTTTAACCCAAAACTGAATAAAACACATAAATTGTTTTGAAAGTTACAGAGTAAAACCTAAAGATATCTCAAGAAAGAGCAATGACTGTGCCAATATTCTGTGGATAGTAGCCCAAACTAAACTTGGCCTGTAATTTTAATAAAATATACTTCCATAAAAATATGAACTATATCCAATTAGTCTTTCAAAAGTTATTAATCAGACACAAAAATTTGACATTATATAGAACATGTCAAAAAAAGGTCATAAAACATTATTTAGCAGATAGTAATCAAAATCAACTATACCTTTTTTTGATATTATACACTTATAAAGCAAATATGAATTAAATCACCCCCCCCCCCCCAGTCTTTAAAAGTAGTTGATAGGATATGACAAATCTAAACACAAAAGTTACATACAGATGCACACACTCCCAAATTCAAGGACAGACAGGGGTAACTCTTCAAATGACAGGGGGACAGGGGTATAAACACATGCAAGCTAGCCTCTTATATATATAGGCAGTACATAATAAGGGCTCCTGCCCAACACATGACTTCAACAACATTAGCAAGAATGAGGTCAAAAATCTGCCAGCAGCACCAAAATATCAGCTTCAGTGCTTCCAAAATACACTCTCAAATTTACGACCTGGCTTTTATTGCAGAAAATAGAGTACGATCACAATAACATTTTTATGCCCTCATTGCTTCTGATATTCTCTTGGTACTAAATAATAGAAGTTTTTGCTGCTTTGTTACAAGTGTGACTGGTATGTGTATTTTATTTATCAGTGGAAGAATGTGTCAGATAGGCAAATATGACCTTGTAAGCAACCTTGACCTTTACGTTACAATAATGTCAAGTTATTGTCAAGACAAAAAAAGTTATAGCAGGCTTAATCAGGCAAGTACAATATGACAAATGTTTATAGCAACATGGATCACAAATATGGTTCTGGTGAAAGACATTTTGTATGTGGTATCATTATATAAACATTTTTCTTATCAGTTTGTATAATAAACAAGAACACAGACAAAGAAAATGTTCAATGTTATCACCAAAAACTCATTTTTTATAGATGATAACTCTTCCAGAAATTGTGAAAAAAACATCACTGCCCGGGAAATATAATTCTGGGAAATCTGCTTCTTATTTCTTTCACAGCATTAGTAAGAGATAAGACTGAAAGCATTATTTTTTAATCAGTACAATTTATGCAAAACTTGTTAGCTTTTTAACCAGCACAAGTGACACAGTTACAGGTGTGTGAGGGATTACCTGGTCAGCTGTGGGTGTGAAGTCATCTCTGCCATGGTCTGGTGTGGTGAGACCGGATTCCAGCCGGAACTTTGCAGTCTGGCTGCTGGCTCGACTGAGGGACCGGATTCTCTCCATAACCGGCTCTGGTGCTGCCTCGTTCTCCTGTAATACATCAGATTGAGTTATAGCCTGAAAATGTTATCCTTCCTCAGTGAGAACAAGACTATGATAACATTGTTTGGTGTACAAGATTACTTCATGGTAAAACGTAAGCAACAGCCAAGATTTGATTCAACAAAATCAAATTTTTCACAAAAGAACTGATAATCATAGAATTAATAAATCCCGATAGAGAGGAGATACCGTAAATTGTGTGATTTTTTTATTTTTATCAAGTTAAGGGCCATAAATTTTGATTTTCTTGATGGTATCAAACTTAGCAGAGATACTGTGTAAAAAATATCATGACCAAGTTTGATAAAGATTGTTTCTTGTTATATGGTAGACTATTGCCAGCCATCATTACATGGCTGTATAAAGCTACTGGCCCCTTTTTACGCTACAAGACACTTAAAAAAAATGTATATCACAGAGTGTCACAAGCACATGTTCACTATAATTTAAATATCTTTCAAAAATCTTCCTTTCATGTCTGAAGTCTATATCCTGAAAGCAAGCTCTATAAGGGAAGTGTTTTTTGTTTTTTTTTGTCAGATGATATACGCCTTCGTTCATATTGTAATCTTGCCAGGACTTCAATTTCAATGCCAAAAGAAACTTGCATTTTTCACTGGATTATATAATTAAGTATCATTAAGCCCTCCAGTTAATCAAAGACTTGGATAAAATATGGGTACCAGTATCTCAAGCACTGTATCATCAAAACCTGCACCCAGTTGTTACAGTCTGATTAACATAATCCCAGTGGAAAATCTGTTATGAAATGTATGGCCAATGGCACTTGCAATATTTTAAATATCTCACCCAAAATTGCAACAATAAAAATGAGATTGAATACATAACCGTGACTCTGTGCATTCTTAAATACAGTAAAAAAACACCTACCCAACACTACCACTCTGACTCATCAATATCAAAAATAATATTAAACTTTTTTTGTATATTACTGGATGCAATATGCTGTTACAGGATGGGATAACAAGCATGATTCCTCTCTAGCTCCCTTTGGTGTTAAAACGAATCTGAGTAAATGACTTAAATGGCACAATTAATCACAATATTTGTTAAGCAATGAAACATCTATAAATACACATGTTTATGTTATTAGGAAAATAAGAATGGTGAATGTGTGGCTATGCAAGTGTTATTTTTAAGTAATTAAGACGTGAGGCCTGGCCTCTATTTACCTGGCCTCTATTCACAGGTAGCTTAACTTAGATAACACATTTTCTTTATGACACCAACTGGGAAACAAGTTCTTACAATTTAAATAATCCTCAACAATGGTTCCTAGGTTGTACCCATTATTTTGCACCTGAGAAAGCACTGAAATATTTGCCCCCAACATGATTCAAACCCTCAACTTGATTGAGCTAGAGCCAAGCGTGCTACCCCTACCAGACCCTGGTGTCGCTTGTGGAAGCATTAAATGACTGTCATTGTAGGTTTGTCGGTCTCACCACAGAGTTTCCATGGAGATACCATGCTTGTTTCTCATTGGATGCTTACCTCCTTAATGTTAAAGAGCTTGAAGGGCCTAACAAGGGCCTTTCTCTTGCGGGAGATATTACAGAGACTAGAGGTCATGTGACTGTGATGCAAATGGATCTTTTTCAACGGGACTTGAAGAAGAGTGCCCTTTCTGCGGCGGCGATGTCTGGCGATCTGGGACTAATTCATACAGGGCAAAGACAAAGAGAAAGGAATAGAAAGACAGATGAGAAAAACAAAACACAAGATTGTTAGAAAAGAAAAGAGGGTAATGGAGTGAAGTAAAGAATTGAAAATGGAAAGTAAGGAGAGATATGAAAGATCAGAAAAAAAGCCAGTAAATCATTTCACACATAGTAAAATTAATGTAAATTATGCGTTATATTTGTAAACAGTACAGACAATTACCTCCATGTCTTTCTCAGATTCATAAATCATGCGAGCGAGGTTGTCACGGCGATCTGCGTCCTGCTCGTTGAGCGTGATCTGCGAGGCAATGATATTGCGGGTACACAGTTTCTTCACTTCCTTCTTGATCTGCGCCACCATGTCCATGTCTTCTGTGGCACTGATATCGAACATCTTCAGGAGGGATGCCAGCTCACTGAGAATATATTGTTGGAAAACATGAGTTATCAGATCTTGTCTGTTTGACTTGATTCCAACTTACATACAAACACAAGAGTGTTCTTTGGAACACATTTGTCACCTGCTGAAGTGTGAATGAAAAAGTGTGACAGACAGACGACCGAAAAGTGATCCTTAGGTGCCAGCTCTGCTTATAGCACACTGAGAGGTTACAAGTTTGGTCAATCAATATGATTCATACCATCTTTCAATGGAAGGATCTTAATACATGTACACATTTCACAGGTATAAAATTCAAACACTTCTATCAAAAGCAGTGAGTGGTTTGTGACTTGACTTGACTATTTGAGTTAACCGTCGCTTCGACAGTATTTCAGTCATATAGTGACGTCCAGCTAATTACAGGTGGAGAAAGACCCCGAATGCACGGTGGCATCTGGGTAGAACCATCGACCTACCGCAAGCCAGCTGGAAGGCTTCCTCACATGAAAATCCGAATGACCCTGCTGGGATTCGAACCCAAGTGGTGAGGGGCTGAGTGAGTGTTAAAGTCAGCGACTTTACCCTCGAATAGTTCATGAGACATACAGATAAAGGTTATATTCTATAGGTTATGATGCATAAAATTATAGGAAACTACCAATAGTTGATACATAGTATAGGTCAAATTGCTTCAGTGAAACAGATCCAGGAAAAACAAAATGACAAAGACTTGATGAAATATATAATATAATTTGACTTATCGGGCATGAACATCCTTGTCTCATACTCTGCACTGCACCGATAAATCTCAATAGAAAACTTGCAGCCTCCAGACTGTTGGCATCTTAATCTATCGTTATTCTCCAAAGATTTTCTCTCTATCATCTCTCAAATGTCTAACAGACTATCCAAGATGGCTGCAGATCATTTTTCATTGAATATTTGGCTTGAATTTTCAATCATCGCCCACAAGGGTCAGAAACCATCGAGACTTGGCAGCTGTAGAATGTTGTCTACTCCACAGACTTGCAGGATATGAAATCAATTTTTGTTTGCCATTTAAGGTGTTTGTTATAAGGATAAGAAATATTTCATTACATTTTCGTAAAGACTGAATGACTTTTCTTAATACATTTCTTAATAGGAATGGCAAGTACAAACTCTTAAAATGAAAAATGAACAAAATGAAAATATTGAAACTGCGAATCATCATTGAATTCTCAGAGATATATATTCCACAGTCTCTCCAAAGTTCTACAGTCAACTGTTGCTTTCCTGTTATATATAACACGGCCAAGGAGTTATCTTCAGTTTTCTCCAGTCCAGTAAAAAAACTTTTACAAATGAAATTCAATTAAGAGCATCAGTTCCATGGATATTTCTGGAAATTTGCATTTAAATGTACTGTGTTGCAGCAGGCTTATGCATGTTATATTCATTTATCCCCTATTCTAAAATTTAGTTTTCACTTTAAACTGTGTTGGATACAGAAGTACATTGTCCATGCAAGGCTGTATAGTACTGAAACACGTCTACACCTTTGTTGATGCATTATTTATGTGCTGTGTTATTTGTTTGTGTGTGCTTTCAACACAATATTCACAACTACTTGCCAGCACATGATTTATCATTAGCAAAAATTATCATCCCCAACACGAAGTAATGATTTCATAATTGAGTATGTCATGCAACAGTTTTTGTGATGCTCATCATGGCAATATATATATAGGGATAATTAATAACATGAAAAAAACATGTCTGAAAGAGTTTATATATAAACATAACATCAGCTGACAAACAATAAGGTTGCCAAAAAAAAAATCTCTGTACCTCCTTAAAATGTTTTATGTGCAGGCACATCAAAATGTCTGAAATAAGTGATTTTTTATAACTGTCTTATTTTAGGATCAGACAGTCAATGTGATGATAAGACAAATAAAAAGATCCTTCCAATAATGCTGAATGATTTTATAAAATATGAAATAATCATAGGCCAGTAACAGACAGGCTTGTCATAAATTCATCAACTGTCAATTACACATCCAATTATACCAGGTACTTGTAGTTACACAAATTATCATTTTTGTCATCTTCACTAAAGGGGAATAAATCCGAGTGCAAAAACATGGTCAGTCCCATTGGTATGGAAAGGAAATAAAAAAGAAAAAGCGGTGCTGAAAATTGTCAAAGTGGCATCATAAAGTTTGTGGTAAATTTACTGTTTGACTTTTTTTCAATATCAAAATATCCCAAATGAGTGTACATACTCTAAACACATCCTGTCCCTATCATTGCTCTGTTAATCAGTGTCAATATGCTATTCGCAACAGCCTGTCCTTCCCTACAAGTGTTGTACAAACCCCAGCCCCAGTGGATGACTGGACTGCAGGATGCAGCATTAGAAGTGCTTTCTGTAGACATCAGTTACAGAGAGGCTGCTATCAATCTCTGTGCCACTCGTGACCCGTTTGACTGATGAACAAGTGATGTGAGCCCTGGCGGGCACTATGAATATTTTCTTGTAGTGCACAATTGATTGTTAATTGGGATGAAGCTGCTATCCCAGTAAACACAATATCATTGCTCTGGAAACTTTTTATCTGTTCTTAAACCTTTACCTCATGAATATTTATGCATAAATTTATGACTTGATGAATATTAATTAACTGAACTTAAAATTGTGTATGAAATCACAATTTTTTCTATGCCACATGGACCGTGTAGAAACTGAGCTACAATATTGTATAAGAAAACAGAGGAGACCCTGATCAGACAGCCCCTATTGGAGCTGTCTGATCTGGGTCTGCTCTGTTTGCCAGTGAGTCAAAATGAGTCTATATGAAGTGAAGGGGTAAGAGATATGTAGAGCAGCTACCTGGATCTGATACCACACACAGTCAGGTTATCTACACATTGCAACAGCAGGTATAAAATCAGACATTTTCATGATACCAGCTCATTATTCTAACACCTGGCAGACATAAAAATCTGACATTTGGCCCACATTTCATTTAACACCATGTCACTGTGTCACACAATCCTGAAAATGGGGGTCTCTGTGGCCGAGTGGTATGGTCAATTATTGATATACCGGTAATGTTGAAGCGACGGTAAACTTTAGCACACCAACAATCCTTGTAACAGGCAGACCAGTCCTGGACAGTGGCATGGCACCACAAATAATACATTGGCCAGCCCAAGCAGAGAAGTGCAGTAGTCAAGTTGGTCCCAGATGGTGGTATGATACCACTGATTATATATATACAGCTTAGTCATGGACAATGGAGGCATACCACAAATGATATATCAAACTCCACACAGTGACCTCCCTTGCAAGCAAAAAAATCACTGCTGTCACAAATGTCACGTGATTATGGTAAACTAACATAATGGCGTCTCCATCTGCTGTCAGAACAACAAAAATATTTTTTAAAATGATTTTTTTTTTACCAAGAGGCATTATTTGATGTTTATTAAAGAAAACATACTTAGGGAAATGACACTCGCAGTAAAATAAAAAAATTTGGAAAAAAGAAAAATTAGCTAATTCTGTTAATTTTTACTTGTGGTGGCAGTGGTCATCTATAACTGTAAGGGGAGGTAACTACTGTGGTGGAGTTTGATGATATATATGGACTAGCCCAGGCAGACAATGGCATCATACCAGACATTATATACAGACCAGTTCACATGGCATGGTACTATGTGATATACAGATGGAAAGGAAATCACATGGAGAACTTTTTTATGAAACAGCTTTGCATGAATTTCTTTCTGAAAAAAAACAAGAATAACGCTACCGGTTCATTATGTCAGGGAAGGTCAAGAAAAGGCATTCTAAAACTATTAACCAACCTTCTAAAACTATTAACCAACCTTCTAAAACTATTAACCAACCTTCTAAAACTATTAACCCTTCAGAATCTAAGCCCATTTCAAGTTGTTCTAAACATCTTCTGACATTGTTTTATTGCTCTTAAACTTGAAAACACTATCAGTAGTAAAATATTATTCAGAAAACTATTGACAGAAATCTTAAATGAGAATCAAAACTCCAAGCAAGATTAGAAACTGTCATAAATATATCATCAGCAAAGCTTGCTAAATATTCCTCAGAACTGTATAAAAATGGGAAAATGTTATGTTTCTATTTATAACAGAGATAAATGATTAAATAAGCACTGAATATCATTACAAGCAGTTTGCTTTTGTTATCTTCAGTAAAAATACAAGTGTTTTTCTTTAAGAAAATTGGCTGCTCATTGCGTGAACAATCCCTGTTTTATTCCCAACAAATGCCTGCTATGCCGTCAGAATCACTGTAATTATGTAGTCTTAACTACCGACCAGTCCAAAAATTATTATACTAATTAATCCCCGACCACATAATACTAACACAAAATCCGCGTCACAAACCAGAGAACCATGCTTTTAGCAGCGTGATATAAACACTCTCCAAATTATAAATATATATCTGTGAAATGGGTTCTGGATGAGGGTTTTATCTCAGTGCCATGTTTTTTACCATTTTTCTTGAAGTATAGAGGGGTCATCCAGGACTTCTGAGTGAACAACAGAGGCGGTAAAGGCACTGTTGCTGTTATCAGAGAGGTTCCATATAGAAGTCAAGAATTATCTGAGCCTCGCAATAATCTCCCTCATCCAAGCACCCAGACAACCCAGGGTTTTGAATTTCTGACAGCCTGCCATATTTTTTTATCTCCACCGAATTAAGTTTCAACTCTCTGCCTGTATCAAATAAAGGGTCTTTCATTTTTCTAAAAAATATTGCCTTTCAAAAAACAACAAATAAAAACCGAGTTCACAGATGTATAATCAAAGCTGTAGAGCCCTCTTTATTATTTTTTTGAGCAGAAATAAAACTTTTCCAGTTCTTTCATTAGTGATTTTATTATATACTGCATCCTTTAAATAAAACTAGAGTGCTAAATTCCTATATTGTTAAATGTTATTGACCATTAAACATGTTCACATTAATAATTAACTTCTGAAAAGATACTTACATTAAATTTTGCTTCCTTGATTTTAGTTAATATCATTTTAAATTTTTCGAAGATTTTTGATTTTTTTAGGAATTTTTTTTTTGCTTTTAATACTGGTTTTGTTGGTGTTTTCTTTTATCTTATTTTTTGGCATTATTTTACACATAGCATTTTACATAAAACTGAATAAGATACAGATGTCCTCTACAATAACGCATCTTATTGCAGAAATCTTTCTCAGTTCAAGGACCAGCATTTTGTAACCAATTGACACGATGATAAATAAGTGACAACACCCATCAACCAAATACATGTATCAGGTCAGTGCATTGTCTCCAAGCATGCAGAAATAAAGTGCATTATAAAGACTATTATGTATGGAATGACAGAATCATGATGAACATGATGTAGGCCAAGCTGATTGCCATTAACCCTTTCCCTCATATATACTCATTTTAACCCTTTCCCTCATATATACTCATTTTAACCCTTTCCCTCATATATACTCATTTTGACGCCCTCAATAGGTACCACATAAAGCCTGATCTGCAGAAAGCCACAGTTAAACCTTACCAAATTTAATTACAAAATCCTCATTTCCAGACCTCTGAGGAGCAGCGAACAGCATAAAACCTGTTACTCGCAGGCTGATCTGGTTTTATGCTGTTCGCATAGGTCTTTTCATGGTTTCCTCTATGAGGGAAAGGGTTAAATAGTATGAAAAAGTCAACCTTTGCGAAGGGCTGTGTTTCTTGCAATTTATTTCCTTTTTCACTTTAACATCATCAGTAACATGGCTGGGTTAAGATTTAAGTCTGAAATTCTGTATCCAAATATTTATTGACCATGCAACACTAATATATAATACCCCTGAATGCATTCTCTGTTGATTTACTGTTAGAAACGCAAAGCATGCAAGTATAACTATAACAATGGATAATTTTATGTTCCTGTTCATTTTCTTGGTAAAAATTGCCAATGATTTAAATCCTTGCGTAGGTTGTGCTAAGCATTTTGTCTCATACTGAATGATTTATAGACAAAATCTATAGTGAATAATGATAGCATCAAGTCTGTGCAACTTTAGAAATGGTCAGGGACCATTATTAATTGGAAGTGTTCCCTAGAATGCTTGTAAGCTACAAGCATGGAGGAGACATTAATATAGCTGCTCTCTCTCTATATTCTGAGGTTTGGTGATTTCTTGAATTTTACAAAATGATCAAATAAAAATATTTTCACCATGGGTAACAGATATATTACTAGATGTAACAATTGTCCAGCTCTCAGTCTTAGGTGAACCTTTGACCTCTAAGTGTGACCTTGACCAAAACATCTAGAACCCACTCTATAACCACACCGCAAACAGTCTAGGCACATACACCGTGAGGACATTGTGGAACTATGTCAAGCTCCCACAAGTGGGCTCAACAAAAATACATATTGATCTAAATATCAGAAATAGTGAAATATGTATTATTTCACTTGAGTCAGAATTAAATAATGAGGAATTTTTCACCAAAATATATCAGTACTTGTCATTATTTTGCCCATACCTCAACACTGGTCTTCAGAAATAAAAGACAGTGCTCATTTGCTTGGTTTTTTACATCTACCAAACAATATTTCAGCCATTTAGGTACATTCACTGAGACAAGCCTTAATGTGATATCACATCAGTGACAAGAGGCATGATACATGATATCCAGTCACATGGTATCACACCCAGCCCTAACATACACCCCGCACATGACACCACACTCAGTCACATGGCGCCGTACCCAGTCACATGTATCATACCCAGTCACATGACACCACACCCAGTCACATGGCACCATACCCAGTTACATGACACTATACCCAGTCACATGATATCACACTCAGTCACGTGGCACTGTACCAGTCACATGATACCACACCCAGTTACATGATACTGCACCCAGTCACATTACACCATACCCAGTCACATGGTATCATACCCAGTCATATGATACTGCAACCAGTCACATAATACTTCACACAGTCACATGATACCACACCCAGTCACATGATACCACACCCAGTCACATTACACCATACCCAGTCACATGGTATCATACCCAGTCATATGACACTGCAACCAGTCACATAATACTTCACACAGTCATATGATACCACACCCAGTCACATACACCTGGGCAAACCCAGCCTTCAGTATCACTGAAATATTGACCTGGGAGACATACAGTGTTTCTTGGGAAAAAAAGTCAAATAAAATGCACAAAGTTTATGGCCTGAGAGATGATATGTGCACTATCCTGTTGAAACATTCAAATTATTCACAATGACCCTCAAAGGAAATCAGAGCAGATCTTCAATTCTTAGATACTTGCAAGATTCACTCTTGAATTATCCCCAAGAAAAAAACTTAAAATCATATTTATCATAAAAATTCCATGATTTTTCCAGCACTATAAAATGATTTTGATGGAAAAAAAAATCTCTAAGGTTATCAATGACTGGGTTGTCAATGCCTCCTTGTAAAATAAACGAATAGCATCCCAATTGCAGCTTAACTGGAAAATGAAAAAGAACACTCTATAAATGAATGTCTTGAGTTAGAGAAGAATGGGGAAGAAATACTAACAATTTATTTTACACCCTAAAAACTTTGAATGCAGACCTCCAATTTTTCTCCTGAATAGAACTGGAAATTACTTTATTGTGAAAGATTTAACTGTTTTTAAAGGTAGAGGGAAAAAAATCAAATTACAAGATCTAAAATTGAGATGGCCAAAAAGGAAATAGAATCAGAATCCTTTAACAATCCTATAAAACCCTCAGTTTGCTTTATTCAGCCACTTCCAAATTTCAGTCTCCTTTCTAAAATTCATCTGATTAATTTTCATTTGAGCAGCAATTTCTTCACTTCTAAACCATGTATAAGTATCTCAGTTCAGTGCAGCGTGCAAGTCTTAATCAAATAAACCACATGTTATCAGCTTTTAACAACTTGAATGATGTTTCACAGGCAACAGGTTGATAGATAATAAATGAACACAGACAGACAGACTTTTACTGATCAGCAGTAGACCTGTAAAAGTTTCCGCTGCAAAGTATCAATTCTTGCAGCTGAACTTACCCTGTTCCATTCTTACTTACTTAGCTTTAAAATTCTGAAACCATGCCAACTATTTTTAGTAACATTTTCACATCCAAAACATGGCCAGGTAGGAGGTAAATGATAGTATTTGTATTTCACAGCTACGGTAATTCAATATTTTACAGCATAAAAACTGTATCGTATAAGATGACAAACTTTCAAGCCCTTTTGAGAAATTTCACACTCCCTGTAATTGGATTCTTTAATTAGTTCTCATCTTTCAGCTTGATTGCCTATTACAACTTTAATTAGTTAAGAACAATTATTACATCATAATTACATGTACATAAATCTCTGAAACATGAGATATGCAGTTGTACTTCTCTAAATTTGAAATATCAATATATACTGGTTTCTGAAATTGCAGACAGCTCTCAAACAGTTGTGTTCCCTGACACCAGGATCTAAGTTATTGAAACAAGAGGGCCAAGATGGCCCTGAAGTTGTTCACCTGAGAAAAACTGCCTTCATTGCCTGTACAAGTTACTAAATTATAACATAGTTGTACTGAATATATAATCCATGAGATCATTTCAATTCCACAAACCAAACAGTACCTGTGGTCAAAATTTGAAGTTTAAAGGGCCATAACTCCTGACCTAATTATCCGATATCAGCCAAAGTCGAACTTGGCCTAGCGAGTATGGCTATTAACATAATATAGTTTGATAATGCTTGCTTAAGATGTGAAGATGCTAGAGTGCAAACAAAGTGCAGAATTCTGGCATTTTTTAATATTAAAAGGGGCATAACTCCTGACCTAATTGGCCAATATCAGCCATAATCAAACTTGGACATAAGAAAATGGCTAAAAA
>CM037788.1:8316651-8366651 GCA_021229015.1 Solen grandis | reverse complement strand
CACTGTCATTGAGTTTGAAGGTGATTGATTAAGAAATGAAGATGCTAGAGAAAAAAAAGTGAAATCTGGCAGTTTTTAATATTAAAAGGGGCATAACTCCTGACCTAATTGACCAATATCAGCCATAATCGAACTTGGTCTTAAGAATTTAGCTAAAAAACTGTCATAGAGTTTGAAGATGATTGATTAAGAAATGAAGATTCTAGAGGGCAAACAAACTAATTGTGGACGACAGACATTCATCGATCCTAATAGCTAATCCTGAGCACATGTGCTCAGGTGAGCTAAAAAAGAAAGCAAGATTTCAAGCTGCAAAACTTAAATATATCATTCATAAAATCTTCATTGAATTCAGTCTTAAAAATTGTATAGAAAAACACAAGCCAAGACATGTTGCTACAGTGTTATTATAAGTACAGTCAAACCTGTCTTAAGTGGTCAACCAATGGAACAAGAGAAAATGGCTGTATAACAGAGGTGGCTGCTAAACGAAGGTTAAACACATAACAAAATGCTTATTTGGTGATATTAAAGCTGACCGTTAAATGCAGGTTGACCGCTTAATAGAGGTGACCACTAATGCAGTTCAACTGTACTAAAACGAGGTGAGAAAAATGTGCAGCCAGACTGTGACTTGAACCAGGGACCCATCATTTTTATATTAAGCTATTTAAGGGCTCTACTGACAAAGCAAGTTAGGAAAGCTTTAGCAAATCTCTCATCTCATTTTTCAAAAGAAACAGTAAAAGAAAAAAAAAGAAAACTTTGCCTGCAAAAACAGTTTGGCTTATTTCATTAATTTCTAAGAAAATCAGATAAATAATAATGAAGGCATCATGCAGCTTACCTATGGTACAATATTCTACATCTATACTTATATACAGTAAGCAAACAAAGCGTTGGAATGGAGGGATCTTAAACCCCCAAGAAACCAACAAAAATCTCAGGTACCAGCATTACTGACAAAACTGACTCCTATCCAATTATATTTTTTCTTATCAAATTCAATTTTCCTTTAATGTTTCATCCTAATTTTCCATCTGAACAAATATGTAATAAAACAGCTACAGAACCAATGATTACTATTGATTGTAATAACATTTAGCTCACCGTAAAATGTTTCACAACTGTAAAACCTCAAACTCTTTCTATTAAAGTTGTTTTAAGAGCACAGCTTTCTGGGAAATGAAATGAAAAGGAATTGGAACTCATGAAGCATTACACATTTAAACCTTGAATTTAATTGTAACAACTGAAACAATGCAAAGCAATATGCCAGATGATTGAAATAGAAATAACATTAAGAAAATAACTAAAATAGAAACAAAACGGGTTTCATTTACAAAGTTTCTAAATGAAGCATTCATTTATAACATGTTACATTTTAAGGCCCATTATGATTGTTACTGAGTTTGATTGATAATGTAGTGGAATCAATAGACACAAATAAGAAAAGCAAAAATGCTAATCTGAAGCTGGAACTATTTGTGCGTCTGAGTTACCTGCCCTTGACTTATCAATATGGCTATATGGCCATTTTTACTGCCTTGAGTATATCCAGTATTTGACTCTTAAATCCAGAACTATGGGTCTCATATGTATAACAATGTTCCCTATATTTAATCTCAGAAACAGCAAGTCTTGTAATAAAGGATCATTGAACAGTGAGTGTAACATTACCCAATTCCTTTACTCTACTAGAATCAGCTCAAAAACATCAGCTCATCACAGTTGCCTTTTCCTTCATATTTTATTAGAGCTTACTTGGATTTTTCAAATTTGTGGTGTTGAACAGGATGCATTATTCAAAATTGTATTTCAGCCTATGCCATTAGTTTCCTATTCCTTTAATGAGCCAACAAAACCTTAATTACTGCCACCAATAGAAAGGCCCTGCACACAGCTTTTGTTTAAAGAACTAGTAATTAACCCTTCACCTCATAGTGATGTGTTTTGATGCAATGGCAAATAGAGCAGGCCCAGATCAGACGGCTTCCGTCAAGAACTGACTGATCAGGGTCTCCTCTGTCTGCTTATGAAATTCTACATTGACTACATGGAAAAGACAAATCTGTTGCTTCATAAACCATTTTGAGGTAAGTAAATTTATATACATGTATATCAAGTCAAAAATGTGTACATGAATATTCATGAGGTAGAGGGTTAAGGGGCCGGACTGTGACCGCTGGTTACAGTGATGACTGGTTACTTACTCCCTGACGAGAGGAACGGACTCCACCAGGTATCTGTCTTGTATAACATCAGCAACCTCCTCTGTCCTGACCTTGAGTACCTTGAGGGTGTGACAGGCCTCCGCCCTCACCCCGGAGTTCTCTTCATACCGTACTGCCCACAGCAGGCAGTCTACCACCTGCTCTGTGATCAGTCCAATCTTACCCAGGGCTGGAAACAGACAAATAGATGACTAACCTTGAGGTTTTGTTATAAAAACAAAAAATTGATAAATACAAAAAACAACAACAAAAACATGCTCTTCTTAAAGAAGTTTTAAAACCTTGTAAAGTCAGCATTGCAAAAAATGTCAGTTCGGAATTTTCAGTGAGATGCAGATCCTGCTTCTAGAGGTACATAGAAAAATGTCTTCTTTTCTCAGCTTTCACACAGGAGACTCTGGGGAAGAGATCAGACTCAAACAACATCCTATTGAGCAGTGTATACAAGAAGTGTAGAAAGGGTACAGACAGACAAGTAGCGCCAAAATGATATCTATACCTTCAAAACATCCAAAACTGTCTGATATTGCACTTTGATTTCAGATATATTTAATCTTCACTCTTTTCAGCTAAACATCTCAAAAAGAAAAAAAAATATAGACATCTAAACATTCTGCTGATTCACCGTTAGAGCACATTTCTCCAGTGTGCATCAACATTTGCATTCTTGCCTGATAAAGCCTGGAGTAGTTGTCTTTGATCACACCATGGAGTGATAAACAAACTTCACAATCTTCCATGATGTCTTCACATTTGGTCCTTTTGTGATACAACCATGAGGTTGCTTCTTACATGGCCCAATATTGAAACATTGATTGTATGTTTTTTTTTTTTTTTTTTCCTTTTTAAAATTCATTTTTTTTCTTCAAGAATATGTCCTTAATTAATATTAATAATACTCCAATTGTATTATATTTGCTGTATTTCATATCCAAATATAATGAAAGCATATTTTATGATTCACAATTACTGATCCAATCAAAAGCTACAGTTCTCCCTTTTTATTTCCATCATGGAGAAGAGGAAACAAGGGGGGATGCGAACATGAAGACAAGGAAATAACCAAGTCAAACATTGCAAGTTACAAATTATCAATCAACATGGAATTTCAGCACTGGGTCCGTATGATATACAGAACTGATAGTTCATCAGTTACAGTATCAAGATTTAAACCACTCTTTTTCCACATTACCATCCATCAAATATCATTGGCAACTTAATTTGATTTTCTTGAAATTGGTTGCTTCAGATACGGGCAAACTCATCAAATTAAAAATGTGAAACTGCTTCTTTCTTCCTTGAAAATAAGCCATTTTGAGTAGAGGGTATGTAAAAATTACCCCCCCCCCCCAAAAAAAAAACAACAACCTAAGAACAAAGGCAAAACATTGGAAAGTGTGGAGACTGGGTCTTTCTTACAACAGGTTTTTGCTGTATTATGGGGCAGGTACGATAAGTCTTGAGAAATCTGTAACAGGCCTTATTGTATTGGTCAGTGGATGTTATTTTTTTAAAGTGACTTTAAGCACAGGCAAAATTTTATTTTCATATATTGTATAAATCTTTAAAAAGTGAATACAGCATTGTCATTGCATAATCACTGTATACATTTGTTTGGAAATACAATAATAGAAATATTCCCTCAAGAATTTTCACAGCCAGCTTGGAAAAATGGAAAAGTTGAATTCTACTGTTAGTGAGAGAGAATACAGTGATCGAGTCCACCATTCCTTCAGTCTCCTTGATTTAGACCAACATATGTGTGGTATCACACCTCTTAGTGAACAGTTATCCAGTTTTCTGACAATGTTTATATTTCTGGCAATCATTGTAGAATCAGGCTCCAGATAATGCAAGCCTTACGCTGTCTGCCTGGCTCTCTCCCTCAGGTCATTATCATATTGAAGTTGGGCCAAACATCATATTGTCCGCCGCATTCACAATGACTTTTTTATTTTCCGCTGACTATTAGAGTCCACTATATTTCCCAGAGGAGCCCTATGCCGGGGGACCTTTCTCTTATATGTAAAAAGGGGGTGTTGTGGTCTAGAAGTAAAGTACCCAACTGTGGATTGAACGGTTGTGAGTTCAAAGATTTGAGATACAAAGTACTGGTCCAATCCAGGAGCCATTAAGAAGAACTTGTTTCCCAATCAATACAAATTACTTATGTATAAGAAAAGATGCAGGAGGAGTGAGTAGACATTTTTATTATCTGAAGGCTAATTCAAATATTCAATGTTTTTCATGTTCATAAAGTTACACAATTACTAGTATTCAATTTGTTAGAGTATTAAGAAAACATGCTCACATTATATACAGGCAGTATGAGCAGAATTAATCTGCTTTTGTTCTAAAAAACAAAAGATTTTTCTGATGTAATATATTAATGCACTGTTGCAAAAACAATTACTCAAAGTAAATTATTGTAATATATTTATCATATTGACATAAGTTTATCTTATGTTTATATTAAGAAGATCTATGTTTTAATTTAAAGGTCTGTTTAAACTAGAACTGTCACAAAGCTAACCAATACCTCCACATATTTTGCTAACAGTAAGCAGAAACAAAAGTCTATTTTCTGCAGTAACAGTAATTCTGACCCATCTAACTTGAAACACATATCAAAGCTCTATCTTTATTCAAGGTAAACATTTCCCAAATTTGGTCAAGATATATCACTTATGACAAAAGTCACAAATTCTTTTTTTTTCTTTTCTTTTTTGAGACAGAAGAACTGAGTGACCAATCAACCGATAGTGATTCCAATATACCCCATCAAACATTTGTTTATGGGGGTATACTTAACCTTTCCCTCATAGAGGACACCATGAAAAGACCTATGCGAACAGCATAAAACCAGATCAGCCTGCGAGTAACTGTTCGCATAAAACCAGATCAGCCTGCGAGTAACTCGCAGGCTGATCAGGTTTTATGCTGTTCGCTGCTCCTCAGTGGTCTGGAAATGAGGATTTTGTAATTAAATTTGGTAAGGTTTAACTGTGGTATTCTGCAGATCAGGCTTTATGTGATACCTATTGAGGGCATCAAAATGAGTATATATGAGGGAAAGGGTCAAAATGAGTCTATATGAGGGAAAGGGTCAAAATGAGTCTATATGAGGGAAAGGGTCAAAATGAGTATATATGAGGGAAAGGGTTAAATGAGTCTATATGAGGGAAAGGGTCAAAATGAGTCTATATGAGGGAAAGGGTTAAATGAGTCTATATGAGGAAAAGGGTCAAAATGAGTCTATATGAGGGAAAGGGTCAAAATGAGTCTATATGAGGGAAAGGGTTAAATGAGTCTATATGAGGGAAAGGGTTAAATGAGTCTATATGAGGGAAAGGGTCAAAATGAGTCTATATGAGGGAAAGGGTTAAATATATGAGGGAAAGGGTTAAATGAGTCTATATGAGGGAAAGGGTCAAAATGAGTCTATATGAGGGAAAGGGTTAAATGAGTCTATATGAGGGAAAGGGTCAAAATGAGTCTATATGAGGGAAAGGGTTAAATGAGTCTATATGAGGGAAAGGGTCAAAATGAGTCTATATGAGGGAAAGGGTTAAAATGAGTCTATATGAGGGAAAGGGTCAAAATGAGTCTATATGAGGGAAAGGGTTAAATGAGTCTATATGAGGGAAAGGGTCAAAATGAGTCTATATGAGGGAAAGGGTTAAATGAGTCTATATGAGGGAAAGGGTTAAGATGGACTGTGTTAAGATGCCTTTTCAAATCAAGATGGTCCATGTCCTGTCTGATAGCGAATCAAATCCGTTGGGGTAAAATAAACAGTAGAAACTCATTCAATTCAGTTTTAAAAGCAGAAATATTTCTAATTAGATTTAGTATAAAATACTCTTATCATTTAATGACATCACCACTGGAATTAAGACTATTATCAGCCCAGGAGGCTCAGGAAACTGAACCGTGGGCTTTATATAGAGTTCAAAGGAAACCAACAATCAGCGTTATAGAGCAGATAATGTGCTATTCCAAATTCCAAGATTTGCGGATTGCCATTAGGAAAAATAAAAGTTTTTAGACAATTGCAGGCTTTGCCAACTTCTGATTAAATCAAATTGATAGACCACACGCAGTGAAATCTTATCTTGATGAACGCTAGATACCTTGGTGAAATCATTGCTTTATGTCACGGAAATAAAGGAATAAATCTGTGAGTGTCAGGCTCCAATCAATAAGCAAGAAATTCTGTTGAATCTTGCTCAAAGTTCTGCAATATTTGAACACAATCTCTGACCCCAACTCAATATCATACTTCTATTTCTGTAGAATCTAATGGTCATAATTTAAGTGGGAGTTTGGGAGTCATGCCTTAATGATTTTTTTTTCAATTTCAAGAGCACCTGCTATTTTGACATCAATTATGCATACTTCATAAGCAAACAGTTCAAAACCTTGCTTGCTGATCTTACGCTGATTTTACTCAATTTTAAATTTCTTGGTGTTAATCAAGAAGAAACAAGCATTATGGAAATCTATTTATTAGAACAATTTTTCACGAATATATTACCTACATAAAATGATGTTAGAATAACATGCCAAGTATTACACAATCTGAGCAAATAGTTCCTATGGCGATGTGATTAATCTACTTGGCACAGATGTGAAGCTGGTGTACGGCTTTAATGAGAAAATCTGATTTTATTTGAGAAAGATACTGAATATTTTAATTGAAAAAGGTTATTTTACAAATCTCAACATATCGAAGACAAGATATATTTTTAAAAAGCAGATATTTGGCATTGATGGGGAGTAAAGTAATCGAGACTGTAGAATGATTATAGAATAAGGAATCCACTCCTTCACAATCGGCAAGGCAAACATAATTTTTATGCAGCCCAAAACTGGTCTTGCTAAAACAGGTCTTGATGGGTTTTGATTAATTTATCAAGGATACATCTATTGGTCCAAATATTTTATTGCATATTTCCCGCATATTAAGCATAATTTTCAACAAAGAATTGCACATAACCTTTTTGCCTAAGTGTAGCCATTTTCTACCAATGAAAATCATTCAAATATTCATTTGGTCTTATCCTGTGTCATCATCCAAAATATTAATTAACCCTTTCCCTCATATAGACTCATTTTGACGCACTCAATAGGTACCACATAAAGCCTGATCTGCAGAAAACCACAGTTAAACCTTACCAAATTTAATTACAAAGTCCTCATTTCCAGACCACTGAGGAGCAGCAAACAGCATAAAACCTGATCAGCCTGCGAGTTACTCGCAGGCTGATCTGGTTTTATGTTGTTTGCATAGGTCTTTTCATGGTTTCCTCTATGAGGGAAAGGGTTAAAAGTGAGGTTAGACAGATACACTGAAAAAAAACCCACCAACATAAGTAATTATACAGATTACTTCAGTAGTATAATCTTTATTTTTTTCAATGAATATGAATATAAAATTTAAAATTCTTTTAAAAATCTATTTTTTCAATTCAAGAATTGATAAAAAGAAAATGTATAACCCCCATCCCCCCCTCCACCACTTCAGAAGAAAATTAGAAGAAGGAAAAAAACATGAAGATCTCTTTCAATGTACTTATTTATTCACGAGCCATATGGTGTGTTCATCCTCCATTTTTTCTTTCGTAATATGAGCTGCAGCAGAAGATAACCATTATGGTGTCATCAAGTTAGTTTACATCCCACTAACGTCTCACATGCCATTTCATCATCATGTCAGTCATCAGTGCGTACCATATGCCAGCACTAACTGTTTCTCAGCCCCCACTTGTTTATAGTACCAGTCAAAAAATAATTGAGTGTCGGAAGAGCTGAATTAGATCACCTAAACAACAACTAGATAAACAATGGATGTCTCCGGGTCATTCATTTCCATCATATTCTGCTAACCTCAGACACGTCTCTCAAGTGGATTTATTGTCATTTATTTTATTTCTTAAGCAATTATTGGGAACTAATTTCACAAGACTTTAGTGTCTGGGAGAGTAACAAAGAAAGTACTACAGCAGAGTGTCAAGTCTTATACAGCCTGTGTTTTCTTAGTATTCTTACTTTGACAAATAAATATAAACTTATTTTTTTTTAAATAATGTTTGGAAACAATGACTTTTAGATCTGCAGACACTGGGCCCTTGTGATCACTCACCCAAAGGGCACAAAACTTTCTGTAACCTTTACATTGCTAAATTTCACAATAAGACTTGCCCTTCTTTCATTTAGGACTGATCATGGTCTGCACAAGTTGTAAGGGTAGTCACATGATCTCGGTTAAATTGGATCAGGTGCTACTGATCTAAAATGTATCAATGCACAGTAATTAATGCAGTAAACACTAATTAGTCTGTCTGCAGGTACTTGCAGACTGGTTTATATTCATTGCTGGTTCATTTTCCAGACTTTTATAACATAATAAGATGTCCAAATAAAAGTTGATGTACTTGTTGGTAAATTTTAAATGCATCATTCAGGATGATAACAACTATAGACTATAACTTAATAAATCATTAATAATAATGAAGTTGAAAAATTTGAAATCACTTAAAACAGATGATATACTGCTTTTAAAACTGTTGATAGTACATTTGTAATTGCCTTTAAACTGCTATTTCTGGCATAATCTATTTGTCTTTTGGTGTTTTTGAATATGTTTAGAATTAATAATTATAGAGTGAAATGCTGGCAATACAATCGTCAAATTATTGAATGTTGCTGTTTAATCATTCATTAGAGCTTCAAGCTGGACAAACAGCCGTGTGAAACATCATATATATTAATTAGAAGAAGTCATTAAACAGTAGAAACTAAATCTGAGCCAGGCAAAACAACTTTTTAGGAGTTGTGACGGAATCTCAACAACTTTTTAGGAGTTGTGAAGAAATCTCAACAACTTTTTTGGAGTGGTGAAGAAATTCCTAATGAACTTTAAGTACTGATCATTATGAAAGTGGAGGGGGATCTTATATGGCACAAAGTACTAGTTCAACAAAAAAATCTTAGAGAGACATTAAAATAAGTTGTAAGAAATAGATGTGTCCTAAACCATGTAAAATTAATAAGAATAAAAAATTGTAGATAAAAGCAAGAAAATGTCTCTTATAATAAGATAAACAATTAATATGTTATAAAAAAGTAGAAAATAAATAATGACATCATACCAGGCAACTGACTGAATCTTTATTCAAGTGATCATTTCAAACAGGCAAAATGAAAGAGTCTTTCCTCATTTTTGCTGTAAGTGAAGTTGAATATTGCCCCCCACTTTCCTGGTGAGACTAACACAGGAGATCATCTTTTCCCCTTTTTAAACCCAGCCTTTCAAAATGCAAATGGATGTCTATCAGTATCTAAATTTTATTCCCGATACCACACCATCCTCGACCCAACAGGGAAGACGAGAATTTAAAACAATTTCACCGCTACTGCAGCGTTCTAGACAGCAGAACAAGTAATGCATACGAATAGCAGAGTCTCGCAGAAGATTCAATATGGTGAATTAGGCCCAAGGGAAAGTGTGGTTTTATCATTAGCAAAGAGTTTATCCTATCATTTATCAAATACTTGTATTATAGAGACACTGTGCGCTCAAGATTTATATGTTTGTTCTCTATTGCTGTATCTCCTCTCTCGTTTTTTACCCCACCAAGAAGACAGCAAGATACTCCGGATACCCGAAGTAACCGTGATCTGCTGATAATATAAGACACTGCTAGATGTTTATTATCATGTAGCTTTTTTTCACTTACATGTTTGCATTCATCCATTCATGTGCAAATGATATTAGCAGACAACAGACACACATTAGGCCAGGGATTACCTGCATGCTTTCATTTGGTTGTATGTCTGGTCGCTGGAATAAAATATCCTTTATTCCAGAAATATTGTTACCGTAGATCTTTCATGTTAGAGACACATTCTAGCGTGAACAAAGTATTGATATCTAATGGATTATTGTGTTTCTACACATTTGTTGATTTAGATGGCTGGTAAAAACATTGTATTAAAATATGACATTTAAATCACAAATTCTAGTAATAAAAACAAATTATCAAATTACAAATTCACATTAAGCCAGATTATGATTTAAATGTTGGCCATTCATCAACAATAAACAAGATTAGCCAACCAGGTTTTCAAGTGTTGCCCCAGGCAAGTAAAATTATTTTTAGTAACAGTGATTGACCTTCACCCTACTGATTTTCAGGTCTTCCTCTTCCCATAACCTCACCCTTGACCTTGACCCTATCATACCTCACCCTTGACCTTGACCCTATCATACCTCACCCTTGACCTTGACCCTATCATACCTCACCCTTGACCTTGACCCTATCATCCGGAAAATCAATCCCAATCTTCCTCTTTTCATAAGGTATCCACCTACCAAGTATGAAAATTTATCTCTATTCTTACAGGAGATATTTAACGATAAAAATACTAGTAAAAATACAAGTGATATCAAATTATAACCTCAACCAGACTGAATATATGTCTTATAGGGTTTCAAAAGAAGCCCTGACCAGATCCATATGATAAGGTTATCCATCCATCATTAAAGGTCTTTAGAGGCTTGCATTTACTCTTAAATTCTAACAATCACTTGATGGACCATGATCACAATTAAATGATGGATAGATTACCTTAAATAGCTGATAGATCACATACATGCAGAACATAATTCAGTAAATAACAAAAATCAAGGAGATAAAACCATACAAGCAATATCTGGAGTCGCCCAGGGGCAGAAAAACTCTTGTAACATATGGAAGGTATAAGCTGAATTAAACAGAAAAGAATCAAAGAAGATAAAGATGGAGAGAGATAATAATGGAGAAAAAAAAAGTGGATGAAAGTGAGAAAAACAAGCGGCTACAGACAGTCAGTCGGCAATGCTGACCGAGGGGTCAGGTGATCACTAAGGGATTGTGGGAGAAACAGCCTCAAAACAATTATTCACCATTAAGTAATCATACAAACACCGTGTCATTATCTACTCACAGACTGGTTTTTTGGTGTACAGAACTTAAGCAGGAAGAGAGGGGGAAACTTGAGAGAGTCTCAACCTCCAGGGGCTGCCAGTGTCAGTCGTGGTGGATTCCAAGTGGCTGACTTGAAGGAGATTAACAACAAATGGAGATAGATAAGAGATATCAGGGTAGAATCAAGACCTGTGGTCAGTCCTAATTGTATGCTGGGACAGAACAAGGCTGTGCAAATCCACAGTTAGGCGAGGAACGAACTACAGTCAGACTTTTAATTCTAAAGAAGTTTTAGGTGATCTGTAATGCCTGCATATCATTTTAACCCTTAACCTGCTGAATTTCTCAAATGGACTCAGCCGGTTCCTTTTTTTGGAACTGTCCATTATTAATTTTAGGGATAACAAGATGAAAACTTGTAGTTGGTTAGCCAACAGTAAAGAGCCAGGCCAGTCTGCACGGATGTGCAGGCTGGCCTAGCTCTTTACTGGTGGAAAAAAGGTTAGCACTTACGGTTCCAGCAGGGTAAGGGTTACAACCCTCCTTGTGTACAGGGTAGGTACTATACACCAAATCATGGTGCAACACTGTCTCAGAACACTGACCCACAGTCTTTATAATTTTAACCAATGAGAATAGGGTTTGAACACCTGAACCAGTATTGTAATGGATGTTCAGTGTATCTAGTTATTATTACATTACATGATCATTCAAAAAAATGTCTACGGCTTCTATATATTATAGATGGTACTCATTAAGATAAAGAAGTTTTATCCAGTCATGCTGAATTAGAAAAAAAAACAAAAAAACTTTTATCTTTAGATATAAGCATGTACTAGATGCCCATGGGCAACATGTCAAGGCCATTTCTAAATGTGACCTTGACCATGGTCAACTAAGAAGCCGATTTTTTTAGCCTCATTGAAGCAAATCTTACTGCAAAATCATTTACGATCAAATCATTTGATCCAGAGATAAGTTACAGTCAGGACAAGCAGCCTTTTTATCTGTAAGTGTGACCTTGACCTTGTAGCTAGGGACTCAACACTTGTATGCAACATTTTATCTAATGTAGGCAATTATATGAAAATCCTGTTGCACTAACACACTTCCACCATACAGACATTTTGGCAACTATGTTGACCTACTGCAAACTGAAAATGATTCATTCAAAATGATAATAAAGAATGAAATATTGGAAAAGCAAATATGATAACTTATGACTTCATTTATTTACTAAACATTTAAATATAGCCTCAAAACAATACTACAACCAAGGCCTTTAACTTGCCTAAAATTCTTGGTAATTCATATAAGCTATCTAGAAACAGAAGCACGTTTTATTATCTGTAAATTCTCAATTTCATTGTTTCAAACACAGGCTTGGAAGTAGGTGCATCAAATCATTTACTGCTCTTGGGGGAATTTGGCAGCTGAGAAGGCATCATCACAGCCCTGTTACAGAGTTCAGATGAATTTAATCACATGCAAATTACAAAATGATGCAAAATCAGCAGACGTCCTGCACAGGAAATATTGAAAAGCCTCCCATTTTTCTCAATTTCTTTGTTTCATAGAGTTGTAATGAGAAATTGCATGAGTCGAACCATAAAAATCACACACACACAAAAAAAAACCATTTACAAAACAGAATGAGGATGTTCAGGACTATATTCCAATAAAACCCGATCTTATTGGTGGGAAAACAATAAACTACTGCATACACAGAAGCCAGAAAAGTTTGGGTTGCCTGCATAATAATGACCAGGTTGGCCCGTAAATCAACCAAATTAAGGAACAGGAACTCCTGCTGTGTTGTCCCACAGTTACCATTAAATATTGATAAGATTCCGGAGGCCAATTTTTCATGCCAGAAGTGACGGACCATCCATGCAATTTAAATTTCCACAGGGCCGTCATAGTTCTATCTCGGGATTTATCTCACTGTATATCTCAGTATCTCAGAGACCGGATGAGAAATTATAGATGCCTAGTGTGACAGAGGAGGGAGTTGTTTTATCTGATGATGATTTTTTTTTTATCAATGAGGACGATAATGTCAAAATAGAATCAGGTGACAGTAAAACATTTGCAAATAATTGTCATTCTTCACAGGAGATACGGACCAGTTTTTGTTGTTTTAGTATAATTTACATACATATGCTATCTCAATAAAAACAGAACTTAACCAGCATAAAAAGTTTGCAAATAAAACTCAATTTCACACTCTTTGCATTTGTCAAAATATTCTCTAACATATGGTATGGGTATAAAATCTGATCAAAATCAACTTATTTCTGATTTTAATCTTCACTGTTCATCAATATTAATTAATGTTACATTATAAAATAAAATAAAAAGAAGAAACTTTAATATTCATACTACATCTTTTTATAGCATTCTGTTAATTGCCTCATCAAAAACAGGATGTTATGTGACAGTATTTCATTGTTCAAATTTGAAAGGGGGATATAGTATTAAAGAAGCCAATAAGGCATGTAAAGGCAGGTGCTAGTTTTTAATTCCCTTGGAAAAACTTAATAATTAAAATAAATGTATAGATACTACTGATTAAATTGTAAATTTATTATCAATTTAATGGCGGAAATATTTGCAATTGATCAAAAGAGATCACTCAGAGAGTTTTATTGCATTATAAAAATTCTCAGAATAGCTCAAGAAATTCTTCCAAACAAAGAACAATACAATAAATCAGCCTGCAGATGCCTAAAGCTTGTATGAAGAACAGCATGTCTTTGCTAGACTTGCCAATACTTCTTAGGTTTGTTCTACTTCATCAAAACCAGAACAAAAGTGGATTCAAGAGAAGCTAAGCAGTAGCACAAACCCTTTAGAACTAAATCTACGCCATATTTTGAACCAATGAAAAAATCGGAATGTAGCAGTCTTGTTGCACCTTACATTTTGTATCTACTTCATTTTTTTCCATCAGGCCTTAAATTCACTTAATATATATATTGCATAAACTAATCTGGGAAACATATGTTAAGTAATTCACTTTTGTTCTTCAAAAAAGAAAGAAACAATGTAAAATTCTTCACAAAGCTTCATCAACAATGTTGATTAATAGAACTATTTCGTCTGATGTTCCAAGATTTGCTTGATCTTGCCTCTCCTGGATGATATACATTTTGTTATGGTGTGTTACTATCACTTTTTTTTTTATCTCAGATCTCTTGTTGGCATACTAAAGCCATAAAGTTTGATCAACACAATGATTAACCTGGTTTGTATATTGGTACAGCGCAATATAAAGTAAAACAGTCCTTTCAGTTCTGCACCTTCTCATCTGTGAAGTACTAGCAAATCATACAAAAATAAATACCATAACATCTGACAAAGAAGACTTTTATTGATAAATATTGTTTATTATTGTATTAAGAATCTTCTTCATTCTTTCTATTTATTTGTTTCTTTTGGCACAGTGCTACTGACAGAGGTTTTTGAGTCATACTGTTAATTAAAGCATGGAAAGAAAAGAGAGAAAAAACAGCAGACATGCCTCTTCTTATGTGAGGTAATTAATTGGCTGATGCAGAAAGAAAGTGTCAATAGAGTCAGATCTGCCATTGCTTGAGTCCATCTGTATAAATGAGTTTTTTCACCAAAAGATCTGGAATTTCACACCATTGTGCAGTCTGTCGTAAACATTCAATGCAATCTGTCATCTCTTTCAGACAGTGCAAACAGGAACCAGTCTGAAATGGGCACCAACCAAATTTAATCCAATTAAAACAAGAATGTTATGACTGGTACTCAATTGGAAACATTATCAAGTTACAAGTGACTTGGGGCTTATAATTCTATCAGAGAACCAGACAAAAGAATGGTGGTGCATCATTTGCATATTCCCAGACTAGTTCAATGCTATGCTTCAAAAAACAGAAGTAAATCATGCAACCAAATTGTTTTAGTAATGAAATGAAACTGCGGGTCTGTTCTAGGCATGTCAAGCATTGGATACCAATGCAAGGGTGTGATTTGCAGTGGACAAGAAGTAATCAATTGTGCAAATATAATTTTATGTTGCAAGTGGGTCCATCACATAACCACGGAATGCCTTCTAATTAAAATGCCTCCTATAATACAAACCAAAAACCTGCTGAAAAGCTAGAATTTTTTTTTTTTTCAATTTTTATTAAATACTTGCCCAAAGGTAATGGATGCATGTGACCTCTGACACAACATAAGTTTACAAAATAATCATAACTTCATCATCAATTCTGAAAAAACATTACAAATCCATCAATAGGTATGGGAAAAAAAGACAAGATTTAGTCTAGTTAGTAAAGTTTAAACTTATACTAATTTTACGTCATTCGGAAACAAGTTCTTACTACTCATACTTATCCCTCTCGACAGTTCCTGGGTTGAACCAGTACTTTGCGCCCAGGAAGGTCATAAAAATTCCTTGTGGATTTGAACCCCCAACCTACAGATCCACAGACAGGAATGTTACCACTACATCACAGCCACCTTTGAAAGACAGACATAATTTTGCTGGCCAGATAAAAAACAACAATTTAGTTTATTTAGGGTACTAAAAGTGTAACAAAAATCAGAATATTTTTTCCATAAAATTAGACCACATTATTTTCTGTTTTAAAGGGCTCGGACAACCAAGACAATTTCACATAGGGTGAATCCCCTTCATCTGTTTCTGTATATAACTCTCAACTTTTCAAATTTTTGATAAATTTAATTAGAATAATTTGATACAGACAAAAGTGCTGCAAAAAAAGATACACTTTTGACCAAACTTCATGTGAGCATCTGAAACTATAATTTACTAGTGCAAAATAAAATCTTTATGAATTATGTATTCAGCTGCATAAAATAGATATTTATGATTCCTCATTATGTTATATCAGGCTGATTTTACATGTTTTCCTCTTTTTTACGATAACAATCATGGTTAAGGTCATCCGTGCTTCCACCTGTAATTAGCTGGACGTTGCTATACGACTGAAATACTGTCGAAGCGACGGTAAACTCAAATAGTCAAGTCAAAGTAAAGGTCAACTTCATATTTTCTTTGGCATTTAAAAAAAATAAAGATGCCAACAAGGATTGATAAAACTGGATCAGGTGGTCAATTAATAACAATCGTATCCTTGCAAAACACAACTGACGATGGCAATGTAGATGGAACCTTAGCAAAATCATCGAAAACTATAGAAAAAGGATATGTTAAAAGAATAACTTAACTCTTTCCCTCATAGAGGACACCATGAAAAGACCTATGCGAACAGCATAAAACCAGATCAGCCTGCGAGTTACTCGCAGGCTGATCAGGTTTTATGCTGTTCGCTGCTCCTCAGTGGTCTGGAAATGAGGACTTTATAATTAAATTTGGTAAGGTTTAACTGTGGTTTTTTTTCAGATCAGGCTTTATGAGGTACATATTGAGTGTGTTAAAATGAGTCTATATGAGGGAAAGGGTTAATTGGGTGTACTTAATTTTATCTTTTTCCAAAATCTGCCAATTAATGTTGGTAACATTTTATCATATCACCTTTTTCCATAACACACAAGATTGTCTCATTATATTCATATAATGAGGTTTCTGTAAACCTTGCATTATTTACAAGCTTAATTTAAAGTACTGTTTTAATCAATACTAGGTTTTATATGCAGGTCTATCAAATTACATACATTAGAGGCTGAAACTGTTAATACACACTGCAATTTGTAATTTTGCAACAGTAATGAAATCAATATATCTTCAATCCGTTCTGAGCTAGAGACTAGACTTCTGTTTTGCTTGACTAACAAAGCTCTAGCACTCGTAAGGAACATTTCCCTGGTCCTAACATTCTTTGAACCACCCTATATCCCCTGTAAATCACTGTGAACATTGTATTAATGCCCTGGAAACAGTAAATGACAGAATCCTCACACAGAATAAATCATTCACGTTCATTAATATTGTTAATAACTGCACAGAGGTTCTTAACATGACACTGGATGCTGTATCAATGTAACTGACAGGCTCATGATGACATACATATGGCAGTTTAGCCCTGTTTCACATCAAATCATTACAGCAGATTTATTTAAGTAATAATTCAAGATTTGCTGCTATATTGATTACTATCAAGGCAATTCTACTCACAGATGATGAAAACTTATGAAAAAATGGCTCAGAATAAGTAACAATCTCCAAGACTTCATCTCAACATAAAACTGTGATATCAAACATCATTCTCAACTAAGGAATAAATTATTGGGCATTTTCTCTACCTAGGGATGGTTTAGGGGACTGGAATGTTTCAATTATTGTTGTGATTGGTAATGAAGTAAAAATGAATATCTTAATAAATTCTTATAATCCAAGATAATATGTTTTCCAGAGCATCATGAGACCCTGGTATATCACACATGCTAACATTTTAACTGTCTGTATACAGGTTCCAGTCAACCAGGAATATCATAATAGGAATATTAACCCTTAACCTGCTGAATTTCTCAAATGGACTTAGCCGGCACCTTTTTTGGAACTGTCCATTATCACTTTTAGGGATAATAAGATAAAAACTTGTAGTTGGTCAGCAAGCAGTAAAGAGCCAGGCCAGCCTGCACATCTTTACTGGTGGCAAAGGTTAGCACTTATGGTTCCAGCAGGGTAAGGGTAAATTCTAGTAGCACTACCCTCCTACATCTCAGGGCCTTGCGATTCCTCCCACCCTTCTATAAACTCAGGTTGCTATACAAACCCCTCAGATGAGTTGCTCAACACAAAATGGTTTCAATGTACTTATCACTATTGTATGCAGCCAGATGTTGCATAAATAAGTTTCGAGGTAGAGGAAGGTACTCTTCAAAGGTGCCTCGCGCAGTGACAATTAATAAACAAATATGGCCGACAAGGTTTTGGATTTTCATATTCGGATTGGATATTACTTAATTGCTCATTAAATGTGGACATACAAAATATTGTTTTTGTTTGGATTTATATAATTTAAATTAATGTTCATTGTGCCAGTTAAATGTGTAGATTATTGAATGTATAGATTATTGAATGTGTAGATTATTAAATGTGTGGATTATCTGTAAAATCTTGCTGACTGATATTTGTTTTAATGGAATATAAATATTGTCTACGTACGTTAGATGCCATCTTGAAAATACTTCCTTCGCTATAAAAGACTAAAATCGTTATCGTTTGACAGAACATAAAGTAAACATGAATATATGATGTTTCAAAACTCTGTGCGAGCAACTCAGCCACAATTACCCCCATGGTATCTTCTTATAAAAAGTATCTGTGGAGTGAGGGGAAGTGGATTGGGGCTTTAATTTCAACCAAGCTTCAATCTCAGGTCGGCCGGCCATCTAAAGTATGTGAAAGTGTTTTGGTCATCTGTTTGGGCACATGGGTTTTCTCCAGGTACCTTGGATTTCTCCAACAATAGAAATATAAGAACAGCAACAGCAGAGACAATTTCCATAAGCAATGTAGGCCTCTGTCCAAACTTTGTTTTAAACCAGAGATAGACTGAGGAGGTACTTTTAAATAATAATGTATTTCAAATTTGATAAAATGTGTGACAGCATTAACTAATTGCACAAAACCCAAGAAATTGTTACACATTTCAGCATGTACATTTGAAAGCTTAGAATGTGTAAAAACATGATTGTACACAATACTGGACACTGTAGATTGAAAATTAACTTGACGCCAAAATAGGTATAGCCACGCCCCAAATGTTTGTCGGAGGTTGTTGAACTATGGTAATTATTGAAAGAAAGATTCACGTGCATTTGTTTGTCAGAGGTTTGTACAGCTTTTCACTGGTTAAACCGATATACATATTCATTTCGGGGCGTTTTGGCGTCATGTTAATTATGAGAGTATTGGGAGCTTTGTGCTTGCAACAAAGATATGAAAAATTCATTATCAGATGTAAAGCCTACATATAATCTGATAATCTCCATTTATGAACAGCTAGGGAAAAAAACACAGAAAAGGGCAAGGCATTCATTAATCATAAAATTGAATCAATAGCAATATTTGAAAGTAATGGAATGGCTTGAGTATTTCCCTTTGTGCGCATGCTGGGCAAATGTTTACACCTGAATGGTGCTATCCTTTGATCCAAATGGACAAATCAATGTTAAAATAATGAGAGTCCTGACTCACATAGACCGACATCAGTCTTGTGGACCTCACTGCTCACTGGACACTCATTATACCTCACACTTCAGATTCTCCTGTATAACCTTTATCATGGAGATAGCAATCTTCATTTATATCCTCATAAAGCGAACATATTTCTTAATTAATTAAAACCTAATCTTAATAGAAGTTTAACAGTGCAGAGCCATTTGTATTTGTGACCTTTTTGGTCAATGGAGTCGGTTTTGATATTTTTTAGTCCTTTTGGGTATAAGCTAAGTAAACATGTATCATTACCCTTCAAGAATCACTGAAAGTGAAAGTAGGGTTTCCCTTTATTGATGAGGACATTTCCAAAATTTGGAAATCTACCAGATGTTCAGACTAATTTTTTTTTCAGAGTAAGCTGTATAAAATAAATGGCTTTTGACCCGTTTCTTGACCAATCTAATCTTGGTTATCAACCAAACAGTTTGAAAGAACACCCCGTTTCATTGCACAGGTCTGCATAATTTTTTTTAGGATATTCCATCATAAAATGGGAGTTTCAGGGTGCAGATCTTTCTGCATGATTATCAATTGGCAGATAACAATTTAATCTACTTACTTAAACATAAAAACTATCCAGTTTAAAAAATAAACAGTTGTGAGTCTTTAGTAGTACATTCGTCCCTCAAAAACTTGTATATAATTAGGAGGGCGCCGTGGTCCAGTGGTAACGTATCCGATTACAGATCCAAAGGTTGTGGGTTTGAACCTGTTGGAGGCAAGAATTCTTCACAACCTTCCCAGGTGCAAAGTACTGGTCCAACCCAGGAACCATCGAGAGGGATTAGAGTATAAGATTTAAGAACTTTTTTCCAAATCGACGTAAAATAAATAAAAATAAGTTTAAACTATATAACTCAGCTAACATAAACTATTTATAGTAAAAGCCTCCATGAAGCAGTTGGTTAAAAGTTTGTCTGCTAAACTAAGGACCCCGAGATTGAATCCTACATATGAATCTTTTTTTTATTTTTTGCTTATATTACATTTTTGTTGCTTTTTTCTTTTTTTAAAATTGCCTAGTATATTACATCTTCTAAATTTAGAGACAAATTCGTTTTATAGCATTATTTAAAACTACAGACCAACTAAATCTTGACAGCATTATTATGTTGTATCATATTGTAACACTACTTCTTTCTCTAACATTCATATCTTAGTTTTTTCATATGCTGAATATCTTCAATGTTTCATTTGTGATCACACTGACATTAGAGCCAAATGAGGAAACTTACACAGCCATGCAAATAAGTGGCAACTCCTTCCCTCATGAATATTCATGCACAAATTTTTGACTTTAAATTTGCTGAACCTACTAAAACATTTTTCTTTGCTGTGCACAGCTACAATATTGTAATAGAGGAGACCCAGATCAGAAGCGGTTTGATCTGTGTTTGCTCTGTCATTGCATCAAACTGCGTCGGTATGACGTAATGTGTAAATGACAAATATGAAAATGCTGACTTTGTGAATCTGGGAGACATTTCATAATCCGTGGCCAGCTCTCTAACAAAGCAGACTGGAACTTGATTAACCTTTTCAAGATGATTAATCAAACTAAATTTTATGACTTCTTGATGGAAGAAAACTTGGTGAATTGGCAATATCTTTAGAAGGGCCATTTTTCATTCAGTCAATACAGAGTCTGCTGCACAGGCTTATTTATCAGGAAATCTCCCGAACTTTTATCTGCACCAACACAATGAGACGAAGGATCTGCAGTAAATATATGTAATAACATTCACAATGATGAATACATAGAGAGCTAAAGTCTGAAAATGTACCATTAAATAATTCTGATGTCTGAAAAATATTGTGTGAGTGTCTTGTGTTTTATTGTATTATCGTATTTCAAATGAAGATAACAATAAAATCACCATTTTGAGGCGAGAACAACAGTTGGTAATATGATTTTGTTATTTTCCTATACATAGCAGTCAGTTACTATACTATGAATTATGTAAAAGAAAATAACAAAATTATGTAACAAACTTAAATGTACTTAGTCATAGCAGAAGTTGCACAGTTTAGCCAACCATGTAAAAACATTCAAAGTTCATAATTTACACATAACATATAATTCATATGTTGGAGATTAATTTATGGTCATATAAGTGCATGCAACTAAATGGTGTTTTTGTTTTTCTAATGTTTCCTTATTCTGACTTGAAAATTTGAAAAACTTAAAGCGACTGATTACAAAGTTACAAGATAAAGAGTCATGCTTTCTATTTTTAGCTGAACATATATATACTCAACAACTTTTCTAATTGGTCACCCTTTGATTTTGATATTTTTCAATACTGGTGAATATATTGATGGTAAACCATCACAACTGAGTTACCATGAACATAACCTTGAGATATACATGGATTTTGCCAACAAAAACATCGTGAATTAAACCTATGATTTCTATTTTGTAATAAACAGTTCTTTAATTTAAATACATTAGATTTTCATACACTTATTTTCCTTGTGATATTTTGATGAAATTATCAGGTGACCAATTAGAAAAGTTGTTGAGTATATATTTAACCATTACATCCGCACAGGAGATATGGCACATGTTTCATGACATATGATGATATATCAAACTACAATCAGAATCATTAATTACACTTTTCATGCCATTCCTGTTAAGTATGATATCAATGACCCTGGGACAACAGGGTGGGACCACACTGCATTTCACACACAACCTGAATCACTCTCACTTTTATTTCTCATAAAACCTTCACCTCCATGTTTTAATCCATTTTCCTGACGGTGTTTTCTGTATTTTTACCAGCGACTCCATTACCACAAGCATCATGACGGGAAGCTGTTGTGTAATTTTTATCATAAACTTTGATAGGATAAAAAAAAAATTGTATAATGAATGAATGTCATCTGCCTGACTGGTCTGATAAAGTCTAAAAGCCATTGTTAACTGCTGGGAGGATGCTTTTACATTATTTCTTGCATGATACAGGCGTGATCATGTTTTTATCATGTATTCTACTTCTGTTCTAGGCCTGACTGCACTTTTTTCACAATGATGGTTATGGATGTTCTTGTTCCAATGGACAAACCCCCTAAATATGAGAATGCCTAATTTGTATTCAAATTTTGTATTTTGCCTGAGCAATAAAATGATAAAGAACAAAACTGCACAGAAATAAGGTCATAAACCCGTCACCTAATTTTTCATTTCTGGGTCCTAAATTTGCTGCTGCTATCTGGCGATCAGGCCATTAAGCAGCAAAACAGTGGATCATCCAACAAAGAGTGGGACTAATCTGACACGCCTCTCGAGTGAGAACAATAGATTATGAATAATATCCCACCATTATCTCTCTAATGGAGCCTCCTCTTTGATGTGTTACTGTTGGTGCTTGGCCACTGGTGTATCAATATCATCTACCTCCATGTCACTTATGCCAATATAAATTGCTGCTGTTGATTATTTCTGGGAGAAGCATGACAGTAAAATGGGTGGTGTGCAATTATTGAGGCCTTTCCATGAATACTGAACAGTTTATTGGCACTTTGTTTTGCAATTAAGAAGAGGTCTTTGACCACTCGTGCACATCATTTACATGTCTCATGACCAGTCAGTCACCGCTGACATGTTCTGACCATTAGGCTTACATTAGGTGCAGACTCTGAAGGATATCCCCGTAAACAAAAGGAGGAAAAAAAACTGTTTTTAAGTTTTTTTGTGTTTTATTTCTCTTTATACATTTACATATTTTTGGCTATAAATTTTACATGCATGTGTTATTAATGCTTTGCTTTCCAATTATAACATAATTATATTTAAAGTTATTATGTATAACATAATTATTTTAAACATACAATTATGTATAAATAGATAGTGAATAATCTTATCATGTACAGTACAGTAGTTAAGTATACAGTCGGATCTCAGTTATTCGAAGTCATCAGGACCAGCGTTTCACTTCGAATAAAGCATCTGTTTGAAGAAGTCATTATGATCAAATGTACTTGTTTGTATGCATGCTTTGATGTTTGTATTAAATGGTATATTGTGAGTGTTTATATTCATGTTTTCATTATAACAAAATACAGATAATACCATTAAATGAATCTAAATTAAATAATTCATGTTCCTAAATTATCAAATAGGTTAAAAAATATGCTTTTGTTGTTTTCATAATTACATGTGGGCCATTTAGATCTCTGTATTTCTGCATCTATTGCTGTGATTTAATTCTAGGTGAAATAATATGAAATGGAACCTATTATTCTTTATTTACATTTATTTACACATGTAGCAGAAGCAAAAAGCCTGGAGCCTCCATGGCCGAGAGGGTAAAGCCGCTGACTTTAACACTCACTCAGCCCCTCACTGCGTGGGTTCGAATCCTGGCAGATTCATTCGGATTTTCATGTAAGGAAGCCTTCCAGCTGGCTTGCAGTAGGTCATTGGTTCTACCCGGATGCCTCCATGCATTAGGGGTCTTCCTCCACCAGTAATTAGCTGGACATCGCTATATGACTGAAATACTGTCGAAGCAACGTTAAACTCAAATAGTCAAGTCAAGTCAAAAAGCCTTGGAAGTCATTCTTGAAGTGAGATGACTGTGATAAAATCAATTTATATCCATCCTCTTGTTAGTTCGCTTTATTATGAAAACATGAGGTGAATACAATCTCATTCTTAATTTCTTCAATTAGCGCATTTGTTAATTAATTTGACTGCCAATTGGTTGTAATCAATTTATGGGGTCCTTTAACTGATTGGCAATCAAATTCAAATTGAGACATACCTCACAGTTATCTCCCCTTCATTGTTTGACCGTAAAGGTAAGAAAACACAATAGTTGATCAACACATGGCAGACAGGTTCTGATAAAAAGGTGTGAACAGGTGATAAAACTGTACACTGGGGGCCCAATTTTACCTCAGATAAAGGATTATATTTGAATAAACCAAACAAATATAGGGTTGAATTTTATATTAGCTTATATAAGGAAAACATTGTGGTCGAAGGTTAGGTTTGGAGAAAGGAAAGGCTTTGGACGTCGTCGCATAACATAATAATAAAATGTTAACATCAGTTTTTAACATTTGAACAAATCAAACTGTATTTCACAAAAATGTAAGAAACGGGATGTGATATAATATCTAAATTTAATAATAAATTGTGTCCTCTTTGAAGTCTTAATCTAGAGAGAGAAAATTATCTTTCAAACTTAAGTATCCACCTGATTATCCAAATCTAGAGATTTCCAGGAAAAATTGCCTGTTTCTGAAGACATCAATGCACAATATTTATCATGTAAGATTTTTTTTTTACAAACTTTCAAGGAAGACTGTTAAATTTTTTCTAGAACTGTATTTTTGTTCAACTGACTAGATTTCTAACTAATTTATTATCATCTGCACAAGTTTTGAGGTGATTTAAACCATTTTTTTTTCCCAGCCCTGAAATCACAAAGTAACACTAATCTCCATTTCCTCTACAAATGATCTAGTCTATTTTTAGACCAGACTTCCTGTCTCTTGTGCAACCAGCATTCCTGGGAGTCTAGTTCAGATAGATGCTTTATTCTATGTATTATTGCATAATCAGGGTTAATATGAAGCTTGAACATTGTGGTATATTGCTTGTGTTTAATGCATCTTTCGTGATAGATAAAAGGATTTTAGAAATGATACTTGAAAGTCATTCAAATCTTTTATTTGCTGAGTAAGTTTCAGAAACTGAAGAATACTTGTATATTATCATTTACTGCAAGGATTTATAACTCAACAATATTTAAAAACATTCAGTAAAACAGCAGAGAAAACCTTTAAGACCTTGAACACATAGAGAGAGTATCTTTTAATGCTGAAAATTGGTTTACAAAATGAAAATAAATGAATATGTTATGTGATGTTTTCATGAATAGAGTATCCTTTCTTAATTTCAGGATAGGGCGTTACCAAACTATAGACTGATATTTAATAATACCAAAACAACAACAACAACACAATGTCATGATCACCAAAACTTTGTTTCAGATCTAAACTTCTCTAACTATAGAGCTCAGACTCCCACACATTTACAAAATCAATATTAATTAGGATGACATTCAATTCAATTTAAAAGACCACTATTCTAAAATTTGCAGCTTTCAACTCATAGCCATGGATGGTATGCCTTTACTAACATCATTTCATATAATAAACATTATATATTTCATATCCCTCCCAGGTTACACAAACCTTTTTAAAATTGGCAAAGGTGGTTGGAAGCTAAAACATTAAGACTATTTTCTGCATGTAATTTAAGACAGACGGATTATTAAAAGGAAGGGCACAAAGGTAGACTGGGGACTGAAGATTCAAGGATGGACTAACAAAACCTGTTCTGTCTGAGTCTAGCACAACTTGAATATACATAATCAGTGTGTGACTAGTGAGGAGGTTTGTCACCATCACTGTGTGACTGGAAGTGTGACGTGAGAGTTTTACATCGTGTGACTGAGAGGTTTCAAAATCATGTGTGACTGGTAGAGATGTTTATCACCATCAGTGTGTGACTGGTAGAGATGTTTATCAAAATCACTGTGTGACTGGTAGAGATGTTTATCACCATCACTGTGTGACTGGTAGAGATGTCTATCTGTGTGACTGGAGAGATGTTATCAAAATCACTGTGTGACTGGTAGAGATGTTTATCACCATCAGTGTGTGACTGGTAGAGATGTCTATCAAAATCACTGTGTGACTGGTAGAGATGTTTATCACCATCAGTGTGTGACTGGTAGAGATGTTTATCAAAATCACTGTGTGACTGGTAGAGATGTTTATCACCATCACTGTGTGACTGGTAGAGATGTCTATCAAAATCACTGTGTGACTGGTAGAGATGTCTATCAAAATCACTGTGTGACTGGTAGAGATGTTTATCAAAATCACTGTGTGACTGGTAGAGATGTTTATCACCATCACTGTGTGACTGGTAGAGATGTTTATCAAAATCACTGTGTGACTGGTAGAGATGTTTATCACCATCAGTGTGTGACTGGTAGAGATGTCTATCAAAATCACTGTGTGACTGGTAGAGATGTTTATCACCATCAGTGTGTGACTGGTAGAGATGTCTATCAAAATCACTGTGTGACTGGTAGAGATGTTTATCACCATCAGTGTGTGACTGGTAGAGATGTCTATCAAAATCACTGTGTGACTGGTAGAGATGTTTATCACCATCACTGTGTGACTGGTAGAGATGTTTATCACCATCAGTGTGTGACTGGTAGAGATGTCTATCAAAATCACTGTGTGACTGGTAGAGATGTCTATCAAAATCACTGTGTGACTGGTAGAGATGTTTATCAAAATCACTGTGTGACTGGTAGAGATGTCTATCAAAATCACTGTGTGACTGGTAGAGATGTCTATCAAAATCACTGTGTGACTGGTAGAGATGTTTATCACCATCAGTGTGTGACTGGTAGAGATGTTTATCAAAATCACTGTGTGACTGGTAGAGATGTCTATCAAAATCACTGTGTGACTGGTAGAGATGTTTATCACCATCAGTGTGTGACTGGTAGAGATGTTTATCACCATCACTGTGTGACTGGTAGAGATGTTTATCACCATCAGTGTGTGACTGGTAGAGATGTTTATCACCATCCGTGTTTGCCTGGTAGAAAGGTTTAATACCATCAGTGTGTGGCTTGTATAGAGGTTTATCACCATCAGTGTATGACTGGTAGAGCCAATCAGTGTGTGGCTGGTAGAGGTTTATCACCACCAGTGTGTGGCTGGTAGAGAGGTTTATCACCACCAGTGTGTTGCTGGTAGAGAGGTTTATCACCACCAGTGTGTTGCTTGTAGAGAGGTTTATCACCATTAGTGTGTGGCTTGTAGAGGTGTTTATCACCACCGGTATGTTGCTGGTAGAGAGGTTTATCACAACCAGTGTGTTGCTGGTGGAGAGGTTTATCACCACCAGTGTGTGGTTTGTAGAGGGGTTTATCACCACCGGTATGTTGCTGGTGGAGAGGTTTATCACCACTGGTATGTTGCTGGTGGAGAGGTTTATCAACATCAGTGTGTGACTGGTAGAGGTGTTTATCACCACAAGTGTGTGACTGGTAGAGAGGTTTATCACCATTAGTGTGTGGCTGGTAGAGGGGTTTATCACCACCGGTATGTTGCTGGTAGAGGTGTTTATCACCAGTGTGTTGCTGGTGAAGAGGTTTATCACCACCAGTGTTTGGCTGGTGGAGAGGTTTATCACCACTGCAACCCAGGTTTGGTCCTGGATCAGTCAGAACTGATTTTGATATGGTATTTGGTCATTCTTTTGAAGATGTGGGTTTCCCCTGGCAACTCCTGCCTCCTCCCATATCAAGGACCACTCTAGCGCCACTGTCAGTGCCAACTGAGAGTCTTCATAACCAACATAAGTTTTCTGTCCATACCACTTTTATACCATGTTCATTACAGACATTCAGCCAAGATAAGATGACGATAACAAATGCAGCATATTCATTAAATGGGCGGACCATACACTAGATACAATTTCCCTCACAATCGGAAGCTCCCGCCCCTGACATGAGGGGTGTGGTCCTGCCACCATTACCCCATAGGCTTCCAACCTGCAACTGGCAGCCAGCATTACTCACATTGTTAATCATTACTCAGGTTCAGTTATATCCCTCATTAACCTCCTGAAATTGCACAACCCAGGCAACAGAGAGGAGGCATTACAAGGGGAGAGCCACCAGATGTTCTGGATTAGCTGTCGGAAGGGCTGAAATTTCAACCTCTTAACAATCGAGGCTGTGGAATTTAGTTGTTACACCATGACGTAAAAAAGCTCTACCTGAAATAGCGGTAGCCTAAATAGATACACTTATGTGAACATTACAGCACAGGTACACAAGCATATGTAGCTCACAATGTCTGTAAGGAAAAAAGCTTAAATTACATTTACAGTTATATTTGATTACTTTAAGAGACTGATTTCTGCTCATAAAAATAAAAGGGAAAAGAGACCTACACAGATTAGAAACATAAAAAAACACATTTTGCTTATTCATTCAAAGCAAATTATAGAAAGTTTTAATGTTTCATGGGAAAATTGTGGGATGTGTTTAAGAAATATTTTCTTTTGCCAATAAAATGTTTATTGATTTCTAATGGAAGGCATATAAGGAAAATATATTTGATTAAAAAATAATTTCTAACATTAAAATGATCATAATTAAACATCAATTAAAGTGCTACAGGTTGCTGTTACAATGGAAACCAGAGGTTCCTGATGATCTGTCATCCAAACTCTTTGCTGGTAAAAAAAACAGAGCTTAGACAAAAGTTTGGACCAAAGGTACCCGGTACCTTGCTGCCCATTAAAAAAAAAAAAAAATTCAATGACTTTATAATTTTATACATTGCTGCCCATTAAAAAAAAAAAAAATCAATGACCTTATATATAATAAGAAGGTAGGTAACTTCTTCCACTGAAAAAGTACATCATGTTGTTTCAATTGCCGTTACTCCTTTGAAATTTGGTGGATTTTCATAAAATTGGTATAATTTTGTATGAAAGGGATGATTAAAAACAATCAGGTACAAAAAACACCCCCTTGCCAAAGGAATCGTGATACAACAGTTCACAAAGTCGAAAACATGTTTGGTCAGAAGAGATCTGACCGACGGAATCTCGCCAATCTTTCCCGTGTAAAACTGAAGAAAAACTAAAGCTACAATATCAGCACTGAATTGTACCTTTGGTTTGGACAAGTTGCAATCGTCAGCCCACTGTCAGGGTGTAACAAACAGCCACTGACTTCAGTCATTTGTCTGAGATTGTATCAGCAAAATTATGGAACCAAGAATTTAACATATACAACAACAAAAAAAACTATTATATTTACAAGCATTGGCCTGCTCTGGGCACAAGGGCCTTGGTGCTAATTTTGACCACTGGCTTATATGTAAAAGAGAAATTTTTCATCTTAATGAATTCAGTTAAGCTGGAATAAAAATTAAAAAAAAACTTATAGCAGTATTTCAAAACAAAAATGAAAAAAAAAACACAAAAAAACAACCTTGGAACCCTTTCAGATGTTTTGTTATAGTGGTAGGTCATGACATCCCAAACAAAAGTGTTGCCTAGTTTTAAACACAAACCCAGGTGTAATACATCAGTTATTACTTGACAGCCACTCCAAACACTGTACCCAGTTAACAAGTATTTGTATTTACAACATTTCAGTTCTCAAAAGCAAACACACAAAATAACTCTCAGAAGTTCAACACCTTCTAAAAGCATTTACTTGCCTCTGTATGAAAAATTGCCTGAACACACTTTTAAACTGAAGTAGAATGGGTGGATGAAGTAAATTACTTCTGACAGATCAAAAAGAAAGAAAGATTAATGTTTATCAACAAATGCTAAATCTTATTTCTGCCTCTTCTATTCTTGTAAGTAGCCCTATTTCTACTTTTATTGAGCAAAATTTACCAATGCCTTGATGATAATTATTAGTGTCCTCCATTTTTAAAAATATCCATAATCTATAAAATTGACAAAGTTTGTAAAAATCAGTTTTGACAGCATGATGAATGTGGTATGTATATTTCATATTTCTAGACAAATTTTTGATAAGAAAGTTGTCTACATCAGGTAGGTTAACCCTTTCCCTCATATATATATACTCATTTTGACGCCCTCAATAGGTATCACATAAAGCCTGATCTGCAGAAAACCACAGTTAAACCTTACCAAATTTAATTACAAAATCCTCATTTCCAGACCACTGAGGAGCAGCGAACAGCATAAAACCTGATCAGCCTGCGAGTTACTAGCAGGCAGATCTGGTTTTATGCTGTTCGCATAGGTCTTTTCATGGTTTCCTCTATGAGGGAAAGGGATAAGTAACTTATCTGCAATCAAACTGATCAAAAGCATATGGCCTCCTTCCCACTACTCGACTATGGTAAAAGATGAGCTCCCCATCATGACATGACTTGACTTGACTATTTGAGTTTACCGTGGCTTCGACAGTATTTCAGTCATATAGCGGCGTCCAGCTAGTTACAGGTGGAGGAAGACCCTGAATGCACGGAGGCATCTGGGTAGAACCACCGACCTACCGCAAGCCAGATGGAAGGCTTTCTCACATGAAAATCCGAATGACTCTGCTGGGATTCGAACCCACGCGGTGAGGGGCTCAGTAAGTGTTAGAGTCAGCAACTTTACCCTCTCTGCCACAGAGGGCCCCCGCAGTTGAAGGCACTTTATCATAAAAATACAAAATTAACAAAAAAAAATTTTTTTCATCTCAATAAAACTGTAAAGTTTACAGCGAATGTATTTTTGTAAGTACCCTCTCGGCCACGGAGGCCCCACTCCCCATCATAACCTGGGCACCATTGTAACCATGGTCAAAACCATGGACCCCAATCTTTAATATGCTAATTTAACCCTTTACCTCATGAATATTCATGGACATATTTATGACTATCAAATGACTGAACTTTAAATAGTATATCAAACATTACCATACATGTTGATCTGAATATTGGATCAGGGTCTAGCCTGTTTGTAAATGCTTCAAAATGAGTCTGTCATCAGCTATGTGAATGGTTATATCACAGTCTTATAATCTTGGACAAAAACATTACATTAAAATGAATATGTACTGCACACTTTGTATGTTCCTGAATGAAAAAAAAGAGGAAATTTTGAGTCAGGCCTCATATGAACTCAGCAGTTCTGACCTTTAAATATTCATTTCTGTCAAAAGTACAACTGACACAGTACTTTTCATATTCAAACAAGTGTGATGGAAACATAAACACTTTTGTGAGAATTGCCACTTGTGAAGTGGAGCATCCTCCTAACCGCAACTATGACACAACTGGGACCAATAAAGTATCTGTCTACAAATATATTCCAGCAGCTCTGTGATAAGATGGAACCAGTATATATAGACTAGCCTGGCTGGTACCCGCTGCTGGGACTTGCTGCTAGGGTTGTAGCAATTGTAAAGTCCTGTTTGGACTCATACGGCATCATCAGTGTACAGGGAAGACAATTTATATAGGTTAAGATATAGATTATAATTTAACCCTTTCCCTCATATAGACTCATTTAACCCTTTAACCCTTTCCCTCATATAGACTCATTTTGACGCACTCAATAGGTACCACATAAAGCCTGATCTGCAGAAAACCACAGTTAAACCTTACCAAATTTAATTATAAAATCCTCATTTCCAGACCACTGAGGAGCAGTGAACAGCATAAAACCTGATCAGCCTGCGAGTTAGTCGCAGACTGATCTGGTTTTATGCTGTTCGCATAGGTCTTTTCATGGTGTCCTCTATGAGGGAAAGCGCTAAAAAAACAAGATAATATATTTGACACTGGTTTAGCTATAAAGTTATTCATTTTATCAAGAAGAAATATATCAGTATAAACTGCCTTGATATGTAATTATCAAAAAATGCCTACAAAAATTAAAGTAGATCAAAATGATTTATGATCCATCACAAGATCCTGCTGACAGCAGGCAGACAATTATTAAGGTTAAGATTGGAGTGAAACTGAGGGTTAAAGATTTTAATTAGGGTTTTCCCAAATTTAACCTTATGACAAAGATATTTACCTGATCAGTGCTTTACACCAACCAAGTGTCATGACTATGGCCTAAATTGGTTACAAAAAGTTCCTGTGATTTCATTTAAGCTTTCATGCAGTAACATATCTGACCAAGTTTAATGGTGATTAGATGAAAATTGTTAAAGTTTTTGAAAGGAATAATTAAATTTAATGTAAATTGTTAATGTTATACCTGGCTGTTAATATACTCAAATGCACACCCATTGTCGAACGCCCCTGGCTGACTAAAATGTTCTGTTTCACTACATGATATCATGCTGTGGGGAAATAAGCAAGCAAACCGTCGTAATACAGTAGTTATTGATTAATTAATCAACCAATAGAAACGCGACTTTTAAGTGCAACACTCTTAGACATGGAGGCTTGAAAGTCATGTAAACAATAAAAAAATGTCTGCGTCTGGCAGCTGTATAAAAACGGCATTTATGATTGGTTTTAAAAACGTGATGCGACCAATGAAATAGTGTAATTAGACACACCATAAAATGACCAAATTCAACTGATATATCCCACGGCCTATAGATGATCTATCGACTGGCCATGGGTATTCGATGATGCTGCACACCCAGTAAAACCAAAATATTTCATTAAAAAAACTTTGGCTAACAAAGCAGTTGAAGGCTTAACTTGACTTGACTATGACATGACTTGACTTGACTATTTGAGTTTACCGTTGCTTCGACAGTATTTCAGTCATATAGCGACATCCAGCTAATTACAGGTGGAGGAAGACCCCGAATGCACGGAGGCATCCAGGTAGAACCACCGACCTACTGCAAGCCAGCTGGATGGCTTCCTCACATAAAAATCTGAATGACCCTGCCGGGATTCGAACCCTCGCGGTGAGAGGCTGAGTGAGTGTTAAGTCAGCGACTTTACCCTCTCGGCCACAGAGGACCCGCATTTGAAAGCACTTTATCATAAAGAAACATTTTTTTTTTTCATTTTAATAAAACTATAGTTTACAGCGAATGTATTTTTGTACCAAATATTATTGCAAAACATTATCACATTTCAACTGAGTGAAGTATCATCACAATCATGCTACTTGCATGATACAGGGAGGCAGCAAAATACCACAAAAATGACTGAAATACTGTTGGTTGGACATCAAATCCAAACAAAAACAAATTGCAGTGATAACAAGCCACATTCCTACTTGAGCATGGTAGTCCTCTGTGCTCTTCCCTGGAAAGAAAACTGCAATCTGGTTTGTGGATGGAATCAGAGAGACTTCCATTCTGGCTTAAATTGGACCAATGACTTCAAGATTAAAACAAGCCCCAATGCTTGATAGAATAATTACAAAAACACTAGCCCAATAACAGATGCAATTTGTTCTAAACAGCCTCCACACTAAAAGTAATTTTCAAACAAGAGCTATAAAAACACGATGGTGAAGACAGAACAATGGGGAATATAATTATTTATTTCAGCCTTGCCTGTTTGATATTCTTTGGAAAGTACAAAACATGATAATTGGACAGACAGGAAATTGAAACCTTTCACATTCATTAAAGTTTTTTCACAGAGAGACAATGATAATGAAACAACAAGTATGTATATACAGTTTTGTTTGCTGGATTTTATCTAACAAGATGTTGTTGTTGTTATTTCATGAAAATATAATGATCATTTTAGAAGCCATTATCTGTAATACATCAGACAAGACTGAAGAAAAGTACATCACCTTAGACTAGGATTGTCACAGACTTGACCTATAGATGGATTGGAACATTAGTAATTCCTATATACCTCTAGTGAGGTGGTGGGGATGGGACAAGTAATTTCTATATACCTCTAGTGAGGTGGTGGGGATGGGACAAGTAATTCCTATATACCTCGAGGAAGGTGGTGGGGATGGGACAAGCAATTCCTATATACCTCTAGTGAGGTGGTGGGGATGGGACAAGTAATTTCTATATACCTCTAGGAAGGTGGCGGGGATGGGACAAGCAATTCCTATATACCCCTAGTTAGGTGGTTGGGATGGGACAAGTAATTCCTATATACCTCTAGGAAGGTGGTGGGGATGGGACAAGCAATTCCTATATACCTCTAGTGAGGTGGTGGGGATGGGACAAGTAATTCCTATATACCTCTAGTGAGGTGGTGGGGATGGGACAAGTAATTCCTATATACCCTAGTGAGGTGGTGGGAGGGACAAGAATTCCTATATACCTCTGGTGAGGTGGTGGGGATGGGACAAGTAATTCCTATATACCTCTAGTGAGGTGGTGGGGATAGGACAAGTAATTCCTATATACCTCTAGGAAGGTGGTGGGGATGGGACAAGCAATTCCTATATACCTCTAGTGAGGTGGTGGGGATGGGACAAGTAATTCCTATATACCTCTAGTGAGGTGGTGGGGATGGGACAAGTAATTCCTATATACCTCTAGTGAGGTGGTGGGGATGGGACAAGTAATTCCTAATACCCCTAGTGAGGTGGTGGGGATGGGACAAGTAATTCCTACATACCCCTAGTGAGGTGGTAGGGATGGGACAAGTAATTCCTACATACCCCTAGTGAGGTGGTGGGGATGGGACAAGTAATTCCTACATACCCCTAGTGAGGTGGTGGGGATGGGACAAGTAATTCCTACATACCCCTAGTGAGGTGGTGGGGATGGGACAAGTAATTCCTATATACCTCTAGTGAGTTGGTGGGGATGGGACAAGTAATTCTTACATACCTCTAGTGAGGTGGTGGGGATGGGACAAGTAATTCCTACATACCCCTAGTGAGGTGGTGGGGATGGGACAAGTACTTCCTATATACCGCTAGTGAGGTGGTGGGGATGGGACAAGTAATTCCTACATACCCCTAGTGAGGTGGTGGGGATGGGACAAGTAATTCCTACATACCCCTAGTGAGGTGGTGGGGATGGGACAAGTAATTCCTATATACCCCTAGTGAGGTGGTGGGGATGGGACAAGTAATTCCTACATACCCCTAGTGAGGTGGTGGGGATGGGACAAGTAATTCCTATATACCTCTAGTGAGGTGGTGGGGACTGATCACACACATGATTAAAATATCCTGAAACTAACAATTCTAGCATCTAATCTTAGGATGATTATAAGGATCAATATCAATATAAATAATCAATCTTTTTTATTGTTTTGGTATATCCATATAGCTACATTTTTGCCTCTTATTTTCAAAGAAATTTTTTGAATTTCCTCTGTTTTCAACATCTGCATCACATAAAACTGTATATAGGAAGATGATAGAGATGTTTTAAGCTTATTTATAGTTCATATTCAGTAGCAACGCTTGACCAAAGGGACTCTAGAGAGCTTAAATTTATAATAACCATAAAATCAACATCAGTTTTTCCTTTAAATATGCTTGGGTAGGGGATTGAACCTGAGGGTCCTTCTTGGCTGGCACTCATATGGTCACAGGATGTTGTACACTATCGTGGAGACTGGTCACGGTAACTGACTGGTTAGAGCGTCTACCTGTGACTGGGAGGCTGTGGGCTTGTGATGTACCAGTGTAAAACATGTTACTGATTTATCTCCCTTGTGCTTGGTTCTCAGCACCCAAGATTGTCCAATACTGTTTGGCCCAGTGTCAGGATAAAGCATATGGGTGTGGCACCATGCCAATGGTCTATGCAGTAAGACAGCAGTATGTCTCATGTAGACAAAAGTCCCAAAGTTTTCTAAAATACTTTTGATGAGATGTAAAACCAAAACCAACACTGAAGGAGGGTATAGCGGTGTAGGCAAGCCGGTGACCCAGATATTTTGATGAGAGTAATTTTATAATGCTGTTCACGCTTAAGCTGGTATTTTCAAAACCTGTAAACAATATCTATGCCACAAGAGCAAGTCTAACACACAAGGACTCTTTATTCAAAATCATGCCTCCTGCCCAGCAATTTACTTATCAGCCACTGCAGTGGCAGTAAAACCAGCAGCATCTGACGTGTGAGGCATGCCTATTGACAGTTTAAGAGTAAACAGAAGGGCTAGAGAGGGTGGTGCCAATATTGGAGCCAACGATTTCCATCAAGGGTGTTGAATGACTGAGATTGGGCCGACCTACAACAACATTTAATGCCTTGCTCTATTATTAAAACTGTACATTTATAGTTTTCTAAGAGCAATCTAAGATAAGATTAAGGATGTTTAGCAAGCTCCCTTCAGGTTGATTACAGTTTTACCAAGATTAAAGCTGAACATCATCAGTTCTGGGGAATCAAAAGACCGTTAACATCAGCCCTCAAGTTGTTCATATAAGCATCTGTGTGGGGATCTACATCCCTGTCAAGTATGGACTACCCATTCTTAGTATTCATTTCTTCAAATGTTCCATTTCTGTCTTCTATGTCCAAATAAAATACTTCCAGAGATTGTTTCGCAGGCACATGAACTTCAAAAAAAAAAAAAAAAAAAAATCCTGTATCTCTTATTTGAAGTACATTCAATGCTTTGGCGTAAGAGTTTTCACAAATTGGTGATAAAAAATTTATTAAGAACTGTTGTTTTAAGTTTTTCAAGTTCTTTACACATATTAGACCAGACCATGTAATTAGGTAGAAGATGATTACCTCCAAACAATACCAGTAATTATTGAATTCCAAAACCCAATTCTGAACCAGGGTTCAATTGAGTAATTTAGCCTTGATGAAATTTTATGCATAAATACAGTTATTCTAACTTTTGTATGGCATTTATATGAAATATAATATTTGAGTTTGATATTACAAAAGCGTAGATTCAATTTATGATTTTGTATTTGGGGTCCAAACCTAGATACAACACAAAATGTTGTTATGTTGCATGACATTGTATCTACATGTATATTAGGCCAAAAAAAAAGTCCCGTTTCTGGTCTCCCGACCGACCCTCTTTTTTTAACGACCAACCCTAAAGTTGTTTTTACCTTTCTGCCCTTAAAAAAATATTTTCCTTTTTTTTTTTTACCTTAGATGGAACCAGTATAAATGGACCAGCCTGACCAGAGTCCACATTGTTTGCATGGTAAAGAAAAATCAATTGTTTCATATACCATTTAAAATTCTGAGTTTTTATTTGTTGTTGTTGTTGATTTTTTAACATATTTCCAACCGAACTTCCCTTTTGGCATATGACATCACATACTGATTTACCTAACTGTATTTTAAATTTCCAGACCCAAACTTAAATACTTTGGAAGATATAGGCAACACAAGGTTTTGTGCATGGTTATAGTAAAGGGTCCATAACTCTGCTGCTAATGCATGACAGTGGAGTTAAAGAACAACACCTAAGTTCACATGTAATCACTGATACTGCTATGCCTTCCTTTAAAATTTCAAGACCCAAACAGAAATACTTTGGACATTCTGCATGACACAAAATCTGAGCACATTTAAAGTGGAGAGCCCATAACTGTTATCATTACATGTATAACTGTTATTTATGAGCCTTATAACATGTAAAGAAACCTTTTCAATAATACACTGACGATCTCAATATGCGGGCCAATAAAAATATCACTGTCTGACTGGGGCCGAAATTGATAGTATTTATTGGCTCTGCTTTTCCTGCAATTTGATTGGTAAAATAGTTATGTAATTAAATTTTCATTAAATAAGTGATTTGACATTGGACATATTACTTATCTGAGGGCAGTCGTATTGGCCCGAGTCTGCAGGCCAAGGGCCTATATGACTGTCATGAGGACATATAACAGGGCCAATATCAAATCACTTATTTAACAAGTAACTGGTGTTGTATGCAACACATAAAGTCCCCTACCGGCTCCACCTTGACTCAATATGGTAATCAATCCCATTTTTTGCCACATTTTCACTATTTCCGTTGCCATAGCAACCACAATTTTAGTCGAAGAACAAAAATAAAATGATGTGCATAATCTACACATTGCCATCTAGTCATATAGCAAGTTTCATCAAGTTAGCTTGCTTAGTTATCGCGGGATCCCATTTTTCGGCGTAGCTGTATAATTTCGATTTCAACTCGCATCTTAAACCAATCAAATGTACGCTAACAGCGGTAAATAATTCTAAGCTGAATAAAAGGACTCCTGTTATTGGTTAACGCATCGTTATGGACTATAAAATTACTGTAAATAAGGGGTGCAGCTTGTATATATCATTCAGCTTGGTGTTATTACTTTTCTTTTTGATGTAAACATGAAAGTGATTTCAGTAAGTTAAATACAATCCTTTTCCATCAATTGAGGAATGCTACTTTGTGAAAATGATTTAAAACAACAAAAAAGAATCCACCGTGTTATGACATGAAACCCCTTAATTACTATGTATATTGAATTCTTCCAGCCTGCCGAGATGCTCTCATTGAAAATTAATTCGCCAAAACCAAAACAACTAATAACGCTTTTATATCATAATTGTCATATGCAATAATGATATGAACAAATATCAAACAAGCCTATTTACAGATATAATTTTTTGTATTACCGTCTATAAATAAGTATATTTCATAGAAAAAATGCTGAACTATTTCTAGAGCGTACTAAATTTGTTGTGCGTCGGTCTTTCGCGCGCTTTTCCTCGGAATGTTCTAGAAGACTGGAAATCTCGTTTTTCTTTCATCCTACGCCGAATATCTTTTTTAAAGATATTTCTTGTTTGCCATATTTTCACTATTTCCGTTACCATAGCAACCACAATTTTAGTCGAAGAACAAAAATAAAATAACGTGCATAATCTACACATTGCCATCTAGTCATATAGCAAGTTTCATCAAGTTAGCTTGCTTAGTTATCGCGGGATCCCATTTTTGCCATATTTTCACTATTTCCGTTACCATAGCAACCACAATTTTAGTTGAAGAACAAAAATAAAATGACGTGCATAATCTACACATTGCCATCTAGTCATATACCAAGTTTCATCAAGTTAGCTTGCTTAGTTATCGCGGGATCCCATTTTTGCCATATTTTCACTATTTCCGTTACCATAGCAACCACAATTTTAGTCGAAGAACAAAAATAAAATGACGTGCATAATCTACACATTGCCATCTAGTCATATACCAAGTTTTATCAAGTTAGCTTGCTTAGTTATCGCGGGATCCCATTTTTTGCCATATTTTCACTATTTCCGTTACCATAGCAACCACAATTTTAGTCGAAGAACAAAAATAAAACTAGAACCGCAAGCGGTATCTTGGTTTTCGCTTTTAACCTAATCAACTTGAACACTTTATTTCAACTCAGCCACAATTTTTAATATGAAACAGAATGCAAAGGTTTTTTGAAGACCTACTCTCATTTGCAGTTTTTTTGTTGTTTTTTTTTTTTTGAATGTTAGAACATTCAAACTCCTCTAGCGCAAATATTTCCCCATACCCTATCATCACATCACATTCTGTGGTACTGTCAACAAGGAACAAAATGCTGAAAACCGCATTTCAATTAGACTTTAACGTTTTGAGTTATAGACAAAAGAGTGATTTTAAGCAAAGCGCCCTCTAGCGGCAAAATGAGAAAAAAAATGATAAAAATTTTACAATTAGGTACCTAGAAATGCAGCAAATAGTTCAAACAAGTATATTAGTCGCACTAATCGAACATTCTTTTTCTTATATATCACAATTTTAAGCATAAAAACTGAATAACAATTATTCCAAAAAAGGATCAAACTTTGGATTGCCGTAAAATGAGAAGATCAAGTCCGATCTTCAAAAACTAAACATTATACGAAAGAACTATTTAGAACTAAAACTTTTGTTCATATACTCTCAATGAAATATTTTTAGATTTGGAGCACTTTGAGGCCGAATAAAAACACAACTATCGTAATATGACCTTGACCTTTTCAATGTTTTTTAACTTTTTAATTGTGAGGCCCTTTCAAACATAACAATACATAACTTGTGAAAATTTCATGAAGAATGAACAGAAAATAAAGTCAGGAGCGACAAAAAAACATGTTTTTAAAATTTTAATTTTTCCTAAAATTTAGTGAAGTTTGACCTTTTTATGCCCCCACAAAGTGGGGTGCATATAGCGTTGCACTTGTCCGTCCGTCCGTCCGTCAGTCAGTCAGTCCGTCAGTCCGTCAGTCCGTCCGTACGTCCCGAAATCTTGTGAACGCAACTCCTCTTAAACCGGATGGCAGATTTTGCTTAAACTTCCAGGGATGAACAACCTTAATGTGTAGATGGTAGTAAAGAAAGGAATTTTCGCGGCGACCAAATTTAACAGAATTATGGCCCTTTGTTGATTTGTTCACTATATACCATATAGAAATTTTGTGAACGCAACTCCTCTTCAACCGGATGGCAGATTTTGCTTAAACTTCCAGGGATGAACAACCTTAATGTGTAGATGGTAGTAAAGAAAGGAATTTTCGCGGCGACCAAATTTAACAGAATTATGGCCCTTTGTTGATTTGTTCACTATATACCATATAGAAATTTTGTGAACGCAACTCCTCTTCAACCGGATGGCAGATTTTGCTTAAACTTCCAGGGATGAACAACCTTAATGTGTAGATGGAAGTAAAGGAAGGAATTTTCGCGGCGACCAAATTTAACAGAAATATGGCCCTTTGTTGATTTTTTCACTATATACCATATAGAAATTTTGTGAACGCAACTCCTCTTCAACCGGATGGCAGATTTTGCTTAAACTTCCAGGGATGAACAACCTTAATGTGTAGATGGAAGTAAAGGAAGGAATTTTTCGTGGCGACCAAATTTAACAGAATTATGGCCCTTTGTTGATTTTTTCACTATATACCATATAGAAATTTTGTGAAAGCAACTCCTCTTAAACCAGATGGCAGATTTTGCTTAAACTTCCAGGGATGAATAACCTTAATGTGTAGATGGAAGTAAAGGAAGTAATTTTTTGCGGCGACCAAATTTAACAGAATTATGGCCCTTTGTTGATTTGTTCACTATATACCATATAAATAATTAAATTGATTCAGTTTGGTACAGAAGACTATCTGAATCTCTGCTTAATTATCGCCAGTGTGTGACATTACCAACACACTTAAGTGGATCTATTATTGATCTTGTCTATGTAAAAGATGAGTTGCCACAGCCAAAAGTAACTGTATACCCAACATATTTCTCTGATCACAGCATTGTGTTCCTGCAGTTTTAGGAGACCAGACATGTGTTTCAAAGTTTTGTTTTATTCAGACACTAATATTGTATTCCATCTGTAAAGAAACCAAATATGATGCCTCAAGAGTTAGGTAACTTTTTCATCATTAATACATAATTGAGGAAATTTCAACTGAAACGCTATAATAAGAACAGAATTTTGTAGACATTAAATGAAGCTGCTCTTGTTTACGAGCACATCTGCACAGTGGGGGCATCCGTGTCCTTTGGACACAGTTCTAGTTCTAGAGGACAAACCATGCATTTCTTAAATTCGCCACCCCATATATTTTGTGCGTATATGTCTTGCAAATCATTTGCAGCAAACAGAATTCTTCTATCTGATTTCTAATAAAAATGGATAGGTTTTTCGTAGACCTACCCTCATTTGCAGTTTTTTTTTACGAGATTCGAACTTTCAACCTTCCGTTACTAGCTCAAAAAGTTTCAGCCACTCATACCTAGAAACTATCATATTTTATTAGGCTATGAACAAAGAACATAATTCAATTAACCGCATTTGGATCAGGCTTCAACTTTTTGAGTTATAAGCAAAAAAATGATTTCAAGAAAAGCGCCCCCTAGCGGCAAAATGAGATAGAAAATTGATTAAAATTTTACTGTTTGGTACCTAGCAAAGCAGCAAATAGTTCAATCAAGTATACTAGTCGCACAAGTCAAACTTTTTATTCTTGTGTATCAGAATTTGAAGCATAAAACCTGATTTACAATTATTCCAAAAAGGATCAAACTTTAGACTGCCGTATAATGACCAAATCAAGTCCGATCTTCAAAAACTTAACATCACTGGAAAGAGCTCTTGAAGAACTAAAACTTTTGTTCATATACTCTCAATTAAATATTTTTAGTTTTGGAGCTATTTGTGGCCGAATAAAAACACAATAATCGTAATATGACCTTGACCTTTTCAAATTTCTTTTAATTTTTTTATTGTGAGGCCCTTTCAATCATAACAATACATAACTTGTGAAAATTTCATGAAGAATGAACAGAAAATAAAGTCAGGAGCGACAAAAACATGTTTTTGAAATTTTAATTTTTCCTAAAATTTAGTGAAGTTTGACCTTTTGTAGAGGACAAACCACGCATTTCCTAAATTCGCCACCCCATATATTTTGTGCGTATATGTCTTGCAAATCGTATGCAGCAAACAGAATTCTTCTATCTGATCTCTAACAAAAGTGGGAAGGTTTTTCGTAGACCTACCCTCATTATTTCACTTTTTTCCAAGGTTCGAACATTCAACCTCTCCTAGAACAATTTTTTTCCCGTACTCGATGATGAGATTTCCATCATATTTGATTGGGCTGTCAAGAAGGAACATTATGTAAAAAACCGCATCTAAATCAGGTTTCAAATTTTTGAGTTATTAGCAAAACAGTGATTACATGCATTGCGCCCCCTAGTGGCTAAATCAGAAACAAAAGTGAAAAGTTTGACCATTTAGGCACATGTTCAGATAAAGATGACTCCATGCCCAAAATTTCATAGCTGTAGCTTTTTTCATCTGGCCGCTAGGCTGGACACAAAAATGGGTGGAATTGGAAAAATAATAAAAATAAAAAAAACAACAAATCAACAGAAGAAGAACAATAGGTTTTCGCCCAGCAGAGGCGAAAACCTAATGATGTGCATAATCTACACATTGCCATCTAGTCATATAGCAAGGTTTATCAAGTTAGCTTGCTTAGTTATCGCGGGATCCCATTTTTGCCATATTTTCACTATTTCCGTTACCATAACAACCACAATTTTAGTCGAAGAACAAAAATAAAATGACGTGCATAATCTACACATTGCCATCTAGTCATATACCAAGTTTCATCAAGTTAGCTTGCTTAGTTATTAAGTTATCGCGGGATCCAGATTTGAGCGGACAGACGGACGGACGGACAGACGGACAGACTGACAGACAGACAGACGGATGGACGGACAGACGGAGGGCAAACCTATAGTCCCCTCCGGTGTGAACACCGGTAGGGGACTAATAACATATATTACTGGACAACAGCGGAGTTTAATTTACCCCTAGCATGAAGTTCACTTTTCATTATACCTTCCTGAAAATTTCAAGATATTTTGTGACTGACAGAAAGACAGACAACCCTGGTAAAAACTTTAATTCTCTCCCCTACACATGTGGAGACATGATAATCAATATTCATTAAGTCATGAATTTGCACATGAATATTCATGAGGTAAAGCATGTCAAAATGGAACATGCTGTCATGGATCGATGATAAAAACCCCGCTGCTGCTACTGCTACAGTAACCGAAGTGTTGACAACCGTTTATTGATGTCCTACTTGTTAAAAAAATAACCTCAACTAACAATTCTTCCATTTGTTTTAACAATCAAGTATAAACTAGGATGAGAGTCTGCTTAAACTGACAGTGACTCCAATTTTCTGACAAAATATTGCCCCCTGGGCATAATCTGAGGCTTCAAATCACACCAAATCTTCTCACAATGTCTGAAATCATTGATGCAATCAAATTAAAACCGTTCCACAACTGGACAGACAATTCTCTCCTCCTTGTAATAACGAGCATTTTTGTTTGTCTAAATTTAGTGTCGGGTTTCTTAAACGCTGATATGCAGAGAAAATTGACGATTGTAGAGATTATAGAAAGGAGCAGATGACAGAAATGTTTAATTGCACACAAGCAAAAAAGTTTGGGAAATAACAAAATGCTTGGAACAGATATTGCTTTCAACACATTTTCATGATGGATATGAATGGATTAAATGCCCTCAAAATTTATTGTTTTTTTTAGTGTTTTTTTTAGATCTCTGCCATGTAAATTATCACAACCAACTGCATGCAGCGGTCAACATGTTCATTGCATCTCTTTCTTCTGAACATCTTTAAATAACATTAATTAAATACCATGTTTATTTCACTGAACACTGAGTATTAAATTCTATATAAAAATTAAATGTTTCCATCATTTAAGTCTCTGTATGACCTTAAGACAAAAAAAAAAGTTCCCTTTCTGGTCTCTTGATTGACCCTCATTTTTAATGTCCAACCCTCAAGTTTTTTTTACTTCCCCCCTTAAGAAAAATATTTCCCTTTTTTATTTTTTACCTTGTTTCATGTAAAAAAAATAAATAAAAAAAAATAAAATCCCAACCTACCGACCCTCTTTTTCATTTGCTGGAGACTAGAAACAGAACTATTTTTTTGGGGAGGGGTCTTAGGAGGACATGAAAATAAAGACAAAAGGGCACTGATCATTTCAACAAAGATCTGAAGATTTTTTAGATATTAATAATGTAATGATAATGAAGATTTCTTTTATCAATGATGATGATTTTGAAAAAACCAGTAATCTTTAAAATCATTCAAATCACCTTTGAAATTCACAGCTACGAAAGTATGCGAACGTGTTTATAAGAATACATTTAATTATTTATCTGTACTGTGTGATTATAGTGTGTGAGCATGTGTGTGAGCATGTGTGTGATTATAGTGTGTGCTTATAGTGTGTGAGCATGTGTGTGAGTATGTGTGTTTGTGTTGCAGTAAACTAGTGTCACATGTTAAATTGCAAAATTGTTTTTTTATAGATATACTATATATTGTACAAATCATATTTTGCATAAACTGATAATTCCTGGAGGAAAAACCTCCCTTTACACCACTAGGTTCCATTCTACCCACACCTCAATGATTGGAGATATTCTTAGCAATTACTGACTGGGAAGCTCAGAACATGATACCAATTTGCAGCAAAACCTGTTCTTCTGGGTCATAATTCAACACTTTAAAACTGGCCACAGGTGTGCGAGTATTAGGTGTCCTCGTTATTAGCTGTTATCATAGACCATTCCTCACTTGCTTCCTTGGAAAAACTTCAATTAAATCTTCTAAGTTTAGATTTTTAGTTGCAGAATGAACTGCTGAAATTCAAATAAATCCATCTTGTAAGGAAAAATGATGAAATTACAGATAACTGGAGAAAAATAAGAAAATTGTCTTTAATAGAGCTTGGATAATTAGGACAAATGTTTGAAATTTTGCATGTTTATGGGATGAATCTTTGTTTGGTAATTCATTGTTTTGGTGATGGAATCAATAACTAAAAGAAATAAAACAGAAATATTATTTTGATGTGGACAAAAACTTAGTACATGACACTCACTGTGGATAAGAACAGCCTGTGGGTATGTTGTAATTTAATTAATACTTTGTAGGTAATCCATTACCCATAAATAGAATTCACATCTTATTTATGACTTGGAACCTTAAATGGTATAGGAAACAATTAATTTTTTCTATGCTGTGCTGACTAAGATTCAAATGATATGAGTGAACAGTAGATACCCTGGGTCTGCTCTATTTACCGATGCGTCAAAATGTGTTTAAACTTCTAGCTGCGCCATTAAATTTTCAAGTACATTGAAGAAAATGTACTTATAATAACAAACATAAAATTGCACTCTGTATGCCAATAAATATGAGAGTTAATATTAGATCACATTAGGGCATTGATGGAAATCTTAAGTAGTTAAGATTCATAAGACAAGGGCCAGTTTTATGAAAATTTCAATGTTGAGATTTAAATCATAACAAAATTCTGAAGATTTGAACTCCCGTTTTTATCAACTTTGAGATTAAAGATGTTTTATAAATGTTATCAAGAGCATTTTATCCTGGAATCTGCCGATCAGTGTCTAAAATAATGTAAGTATCTTGCAGATACAAAGTCAGTTACACCTGCAGAGGCTTGAAATCTGCACAATCTCAGAGTCTTCCAGGAGCTTGTTTACAAAATGAGGGCAAGGGGAACAAATCAGTTTTCGCTAATCATCTACGATGTGATCAGAGTCCAATAATTGCCTCCTTCTGACTACTGTAACCAACACAATCAAGTTATTATCGATTGACGATTATTCCTCGTACATATCCTACGGTCATTTGCCAAGAGCTGTAGTTAATCAGTTTTGCACACTTCAGCAAATCAAAGCAAGCCTTTTCCTAAGAAGTCCAAATTACATTTTGTAAATAGCATATTTAGTGTCATGTTAAAGAACTGTGTTCTCTGTGATAGAACCTTAAAAATTCATTGAAAAAATTAAAGCAATAACACAACTTGTAAAACCATTGAATGAGTTTTGTTTTACATGTACAACTAAAAAAATAAAAAATAATGTTTTGATATGAAAAGAAAAGGAAAAGGATAAAATGAAAGTCTTTTAATATAAAAAGTGTTTAAATTATAACTTGATCATCAATCTGTTAACTGTGTAAAATTTTACGTTTTCTTGTGACTTATGTACGAATTGTGATCAGAGCACAACTTCATACATATAAATTCTACACAAAAATTTCCCCTCTTCTATATATGTTTACAGAAATAGAGACATGGAGATATCAGAATGAAAAGTATGTCAATCTTATCTTAGAAGACATGAAGATAAATGGGATAACAGATGAAGAGGGGTCACTGCATGTAACCCTGGGGTACAAATGGCCAGTATTTGAACCCCCTGTGGTCTTGTATACTCATTCCTTATTGATCATTTTACAGGTACCAACCACAAACTGCCCTGTTTAACTTATTAATCCCTGAGAGTTATGGCACCCTGCTGTAAAATAATCTCCCATGATGCTATTTTCAACATGGCTGAACTTTCGCTGTCTGAGAGTGCTCACCTCACATAACCTCAAGGCTTGAGTACAGACCTATACTGACCAGAAATGACCCCTGGTCCAGTCAGATACTGAACAGTGCTGCGCTGTTGGTGGTAGCTGGAGCCAAACAAATTGGTTGCAGGAATCAACTTGCACGAGACTATATTCATTATACCAGCAAACCGGTAACTAATCAGTTTATGCAAATTGATGGCTCTGCCTCCATGTTGAGAATCTCAAGTTCGGAACTTGAACTTTAACATGTTCATAACACGGAAATTGTAAGGAAAATTTCCAATACAACTTCTACAAAACCAGATCAGTCTTCAAGTCATTCACAATATTTTGGGCAATAAATTGTTCTCCAACTCAAGCTACTAAATAAAACACTTCGACCACATAGTGAGATGGAAGGAAACTTGGAAGTAAATCCTGCTGCAGCAGATTGTGTTTCTTTCCCAACATGTGCAGCCGTGGTAGTTTATTAAAGCTGATAGCAAGCACTCCAGAGTCTGAGAAAGCTCCTCTAATGAGACTCGACAATTCAGTTAAATGTCCATCAGCGCCGCTCTAAACTCCTTTGAAATGTCGGCCAATTAAATTCCGCTTCAGACATTCAGGATCTATTTTAAGAGAGTTTGTTGATAAGTTTACATATTCCAGATAGGCGATTTATAAAGATACAAAGGCTGTATATCTATTGTAAGCATTTCACTTGAAGTTTTAAGAACATTTTATGTATGAATATTTTCAATATATTTCAATAAAATTCATTTGGCATAACAAAATAATATTCTGGTATTGTAATGATGATAGACTTGCGCTGCTGATGTTTACCACAACAATATATGCTTATTTATCTTAGCAAATGTTCATGTTCTTGTTTTTTTCATATCTTATTTTCAACTGCACCTTGACACTAACTGTTCTGTCCCTCTGAAGGCTTGCATGGATAGTCATAAACTAGACCTACATTGTGTATACACTGATTTTCACATTTGTTTTGGTCACATTGAAGAAATTGGAACACAGCTCTCTCTGGATTTTAAAGTGCTGTTATTATGGAATGTCTGGTTGTATATAAAGCAGATTTTGTCACAAACCATTCAGATATACACATTAAATGTATTGAAACCACATGTAAATGCTCAGGGAAGTGGTGCATTTAATTGAACTGCATTTAGCAACACACACACACAAACAAAAAAAACAAAAGCAGGTTTCATTAATTTTCATATAATTATTTTCTATTTTGCAAAACTAATGGAGTTTTGTTAATCTTTGTCACATACGATGCTTGTGTTCATATTTTAATTTTTCCATGCAATTTGATAGTGGTTTAATCGCAACTTTTCCATGAATTATTCTAGGCTTTCAGCAAAAATAACAGTGGCAATATATCAAAATTATGGATTTTAAAAAAATCTTTCCTCATTAGAATTAAATATTCCGAGAGAGAGAGAGAAAGAGAGAATGGAAATCAGCTGTTACACATTCTAAGCTATAGGACTGATCATTACATGTGCTAGAACTTTACAAAATTACTCCAGAAGAGTGCAATGAATCAACCAAGATGAAAAGTAAACAATTACTGATACTCTCTCTATCCAATATTGGAACCATCAATTTTTGTTATGTTTTTTTCTCCTTTTTCTGTAAATATTGCCTTGGCAAACATTTTGTCAGATAAACACCCATTCCTGCCATTTGGGAGGAATTTTGTTAATTTAACGCTCAACTTAGGACTGATGGACTGTAATACTGGTCACCAGCAGTGAATTATTATAGGATGTCTATTGATTCAATCTCCTCTGGTGTTCTGATACCAGAATTGGTAGATGTCAGGTCTATTCTTTCTCCACATCTTTAAATCCCCCATGAGCATTTTGTTTCTAATCAAAGACCACGCTGTGTATATATCAATACAGGAGCAATTTCACCGCAAATATCTAAATTATTTGACAACTTAATAGTACTTGACTGCTTACTATTCAGAAAAAGGAAACACGAACTCAGGATTTCATCTGAAAATATTTGATGAACAACTCATAATAGGTTAGTTCTTTAACAAAGTAAGAATTTGAACCATTTTTCCAGTATTTCTTAAGTAAATTATGGAAGATTGTGGGTTTTGCCAAATAATTTTTTTTCCTACAAACATTTGAAAAACAACTTTCCAGATTGATATTTATGCAGGGAAAATATAAAAGTATGTCGAGTAACATTGTTATGTTGTTTTATTCTATCATTTTCATTGCTCACCCTTCTCTATCTTCTTGTGCTAAACATATGTTTTTTTTCCATAACAGCAAACAATTCTTTCCAAGAAAAAATTTAAAAAATTGACTTTTACCAAAATTGTTTCATGAATCTAAGTCACCTTATCCTATGCCTCACAAAATAAAACTCCAATGATTCTATTTAAGTCTTATGTTTTCTGAACATTATGGCAGAACCTTGCACAGCGGCAGGAAACATGAACTCCCTTGATAGCCTGTCTTGGACATTTAATCAATGTCGCCACTCACACTGTTGACATTCTAGTAGCTTTTCATGAATATTTACTGAGAGGACCTAATGGACCCACCATTATGCCTACACCCCATGAAATGACCAACACAGCTTGCACATTTCTTAACACATTCATGCTCAAATCTAGGTCTTAATGTTGCTTGTTTTTTTTTGTTGTTTTTTTTCTTTGCTGTAAAGACTGTTTCAAATGTGAAATAAACATTGTATAAACAGACAAGAGCCTAACCAGACAGTTCCTGGAACAAGGCAATAGAAGTGTCTATATGAGGAAACAAGTAAAACCAAGATCAGCCTGAAAGAAATGTAATCCAACTTACAAACTGATCTGGTTTTCTTTTGTTTGCTCTGCATCTGTAACTCTATCATTTAAGAATAAGCCATGCATAAAACCTGATATGAATGAAACTGACTTGAACTTATACTGTCCTTACATAATAATGAATTGTCACAATAGAGTAAATGTACTAGAAGGAATTCAGTAGAACCATGTGAATGCATGTGGTGCAGCTGCCCTGACACTAAAGTACTAGCTGTCCTGATCAGTGCTCACCGTCATCTCACTACATTCCAACATAATTATACCCATAAAGTTGTTTATGCCATCTGGAGGCTGTATATATTGAACGGCCCTGGTGATTGGAGCAGGCTCTCCAAAAAATTATCTTGGCAC
>CM037788.1:8303737-8316551 GCA_021229015.1 Solen grandis | reverse complement strand
TTACTTAAAGGTCAATCTGACGTGACCCCTGATGCGATGTTGTCAGATCCTAATCGCGGAAGGTAGAGGAGTACAAATGAGGATATGATTTTAATCACAGGGATTTGGCACGTACCATTTGGAGAAATTTTTTTAGTTAGTATCTATATATATTAACAAGGGATGCAACTCACCGAGGGCGAATTTCGATACCGGTATCGTCCGACGGTCTGATCACAAACAAAAGTCATTGACTGGAAATATGTACAGGTCCTGACACAAGCCAGGGCATCCACCTCCAAGAAAAACACAAGAAAGTCCTACTCTGGTATCTCCTTTATCTCACCATTGTGTTATATTGTCACAAAACACTGCCAGTTTTCGTGAGTCGGACATAACCTCGTAACACGAATAGTCACGTGTAAACAGCAATTTACACACATATTTCGCAGAGTTTAACGAACCAGATCGATTAAATATCCAAAATTATTTCAATATCTTCGATCTATTTCATATAATCATTTTATGTTTTTATCAAGTGTAGAAGTTAATTCTGCATAACTCTGCCGTAGCATAATCATAAACAATAATCGAAAAAAGGCACGTATGCAGATTTAATACTTAATCAACTTTTTGATACAATAAAAAAATATGTAATTCAGTACTTTGTCTTGTTATATGCGTATAGTTTCACATATAGATAATTTGCATACATTAAACACTTTTTAGATGTTTATAGATAATATAAATTTGAAACATCAGAAATGAGCATGTATCTGACATTTGATAATCAGTGGATAAAGACAATTATTTAAGGGCTTCATCGTGAAAGTTATAATAATCCTCAAGGTAAACCTTCAAATTCACAGCAAAGGTGTATCCAAATGTAGCGGAAGGTATCTCTTACGTCAATTTGACGTCACAATAGCTAAATCGAGTATACAAGGATCACCCTCCAGCGGCCAAAAACGATTTCGGTCAAAAGTTCAAGATTGCTATAGCATCATCTGAAGTAGTCCACAAGCTTCGATATACAGTCAAACATGTCTTAAACGGTCAGCCAAGGGAATAAAAGAAAGTGGTTAACAGAATTGGTTAAACATATAACAAAATTCTAGTCTTGTAATATCAAAATTGACCGCTAAATGCAGATTGGTCGCCCGCATAATACAGGTGACCTCAAATACAGTTTCAGCTGCATTTTGTTTTATCACGTTGTTATTATGTCATTGGACAATTAAAAATCATTATTTGGAAAACAGTATTCCAGCATTTTGACCTTCAGAAGTGTGTACATTGCAAAGCTTTGTTGAAATACGTGGTTATTATTTCATAGATATTCAAGTAATAACTATGATTTATGAAATGTATTAATTCGACATTTGAGAGTTTGAAAATTATTTTTTTAGGATTGTTTTTTTTCTGTCTGCTTGCTATATTCTGTATTATTTAAACTGATTTTGTCATCAAATATGGCGGATAATTATCTACTTTAGATTTAAAAAAAGTCGATCTCGATCACACATGTATTAAGCAGTTTGTAATTTTGACATTTGTATATAACCCCATTTATTTCATGTATCTTATGAAAGAATGCCGGACCTGAAGATATGCAACAAGTCTTGAAAATTTTAAGTGATTACGTCATGACATCTTTTGCATAATCACGTTTTCGGATAACGTAATGCTATTATAAATCAAAACACATGTATTTTAATTTGATGCTTGTTGACTAAGATTGCATATTTCTACATGACCTTTAACCCTTTCCCTCATAGAGGACACCATGAAAAGACCTATTCGAACAGCATAAAACCAGATCAGCCTGCGAGTAACTCGCAGGCTGATCAGGTTTTATGCTGTTCGCTGCTTCTCAGTGGTCTGGAATGAGGATTTGTAATTAAATTGGTAAGGTTTAACTGTGGTTTTCTGCAAGATCAGGCTTTATGTGATACCTATTGAGGGCGTCAAAATGAGAATATATGAGGGAAAGGGTTAATGAACTAACACAACCTGAAATTTACAAGAAGCAGAATAGTCGAGCGCGCTGTTTTTCGGACCACCCTATACTATTCACACAAGGATTCACTAGTTCATATTTTATTGAATTAGCAAACGAAACGGCATTTCCAATTCTCAAAGTGATGTTGTACATGTATATCATTTAAGAAAATTATACTGTGTTGCTTTATCATTTAAGTTTAGACACTTGTGTCTTATTGATTATACACAAAAGGATAATAATTTAATTTAAAATGACTATCTCCTAAATTTGTCTATGCTTTTTTTCTTTTACCGCTTACTTGAAAAAAAGAATTTCCACCACATTTTATTACTAAATCATCTAAAATTTAAATAAAGTAAAACATCTATAAATTAAAATTACATGATCCAATTTGCCTAATTGCATGTTTCTTATAATGACCCCCCCCCCCCCCCCCCCTTAATCTTCCTAGATGTCCTTACCACGTGACCCAATAGGAGTTTCCTGCAATTTGCACCGCTTTTGTCTATAGTCTATTTATACTGAACATACGTTAAAAAATCGCCTCTTTATTCCAAATAATCCTTTATCAGAGTTTCCTGATGAGATGGATATATACTGGTGTGTAACCATTTAAAATATTCATGCATATGGCAATCTAAACTTGACATTCTAGAGGGCGAACAATTTTTAAAAAATATTTGTTTCTGAAATTGTCAATTATAAAGATGGAGGTGACACAGAAAAAAAAGCGCTCAGATGATACTCTATAAATTCTAAAAACAATTATTCATATTGCTTGAAATATATTACTGTTCGAGGGCGAAAAAAAAATATTTTCTAAATTTCGATTAACTTACCGACAAATAATAAAATTCGATAGGTTACTTTGAGATAAATTATATACTATCGATCAGTAGTTGGTAACGATGCTATTGGTATATTAAGGTTATACGCATTTAGAAATTCATTTAAAATCAACAAATTAATCTATATTATGTTTAACTCACATACTTTTCATACGCTCGATAAATCGTCTCAAAATAGGCGACTATTTAAGGTTTACCGAATATATGGTGAGGTTTTAGAAAAAAGTTTCAAATTTAAATATTTTTTGAACTGTTGTTAGTTGCTTAGTTTTTGCTAGTGGTTGATGTTCTTTTTTTTTTTTTTGCTGTTGTTGTTATTTTTCGATTTTATTTTTATTTTTCTATTATTATCATTATAATTATTGCATTTAGAAAGGATGAGGTCTTTCGAAAACAAGTGAAAATTAATAAATCAATACTTAAAAGTCTTTTCTTAAGTATGTATGTTTGAAGCTTATGTATATACATGTATATTAGCTTATATATTAAAATTTCAATAATTAATTATGTCAATATTATCCAGCCGTTTTCTTTAATAGAATATATATTCCTTGGCGGTAAACAATCGGCAAGCCATCTCGTTTGTCATTTATTTTCCAACAGAAACAAACTTCATAAAAAAAAAGGGTCATTGTAGGTATTAACATGGGATAAACTCTAACTAAATCCGATAAGGTCCATAATCAATAAGGTTACGTTATTATTTTAGCTTCAGTTCTTTCATGGCCGGATTATATCAATTTGGATTGGATCAACACAGGCATTCCCTTCGCAGTATTGACAAATTCACCTGTAATATTTAACCACGAGGAGGGGTTGCAAAAATTAAGCAGTTTGACTTTTCAACGCGCCAGCCGACCAGTTGGAACGTATAGGGCTGAACAAAGCACCGCCGACAAATATACCGGATATACCGGTCTTGTTTACAGGGGCAGACACCTCTCATTAACTGAATTCCCAAGCTTCGATTCAAAACATAAATGAAGTGGTCCGACCAGCATTCCCTGACCTTAAACTGGTTTACTTCGACCTTGGCCTGAAGCCTGATGAACGTCAACAGGTTGATTAATATATATATATTTATTTATTTTTTTTTTTTTTTTGGGGGGGGGGGGGGTAAATTTCATATGCAGAATTTGTTATTTGAAAATACCAATGTAAACAAGCTTCTGGATATATAGTAACTAGCAATACCATTTATTTCGGGGTGTTAAGCCACAACAAAGCCGCAAGGCTGTGATACAAATTGCTTTGCCCCAAACTACAGTGGGTTCGATTTTTGTTCTTCGCGCAACCATATATCGAATGACTTTTCTTGACGATGATATCTGAATTTCATCCTGATAGATAGTATTATTTCAGTAGAAGGAGCATGACATAAAATGTGTTGCATGAATACAGATGAAGCTTATTAGCGACCACCTGTAACAAGCGGTCAACCTGCATTTAGCGGCCATTTTGATATGCATCATTTTTGTTATATGTTTAACCTCACTTAGCGACCACCTCTGCAAAAACGGTCACTTATTCTTGTTCCCTTGACTGACCGCTTAAGGCAGGTTTGACTGTATTATCATATCATTCATGATGTTGCTTTACTGAAAACCCATTTATATAATAAAAACAATGACACAAAAACTATATCAAAAATTACACAAGCACAGAAAAATAATCAATCGATATTCCTCTATGTTATGGCTAGTGTAACATAGAGCGGGTTTTTGAAAATCACCATCACAAACATGTTAATAGGAATTGAATTATCTGAGAATATTATAGAATAATATTTTATATTTTAATTAAAAAGGAATTAGTTATACATAAAACATTGTATCTTCATATATTACTGAACTAAATAATGTATATGTACATACTTCAATCAAAGTGAATTTAAAAAGGTATGCCTTTTTAACCAAATAATCAATAGTTGTTGACAAAAGATTCTAATTACAAATAAAAGACATAAAAGAAAAAAAACATTCTTAAAATTTTGTCTTATTACTATTTACAGCTCCAAAAATACTGCAATTGCACAGTGATTGATTTTCCATTTGACGTATTTCCGCCGTATGTGAGAAATCTTCACAATTTTGCGTGGAAGCCTATTGCTGTAAATGTAAGTTATGGAAGCCAAGGTGAAGATTTAATTCACATTTAAAGTGCATTCTTTTTTATTAAAGTATACCTTCCAATATTGACATTTGACAGGCAAAATATTTTGGAATATTTGTCTCAAACCGACGGCAAAACTTATATGATACTCAGATGTCCTTTGCTTATGTCAGAGTCTCTTGCATCTTGTTAAAATAAAGATTGCTTATTTCTTCGTAGAGAATGCTTGATCGTCAGGGAAACATATCACTTTAAAATTTTACTGACAGTACAGTTCATGCATGACTTCAATGTTTGTCAAGAATAATTCATACCAACTATCTTCATAAATAATAATTACAATAAATATAAAGAACGGGTCTGAATTTTTTGTCAAAGGGGTTTATTTTTCATACACATCTAATGAGCAAACCCGTACTAGTAACATTTCGGGTGGGTTTGTGATCCTTTTTATACAGTTTTACAACATCTCATGCTTCCAATATTTATATGGTTCCAATGTATCGTTTTGAAATCATTGCATGTTGTAGATTTGTTAATATTTAAGTAGAAGCAAAGCATGATCAGGACATTCTAATGACGCTAGGTGCCTACGACATTATCTCGATATACCATATTATATGCGATGATATTGAGAATTTTTGAATTAAAAGAAAAGTATCAAAGGTGACAGGAATCTCCTAATATAAGTTTATCTATCTTTAGCAGTATGTTGACAGAATTGGGGAAATTTACGGAATAGGGTCAAGTTGATTGACTTGGTATGGCAATGCCTTTAATCGCTTATGCTTAAGATCGTTTCGACGAAGAACATATGGAGCTTGTGTGCCAGGGGAAGCCGGGGGTGTATGTCTGTTTCTAGGATGAGACATAGTCTCAAAGAAGTTCAATGAAACTTGACTAAACGTAGGGATTTTGCTTATTTCATTTTAAACGTTCAATGTAATATCTCAGTGTAAAGAGTGAAGAAATGCTGAAATGAACAACTCACCGTGCATCAGGCGTATTCATATCAACATTTAACTACATGTATGATTCCAATTCCAAGTAATATGATTTCTAGATGGTGATGATTTACTATAAGAAATAAGAATGGTTTCTTAGAGTGACTGTGATTTAAGTCAATTTACTGCAGCTTATACATGTTCTGTGATGTATATTATGATTGCTGCGTTTAGTTTACCTTAATTCTAAGTGTGACTATTTGTATTTTTCAAGACGATAATCCACTCAGTTGGCTAGCAAAATACTAAAACATTGTTTTTCCCCCTACAGCCCCGACACAACTTGATAAAAATATTAAACACAGTAATCTTTACTTTAGGTGTGTAATACTTAAATAAAAGAGAATAAAGTTATGCGGATGATCCTTTTTGCAACCATTGTAAAAAATTCAAACAATGTTGATATTTATTTAAAACGCTATCATAAAAAAATGGAGGATGGTGTTAAAAGGAATCAAAAACAATTTAAAACATTCTAAAAGGATTATACAACATATTTAAGTTGAGGAAATATAATAATGATTATTCAAGGTAATAATCACATTTTAAAGTTACTCAAAAGGGGAAAATTGTAGGGAATAATTATTTAACGTTTATTCAAAACTTTAATCTACATGCACTTCCTTTTCAGATAGCATTCACGACGTATGGCCATATCTTTGGTTCGACAGTTCAATAAGATTTTTTTCAAAGAATTTCTCGAAAGACGCCACAAGGCACTGACAGGATGAAAGAAAATAACATAACCATTTTGACTCCCTAATAATCACAAAGGATCTTTAGTGCAGCACACTTTCATGAAACCTTAAATCACTTCTCAGAATCACCTCATGTTACCTGGAAAGACCAAGTCGAAGAGGAGGATTTGTCGTTGCTCGAAAACAGTTTTGAAAGTCGAACGCTTTTGAAACAGTGGTTGGTTGTGCCCTCACTGACAATGTATCAATCCCCCGGGTGCTTTTTTGATTTGTCCAGACTTGATAAAAAATTTAAGCGTGTCACATACGGGCCTGTGTCACAGATACGACCAGTCTGCCATTAGTATTATATGGTATAAAATTTGTACCCGATTGCCATTTAAACAACCTTTCATGGATTAAGGTAATGAGAGGCCAAAGAGCACACTATTTTCCAGAACTGTAAGGAATCACATCTCCATTTTGTAAAGACTGATGTTGAATACAAACAACCACAATAACGCGCAATTTTGCGACAAAAATAAAATAATGTATCTGGGGTAATTGTGTCAAATGTTGAAAATATCAAATAAAAGCATTCAAACCCATATATGTACAGTATATGCAATATAGTATAGTGCTGTATGCCTATTTGTTATGAAGCTAGTAAAAACGTGTATTTCAACCATGTAGAATACATTATTGTTCCTTTTTTACGGAGAAAAGATATTTCATATCAAAAATTTTAGAACACATAGGAATAATTATGCCATAGATAACATATAATCTTATATTTTTATGCTCGAAATTTAATCTACAACCGTATATGAATCTAATTAAGAGATCGCATTTGAATAAAAAGAAAATATAAAGAGTAATTTTGTGTTTGTAAATCATTTTTTCCCGTCGCTGATGTTCTGAAATTGAATTGAGCCAGGAAAATCCTGCTATTTCTTTTTTCAGTGTTTATATATTATCATTCTGCCAAATCTGATTTCGAATTTGTAATATATTTCGAGAAAATGACCCTTTTTTAAATGAGTTACAAATCGTTACTGTACTTCGCTCTTCTTCGCACTTCTTTGACAGAATACACATCTTTCCTAATGCAGATTGTCTGGGCATGTTTCATGTACTCTTAAATTTATGTTAACAGTTTAACCTGTAATCGATCACCTGTGTTAAGTGCTCAATCTGTATTTCGCGGTTTTTTTTTTAAATTACATAATATGCAGTTTATTTCATTCATCCATCTCCGTTATTTTTCGTCATTTTTTTTCTTATTTATCCGTGAGGAAAATGAGTGCTGCTCTATTAAAAAGAAGATAGGGGCGACCTCTTTCACCACTACGCGGTCTAGAAACAGGTAATTTTGAACAAATTTTAAAGAACTATTTTAAAATTATAACATTTTTATTTGTTAATGCAAACACAACAAGGAAGACATAAAAGGTCCCAAAGATAAATTCCATACTTACTGATAACTCCAGAAATAGTCGGAGACAAGGCAGTGCGTAATACAGATAAATTCCAAAAGTTACATACCGACTTGGCAAAAGGAACCAGGTTTCAATGTTACATATAACAAAGTGCGTGGTACTTAATTATTATCATAAGATATAAATCGATACTCAAACCCAAAAATGAGATTTAATCAACCAGCATACTCATTAAATCGTTGGTTCGATTCCCAGCCGCGACATACCAAAGTCGTAAAAAAATAGTATTGTTTTTAGCTTCCTTGCTTGGCGCTCGAGCACATACGGGTAGTTGAAGGACTGGTTTCCTCGGTGTCAGGATAAAGTGACTGGGGGTGGTATCGGGCCATATGTCTACGGCGTGATACTGCATCTATATCTGTCTCAAGTAGACATCGTCTCCAAATGACTGAAATACTGTCGGTGGGACGTTAAACCCAAACAAACAAACTTATAAAATATGGAAAAAAGTGGGAATATGCATTTTTGAGAACCATACTCGTGTAGTGTGAATATATAATTTTGCGTCTGTGTTTTGACAATGTAATTCAAGTCATTTCTAACGTACTAAAATGTGCTACAACGTCTAATTCTATGGACCACGTATAATTACTTGATTTTTTTACCACTGGGAGGCGAGACACTGGTTACATCCCCCTCTTATTCTTGATTCACGTGTTCATAGATGTAAAAGTATCCGGTGTAAGACCATAAAAATCTAACATATAGTCTAATTGGTCATTTAATTGCAGCTGATACCTATCCAACCCCATTCCATAAACTTGATGCCTAATTTCTGTGGGGCCCCCGTGGCCGAAGGGTAAAGTCGGTTTACTTTAAGGAACTCACTCAGCCCCTCACCGCGTGGTTCGAAATCCGGCAAGGTCATTCGGATTTTCATGTGAGGAAGCCTTCAATCAAGCATATGTCAATAGACGTCGCTAGATGACTGAAATACTGTCGAAGCGACGGTAAACTCAAATAGTCAAGTCAAGTCAAGGTAAATGTTCCGTCTTACCGGAATTGATCAGTAAATCAAGCATATGTCAATACATTGTGTGTCATCAATTAGCATCCGAAACCTCACTACATCGCCGTCTAGTGCTACAAATGAGCTTTCTTATGATTAGAAAGAATGATTCTGGTTCATTCATATTGAAAAGCATGTTCATAGGCACGTACTTTATTGACGACATGGTATTTCCTTACCTGCCGACCTAAATAGTGATCTTGAAGTCCAATGCAGTGCTTCCTACTTGCTGAATTCGTTTCCACAGGCGACTCATTGTCGATTCATACCGAATTATTGTCAAATAACGAGCGGGGTCTTTGACGTTGCTCCAATGCCAATCCTGGGTGACGTCCCTTAAGGGAGTTTAAGGATTTTCTTTCAGTTTTAATGGTAAAAATGGATTGCGAAAGTGTATTTATTATGCACATGCAATTATGGACATAATGAATATACATGGTATATAGACACACATTTATGTGTAATACTTACAGGTAGATTTGAAGATCGTTTTGCACTGTGTTTCAATCCAAGTCAAAATATTTTTATTACGTCGCGGGGGGGTTAAATTTAATAAACCAAGCAATTGATTTCTTGTTTTTTCTTTGTTTTAATTTCTTCTGTCAATTTGTATCGAAAGAATTTTTGCTTCGAGATATTGAAACCTTCTTTTGGGGAAACGTACTTCAGCCTTTATCGACTTTTTTTTACAAATAAATAAAGGGGTTCCCAATAATGAAAACCCAAAATCTTGAATTTAAAATTGAAATTTGGTTTTTTTGGTATAATTGTAAGATCATTAATTAATTAATTTTAAAAAAAAAAAAAGTGATTTTAAATTTAAACCCGTTTCTTTTTTTCTTCTCCTTTAAAAAAACTAAGGGGCAGGAAAATTTTTAAAAATAAGGGGGTATGTTATATTTAGAAAAGAAAAAAAAACTGATAAAGCTTGACTTTCCCCCCCTGTCATGCGACCCCCCCGAAGTCGTTGGCTTTGTAGTGATCGCGGAATCTTTTAAAAATTTTAGGTTGGGGTACGAAAAAAGGGGTTCGATCGTTTAAAACGTTTTGCGCTTAGGTGCGAAAATGCTCAACGGAATTTTTAAAAGGGGACGATTGGTCGCCGATTACATGCGTTTGATGGATCTTCCCCTCGATTTTTGATTGACGCTTTTTTTCCCCCGGGGGTTCCCCAATTTTTTTCGATCTGGCAGTGTTTTTTGTTCTGATATTTATTAAAAAATGATGCGCTTGTTTTGACGGGTACACCCTGGCAAAATGGGCTATCACACGGGCAAAAATAATAAAGATTTGACTGATTTGCCCCGGGTTCATGTACAAAGTTTGGGTTTTTTTAACGAGGTGGTCTTTTTTAGTAAAAATTAAACCCGAAAGGGGTGGATGGATAAATTATATACCTTTCTAAATTAGTTTGAAAAATTTTTATGAATCTTAGTTTTTTTGGGTTTTTATAAAAAATTTCAAATGTTTTAATTTTAAAAAAATTTTAAACCAAAAAAAATTTTATAAAAACTAAAATTTAATTTTTAAAAAAAAATTTTTGTTTTTGGAAAAAATTCCTTTTTCCCTTTTTTTATTAGACAACCAATTTACCTTCCCTTTGCAATTTTTTTTTTTGTCAGAAATTTTTTTCATTATTTTAAATATCAAAAAAATTTTCAAGGAAATTTTTCTGGTGTTAAAAATTTAAAATTTTAAAAGCTGGAAAAATTAAATTTTTTCTGTATTTTATATAAAGGAAAAATTTTTAAAAACCCAAAAAAAAAATATATGTTTATGTTACAATTTGGTTTAAAAAAACTACTTCTCCCCCTTTTGTGTCTTAAGGGCAATCGGGCAGTTTTATCTAAATCCATAATTATTAACCCTCGTACACCCTTGCCCCTTTTTTTTCACAAATGTCGAAATCGTTTTTTTTTTAAAAAGCGGGTTTATGTGCACTTGGGGTATTACAAAAAGTCAAAAATTTTAAAAGGGCTACATGGGTGCTCTGGGGATTTTTTTTTGGGCTTTTTGGGGAAAAGGGGTTTTTTCCCCTGGGGTGGGGGTTTAAAAATGAAAAATTTTTGGGGGGTCTTAAATGTGGGGGCATTTAAAAAAATTGGTTTTTTGCTTAAAATAAATTTTGGGGGAATAATGAGTGGGTTTTTAAGCGAGGTTTTAATCGGGTTTTACTGATAAAAACCCCCCTTTGAATTCGTTGTTTCATGCTTTTTTCGATATTTTAAAAATTGATTTTTTTTTACCCAAAAAGAAAAACCCCTTTTTTAAAATGGCGGGGTTTTGGGGCGGTAACGTTCCATTTCAGCATCGCTGTTCTTATATATCGCAGGGAGGAAGAAGAAAAATGTAGCCGGGGCCTTTTTAAGAAAAGAGGAAAAGGGAGCGCTCTGGCAGTTTTTGGGGGATTTAAGGGGTAAGGCAAAGGGGGGGTTTTTCCCGCCTCCTAGACCCCACAAAAAATTTTCCAAAAATACCCCAAAAAGGGTTTTTTCCAAAAATGACCCCCAACCCCCCCTTTTAAAAACGCAATTAGATGCCGTGTGGCGTTTTTCTACGATTGATTACAAAGGGGTCGTTGGGTTTCGATTAAAATTTAAACGTGTTGTTTGTAGAAAAATTTTTTCTTTACGATAAAACCCATTGCCAGACTTTACCCAAGTTTTTATAGGTTGAAACCCAAACCCCACCCATAAATTTTTACGAATAAGACCGCGTTTCAATTGTGGGGAAAAAGTGATAGTGGGATTGCATTAAGAGTTAGTCTGAAGAAAAAAAGCCTTGTGTTTATAAAAATTTTTGGGGTTAAAACCTTTACCCTTTTTAAACAAAAAACAAAAAAACTTTTTTTTTTATTTTGTATGGGTGTTGGGGGGTCAAGTTTTCCTTTCCCCGTTACTTTGTTCTTTATTCCAAGTTTAAGACGAAATATTTCCTAGAATAATGTGAACTCCAAATTAAAAAAAGTTTTTGCCTTTAACCAACAAAAGGTTGAAAAAAATTTTGGGGAAATTTTTTTATTTTTAAATTTCCCCCGAAACTAAAATTTATTGCAAATTTGCCGTTTTAAAAGGGTGTGGTGGGGCCCCAAAAAAAGTTGCCTTTTTATTTTTTATCAAATAAAATTGCTTTATTTTGAATTGGCAAAGCCGGGGCCATATAGAAATAAATTTTTCTTACTTTTTAATGGGGCTTTTTGATTTTTCCACGTATCTGTTTTTTTGTATTAAAGACTAAAATAGAATTGCTGTTCTTTTTTTATAGTTTATTAAAACCTAGGAAATTCAAAACAATTGAAAAATTTTCCCTAGGTCATTTCGTTTTCTTTCAGATTTTAAGTGACTTAAAAAATTTTTCCCCAAAAGATTTTCCCGAATAAAAAAAGAAAACATTTACTGGTCCCCTTTTTTATACAAAAAATGTAAAACGCTTGAAATTTATTTTTTACGCCCCCGTGGGGGGTCATATATTGTCGTCATTTTCCCTCCTCCCCGGTGTTCGTCCGTACTTACTTTTTTTGTGAACGCAACTCCCCTACGTTTCTGCCGTATCTTTTAAATACTTGGTCAATGCATTACTAGGCTAGATTGCATGTAGCGGGCCCTTTTCGGTTCATTGAGTTTTGTAAGGTTATTCCCTTTAAAATTAGTTTCTGTAGGTGATTGTAGACAGCCTTGTAAA
>CM037788.1:8253637-8303637 GCA_021229015.1 Solen grandis | reverse complement strand
TTATATCAGAATCCTTGTCTGTTTAAAAACCTTGACATCAGTTGAAGCAATGGTACTCAGGTGAGCGATTCAGGGCCATCATGGCCCTCTTGTTATGGTAAATCAAACACTGCAAGACATTGGAGATAAAATGTTATCATTTTTATGATAAATCATACACCGCAAGACATTGGAGATAAAATGTTATCATTTTTATGATAAATCATACACTGCAAGACATTGGAGATAAAAAGTTATCATTTTTATGATAAATCGTACACCGCAAAACATTGGAGATAAAAAAGTTATCATTTTTATGATAAATCATACACCGCAAGACATTGGAGATAAAAAGTTATCATTTTTATGATAAATCATACACTGCAAGACATTGGCGATAAAAAGTTATCATTTTTATTACAAAGTTTCATATATACATAATGACTGTCCATGTTTAATTTAAAGTAATGTAGCATATAGCAGAGTAAAATTGCCTGAGATCTTGTTTTGGTATATTTTTTTATTTTGTCTATTGTTGTCAGTCAATATCCGTCATATGTCAGGACGTCCAGACGTCCGTCCATCCATCCATCCATCCATCCATCCATCTGTCAGTCAACATTTTCTTGTGTACGCTCTAGCATCATCATTTCTTCATCAATCTTCTTCAAACTTTTTGACAATGTTTATAGCCATAATGTCTCAACTAAGTTCAAATATGGCTGATATCTCTCCTTTAGGTCAGGAGTTATAGCCCTTGAATATTAAAAAAAAAACAGATTTCACTTTGTGTACACTCTAAAATCTTCATTTCTTAAGCAATCTGTGAAATTACCATTATTTTGCTGTGCCTCTGCATGGAATTTGTATTTAGTATGACTTTATGTAAAAAAGGCAATGAAAGCAATATTTCTCAGGTGAGCGATCGTGGCCCTCTTGTCATACTGGCCTGATCATTTGTTTTTTCAAATTGTGCCTCAGAATCTACACTTTAGTTCCTAGAATGAAGCTCTTTTTTGGATAAATTGAGAAACATAAAAAAGAGGGAGAAAACAAGAAAAATGTGACAAATGAGATAAAATGGCTTGAAATAAATATTTTTCTACTTTACTTAACCCTTTATCTCATAAGTATATTCATGAACACAATTGTTTCTTGATGAATCCTAATTCACTAAATTTTTGATGATACATGAAACAGTGGATGTTACTTTGCCATGCAGACTGTGCGGAAACTGACAACTGAGCCAACAAGCTACAATATTGTATGAGCCAACAAGCTACAATATTGTATGAGCCAACTGGGAAAGACCCTGGGTCTACTGTGTTTGTCTATCTATATGAATGAAGGGTTAATTTAATTCATGGTTATATGAAAAATTAATATTTCATATATTTACTTGTCTTTGTCGTTTGTGTATAAACACATTGTGGAAGAAATCAGATATCTCCTGTATCAATCTATCTTTGGTCAAATGAAGTGTTTGGCATGCCCTCGGGTGGAGTGGAGCTTTCCTCAAAGGTTCTCAGTAAGCATTCTGAGATCCTGAATTCTAAGCAAAGATTTGTGAAAAGGCTGGGAATCCTCACATATATTTTTATCTAGTGGCTTACCTCAGAATTAGAAAATTGAGAATTTTTCCAAAAATTGGGCATTCCATATCAGTAGTTAGTGAAAACCCTGATTAAGTCTTAAGTCAGTTTCACATGGAAAGGTCATTAAAACAAGGTTTAACAATAAAAAAAAATAGAAGACTTTTATTTTAACTTTTATTAAAGTGAGCATTTGATATGGCTGGATTCTTATTTGCATAAATCAATAGGTAACTTGGTTAATCATTTCATTACTTCAAGTTAAAGTGCACAGATAAAATGTACAGCATGGAGTTTAATTTGTTATTGATTTTTACACCTCTGCAAAGAAAGTTTGAGAGGGGGTATATATAAGAGTCAGTCTGTTGTCGGGATGTATGTCCGTAGCGTAAATTAAATCTTGTGACCACAAAGGTCTAGCACGAAAGTTGAGTCCTATCACTAATCTTTCTAATAATATATATAGTGATCTACGAGTCGCCCTCCGTGCTAAGCTTTTGAGAAGTTGGAATACGGGGGTATTATAATCAGCTTCAGTGCTAGTTGTAATTGCATCTTGTAATTATGCCCCCACCCCCATTTCTTCAAGTGAAGTGGGAGCTATGTCAGAATCATTTCCATTATCCCCTACTGTCATGCTCCTAGGACTCTCATTGTTAAGAATTTTCATGTCTGAACTTAAATATCAACAATACATCAATATATTGACAAAATGTCTGTTTACTTTCAATTTATCATGTGTTTCTTTGGAATGCCTAATATATATATTTTGAACCTTAAGCGTGTTACCCAATATTATTTCCTTTTTCTTTTTTTCTGGGTTTTTTTTTTTTGATAAAAGAGTATAATTTTTTCATCATTTTTTTAGCTTTACTTCATGGAGTATGTTGAGCTATTCTACTCACCCTTGCGTCGGCATCACATTTTATTTAAGTTTTTGTGTGAGAGTTACTATCGTAACTTGCTATGCTTATTCCTGTAACACTTCACTATGGTCTTCAGGGGCGATAAACAAACAAGTTAGATCACTTTTGACCAAATTTAATGCAAATTATGGCCCTTTTTTGGAATGGAAATTTTGGTTAAGGTTTTGCATGCAACATACTATCATGCTCATATTTCAGCAGTCAGTCATGGGATTGACTTGAAACTTAATGAGGGTATTCAGGGGCATCAGATCATCCAGTAAGATAAAAAAAATATCAAATTTAACACAGACTATACTAATAATCAACAGAATAGTCAAGTACGCTGTCTGACAGACAGCTCTTGTTTTTGTTTTTTTCTTGTGAAAAGAATCAAGGGGGGTAACTCGTATATGAAGTTATTTTTATCTTTAACTTTAGCAAGTGTATCAGTATATGAATTGGAGTATCTATCAGGAATTGGAGAGCAAATATCAACAATACATCAGTATAGAAGGTATCAATGACAGTTCTACATGTTCCACTTTATAAAAAGGGATCATTATCTATTTCTATTGCATGGCTGTGTAGCAGGTTTATTCACATTAAATAATGGCTCTTATTTTATCCAGGTCCAGTAGAGTAACATTGGTTTCGCCATTTTTTGTTTCCAATCACCCTTTGAATGAATGATTGAAATTTTTTATAAAAATCAAAGATATTTCTGTAATAATTCTGTTTATATTTCAAATGTTTTTGATAACGCTCTGACATTTCTGAAATTGTTATTTAGTATAATAATAAAAGTATAAAGTTTCAGTATTGTTCAACTCAAATTTATTGTCCCTTTTGACCCATTGCTTAGAGAACCATCTGCCTTGGGAACAAGAAAGTACATGCTTTACCAGCACATATCTGGGACTTAAGTGGACAACAAGCTGTTCATACCAGTGTTTTCATGTGTATTTAAATTGACTTACACGCAATCCAATAGCTACATTGGGATAATAGTCAAATGTTGACCTGGTTTACAAAAAATATAACTGGACACGGTGGCCGAGTGGTCAGAGTGGCCATCCCAGACTCAGGAGGTCGTGGGTTTGGTCCACAGCGGGCGACATACCAAAGTCGTAAAAAATGGTACTGGTATAGCTCCTTTGCTTGGCACTCAGCATATAAAGGTATCATTGTTAATTTCTAGTAATGTTATTGTTTCCTCCCCACCTCACTGGATGATTCTGGATATTGCCAAAAGATAAAAGGGAAAGATCATGCCCTAAACGCGTTTATACACATTAGCCGTATTATCGTAAGCTGTTATTCGCACTATGGACCCACCTCCTGTTAGATTGACAGTTTAACGTGTTGCTGTTAGTACAGTTCATTGTCGCTCAGTGAAATTATTAATCGATCTTACACCAAAACAAAAATATATTCTCTTTTTATCTGCATGTCTCTTGTGGTCAAAAGACCCCAAATAACTGAAATACTGTCGCAGGGAAGTTTGATGATTGAATACAAGCCTCCTAAAAGACGTTCTTTTATAAAATGGAATAATTATTATCCCGATTAGTCTAAAAGGACAAAAAACCGCAATGTTCTCAATCCTATCTGATGCCACACACTCTTTCTCATGCCTTATAAGGACGAAGGATAGTTCTTACTGTAATAGCATTTTTGATTAGTGCTAATTTTCAGTGAGTTCATCAGTTTAGCACATTGATATTCGTCTAAAAATATATTCTAGTACGTAAGTTATACGCTTCTTTAAAGGCATCTCAAAACCCTTATATAAGTTACCCCCCCCCCCCCCCCATTTATTCACCCACCCAGCATGTGTGGGCATCTGTTTTCTGATAAGCCAGGCTGCCACAGTCTGTCACGATGTGTCTGTCACACAGGTATTGTTCAATTTCCAAGTGTATGTATGCTATATTTGGGGGTTGAACATAGTCATTCACAGTTTGTAAAGGAAATAGTTGTGAATATACCAATTACGCTATCCTAAATACCAGAAATTATTCTATCAGTTCTTTTTTATTCTTTTTTATTTTATTTATATAATTAAGTATAAATCTTTATTTGTTTTCTTTCTTACTTTGTTGGTTGATTTTGTTATTTCTTATACATTTTGTTATTTCTTTCTTTCATTCTTTTAGTTCTCATATATATTTTAATTTATATTTTATTTTGATAAGAGAAATTCTGTTGAATAAAATGTAACGAAACGTTTATAACAAAAGCAATTTAAAAAGTCATTCATTGTCAGAATAATGTCCTTCAGACTCATTTTAAGTCATTTTGAATACTAAAACTTGTATCTCTTTCATGTATTTTCAAAATCAAATATTTAACTATGAAATAAATACATAATCATGCAGTTACAAAATTGAAACCTAGTAATTAATGCAATAAAGAATATGTAAGGGATCATACAGTAAACAACCCACATTATCACTAATATTCATTAAAATGTTTATGGCTTTGTGTAAAACTAGCCTACTGTCTCACTTCCATACTAGTAGATAATTTAGTTTTGCATTAACCCATCAGAGGTTTTACTGTGACAGATTAGTACTATATTGGCTAAAGACTCCCTGCAGTGATGACCAGCAATTAGCAGGTCTGGTCACAGCAGATGGGGGCCTGGTTCAGTGGGATACCACATTCCTTTCGAGATGCCTTTAAGGATGATGCATTTCGTTGTTGGCGAAAGATAAAATCTGTTTACATCATGATTTTAGATTGGTGGCAGAGCCGCAGTCCTACTTGGCTGGAAATCAAAAACATGCATTGCTGATTTGCATAATAACCGCAACCGATTTAACTAGACTGTATCACTCCGCGCAACGATAGATAGAAAGAACTACTGCGGTGAGGGCATGACCTCATTAGGTATGCAACTTATGGAAGGAATCGGGGTCATGACCCTCACTCTGAGTTATTATAAAACAAATAAAAACACTTAAGGTTTCAAGGTAGAGTTTCAGGATACGTGTGGCGTCATATGACCTTTGTCTCTACTGAGTTTGACCCTGTTTTAACGCTGGAATTATTGCTTTTGCCATTTCATTTCGGCTGGTCTAGGGTGGCCTGATTTGTTCACTTTCGATTGTATATTCGAGTACTTCTTATTAGGACAGGGATATATTGGCCTTCTTTTCTTCTTTCCTCTTCTTCTTTTTGAAAATTCCAGAGGGAGTTGGATGGAGGCCCCTCTCTAGATCTACGCATGCGCATACTGATAGATTCAGTACGACGCACCTTTGTCATTCATAACTAAAATAGTTCACAATGTCCACTAGGTAGGGTGGTTGCTAAATGATAATTATAGATGGCTTCTCCAGCGAAAAAAAGGTGTCAGAGTAATACTTCATTTTAAAAGGAATGGTTTCCTTCATTGAAAGACAAACCTAGCTGTTAAGTATAGTATTACTCCTATCATTAACAGCAATTAGCCCTCGAAAAATGTACTAATGGATCAAAAGATCAAGAGACATGGTGGCTGTTTCTGTTTTAAGACAGAATGAAATATCTATAAATAGACCAGAGGAGCAGCTAAAGGTCTCTAAGGTGGCACTGTCTTCGAAAGAGTTTGCTGAGTTGGCTAATACACATTTAATAATAACTAGACGGTGAACAAGTCATTTTTTATACAATTCAGTCAACATTTGGTAACTCTTAGATGTGCTTCGGTGTTAAAAAGTATATAACTCTTCCATATCCTCCATCTCCCTTCTTCCACACAGTTTTTCTCTGCCTCCCCTTTCTCCAACACTGCCCGATTTCTGTATCTCCAAAATCTCTGTAAAAAAATCATAAATCTTGTAATACAATTAAAAATAAGGCAAAGGAAATGAATATCAAAAATGCAATGTACTTGGACTTCATTACATTTAAGTTATTACGTAAATATTAAGACTGTCCCCAGTGGCCGAGTAGTTAGAGCGTCCGCATCGGGAGCGGGAGGCCGTTGGTTCGATCCCTGGTCGTAAAAGTCGTAAAAAATGGTATTGGTATGCTCCCTTGAATTTGGCCCAATTTTCGAGAAAAAAAGTCTTATTATAGTTCTCTATACTTTTGATAAAGAGATAGAAAAAATATTCTCTTTCATGTAGATATAAATGTTGATATCATCGTTAATTTCTGGGAATGTTATTGTTTCCTCACCATTTCACTTCACAGCTCTGAACAGTAGCAGAAGATAAAGGGGAAAGGTTGTGATTTTAACTCGCCTATACAAATTAGCAACATTATCGTATGTTATTGTTATCAGTCCATGCTTTGTGATACAAAAACTCATATATTAACAGTTACTCTAAGAGTGAAACAATTTAAAATTGGGGTTGAAAATAGCCATTGGTGTGTGCCTGTAAATAAATATTACTGCATCTATAAGTAACCACAAAAATTATCAATAGGTGAGTCCGTGTTTCCCTCTATTTTACATTTAGGTTCGGCAATTTTGACATGAAATAAACCAACATACAATTATGTTGTTACATATTCCTAATCATTTATCATTTTTAATATATGTATGAATGACGATGACTGGAAGAATGTAATATCAATGGTGGCAAAACGAACCCTATGTTGGGCAGCGGTTTCCCAAATGGTTGTATATTGTTTAACCCTTTCCCTCATATAGACTCATTTTGACACTTTCCCTCATATAGACTCATTTTGACACTTTCCCTCATATAGACTCATTTTGACACTTTCCCTCATATAGACTCATCAAAAGATCTGTCTTAACCCTTTCCCTCATATAGACTCATTTTGACGCACTCAGTAGGTACCACATAAAGCCTGATCTGCAGAAAACCACAGTTAAACCTTACCAAATTTAATTAAAAGTATAATAACGTTACAAGGAGAATTAGATATATTAAATCAATATAAAATGATTCGTTTCGTGTCGGCTGCATGGGCCTCAAGTTAGGGACCGCCATTTACCAAAGAATTCAAAATGCCAAAGGTGAGGATACCAAATCCTAATTAAAAATAGAAGATACTTATTTCCTCTAACACGTAAACCTAGTCTTGGATATTCAGGAGTATAAATACAATACACTTAAATCTCAAATATATGTAAAGTATTTGAAATTTAATGATAAATGTAAAGTAATTAAATTTCAGTGGTATATGTAAAGTAATTAAAATTCAATGGTATATGTAATGTAATTAAAATTCAATGGTATATGTAAAGTAATTAAAATTCAATGGTATATGTAAATGTAATTAAAATTCAATGGTATATGTAAAGTAATTAAAATTCAATGGTATATGTAATGTAATTAAAATTCAATGGTATATGTAATGTAATTAAAATTCAATGGTATATGTAAAGTAATTAAAATTCAATGGTATATGTAAAGTAATTAAAATTCAATGGTATATGTAAAGTTAATTAAAATTCAATGGTATATGTAAAGTAATTAAAATTCAAGATATATGTAATTAATTAAAATTCAATGGTATATGTAAATTAATTAAAATTCAATGGTGTATGTAAAGTAATTAAAATTCAATGGTATATGTAAATTAATTAAAATTCAATGGTATATGTAAATTAATTAAAATTCAATGGTATATGTAAATTAATTAAAATTCAATGGTATATGTAAATTAATTAAAATTCAAAGGTATATGTAAGTAATTAAAATTCAATGGTATATGTAAATTAATTAAAATTCAATGGTATATGTAAATGTAATTAAAATTCAATGATATATGTTAAGTAATTAAAATTCAATGGTGTATGTAAAGTAATTAAAATTCAATGGTGTATGTAAAGTAATTAAAATTCAAAAATATATGTGAAGTTATTAAAATTCAATAGTATATGTAAATTAATTAAAATTCAATGGTGTATGTAAAGTAATTAAAATTCAATGGTATATGTATATTATTTTAAAATTTCAATGGTGTATGTAAAGTAATTAAAATTCAATGGTGTATGTAAATTAATTAAAATTCAATGGTTTATGTAAAGTAATTAAAATTCAATGGTATATGTAAAGTAATTAAAATTCAAAAATATATGTGAAGTTATTAAAGTTCAATAGTATACGTAAAGAAATTAAAATTCAAAAATATTTGTGAAGTAATTAAAAACTTTTTCTAGTCACGTAATCCTTATGACATCATTGATAGAGCAAATGGTATTTGCCTTTTATATATAGATTTGTATAATCATTAATCATATTTAAAACGTTTTAATCAAACACATCATGTTTATTTTTGGTCTAGTATAAGGTTGTATTTTTTACCGGTTATGTATATATATGTCATGTAGATTGACAAAGAACGAATACATGAGAATGAATATATTTGTGTAAAAACTGTTTAAGAATAAACCCATATATTTATATTTTAAGGTATGGATATGTTATGTAAAGTTATTATGTATGAGGATATGCATGTATGTTTATGTGAATGTATATTTATATGAGGATATGCATGTATGTTTATGTGAATGTATATTAATATATGAGGATATGCATGTATGTTTATGAATGTATATATTATGAGATATAGATGTTTATGTGAATGTATATTATTATGAGGATATCATGTATGTTTATGTGAATGTATATTATGTATAAGATATGATGTATTATGTGAATGAGATATGTATGATATAGTATGTATGTATGTTTATGTGAATTTATATTTATGTATAGATGTGTTTATGTAATGTATTATTTGATATGTATGTATTAATGTATATATTATGTTATGTATTTTATGTGAATTATATTTATATATGGATAGTATGTATGTTTATGTATGTATATTTATTATAGGTATGTGTTGTTTTGAATGTATATTTATTAAGATATGTATTATTTTTTGATGTATATTTATGATGGATATATGTTTTTGTGAATTAATTTATTTAGGATTTATGTATGTTTATGAATGTATATATTAAGATATGTTGTTTATGTGAATGTATATTTATTATAGATATGTATGTATTTTATGTGAATTATATTAATATATAGTATGTATGTGTTTATGTGAATGTATATTATTATAGATATGTATGTATGTTATGTGAATGTATATATTATAGATAGTATTTGTTTATGTGAATGTATATATATAGATATGTGTATGTTTATGTGAATGTATATTTATATATAAGGATATGTATGTATGTTTATGTGAATGTATATTTATGTATAAGGATATGTATGTATGTTTATGTGAATGTATATTATGTATAATATTATGTATTTTATTGAATGTATATTATGTATAGATATGTATGTATTTTATTAGATATATTAATTATGAGATATGATGTATTTATGTAAAGATATTATTATATATGTATGATTTGTATTTATATTTATGTATGAGGATATGTATGTATATTTATGTATAAGGATATGTATGTATGTTTATGGAATGATATTATATAGATAGATTATGTTATGTATGTATTTTATGTATAAGATATGTATGTATTTTATGATGATGAATTTATATAAAGGATATGATGTATTTTATGTATTATATTATTATAAGAATGATGTATGTATTATTGTATGAGGATATGTATTATATTTATGTATGGATTATGTATGTTATTTATAAGATATGTTGTATGTTTATGATGATATTTATTATAGGATATAGAGTTATTAGATTATGTAGATTGTTGTTATGTGTTTTAGGATGATGTATGTTATGGAATGTTTATAGATATGTTGTAGTTTATTGATTATTAATATTATTTTAAGTATTATATATAATTTAAAATTTATATTATTATATATTTTATTAGATATATTATTTATGTATTATTTTTTATGATATTATTATAGGATAGATTTTATGTTATTATTTGATGATATGAATTATGTTGAGATATGTATATTATGTAAAGGATATGTATGTATGTTTATGTGAATATATTTATATAGGAATGTGTATGTTATGGAATGTATAGTATATATGTATGTAGTTTATTAATGTATTTATATAAGATAGATTTTGTGAGTATTTTATGATAGATATGTATTATGTTATTGAATGATATATGTATAGGAATGTATTTGTATGTGTAATATATAATATTATTATTATTATTATATTATTATATATTATTTATTATATATATATAGATAGATGTATGTTTATGTGAATGTATATATGTATGGATATGTTGTATGTTTATGGAATGTATTATGTATGAGATATGATGTTTTATGTGAATTATATTTTATAGGATATGATGTATGTTATTGAATGTATATATGTATGGATATGATGTATTTATGTAATATATTTTATATGTATGATGTATATTATTGAATTATATTTATATATAAGATAGTATGATGTTTATGTGAATGTATATTATGTATAGATATATGTATGTTTATTGAATGTATATTATGTATAGGATATGTATGATGTTATGTGAATGTATATAATATAGTATGGTATGTTTATGTGAATTATATTATTATAAGGATATGATGTATTATGAATGATATATGTATAGGATATTGTATTTTATGTGATTATATTATTAAGGATATGAGTGTTATGTGAATGTATAATGTATAAGATGTGTATGTTATTGAATTTATTTATGTATAGGATATGATGTTGTTATAATTATATAATGTATAATTAGATGTATTTTATGAAATGTATATAATGTATGTTATAGTATATTTATGTGTTTATGATGAATATGTTTATGTGAGATTAGTGGTTGATTTTTATGTAAGTATATATTGAGATATGGTTATGTGAATGTATATTTGTTAGTGATTGTTATGAGATATATGTTGAGGATAGTGTTTTATTATTTAGATGTTTGAGGTTTGAATGATATTATTATAGATATGAGTGTTTGTAAGATATTTAGTGGATATTATTTTAGTATATTATGTGGATATGATTTTGTATATTTATGGATTGATGTTTATTGATGTAATATGTAGGATATATGTTTTTATGTGAAGTATTATGTAGTTATGTGTTGAATGTATTAGTATGGATTGAGTTTTTATGTGATGTAATTTTATGGGTAGTATGTTTGAATGTATATTGTATAAGATATATTGTTTTGTATATATATGTAATGTTGTTTATGTGAGTATATATGTATGAGGTATGATGTAGTTTATGTGAATGTATATTATATAAGGATATATGTGTTATGTAATGTATATATGTATAGGATATTGTTTTTATGTGAATGTATATTTATTATAAGGATATGATGTTGTTATGAATGTATATTTATGTATAGATTATTGTATGTTTATGTGAATTATTTATTATAAGGATATGATTGTTTATGTGAAGTATATATATATAAGATATATGTGTAGTTATGTGAATGTATATTTATTATAAGGATATATGTATTTTAGTGAATGTATATTATGTAAGATATGTTGTATGTTATGTGATATTTATTATATAAAGTATGTGTATGTTTATGGAATGTATATATGAGGATATCATGTAGTTTATGTGAATGTATATTGTATAGATATGCATGTATGTTTATGAAATATTTTAATGTATGAGATATTATTATGTTTTTAATGTATATTAATGTATGAGGATTTGATGTTATTTTATAAATTATTAATGTATGAGGATATATGTGTTTATGTGAATGTATATTAATGTATGAGATATGATTTTTTATGTGAATGTTTTTATTTTATGTATGAGGATATGCATGTTTTTATGTGAATGTATTTAGTATGAGATATGCATGTTTTTATGTGAATGTATATTTATGTAGAGGATATGATGTTTTATGTGAATGTATATTTATGTATAGGATATCATGTGTTTTTGTTGAATTATATTTATGTATGAGGATATGATGTTTTTATGTGAATGTTATTAATGTATGAGGATATCATGTTTTTATTGAATGTATATTAAGTATGAGGATATCATGTATGTTATGTGAATGTATTTTATGTATGAGGATATGCATGTTTTTATGTATGTATATTGTATGTATGAGGTATATATGATGTTTTATGAATGTATATTAATGTATGAGGATATGCATGTGTTTTATGTGAATGTATATTTATGTATGAGGATATGCATGTATGTTTATGTGAATGTATATTAATGTATGAGGATATGCATGTATGTTTATGTGAATGTATATTTATGTATGAGGATATGCATGTATGTTTATGTGAATGTAAATTAATATATGAAGATATATAATTGTATGTTTATGTGAATTGTAAATTAATATATGAGGATATATAATTGTATGTTTATGTGAATGTATATAAATTTAAGAAATATAATTACATCTTTAGACACATCTTGAAAGATTTCAGTTGCAAACTATTGATAATTAGTCACAATCACATGATGGACCATGAACAAACTGGATGTTTGAAAAACTGGATTTTTAATGATTGATTGATTGATTTTTAGCTGACATGAGCATAACGTGTTCATGGTGGGCTATTGTGATTGCCTTTTGTCTGGCGTCCATGCGTCAGACCGGCCTCAACAATTTTCTTTTAAACTACATCTCCTCCTAAACCAATGGGCCAAATTTGATGAAAATTGCCTGTGAGGTTCCATGCATGAAGCTCTACCAAAGTTGTTCAAATGGTTCTGGTCTGTTGCATATCTGGGTCACAGGAGCAAAAAATAGATTTTTAAAGTGAAATCTTTAAAAATCGTCTTCTTTGAAACCGCAAGGCCTGAAGCTTAGATATTTGGTGTGTCGCTTTGTCTTATGAGCCTTCACCAAGTCTGTTCAAATCATGACCATGGTCAAAATTGGCCCCCCCAGGAAAAAAAAAAAATCTTCTTGTCAGAAACCACAATGCCTAGAGTTTAGATAATTGGTGTGTAGCATTGTCAGTGGACCTCTACCAAGTTTGTTCAAATCATGACCCTGGGGTCAAAATTAGCCCCGCCTAAGGGGTCACTTTATTTTACATAGGCTTAAATAGGAAGATCTGGAAAAATCATCTTGTCAGAAACCACAAGGCCTGGAATTTAGATATTTGGTGTGTTGTAACATGGCCTTATAGACATCTACCATGTTCGTAAAATCATGACCCTGGGGTCAAAATTGGCCCCGCCCTACGGGGTCACTTGATTTTACATAGACTTTCATTGGAAAAACTAGAAAAATCTTCTTGTCAGAAACCACAAGGCCTGGAATTTAGATATTTGGTGTGTAACATGGCCTTAAAGACATCTACCAAGATTTTTCAAATCATAACCCTGGGGTCAAAATTGGCCTCGCCCTGGGGTCACTTGATTTTACATAGGCATATATGGGAAAAACTAGAAAAATCTTCTTGTCAGAAACCACAAGGCCTGGAATTTAGATATTTGGTGTGTAACATGGCCTTAAAGACATCTACTAAGATTGTTCAAATCATGACCCTGGGGTCAAAATTTGCCCCGCCTCAGGGATCACTTGATTTTACATTGACTTGTAAAGAAAAACCCTCAAAAGATCTTCTCAGCAACCACAATGCCTTGAGTTTACTTGTTTGGTGTGTAACATGACTTTAGGTTATAGACATCTACCATGTTTATTCAAATCATGACCCTGGAGTCAAAATTGGTCCTGCCCACGGGGCATAAGATCATGCTACATACCAAAAATCAAAAGGCTAGGACTTGTGGTTTCTGAGAAGAAGATTTTTCAAGTTTTTCCTATATATAGCCTATGTAAAATCAGGTGACCCTGGGCGGGGCAAATTTGACCCAGGACCATGATTTGAACAAACTTGGTAGTGATCTACTAGACAATGCTGCACACCAAATATCTAAACCCTAGGCCTTGTGGTTTCTGAGAAGAAGATTTTTCAAGTTTTTCCTATATTAGCCTATGTTAAATCAAGTGACCACTGGGGTTGGGCCAGTTTTGACCCCAGGGTCATAATTTGAACATCTAAGACATGCTACATACCAAATATCTAAACTCCAGGCCTTGTGGTTTCAGAGAAGAAGATTTTTTCAAGTTTTTCCTATATTAGCCTATGTTAAATCAAGTGACCCCTGGGGCGGGGTCAATTTTGACCCCAGGGCCATAATTTGAACAATCTTGGTAGAGAGTCATAAGATCATGCTACATACCAAAAATCAAAAGGCTAGGCCTTGTGGTTTCTGAGAAGAAGATTTTTAAAATTTTCATTTTTAAAATCTATTTTTAGCTCCTGTGACCTAGATTTTTGACCAATCAAAATAATTTTAACAACTTTGGTAAAGGGCCCCATAATGAACATTCCTGTGAAGTTTTATCAAAATCCAGTGCGTAGTTTAGATGGAGATGTTGTTTAAAGAAATTGTTGACGACGGACGCACGCACGCACGGACGACGGACGAAAGGCGATCACAAAAGCTCACCATGAGCACGTTGTGCTCAGGTGAGCTAAAAAAAAACAACAGAAAAATCTTCTAATCATAAACCACAAGGCCTAGAGATATTTGGTGAAGAACATGGCCTTGTGAACTTTACCAATTTTGATCAAATCATGGCCCTAGGGTCAAAATCGGCCATGCCCGGTCACTTGATTTTACAGACTTGTATAGGAAAACCTTCAAAAGATCTTCTGCTCAGAATTCTCAAAGCCTTGAGTTAAGATGTTTACTTGTGGACCTCATCCAAGTCTGTTCAAATCATGGTCCTGGTGTCAAAATTGACCCTGCCCCATGAGTCACTTGATTTTATATACCGGTAGACTTTTTAGAGCTATGACCTTCTAAGTTTGGATGGCAGGTACTGTTTTGAGTTGAATTTAAATGATCTTGCTGTACTTCTGCATGGATTATGTATTCAGTATGACTCGTAATATAATAATTGGCATTGAGGGCAATGTTTCTCAGGTGAGTGATTCATGGCTATCATTGCCCTCTTGTTTGAGTTTACCGTCGCTGCAACAGTATTTCAGTCATGTACCGACGTCCAGCTAATTACAGGTGGAGGAAGACCCTGAGTACATCATGAGGCCTCCAGGTAGAACCACCGACCTAATACAAGCCAGCTGGAAGGCTTCCTCACATGAAAATCCAAATGACCCTGCCAGGACTTGAACCCACACAGTGAGGGGCTGAGTGGGTATTAAAGTCGGCAACTTTACCCTCTCTACCACAGAGACCATGGATGTTAAATAATCACAGAAGTCTGCATGTTTGCATATTACTGATTTAATAGTAAAACAATAATCAAGGCTTTCCTGATTACATATATATCATACATAGGATAAAGGAAAATATACATAAAACATTATATTACATCATAAGTATTTGAGGTAGATACAGAAATTCAAATGGTCCGTGCTTTCACTGCAAGTCTCAGCCCAGTTTTGTCAATCAAATCACTTTGTAGGTACGTCTTCAGTCCGACAGTCCATACAATTTAATATAACATCATGTATCTTTATCAAACTGCATTTATTTTTATCTTAACATATGACCCTGTGTTCTCAAAAATACTTAAGGCTATCTATCCAATAATCATGATCCTTCAAATGTTTATAAAGATTTAAGTGCAGATGCAAGCATCCATCGACATGGAGTTAAAGGCTCTTTTGCTCTAAGACTATGAAAGTTTGATTTACTATAAAACTTCAACAATCACTTGAAGGACCATGATCACAATCTAATAATGGATGGATGACCTTAAGAACATTCTCATACATCATACTCAGTTAAAATTAGTTCCATATTATATCTAATGGCTTCACTTTGGGTTTGAGCACAAAATCAAACTGAAGTATTAGAGTTCTATTTCTAAAACACAGGTCATGGTATATTAAAAACATGATGTAAATAAATATTACAATGAAATGAGAGCAACAAGAGCTGACAGTTGCCATGCCAACACGACCTGAGCACATTTAGTGTCATATAAGATAATCTGACAAAGGACTAAGTCTAGCTGTGAAGATTAACCCAGACATTCTGACTGTTGGATAGTTGTAAACTTTTCCAATGCTGTATTACATAAATGCTTATTAAATATACTGTAAAAGCATTAATTTTCATTGACATTAAATTTCGTTGATTATGTACCTAAGGGAATTTTGTGGGTACAATTATTTGTGAGTACATTTATTCATGGATCTATGTTCTAGAAAAAATGAGGTCTATAATTATAAGAGGGGGGGCGGGGTGTTAATATTTGAGGAAATCAACGAAAATTAGTGTCCCATGAAAATTAATGATTTCACAGTAGGTAAAAATGAAAACTTCATCATTATTTGAAGTATCATTTCTACAGTGTTCTATCTGTGAGCTTTTAATATTCTGTACAAAAATAATATTAAATACATATACTGTATTTCCCCTATTGTATGCCCTAGGGGGAGCTTTTACACTTTCCTTGAAAAGGTCTACACAGATTCTCAAATACCCCACCTCTCACCTACGAAAACCATTTCTGTTTTTAAATGCGGTGTGTATTGTTTTAGAAACTTTTACAAAAACATTGGTATAGTAAGTCCATCCTTATCAATGTTAAACGAAGGCAGGGCTTTTATTTAAGGAAATACAGTATATATATTAATCAGTTCATTTTCAGTGACTACAATGAAATAAATCAAATTTAATTTAAAATGTGATTAATTTTACAAATGGTATAATACTGATGATCAAATCAAAATGAAAAAAAAAAAAATGAAGTCCAGGCTGGGACTCAAACCTGGATCCATTGATTACAGGGCAAGTGTTCTACAGACTGAGCTACTTGGTCACTTTCAGGTTTCTCGGCGTCAGTGCAAGTCTTTTTTGTACCAATAAATGATTTTAGATAGCAATATATTTATATACATATATAAAATGCTTCGAAGCAATTTCATGAGATCATCAGTTACAATCCTCACAAAATCTGTTCTATGATTGTCTTTAGTAAGTAAAAACCATATAAGCATTTGATACATTCGGTGAAGACCCATTCTTAAGTACTAATATTCAAATATTTGAATAAATAAATCTACCAGATATATCAGGTTAGAAGAAAGGTTTTAGACCATTTTATCTGCATTTGACATTTTTATCAATTATCGAAGTTAAAATTCTATACTGTTCAATGCAAAAACTATGCAAAATGGCATTAAATATATATTGAAAAATAATATACAGTGTAACTCTTTCACAAATGAGGTCTTTAATACTAAATACCACACTGTACTTTATAAAAACAATTAACAAAAGTTTTGGGGTCCATATCTTAATAACATCTGTGTCAGAACGGTAATAAAGAGGTGCAAGATATCTTTAAAATAAAGCTCAGTGTTAATTAAACCTGAATCCATATGCTTTTAAAAACATGCAAGTATATACAAGTATACACATGGATATATGATTTGTGGAATTCCTTAATCCTATAATATCTAGTATTTACTGACCCTGCTTTATTAACCAATGAAAAGGAAGGTTACAAAATGGATTTCAACCAATGAAAAGGAAGGTTACAAAATGGATTTCTAGGGAACTACTGTATCTTGGGACTAACACGCACAAAGCCTCAAAATTAATGCTTCTAATTATAACGCTCTTTATTGTGAATATCATCGTATTTGACTATAAATAAACCTATATGTGGAAATAAATACACATAGAGTGGAAAAAAAAAAAAAACTTCCCTGAGAATAACAAATACTCTGCACGGTCATCTACATTACAGAGCAAGTCTATTGGCAAGCATCCAAATAATGAAGAACCTACGGGTATAAATGTTCTAATGTTAAAATGATTCTACAAAAGAAGGCTTAGACCTCATACAGTACATGTACTAGTGCATGTATGACTATAAACAGATTATCTAGTAACAGATCTGTTCATAATTATATAACAAATAACAATGTTTGAGTCAATTTCACGTTCCATTTCTATAAATTATTCTACACAATAGATTGTACTTAATTTGAGCAACTTTGTAATGAAGTTTATCTCTAATCTGGTAACTGGGACAGATTTCTCACTACGATTCAGAAAACAGGAGACCCTGAGAAAGACTTAACAAAACCTTGGAGTCCTGTTTTATTTGGAGCAGCTGGTGTCATTTTGCCATTAAATTTGGGTATACCAGAGTCCTTAAGTGAACTGTATTTTATCAAAAATGCTTTCTAATGTGATCAGGACATCAAGTTTGAAAATCATGTAATGTTTTCTTTCATTTTTATGAGGCTTGAAAATTTCCTGTAATTATCTTACATGTAGTAATAAGTATATCAAAAATGACTGCAAAATAATCAATTTATGTAACACAGTTTAGCAAAAAAATCATGTATTTTATATTTAAGTTCAATTTTGAACAATAATACTAAAAAAAACTTTCTGGTGTTTTCGCATTAATTTACAATTTATTTCAGTATAAAAGTTGAAATTAAATGTAAGATAAAAATTAATCCATGTGTATCATTCTGGAACGAAACTGATGCAGATTTTATAAATTCTTAAATGAGAAATATATCATTAATTGAAAATGTATGAAACGGCAAACACCTGCTGTTTGTTTTGTAATAGAAAAATAAATGAGATAACAAATCTGACCAATGATAACATCAATACAACATGTCAAAACACAGATGCATAACCACATGATTATAATTGTATGATGTTGTTTTTCTAAACTGATAGTTTTTAAATCACACCATATAATGATACTGTGTAATTCATGGATGATTTTATAAGTTATAAGAAACACTTTGAGCATTAATAAGAGTTCTGATTAACATAAACAACGTGTATAAATATTCACGTCAAATGCTGTAAAAAATGGCATTAAATTTAGCTGATTATGTACTTGATTCATTTAGTTTAATTCAGGTATTTATGTTCTAGACAACATTGGATTTATCTAATTAATTAATAATTAACAATTATCCAGGAGAGGGGATATTGGTAAATAAATCTGTACACCAATCAACAAGAATTAGTGCCCCACTAAATCAATGATTTTACACATATAAGTGACCTTTCACCTTTACCCTTAAGTTAGTTTATAATGGGAAACTACTTCATGCAGAGGTATCAGACTTAAAATAGCTAAAGATTTAACATTTCTAAGTTTCTGCGACTGGGACAGCAGATGATTGAATGTTTAAAAAATATAATCAAGCACCTGACCTTAAAAAAAAAGATTTGTAAGAATGGTATCTGTAGGGACTACATTAGATAAAAAGACTTAATTCTATAGCTTCCAGTGTCTGGCTTTTAAAAGATATGTAGAAATGACTATCAACAATGTAGAAATGACTACATGCATCAACAATGTAGAAATGAAAGCTTACTCAACAGAAACTTACTAATTATGAATATGATAACAATATAATTACGAATACCACAGTAATTATCATAAACAATTAATCCACATAACAAAAAAAAATTAAAAACTTCACGCCCATTAAAATGTAAAAACTATTGACCCATGTGATATTTTTTTTCTTTTAATACTATCGAAGTGCCTTTCTTAATGTTACATACAAAACAAAACAATGTGATTTCAAGCACTAATGAAAACTGTCTGTTCAATTAATACTGTTCTGATACGTGTTTTTATGTACTCTGTACAAAACAAACAAACCTCAGGTTTCTGTACTTTGAAAATATATATCAAACACATTAAATTTGTGTGTATATATATATATACACACAGAGCATCCATGACAAGTTTATGTTACACTTAGAGACCTGCATATCAAATTACATGTTTGTTACTTAAAAATAGTTTACATGTATTTTACAGATAGAAATGTACTAAAGACACCTGAATAAATGACACTCTATATATACCAAGTAACTGGTGTTGCACAAAACACGTGAGTCCCCTACCAGTGAAGTGTGTAATATTTCCATTACCATAACAACTAGAATTTTGGTCCGAGAAAATGAAAAAAGTGTCACGCAGAATCTCCATACTGCCATCTATTCATATACCAAGTTTCATAATATTATCTTAAACGGTTTCAAAGTTATTGCAGGATCCAGATATCCGGATGGACAGACAGACAGACGGAGGGCAAACCTAATAAAAACCAGAGCTTAGACTCCAATTACTTATAATGGCCTCTTAAATAAGTGCACTCTTAACAAGGGTGATTCATTAGAATTTTCCTAATAGTGACTTCTTAACAAATGGCAAATATTTACAAACATGTACTGTAAGTTTAAAAACACATTCATTCTAATATGTTATTGTTATACCATGAACAACTCCATGAAAACAAAAAACTTAAATAAATAAACACTTACACAGTTAAATGACTAGTAATTCTTCAAAAGCACAAGGAGTGTCAAGGGTGATATACATCACACCAATATATATATATTTAATTATACAACAACACCCCTTGCTTCACCATGACTTGCAACAAAAACATATACGAATACAGCATCATACATATCATATCACCATCTTTCCCCTGGTGAGATAATGAATTTTCATTTCAATATCATTTCAAACCAAATCAGCACAAAAAAAATCGAGTATGATGATTTTTTTTTTGAAAATCCATTTCCACTCAAAAAAGGCAATTATACCCCATCTAACACCATTGAAAATCAAAATGAAAGTATAACTATTTTCTTTTTCATTTCAAGGTCTTTGAAAATAAAACACAATTGACAAACTAACATCAGGCTGATCTGAGTTTGTACTCGTAACTCAGGTCACTTCCTTAGACACACATCTCAAGTGGAAAAATAAAAAGCTAAATTTGGATTTCAGACACAATACCTGATTGTCTACATCATAATACCTGATATTTAACAAATGTACAATGCATGATTACTGACACTATTTACAAACTGGCATCATAAAATTTGTTCAACTTTCCTCAGCACATAATTTGACTAGTCACTTTCCTATTCTCTATCAATATCATCATCAACATATTGCCTGTCTATCATATCATATTGAAACAAAACAAAATCATGTATTGTACCCATTACATAATCTGCTTCTTAACCCAATAAATGCTCCCTGTTTTATGTTACAGTGTATTATAATCATCTATTCCTTCCAATAAATAATTAATTTGATATCATTATCCTAACTAAAATAATTCTCAAATATAAAATGTCAAAACTGCTGTTCATGCATACATGTTTACTGCATGTAATTCAATGAATGCTCCCTATAAGAACAAATGACTGCTCCCTGACCTGTTATGTCATTCTATTACCTTATTCATTAAAATCTTCCTGCTTATTTTAACTTTACAAACACTTCGCCAGATGTTTGAACTTAAATATCAGGAATAATTCACAACTGTTTAAACTAAAAAACCTCCAAAAATCAGTACAGTTTGTAAATCATCTTCAAGATTGATTTCTCTCATGGACCTGTTGAGTGTTCATGTTCATACTTCAATGTATCGTATAACAAAGTTCTGTCAATCTGCACTACAGCATCAAGAGGTTTGTCCAATCCTTCCTTCACATCACTTCCCTCAGAACCATTCAATATGTCAGTTTCTGTCTCTGCTAGTGCTTGCATGACCACAAGGATTCCTTTCACAAATATTCTTCATTTTGCAAAATGCTAGAGTCTTGCTCTGTGATATATTGATTGATCAGTGTACTGTGATCTGGAATGTAAGAATTACATCGGAAATTTTCGGAAATTGTCATAAATGGTAGTCTTTCAGATGACATCATTTCCATGGTAACTGATATTAGTTATGGGCAGCACGTGCAATGTGAAGGAAAAATTCAACTCTGTCCTTGCATGTGTCTCCACACATGTTGCATTTATAGGGGTCTTTGTAACCATGGTAACCCATATGCATCGTATACATGATGCAGTCACCAAATGAAATCTGACAGTGAGAGCACTCGTAGTCTCCTTTCTGTAGGTTGCTGGTGCAGTCAGGCGCTTCTATCCAGAGCCTCTTGTCAAGTGGGGACAACTCCATTGTGTGGTCATTATTGCCATTTTGAATCAGCTGGGCGGGGTCTGTAATTTTGGGATCATTCAATATCTTCCATGCAATGTCCGCTCCCCGCTGAATGGCAGCTGGGACTGGCTTACGTCTATTATGGCTTTGGATGGCATTTGGAGACGGTGTGTTATTTGGTTCCCTGGGTGATGGAATCGGGGAATTAACCGAGTCATGTTTGTCCTGATCATCTTTCTGCTCATCCAATTTATCCTCCCTCAGAGTTGTTGTCTTCTCATTCAATATTTCAAGATTGGAGTGTATCTGCATTAGATCACTTTCAGCCATTTCTCCCTCTTCCTCAGCTACCTTCTCATTTTCCTTGCTCTCAGATGGTTCTTGAACAGTGTTCCACCACTATTACTGAGCTTGTCATGGCAACCATTGTTCTCTGCATCCTTGTCAAGGTCACTTCGGGTGGAATTGCCGTCTGATTCCAAAGGAAGTAAATCAGACGTGTATGTTTCATCCATCTCCCCGTTAGATTCGTTATCACTCATGAAGGCATTTCCCTGCTTCTCTTGCAACTTCATGCACAGTGTGTCAAGTTTGAACGCTTTGCCTTTCCTGGACCGCTTGCGTGGTGGTGGCGTTGTCAAATCACTGGAATATACAGAGTTCTCCCCACTGGAGATGTTACCATCTTCATGCCTTCCGTTGTCCAGGAGTGATGAGTTAGAATGAACAAACATGGCTGGTGGGGAACTCCTTTTTGTTGGCTTCGTCAAATCCAGCGGTGAGTCACCAGTAAGCGTCGGCTTTTCAGTTTTCTGCATAGCTGGCCCAGACCCAAACTTTAATGTCATCTGCTTCAAGATGTCGATACCTTCATCCTTCATGCTTGCATTACTTGGCATTTTCCCTTTCATATAGTAGTATGGAGACATCTGCTTTTCTCTTTCAGCTCATGTTTCTCTTGCAAGTTTCTCAAGTAATCATCCGTTGCTTCTCTCTTTATATTACTTGGGAAGCATGGGACAGGGCTGAATAGACCTCCGGGGGCCTTATGATGCGGGGACTTCAACATGTTCATTGCACTCATTCTTTTCCTCTTATCATCTAAAAGTGACTCTGAAGACAGTCCAAACATTGAGAAAAGGTCATGATTTTCTGATGCATGAACCTTCATCACATGGCTTGTGAGAACCTCCCTATTGCTAGCCATAAAGCTACAAAAATTGCACTTAAATTGTGAGGGTGCCATGCTGAGTGGCGGGGATTTCATGTCTTCGGATTTTTGCCCCATGCCAGGAAAGCCTTGAAGATGGGAACCAAACCTTGGACCAAGTCCAAGCGGAGATGGCATACTAGTTGGAAGCTGGCCTTGCATCATCGGCCAGAAAGGAGATATCATGCTGGGCAGTCCAGGGATGGGTCCAAGGGGAGACGGGGGCATCGGAAGATATCCACCAGGACCTTGGTCCAGCTTGTCCTTCCTGGGTCCCCTGGGGCCCCTTGGTGGGCCGCGTTTTGCAAGTAATGACAGTCCAGAAGCAGTGGCATCCACGCCCTGGGGCAGACTGCCGTCAGAGTTCAGGACGGCTGCAGGTTTGTGGTTGTACTTACGCAGATGAAGCTTCAAGCTGTGGCAGTACTTGGTGGCGTAAGTACAGTCAGCACACCTAGAAACATAACAATGTCTTCTTTATTTATAGAAATCACAATGCAGACATTAAACACTTAATATATGGAGTGCCATAAAGGCCATTAAGGCCGGTGTTGCTTTTCATTTCTATTCTAGTTTTGCAAAGGAAATGAAAATTAAAACTATGGAGTGTCACTAAGGTCAAATGATCCTATGACCTGTCTGCATGTAACATAATAAATTAGCAGCTGTTAGAATACTGTCATCATTTACAGTATCTTAAATACAGAGGCAGCCTCAACTATTCAGGTTTTACAACAGGATTTTAAAGCTGTAAGAAGCTGTGAATTTTCAAAAACACTATGGCATTCTTGATTAGATGCAATTTCCACTGTGACTTTAGAAACAGTTTCAACCAATTCATTTTTTAATAGCTGTCTGATAACTGTTGACTCAAATGGCACACCATAATTCAAAGTTTTCATTTACAAAAATCCTGTCTTTGCTTTTGGAATCTCTAAGATGGGCGATTTCCCAAGGAATAAAAATTAAACAAATTAGTTAAACCTTTAACTGAATATTGTTCAATATAGCACAGCACAACACATATCCTATTGTTACATTATTTACAAATTCCATAAATAGAAAGTAAGAATTAATACACTGACAGCATTGTTCTGGAACAAAAAGTAAAAGTCATAAATTGAAACAGTCTTGTATTATCAAAAAGCTCTTTTTTTAAATATCTTGCTAAAGTCAAGGTTGAAGCACGGCCCAAGGTCCTTACCTACTGAAGAGGCTTGTTTGCATCCCTCTAACAGCATGCTAGATACTTTGAATCTATGCTTCACAGTATGATGCCATAGATATGGTGTATGATACCACAGTACCTCCCCATAGTGTCTCAAAACAGGGCCTTAATACCAATCCTGGAACTATCCTTCATACTATATAACTTTGAGCAGATGAGCTGAGATCCAGGCAAGGAGGAACCAGTACCAATTTTAATAAAAGAAAGACCTGGGATCAATTTCGAACCGATGATCTAGCTCAGACTCCTGAGGTGGATTCTCTAACATCTTAGCCAATGGGTTCGGTTAAAATAAAGCTCCTCACCTGTATTGGTACACATTTGTGTGGGACTTCATGTGTGAGTTCAGCATCGACTTGTTCACGCACGCGTAGTTGCACTTTGGGCACTTGAATGGCTTGGACCCGAAATGATTTCGCAGGTGGTATTCCAGGTGGTGTTTGTACTCGGTAACAAACGGACAGCGCGGGCATTGTAGCAGCTTGTCCTCCTTAATGTGTGTTCGAGAATGGGTCCAGAACTCGATCTGTGGCGAAGAAAAAGATAAAAATGCATACAACGTTGTTTGGGTCTTAAGAGTTTGTTCTGAGAAAAAAAAATGAAGAGGTTTTTAATTGATTAAATTTAAATTATAAACAATCGTTAAATTTTAATTATAAACAATCTATGAAAATTAACAAGAATTTGATGTTAAAACCCGTAGGAACATGGGAATATATTCAGTAAATATTGTTTTTAATTGACAGAAATCTGGTAACAATAAACCCTTAAATACGAATTAAAATTCAGTACCGTATCTTTCTGTAAGCATCCCATTTTCATTCCACACTATTATTTGGTGAGTGTTTTACTAATAAAAATTTGTTTCTGATTGACTTAAACTTTTACAGTTTTTTGTAATAAACTATAAATGATAACAAAGTAACATTATAAGGGTCATGTAATTTAAACAGGTCAGTGGAACCTACCTTGTCTGTAGACGAGAACTCGCACTGTTTGCAGCGGAACACCTTTGGTCGTCCCGGCATCGTGCGATGACCTGTTCCGTCCGTGTCTTCGGTGTGGAAGTCTTTAATGTGTCGCTTCAGTCGACCTTCTGTTCTCGATTTGTAATCACAATGTGGGCAGACATGCTCAAAATGAATGGTCATGTGACTGTCAAAATCCTGCTGTGTTGTGCCTGAAAATGAATTCACAATTTTCTAGAAATTTAATAGAAAACTTTACGTTAAATTTGATTTTTCTTGATTACGAAGAGCTTCTTCTTCCTTTTCCTTGTTTTAGACAGCGGCAACATTGAAGAGTAAAATAACAACAAAACATTAAACATCTACTTAACTTCACAACAATATTTTAGCAATATATCGACTAAAAATAGATTTGATAGATGTCTAACTATTTCTAAACCAGCCTATGAAAATATTTAAAAAAAAAACATACTCATCCCCTTTGTTAAGATTTACATTCAACTGAACCTGTATTAACGGTCACTTGTATTAAGTGGTCAACCTGCATTTAAAGTCCATTTTAATATTACCAAATTAGTATTTTGTTATATGTTAAACCCATTTATAGTGACCACCTCTTTTAAGCGGCCACTTTTTTTTTTGTTCCATTTATTGACTGCTTAAAACAGGTTTGATTGTATAATGTTATATGTATGTTTTATAACATCTATATAAAAACTATACAAATAATTGACTATATTGAGATTTCTGCCAAATAGACAGCTTAAGTTATTATTTCTAAAGAAAAAGAACCTTTTCTAAAAATATTTTTTTGTGAAGTATGTGCGAAATTTAGATGTAATAAAGGTTGTATGAGTTATGATTTTCTAAAACTACTATTTTTAGTAACTTTTCGGAATTTCAGTCCAGTTTGTGAGAAATACTTTTGCGGTGTGACCTTTCAATGGTTTGAACTGTGTCAAATATTGCGTATCTTTGTTGTTCAGGATTTATTTTCAGTAATTAAGTAGCTAGGCTTTAATCGGTAAGATAAATGTATCCTTTCTTTATTTGTCTTAAGTGTGTCGTGCGTCAGTAATGTTCATTTATACATTTTGCGTGATTTGCATTTCCGGAGCTTTTAAAAATCAACATGTGCATAACATAATGGCATACCTTCAAAATATTGATCTGTGGGTTTGTGAACATCCAATATCCTGTTAAGTTCACAATCATGTACTAAGATCAATATCCATACAATTATAACTTACACTATTCATGACCTTTATCTTTAATTGCCTTCCCTTTTTAAAATCATAGGGGTTATTAACAAATTAATACGTAATAGAAAATTTATATTAAAATTAATCTATCTCATCCCCCTGAACCTCCTTAACTTGAAATCTGACTTTTAATCAACTATAATTAAAAGTCACAATTTATGTTACTGATGCTGCTACTGATACTGCAGCTGATGATGGTGATGATGATGATGACAACTCAATACTTGTGCTATTGGGTGCCTAGATAGCATAGTGGTAACATTCTTTGTTCCTCACCTGAATGCATCCCAGGTTCAATTCCTGGTCACGGATTTTCTGGTTTCCTTCCAAAATACTGACCACATCCCACACCAAAGTCACAAGTGATGATTTAACCTTCCCTCATAGAGAACTGCAAGACTAGCGAACAACATACAGTCACCTGCGAGTACTCGAGTATAGTTTAATGTTCGCTTCCTCAGTGTGAACGAGACTTCAAATTAATTGTAAGTTACTGTGTTTCTGCAATTGCTTATTGAGAATGAGGCGTCAAAATGAGTCTATATGAAGAAAGTAAGTGAGACATTTTCGTAAAGAATAAAGTTTAAAACTTGCACTACTATAGAAATCAACTACTTGTAATATTACTAACACCCTAACTATTTACAACTATTACTACTTCTATCGGCTATAACTAAATCTGCAATTACTACAAGAACTAATACTACTACTACTTCTACTACTACTACTTCTACTACTACTACTACAAGTAACAATTGAACATGAAAGAATATTAAACACAATGATATATAAGTATGATACATACCTTACATTCTGATTAGTAATTTTTGTTTATTACAGAAAAATCATACACAAAATCCATAAGAAAGCCAATTATATTACAGAACATTTTTTTTTTGAAACAACATTTTTTCCTCTTGCTATATATTGTCCATTTTAATCTGAATGTAATCTTAGTTCTAATCTCATCCATCGAGTGACAAAAAAAAAATGCTCCTCCTTTTGTGTACTAATGTCACTGATTTCAATCCTTCAGTTCTGGTCTATTGAAAACCAAGTCTTTACCTTCTTGAGAAAAAAACTTCAAACATGTAAAAACACAACTATATCTTAAACCTCCAAAACACTGTCCATTTTATAACTGTGGGTCAACACTTACGATATTTTATGACCTTTACGGATAACAAATAAAAAGTTCAACTTTTTCAGACTGAGCAATAAATCAAGAGAAAAATCAATTTAACCCTAGTTTTATCTTCCAGTTTTATTTATTTTTGATTATAAGATCCCTTTGATAATGCTTAAAGGTATGAGCTATTTTTTTCACGCTTTTTTTCTGTATTGTTAAATGTATTTAGCTAGTCATGGGAGGGCAGTTGACCGCATAGACGTGTTACGGACAATCAGGGGTCCGTAATTAGAAGGTTAATGCTTGTAAATGGTCATTTAAAACCAAGAGGCTTAACCTAAGGGTGTAAATGGGTTTTTTGTTCTTTTTTTCTTTTTATTACATGAAAGGATGTGATATGTTGATTATTTATATTTACTTCATAATTTTGGTTTATTCTATATATATAAAATATACATATGTAAAATAATGACAAAAAATAGACATACATGTACTATAAAATATGTGCGACAAATTCTTTGTAAATGGGAGGAAGCTTAAGGTAGATCTTGCAAAGATTAAGTATGAAGAACAATATACAAAAAAAATAGAATGACTGTAATAATGCAGGAAAATAAAAAAAATCAGCTTCTACTCCTTCAGAAAATTCCTATAAACTAGTTTTGATGCCTTGACAAACAGAGCTGACCTTGATCAGATTGCTCATTCTGTTGTCTGATCAGGGTCTCCTCTGTTTGCTCATACAATATTGTAAATTAGTTTCTACACACTTTGCATGGCACAGAAAAATCCATTGTTTCATATGACATTAATTTAAGTTTAGTAAATGAATATTCATCAAGTCAAAAATGTGAACATGAATATTCATGAGGTAAAGGGAGTTAATTAATGATAGGCATGTATGGACCAACTTCCAACATAATGGTTGTTGTTTTTAAACTAATTGATGACCAGTGATAATGATGATGATGACGAGAATGATATTTGAAGGACACCAATCCTATAGACTTGGCAACTCAGACTGACACCTTTGGTCAGTGTGTGTATAACAGAGGTAATGACCTTGATCATCATCATATTTATAAATGACAGAACGTTGGTAGGTGAGTTGCCTGACATGTGCTTTCTTGACATGTGTCACTCCATTTAACACTGGAGGCTATTAAGTTAGAAGCCTTAAAGCTTGGCAGAAGATAAGTATTTTTTTTTTTAATTTGGATAATTAACATGTAATTAATTGGTAAACATAAGAAAAGATTTTTATATATGTTTTGAGTCTTGATCGTCATCTCATCAGCAGTGCAGGAAGCACCGCAGTGACATCAATAGAGGTACGTAGAACACCAATTCATTTATTGAAACCATGGGATTAGTTGACCTGATATGCAAACTGTATAGTGCCCCTGATTCGAGCCACCGTATTGAGTGGTCACTGTATTATCTGTCGAGTTATCTGTATATACAACATACTTTTATATGTCGCTCATTAGCCGCCACTCTGTTAACCCTTTCCCTCATAAGAATAATTGACGCACTAAGGGACAATTGCTGTCTTGTCTTAACTTTCACTCATATAGATCATTTACGATTAATAGGTACACATAAAGCTGATCGGAATAACAATTAACTTACCAATTTAATTTATTAGTCCTCATTTCCAACCACATGAGGAGCAGCGACAGCATAAACTGACAGCCCGCGATTATCGCAGGTGATCGGTTATGCTGATCCATAGTTCATGGTTTCTTGAGGAAAGCTTAGAATGTCAGCTTACTCATGTTTACGTGACCACTTGACAGTTTAGATGACGGTCATACCTGTTTTCACTGTGTGCCATCTTTTAATATGCGCTACAATTCTTTTTAATATGTCGACCTTCATTTAGCCGCCACCTCTGTTAACCCTTTCCCTCATATAGACTCATTTTGACGCACTCAATAGGTACCACATAAAGCCTGGTCTGCAGAAAACCACAGTTAAACCTTACCAAATTTAATTATAAAGTCCTCATTTCCAGACCACTGAGGAGCAGCGAACAGCATAAAACCTGATCAGCCTGCGAGTTACTCGCAGGCTGATCTGGTTTTATGCTGTTCGCATAGGTCTTTTCATGGTTTCCTCTATGAGGGAAAGGGTTAAAATGTCACTTTCTCATGTTCTCTCGATTGACCACTTAAGACAGGTTTAACTGAATGACGGAATCATATCCAATGTTTTCACTTGTTGACCATCTTTTCAATGACTGGACGGCCTACACAATTCCTCTTTTAATTATATTCCATTAAGAAAGTGATCATACATATATCTTGGTCCCTTCAGTCTCTGCCACATGACCTTATTTTGCTCTGTGATAACTAGAATTCAAAAAAGTACAAATTTGTGACTTGATGAATATCAATTTACATAACATCAAAATTAAATGGTTAACGAGAGAATGGACTTTTGTTTTCTGGGCAGACTATGTAGAATTGGAACCGCAATAGTGTTTGAGGAAACAAGTGGGCCTCAGGACAGGAAGGAGGTATCTGAACTGGGTCTGCTCCATTTGCCTAGGTGTGAAAAAAACACATTTATATGAGCTAAAGAGTGTATCCAGATGGGATTGGGTGAAAGTATCTTTAATGACTTACCTGAAAAGCTACAGAGATGACAAAAATAGAGGCCCTCTCGGATCTGTGGGGTTAGCGCTATGTCCTGCTCGTCGTACGAGAAATTATGTGGACCTCTGTAGGAATGTATTGGAGAACTAGTCAATGGGGAGCTTCTAAGGGCCTTTGATTCTGGACTTGTAGGGAGACTGCCATTCGGCAAGCTTTTCACATCATTGCCATGGTCCTTGAAGGACTGGAAATGTCGGAAAGCCTCCTCTGTGAACTGTGAGTCAAGGTTTCCAAATCTTTCCTTCAAATGTGATGAGTCTCCAAGTGAATATCGCAGTCTGGCTTCTTCTGCACTGAAGGACGAGCTATATGGGTTTATATTGCTAGGCAACCGCTGTGAAAAACTGGGACTTTGGCCTCTCCTGAGCTCTGACTTGGGACTTTCAGGAGTTAGTTCATCTTTGTCAACATCATTTTCAATTTCTGAAGAGTTATCGTCATTGGAAAAATTCTGTCTGAAGACTTGCTCTCCATATTTGTCCTCTTCCTCCTCCTCAGATTTGCTCAGTTCCTCATGGTTACCAAGACCTGGACTCGGCTCTTGTTTGTCATCTTCACTTTCAAAGACTAGTTTGGGTGAAAATGTATCGTCAGATTTATTCTCTAACTGCTGATTGGTTCCTTCTGACAGACTCTGGTCGACTGTGTCTGCCGTCTGCGGAGATATGACGTCACTTCTACAACGAAAAAAAAAATGAAATCTTGATTTATACCTTCATTGACATAGATAAATAGCGGTTATATTTCAGAACTTGGAAGAGTGAGGTTGCACTCTGGAGTCACTTCTACAATGTTTCTTTGCCTGTGAAATACCAGGTGATACTTGAAAACTAGTAAAATCATTTGGCAAGTTGTATTTTGTTTGTTTTCTGAAGTAACTAGCTCCTTTGATGATTATTTTGTGGGTCATTTCAGTGTGGTTGTTTTGGAATAAAAAGTATTTCCCCCACACCTCTATATAATTTTCATCTCCCACATTCACTCTCTGCAGTCCTTCCCTGGGGCTCAAAAGATTATCATTTTATCGGAAAAACAAATACAGGGTGCGTACCTTTTGCCCACTACTACGTACCTCTCCCTAAAAAACTACAACACTTATAAGATTAAGCTGGTCACATTGGATCTTGATATTCAGGGCTGGACGAGATACCCGTTGTTTGTAATTTTTATCTTGTAGAACAGGTGAAAAAACGTGACCTTCCATGACCTATGGTAGTAACAAGATTTGATTTAATTTTATAAACAGACTATTGGCCAATAACATGTTAAACTCAAATTATTATGAAACTGTAAGACACTTCTCCTGGTAATTAATTTTATTTTATATTTTATTTTTTGGAAAATAAAAGTGATTTGTTAACATTATTATGCATTTAATGGGAAAAATTTATAATAATTTTTATTAATGAAATATTATTTTTTTATGAAAATTTATTATTTTCTATTCATGCTGCTAAATTAAATTCTGCTCTTATAAAAGTGCAGATATATTAAGCAACATAACAAATGAATAAGAAAACGGCATTCATTTCAAAGGTAGCTAATAATTAAGAATTGTCTTACCACTGTCATATAATTCATTTTAATAAATAGCCATCATAATTTTTATATAGACATATATATCAACAAAAATAAACACTATTTTTTCAGATTATTTTCCATCATCTACTGTAAAAAAATAAAATATTACCATCTACTAAATATCCTATAAAGAGAATTCCATACTCCTAAAATTTATAAGTTTCACAATTCAAGATAAGCCCAAAACCACAATGATGTATAGTACACAGTTGTAAATCCACCCTCTCACAACCCAGTATTTTTTATCAACTTTTGACCTCTTTCTTGTTATCTGGACTTTTTTTCATAAACAGGTCCATGTGTATAATTTATTTCTACCCTGACGCAAATAACAATTGCTAACCTAACGAACAACCACCCATAATGGCTATTGTATTTTTTTTACAGCCAAAATATGTGCTTGCAAAGTTTTAATCTGTATGAAAAGGTTTTTTGTATGGTTAAAAAAACATTAAATGGTTCATTTCCTTTTAATCAAGAAAGGCGTACAAACATTTTGATGTAGTTAGCCATTGGTGTATTGTGGTCTACGGAAAAATTAAATAGAATAAAATTAATCCCAGAGGGTTTATATTGAAGATTATCCCCTAAAAAACTTCTTTGAAAAAAGTACATATGACTTTATAGTCGCTGTGACATGTTAGCTATTAATATTGAATGCTGATAAATATCTTTTAAAGATGTAGAAGAGTGGGCCTTTTTTAAAAAGCTTGAATGTACTCTGCACTGTTTTTTTTTTATTGTTGTTGTTGTTGTTTTTGTTTTTGTCACAATTTCTTTTTTTTCTATAGATTCTATATCAGTGGTAGGTGAGTAATTGATAATATTTGGATAATGAAGTGAACAGTTTTAAACCTGAGCAGGCTGAAATTTTTTGCAGGGACATATTTATAGTTATTAAAAATGGCTCAATTTCCTCCAATAATACTTATAGTGCTATAAAGCAAGACTTAAATTCATTATTGACTTACTTTAACACAATGACAAACAGAAGAGACCCAGGTCAGACAGCACCTGGAGAGAAACTGTCTGAGCAGCGTCTCCTCTGTGCATAAAATTTTGTTGCATTTGTTTGTACGAAGAAGAATTAATCCACTTGCTGTCTCATGAAACCATCTAAAGTTCAGTTAATTAACCCTTTCCCTCATATAGACTCATTTTGACGCACTCAATAGGTACCACATAAAGCCTGATCGGCAGAAAACCACAGTTAAACCTTACCAAATTTAATTACAGAATCCTCATTTCCAGACCACTGAGGAGCAGCGAACAGCATATAACCGGATCAGCCTGCGAGTTAACTCGCAGGCTGATCTGGTTTTATGCTGTTCGCATAGGTCTTTTCATGGTGTCCTCTATGAGGGAAAGGGTTAATGTTCTTCAAGTCATTAATTTCTACAGGAGGTAAAGGGTAGAAATAATAACTCCACCATTTTATTGTTTTACAAAATATTCCAAATTGACATATTAATTATTCATAATTAACAATATTTATTAAGAAATTAAATAAATGGTTCACTTGATCTGTATGGTAATTTGTTCAGTTGCAATTTAATGTTATTTATATAATAATATATAACTGATATTAAGATGAAGAAAAACATATTTACTAATTACTTCTTTAAATTTTCCTTCACCATTTTTTTTTTTTTTTTTTTTTTTTTTTTAGTTTCTTTGAATAGCATAACAGACAAACAGACAAACAGACAGAGATGTACATACCTTAAACAAAGGTTGTCAAAAAAAATATTGAAAATAAATGATATTTAATTTGTTAAGAAATCCAGCCGCTATTCACAACAAATAACACCAATATATTTTGATTGATACATGCATAATAAACCTATTTTAGATTAACAGATGATCAAAATTATTCAGATGGTTACATATCAAAGTAAACTACCTAGTACCTCAGATATCTGAAGCAACAACCTTTCTGCGCTAACTCTTGATTAATCGATTCATTATTAAGAGCCAGGATCTTTCACGGGAAAGAGGTAAAGTGGAGTATCTAGCTACACATCTACTCGGACCATAGCGTACCTCTAGCACTTCAACAGTCCAGCAATATCATCGAAAGATTCCGATGTTTGATAAAACACATCCTTCTTTCTAACGTCATTGTTTTAAGCATTTCACACTTGTTAAGTACCAAAAATTGAATATGTGAGCTATTGATACGATGAAACCACATCAATGTCACAAAACAGTGCTCTAGGAGTTGAGGATGTAGTTATTAAGATTAATTGATCTATTATCTTCTACTTTCAATGATTTTTTTTCTCATATCTTTGAAGACAATCTCCTTTATAAAAGTACTTTGATTGTACCTTGGAGAGTAGACATCCTGTTGCTTTTTGACAATTTTGATAATATTGTTTTGATGATGATGATGATGATGATGATGATGATGATGATGATGATGATGATGACGATGATGATGATGCCAGCACTAGGCTTAAATCAATGAATGTATCTTATTTCAGCCAAGCTGACTTCTCTATCTCTCTTTCCTCTTTTTATTTAAAGAAAGACAATTCATATTTTTGCATTAATTAAATGTTGGAGTTATCTCCCTTAACCCAACCTACCCCTTCCCCCTTTCCATTACTAGAGGGATGCAAGTCAAAAAAAAATATTTCAACAATATCAAAATCTCATCATTTGTTGCCATTTAAAAACTAACTGTCACTATGATATGATTAATCAATTTCAGCAAAATCTGCAGAAAAGAAAACAATTTAAAAAAAATAGAAAAAAAAGTTAAGTTACCTTTTAGAGATCATTTTAGTCCAAGAGCATCAAATTCTGAATTATTAATTTTTTGAAGAAGCAGCCTCCTTGATTTCAATAATTGTGCCTTAATGTTGCTATCATATTTTTACATTGTGTTTAACTTGTGTTTTCATTTTCCTGTCCATCTGCAAGATATTTCCTATCAGGAAAGATAAACACCTTTAAAACTATGTGTCTCTCCTTAATTAAAGATTCTTACATCTGATTGGTTACTGAGAATGTCTTTGACACTGGCTCCGCCCATTCCCCTTTCTACTTTTTGTAACATTATATTACCCCCTAGGGATTTGAGGAGGTGGTTACCTTATGAAATACATGCTAATTTAGTTGCTAATTGAATGTCTGTTATAAGATTGTAAACCTGTCAGTCAAAGAATGTATAGAAAAGTCTGCAACAAACAGAATGGAAAGTAACAGATTAAGAAGTTTGGCAAAGTTATTAAGGATTTAAATGCGTAGAATTAATACACAGTAATGTAAAACTTTGAAATAGGTTTATTTTATTTCATACCAGAGATTTGAATTACCTAATGTAGCTTCATGTTCATACAAAAAAAAACACAAACTTGAATTTTATATCATCAATGGACAAATTGCAAATTCTGGACTAATGTTATCAAAGTACAAGTTATTATTGTTTTTTGTTTTTTTTTTTTTTTTTTTTTTTTTTTTTTTTGGGGGGGGGGGGTATATAATACTTTAATTATATTAGGTCCTTTTTTGTACTTTTTTCATGACTGCTGATTACAAAAAAGTATAAAGGATATCTTTCAAAAATATCCTGAATTCATGATCACAAAATTATCTCTGCATAAGATCAATAAAGTTATTAATTTTTCATTTAATTTCTTGCAAATTAACATTTACTAAAACAGACATGGACATGGATGTACCAAATCCTGCACAAAAAAAGAGCTTTTTTTCTTCTTTTTTATTCATGATCAGAAGATACAGATCATTCTTGTACAAATTAAATTTTAATGTTTAATTTAAAATGACTTCATTATGACAAGAGAAATATTTTTTAAACAGTTACATCACAGTAAGAGATGTGCAGGTGTGAGCTGGCTATACATACAATAAAGAAATCAGACCTCTCTCTGACACCTGCCACACTGTGTCTTACATCATCAATTGACCACTCTCATAATTGACCAGACTCTCTTTACAACCCAGGGGGTGGGGTGGAGGGAGAGAAGGTCATTACTTCATTGTACAATTTAAGAGAACAAACATATTTTTTAACTGAAACTTACTTGATCATAATTTTATTGCTTCCATGATTTTACACAAATTAACTCTGGTTGAGTAATAATAGAGTTTTATAAATTAGAGAAAAAGAAAAAAAATTAATGTATATACACATGATACAGCTCTCTTTCTTAAGTATTTCATTATAATATAATGTATAATGAAGATAAACATATATATTAACCCTTTCCCTCATATAGACTCATGTTGACGCACTCAGTAGGTACCACATAAAGCCTGATCTGCAGAAAACCACAGTTAAACTTTACCAAATTTAATTACAATATCCTCATTTCCAGACCACTGAGGAGCAGCAAACAGCATAAAACCTGATCAGCCTGCGAGTTACTCGCAGGCTGTCTGGTTTTATGCTGTTGCATAGGTCTTTTCATGGTGTCCTCTATGAGGGAAAGGGTTAAACATCAATACACAATGGTCAGTTTCTACAATGGTTAGGACTATTTCTTTATCATTTCTATAGGTCTCTATATCAGGTATTCTGAAAGTTATAATCACATATAGTTCTTACAAACTAATATTTTTCATGATTTCATTTTAAATTCAATGATATTTTATGAATCCTCTATTTACTGAGGTGTTCTGAAAATCCAAACAGGAAATTTATCGGATGGAGGAAACATGCACAAACTCAAAGCAGATATAATCATGTTTTTTATCAAAATTTATTAATGATAAAGTAGAAATATCCTCAGTTAAGAGAAAAATATGACGAGAGATTCTTTGTGCATATGACTTTAGTGGTAGTGATGTCTGATTAAGTTTTATACTGTTCACTGCTCTTTTAAAATGTGAGTAAGAGATTTTCAACCTTACCATGCTTAATTTTAATTAACTTGTTATTGGGACTTGTTATGCTTGCTATTCTTCAAAGTGAGTGACTGTACTATTTGTTGTTTATGGGGACATTTGGTGAGAAGTTGGCTGAATAGCAAAAAGTGCAGACCAGTAGACTGCACAGATGTGCAGGCTGATCTGGCCTCAAGGGCAGTCACAGGTGCCCACAGACTGGTAAGGGTTTATGGTTTGGCTATGTCAGGTACCAGTCACCAGACTACATGAAGTGTAATCTAGACACCAATGGTTATAACCTTGACACTAGATAAAGGGGGGCATATGTCACAATAAAATTGAATAACTGTGTTTAACTTGCCTGAAAAGAAAGTAAAATAAAACTGTCACAACCAACATCATTTCTGTAACTCTCACAGGGGGGCATGTCCCATACTCTTCCTGCTATTATTTTTTTTACCTCATGTGTTAAAAACAAAAAAATACCCATTTAGAAAATATATATACTTAGAAAATAAAATTAATATGTGTATTGCTTCTTTTTCCAGATTAAATAAATATTTCTTATTTTTTTTTATAAATATTTTACAATATTTCCTCAAATTCTTAAAACTCAATTTTTTTTACAATCTGAAAATAAATCAAACTTAAGAAAGATATCACATTTTAAAAATTGATATATTTTTAATAACAATAAAATATATTTTAGCAAGCCCCCTAAAAACCTACCACTTTGACAGTTTAAACTATTTGTATATATTATGTTGAACTTTATACAATTTTTTTGATAATTATCATTATTTTTTAATTGATATTTTATAACTATTTTTCAGGAAGCTTACAAATAAATGATGTATTTTTTTCCCTGACATTTTTTTCCATAAAATTTGAATTATGCTGTGAATAAGTATCTTTAATCAAATGAAGCACACAAAGAAATTAATAAAGCAATTAAAAAGATCCTGGTAACTCCACATCAAATGGACAGACAACAAAGAAATTTCTCTGAAGTAATTCTGACAAAGGGTCATATACTGGCATACTTTGTTTACAGGGGATAACCCTGCTTTGCTGGCAAAATCTGGCACTACAGTCAGTTTGTTTGTCTTGTTACATAACTGGTCAAGGAGATTACAAGCTAAGATAAAAAACAGTTTACTATGTTATCTCTTATACCAGTCTAAGAGTCTCATGAGATTACAGGATGGATCTAGAGAGGGGGCCAGTGCAGGTGTGAGGTGGGGGTTACTAGGACAAAATTCCTATTCCCCGGACATGATCCCTTACCAACAAAATCAAGCATACCCTTGTTGTGTATATATTTTTTTTCAGGGTGGACATATTTCCCCTTTCCCCAAAACCCCCCTTATATATATATTCCACCTGGACAAACTCCCCCAATGAATGAGATGGGGGGGGGAAACTATGGTGATTACTTAAAAATGTTGAAGCAGTTACAATAGTTTTGACCCAACACATAATATGCCATAAAGCAACCGCCCCATTGTTGTTATTCTACAGATCCACACTTGTAAGGAATTTTTGTTTACCCATCTGAGAGATGGAACAGGTGCCCTGCCATGCAAGGAGAACCCACCACTCATTAATGAACTAATGACAGATACTAATGGCAGATCTCTTCAGCAATTCATTTCCCATCTCATTACATCATCCCTACCAACTATAATAATGTTTTATTTAGTTTATTCAATTTTTTTATAACTGGTGTTTTTTTTTGTTTTTGGTTTACTTCCATCTATCAAGACAAATAAATCTAGTAAACAAACAAGAGAAGAAAGGTTCACATATAGCAATATATATTGTGTAAATGGAAAATAAGAATCCATTTTTTTTTTCAATAATAATTTATTGATTCAATTTGGTTAATAGTTAATTTTGCAAATCAATGTATATCCATTGTTGATAATTCCATCTATATTTTTGGTCAAACTGAAGAAAAACAAGTTTCTCATTATACAAAGTGACCACAAACATATATTATTGCCAATGGCTAACTCCCTGACTAAATCAATATATGTTCAAACTTGCCTGGCAATGATTACATTGTCACTGCCATTCTATTTAAAATACTATTTTAATGAATGAAGCCATAGTATGTTTACCCTGTCCCACAAAACACACATGCTTGAAAATCAATATCAAACTAGCCAGCACATTAAACTGTTTTTCATAGTTGAAAAACCCTTATGCAACAGCAGGGCAAAAAATCATTAACTTTAAAAACAGGTTTGACGCAATGAAAACGACATTCTTTTGTGACTTAGCATTGGACAACGAAGTCAAAAAGCTTAGGTGGTCAGTTTGACAAACATTGACTTTGGTCCTACTGTTGACACAAGGTCATTTTGCATAGCTCCATTTTTCTGAGTTATGCAAGTGGTCAAACAAAAACTGGAGATAACAGGGTAAAACAGTTTGGTATCCAAGGTCTGGTCAGTTTTGACCACTTGATTATTAGCTTAAAGTGTTTTGTTGTCGTATTTTGTACTTGTCAAATCTGGGTACTTTATACATGATGTAATATTACATAATATAGATGAGTAAGCCAGGCTTCATGGTGTTTGTCCACCTCGAAGATAGGAAAAAAGACTTAGATAAAGGTCTAAGGAACATCAACAACCTAGCAACAAAAACTAAAATATAGATTAAGATGTTTGTATGGGATTATATGATTTGCAAAGCAGAAATGAGGCCTCCAATAGGTTGTACAAACATGAAACAAAGCTTTCAACAAGTTGGTTTAGATGCAGATAAAAACTGACCACAACCCCTTGACACACATCATTTTAAATCAAACAAAAGATCTGCAGTAACTATGCCAACAATGCATATACAGCTGGTATGGGAAAAAGTTTGTTCTTTAACCGGAGAGAAAAAATGACTGAAACATACTGTTGGTATATCTGTCTTTTTTATAAATTCAAAATGGAAATGGAGCTAATCATGATATTAAAGATGTAAAAAAAAATATTAAAAGCTTTTTTATGATTATTGCCAAAAAATTATGATTTTATTATAAATTATAATTCAAAGAACTGATGTAACTGCATGTCTAAAATTTCAAGACTGTAGCTTTTTTCATCTGGCTTCAATCGGCTGAAAATGGGTGGAAGAAAAAAAAAATCAAAAGAAGAAAAATAGTTTTTTTGCTCTTAGAGCAGCAAAAACCTAAAGAAACAGTATATAAACAAAGAAGGGTATAAGTGAAAGTTTGCCCAATTAGCACATCCTATAACTAATCCTTGTGGCCTCCCTGGCCAGAACCTTTTGACCTGTCTGGGAAAAAAATTACATAACCCCTGTCAGAGGAAAAATGTTCCAGCAGATGTGGTATGTTTTATCAGTAAAATGACTACAAAATAATTACTTTATCAACATGTGTTTGGTTTACATTGGTCAAGGCAAACTGACCCTGAGGGGTCCATGGAAGGGGTATTTGATTTCCATTTCTGCCCGTCTCACAAGCAATTTGGCAGAGGGCGGTTGAGAATGCTGGGAAGGGGGAGGGAGTGTGGGGAAAGTTGATGTTTAATCAGGAAGACAAGTGAATCATTTTGAGGGCTGAGATGCATCTGATAATTTACACCCGATGTGTGTATTGAAGGATCAATAGCTGCAGGGCAAATCAGGGCTAAAACATGGGGGAATACATATAGCCATTTTTTATCCCTATGAAAAAAATATGTGATCTTTAGAGAATTTGTATAAAAAAAATATATGCAGTTTTTCTTGTATGGAAATATTAAATTTACAGGAAAATGAAAACTTTTTTCTTATATGAAAATAAAGAATTTATATCAAAACTTTAATTTTTCAAACTATAATGTTAATTAACATTCATTATATATTATGATGAATATGTTCTGTGAAAGTTATTTTTTTTAATTTTCAGTAAGTTGTATCAATTCAGAATATTCCCTTTCCAATTTTAGTTTGACTGGAAAGCAAAACAGTATAATTTTATAATTTTTAATTCCTGCATGTATAAATTCTTATTTTTTCCCATCCTGTAACTTATGTAACTTATTTTATTTATTAAAAAAAAATCCTTCCACAAAATCAAATATGAACATCTTACCCCAAACCCTGATACCTATAATCTTAATTTCTTGATATAATTACTTATTAATCCTTTTTTGACACCTTTGTGGACAATTTTCTAAAACATATGAAATTGATTGTAAGATGCCAGAGCAGCAACTCTCTCCATAATCAACCTAAATAACTGTCCCCCTCACTGCCTTTCTAAATTTGATCTACCTATTTACTAACCTCCAGGGCTGAAGTATATAATGACCAGTATAAACATCTGTAATTTGAACATGTTATCATTTGTAATGTTCATGAGCATGCCCGGGGGCAGTCACACGATGACCAGAGTGATGGTCAGCCTGGCTTCATCTCCTTTTTTCACACTACATGGTTGAACACCTTTGGTAATTTGTGTCAAAAACAGAAGAGCAAATGGGCCATCTGTCATCAAGAGATAGAAGTCAGTGTGACCTTTGAGCAACAGATGGTCATGGGATGAGACAGGCTAAAAAACACTGCATGACCTCTTGGGCTAAAAAACACGGCCTGACCTCTTGTGTTCATCCCCAACCTCCTCATCATGATATCATCAACATAATCATCATCATTAAGATATCATCATCATCATCATCATCATCATCATTGTTGCTAACAATTTATCATAAAAATCATTATATTCATACATTAAAAAAGTAATTATTTTACATTTTTATACAAATCAGAAATAAAATTAAAAAAATAAAAGACATTATTAGATTTCTTGCTTTCATTTAATTTATTTTAATAAATTAATAACTTGTATAATATAACATAAAGTGCAAAAGTTTTTTATATTTGTTTCAATATTTTCTTCTTATTTTTTTGAAGCTGTGAGATCTTTTAAAATTATCAAATTTTTCAGTTTATAATCTTAGGAAAACTTGTATCTTTCACATTTTATATTTTCCCTGTTTATTTCTTACAAAAATATAAAAAAAAACAAAAAAACCTTCCATCTAACTGATACAGTAGATTTCTCATAAAAAAAAACATTAGGACGCCATCATCTGATGGTAGTTCTCATTGACTTTGGACCTGAAGGTTGGAAGTTTGATCCTTGCCCGGACGAGAGTTTCTTAAAGAACCTCTTTAGCACATAGTACTGTTCCAGCTTCTCACTAAAAGAGATATTAACAAAACTTGCGATTGGTCACGTTCCCAATTAGTGTATTTGAAATATCTTTATCTTTGTGCTTCTCATTTGATTCACATGCATGATTAAATTATAAAGGGTCATAATAATCACTGCACATGATTTCCCCAAACCAGCCAACTCTCCGTCACCTCTAAACACTTAATCTGGTTATTTTATCAGCCACACAATGAAGACGAGAACTAACTTGTTGAAACAATTACATACTTGACCAGATGAAAACGTGCCTTTATCATCAGCAGCAACAACCCCAGGTCCAGAAGTCCAGACAATTTCGGGGACGTCCTATCTCAACTGTATACTCCAGTCATTTATATTTTTCATGGCTTTAATGCCCACCATTTTGAAAAATCATTTTTTTCTCTACAGGTTGAGTGTTTTACACTATATGTGGTCACAGTGGACCATCTGAACAGCCTCACCGTCACTCATCAAAGTTTTACAGTATAAAATATAGACAAACTTGTGAAGGCCACTCAAAAGAAACTGAAAACTGGCCTTTATCTGGAGGTGGTTGTTATCCAAACTTTAACCCTTTCCCTCATATAGACTCATTTTGACGCACTCAGTAGGTACCACATAAAGACAATTCTGCAGAAACCCACAGTTAAACCTTACCAAATTTAATTACAAAATCCTCATTTCCAGACCACTGAGGAGCAGGGAACAGCATAAAACCTGATCAGCCTGCGAGTTACTCGCAGACTGATCTTGTTTTATGCTGTTCGCATAGGTCTTTTCATGGTATCCTCTATGAGGGAAAGGGTTAAATTCTGTGCTGGGAATCCAGTCACTGGCTTATTCACAGGTGTGCTGATTTTCAGAGTGATCGCTAATTGATACAGGTTTAATTAACTGTATTCTCATATTGAGTATAATTTTGAAGCAGACAGTACAAGACCTGATCAGCCTGCAAGGTCGGTGTACACAGGTAACTTTCATGTTGTATTGAAGGTTAATGGACCAATTTAGATAACTGAAGGATGCCAACTATTAACCAACAGATAACATATTAAGATGAACATGCTTTTGGAATCCATACCAACCAATTAAAAATGTAGCTAATTTAATAATTTCTTTAAAAAAAAAAAAAAAGTTTGTGACTAATAACTTTTCTCTTCTGGACTAGAAGTAACAAGAACAGAACAATGTATTATGCTAACTGAAGAAATACTGTGTTCTAGCAATAGTGTGATAAAATCTATATCCCACAGTGTGAGTGATGTAGATCTGCCGGAACTACTTTTATACTTGAAAGGGGTTTGTATAATTATGGGTATGTGTAGACACAGCAGCTGGCATAAAATAAAATGTAAATTTAATTCTTTTGAGTGAATATGGAATATATCTCATCTCAGAGTGATACATTTTCATATTTTCAGTTGCAATACTCCTTTTTTAGATGACATTTACTATTTTGTTTGTGGAGATGAAAAAAAAAGAAGCAAGGACGGTCAATGCTAGAAGTATGCCAAGTGAAGAGTTCAGTAGTCTCAGTGGTTATCATGCATTTTCAGAAAAGGAGTGAAAAATGTGTGCTAATTCTTACCTTTTTTTGTTAAGTATTATTTCAGGATGTGGAGATGGGAAAATAAATTATGATCTTCTACTGGATAATGTATCATGTCTGAGGTGAGATCAGCTGAGTAGAGTACAAATCATTTAAAGAAAAGGAGTGATAAATATATGAATTTCTCTCTCTTTTTCATTTTTTTTGAAAATATTTTTTTCAGCTGTGTTGATTAAAAAGCATGACTTACCAAACTTGTTAATTAATGGCCAGGTGTGGAACTGAGTCGAGTACTTTAGTTATTTAAAGAAAAGGAGTGAATTATCTCTCTCCATTTTTTTTCTTTTGAAAAATTATTTTTTCATGTTATGGGTGGGGTACAGTACAGCAAGGATCCGGAGCTCCTGAAGCTGACTGATGTTATAATACAAACCCAAACTTGAATCAAGGTCGCGGTCTATCATCTTGTCACATTGTTAATCCCCGCTGGTATATATCCTATTTTGTACTTTGAACAATTGTGAGCAGTCATTATCAACAGTTTTTATCAATTTAGATAAACAAATGGCAATTTTCTCACGCAAAATTCACACAATTAAAACATGTGTCTCCTTTTTTTTGCTACTTTGACTTTTTCTCTTTTAGGAATGAATACTTTATCTTGTGGCTCAATGCTATTTTAAAACTAGAACACCAGCCAAACTTATCATTTCCTATTGTTCAGATGATGTTAATATCACAGATGTATATAGATTTTTGTTTTTTAATTTGCTGAAATAATAAACTTTTTTTATCTCTATTTTTTCTATTAGCACGCGTGCATTTTTGTTACAAACTGACCACTACACATTATTTTTTTTTTTTTCATTTTATTTTTTATTGGCGCTGAAATATTAACTCTGTTAGCCAACAACACGCACACACTTATTTTGGGTCCAATTTATTCTTTCTTTCCTTTATAATTTAAGTATTAAAATACCCTAGAAACTCCTCCTTTAAAGCAAGGTTGTTTCCAGTGGTCAGGGGACAGAAAGATAGCTGACCACACATGGTCACTTTATTCAAAGACAGGCCTCGTGTTTCTACACACGAGCAACTTCATGCGCTGACATCTACTGATTCTGATTAACCTCTGGATGCTCCTACGTATAAAACAGTAGTCTAAGTACCCTATCTCTCTCTCCATGTCCCTGGAACATGTTCAACAATTATACTTTACTAATTTCATTATTTCTTTTCAGTTTTGCCATACCATATTATAAATTCAAGCTCATGTGAATGAATATAAAAATGTAAATTCTTATCAGCCTATGAATAAAAATTAACGGTCTATGTTTTCGCTACATATGACAGTTGGGAGCTTCGTTCATGATAGATGGAATAATATATCTTTCCATCCTTTGCTAGAACTTTAATCTATTGCTGACCAGACAGAATGTAAGACATTTGACTGATCAGGGTTTAACCCTTTCCCTCATAGAGGAAACCATGAAAAGACCTATGCGAACAGCATAAAACCAGATCAGCCTGCGAGTAACTCGCAGGCTGATCAGGTTTTATGCTGTTCGCTGCTCCTCAGTGGTCTGGAAATGAGGATTTTGTAATTAAATTTGGTAAGGTTTAACTGTGGTTTTCTGCAGATCAGGCTTTATGTGGTACCTGTTGAGTGCGTCAAAATGAGTCTATATGAGGGAAAGGATTAAGACAGATCAGGCTTTATGTGGTACCTGTTGAGTGCGTCAAAATGAGTCTATATGAGGGAAAGGGTTAATAGTCTTCATGTTACAATGACTGGGGAAAAAATGGTCACAAGTTCATACAAAGCTCCCCACCCCCACCCCCACACAACCTTTTGACTGGACGGACCAGTACTTAGATTTGACTTGACTATTTGAGTTTACCGTCGCTTCGCCAGTATTTCAGTCATATAGTGACGTCCAGCTAATCACAGGTGGAGGAAGAGCCCAAATGCACGAAGGCATCCAGGTAGAATCACCGACCTACCGACCAGTACTGAGAGCAAAGGTCACAAATGTGGGGTTCAAACCTGTAGCCTTTGGGTTTAAGTCGTATACAGGTACAAGTAATAGAATTATTATATAATTCCTTACTAATATGCCTGCTGTTTACAATCCTAGCTTAAAATTGTGCCAAGGAATAAAAGTTTACATGAATATAAAACCAGATCAGCCTGCATTTGCAGCACTTAATAAATATTTGTATTAATTAAAACATCAGTTTTAAAACTGTTATAATTAATATTATACATATTACATTTTCTTTTAAGTAACTAATACAGTTTCTAATTATTCACTTTGATGCACTATCTGTGTTAATAAACATTCTGTTGTTAAAGGATTTTGCACTCTTTTGCTTTCCCATATATTCCTTTTAATTGATTAATTAACAAATTAATTAATACCAAAATTAAGATCTTTCAAGACGGCTGTAATTGTTTTATCACTGATACACTGTTTTACTGGACATAAAATCTGTATACATGAAATACTGAATGATAGTTGAAATGCTAAACAAAGCTTTAACCCTTTCCCTCATATAGACTCATTTTGACGCACTCAATAGGTATCCACATAAAACCTGATCAGCCTGTGAGTTACTCGCAGGCTGATCTGGTTTTATGCTGTTCGCATAGGTCTTTTTTTGGTGTCCTCTATGAGGGAAAGGGTTAACTCATTAAAGAGCAAAATTACCCTTGTCTCGTCACATTAGATTTTGTCTCATTCAAGAAGATACACCGGTTGTGTTTGATGTAAGGTTCACTTTTCACAGAGGACATTATTTTTGAGTCATTACTTATATGTTTTGAATTTGTTCTTCACATAATATTATCAAGAGATATGCTTCTTAAAATGACAAGAACATATAAATTAATCCATTTAAGTGTCTGTGCACAACATCAAGTTACTAAGCCAATATATACCACTGTAGTGTTCCGTTTTTCAGGGAGGACAGCGGTCATAACATGCACTGTATATCCAGTACAGATTGCATATACCTTTCTTTCTGATCTTGGTTTTCCATTATCTGACACAGCGGAAAATAATGCAGCCAAGAGTTAAGAAGATTTAAATAACTTACCCTTTCATGTTTTCTACTTCAGCATCCTCTCGGTACATGGATTAGTGTTAGATATCTCTTTCATTCTTTTCTCCTTACTCAGTTCAATACATCCCCATTTTCTTTCATGTAACCCCAGTTGACTTCAAATAACAATTTCACAAAAAAAAGTCAGTTTTTGTTTCAGGATGATAAAAGTACATACAGCCTAGAAAATTTCTAAATTAGTGTCAACAATTTTTTTTAGCTTGATCTCTATGGAGACTGCATCCAAGTTTATCCAGGCATCTTTATCCATAAACTCACTAGTAAATAAAGTACAGAAATTAATCCAATTTTCTGTTTTAAAAACCTGTGACTATCTGATGAGATTAAACAACTGGCACAAATTACCTTCTTAACCATAATAAAGTCATATCGTAATTATTCTATCCAAGTGACAATGATCTTTTTTTTTTTATCTCCTTTCCTCAAGTTAAGATTCAAAGAAATGAAAATGAACTAGAGATCTCATTAATAGTATGGCAGATATATTTTCCTGTTCTAACAAAACTGTCCCCAGCTGACTAAAGTCACATCAATGTATAATTCTTCAGTTTTTATCTATATCTAATCTTTTTCTCTCGTTTGTACATGCCCGGTCTAATTTGTTCGTTTTATCTTTTTTAACTGTCCTGTGTTTTGATCTTGGCCTCTTCCTGGCCCCTCAACTTATTATCATTCATTCATGTGACTTATGACATCAGATTATCAACCTATAGCCTCTGACCCAGGATATATTAAAACCTTTTATTAAGCCTGTTGTTTTTATCAACTGACAAAAGAAAAATGTACGCAAATCCTTCCTCTTTATCAGTGTGCTGGTCAGTCAATAAAAATAATGTCAAAATTAAAGATAGTGTGGCTTTTCAATGCAAATATTTCAAATGTCAAGATAAGAACAGATAATGAGCCTTTCAACTTCTTTTCATTGATTCAATTTTTTGAAACCATTTACAACCACTGTTTAGAAGTAGAATTCCATTTGTGCAACATAGTAAACTTGTTCGGGGGCGAAATTCCATTTCTGTACCTGTCCGTTCTAGATCTCAGCAACCTATCCTTACAAATAACCAAGTCCAGTAGCGAACCACAAAATCCTATATCAATTAACTTCAGTTCAATTTTCAAACCGTTCCAAACATACCACGCATCTGTGTCACCGAAAAATATAAATTGTCCACTCTTATTTATCCAAACACAAAAACATCTCTTATCGGCCGAATGACTTGGTCGCCAAAGCCTTAGACGTAACTCCGAACTTCAAAAAGGCTGACATTTTATGATGGTCAGTTTTAATGTAAATAAAAAGTGGCCTCAGGGGTCAAGCCTTATGTCCACTCCAAGTTTATATGTGTTTTTGATAAAACAAAAATTTGGCCTATCTAACCCATGTGTACTTTGTCCATTTTTCAGGTAATGGATCGAAACAAGGAGTGACCGTTTAATTGTTAGTTGGTTTTAAACAGGATGACCCATGTAATAATGGTGGGAGAAATTGAACATTTTAATGACTTTTGTCAAATAGTGTGCTTTTCGCCCCTGAAGCAATGCAGTTTATTGAAACAAAATGGCTATAGTTAATGGTCAACAAATTGAACCCTTTTGGCTGAGTTTGTATTTGTTTAAACAACATGGAAGGTCACAGCATTATTAGGTTTAACTTCCCCTTCAGCAAATCTGAGGGAAATCTTAGATATTAATCAGGAACGGAAGGAAATACAATTGAATTGTTCACATCTTTCTTGGCATATTTTCCTCTTTGACATTTAGAATCTTGCTTTCGTTATTTGAACACTTTCTTTTTTTTTTTCATGACATTTCTGTAGAAATCACCCAATCATGGGCTTGACCAGCAAACGTGCTGTGCAGATTTGGTTTTGTCTTGATATTTACCAGAACATGCTATATATATGCATGTTTTGTTTTTTTTGTTTATAGGGCTTAATGTCCATCAACAGTATTTCAGTCATTTGGAGACTTAATGTCTACTTGAGACAGATAGTGCTTGCCTCATTTCAGTATCATACTGTAGACATGTGGCAATGATTTATGGGAAGATAGAAATATAAAAATTCATGACTTACTAAAATTCTTTTTTCACTTAGGCCCCCCCCCCCCCCCCCCACCTCAAAAAAAAAGGTAAGTTTCTGGTCTCGTCACAGAACCTTTTTTAACGACTGACCCTAAAGTTTTTTCACCTTTAACCCTTTCCCTCATATAGACTCCTTTTGACACATTCAGTAGGTACCACATAAAGCCTGATCTGCAGAAAACCACAGTTAAACCTTACCAAATTTAATTGTAAAATCCTCATTTCCAAACCACTGAGGAGCAGCGAACAGCATAAAACCTTTTGTTTCATTTAAAAGAAAATTTCCTACCTACCTTTTTTTTTTCTGGAGACCAGAAACAGAACTTTTTTTTTTGCCTCATTCATTCATTCTATTCAATACTGTCAACTTAACAACAACAACAGGGAGAGGACAGAGTACAGTCTGACTTGGACTCATCAATAGTTTGACATCATTTCAGTAGTGAATCTTCTTTTTAGGAGGTAACAACAGTAGAGTATTCAGATTTATTATCATGTTATAAAGACATTGTAGCGCTGTGACAATTAATTTTTCCCCAATGTATTGATTTTACAAATTATACTAGTCCCTTTTGCCAGTTCTAGGATTGGACTAGTACTCGGTGACTAGAAATGTTTTCAGGTAAAGTCCCTGTACTGGTTCCACTACATTTCGGACCTCATTACCTTTAATGGAGATAACCAAGGTTTCCTAATGTTTCATTAGTGTACCTTGGTTATCTTGGTAGAGGTTAAGTGGTCCAAGACATAACAGAATCATTTTACAGGGACTT
>CM037788.1:8203537-8253537 GCA_021229015.1 Solen grandis | reverse complement strand
CAAGAATAACTTGTTCAGTCCTTAAAATTTAATTACAAATCCTAATTTCCAGACCACTGGGAGCAGCGAACAGCATAAAACCTGATCAGCCTGCGAGTTACTCGCAGGCTGATCTGGTTTTATGCTGTTCGCATAGGTCTTTTCATGGTTTCCTCTATGAGGGAAAGGGTTATGGGAGAGCTGGGATTCTGTATTGTGTTGAATACATCCTCATTTACAGTAACAATCTTGTTTGTACCTACCTGCTAGAAAAACAAGCTATTGTGGATATCACAGAATAACTTGTTCAGTCCTTATCCTGGAACAGAGTCATTACTAAAGCTTATAATGTGACATTAATAATTCATGGATTCCATGTAAACAATATAGCAGAATGGACATTATGCTCAAGTGTTTCTTTTATTTTAAATGGAATAAATAACAAGTATTACTATTAATGTAAACATAGGCTCCAATGACTGAAATACTGTCGGTGGGACATTAAACTCACCAAACTAGTGTTTGATCCCCAGAATCTGTCAGTAACTATTTAATAAGCTTAGCCTTTTCTTGTTATTGCATATATCAGAATTGCAGCCCCATGCTGAATGGCTGCCTCATGGCCGCTTGCTATGTGACACTTGGATACTCTAGTAACCCTGCTCTATATATCTGGAATAGACAGTTCTGTTTGGATAATATGTTGTCCATGTCAAACTTGTGGGCAGAAAGACACCTATGGATATTCATGCTATGCTAGACCAAATAAATATTCATAACTCTGAAACTAATGGAAAGATGTATAAATCTCAAACAAGCAGATGTACCTTACTTTTAATCACTTTTTTTTGTAAACAGTCTTTGACAAATGTTGTTTTGGGGCAGAAATTCTTACGATTTTGGCATTATATCAACAAGACATAGTAACAATCTTGCCATATTGAAGGATTTACTTTTAGGACAGTTTTAGAGTCAAATTTACATATTTAAAATGAATGCCAATCTGGAGGTACCTTTTGTAAAAGGAGATAGGCAAGAATACATCCTTGATTGATTCTGTTGGTAATATGATGAGTTGTCATCAGTTCCCTGTGTGACCTCGATTTTAGAATTTCAAGAGAAATAATTTATGAAACTGTCTTAGATAATGTACTGTAATAGGGTTGCTGCATGATTTTTTTTTTTTGTCATTAAGTCTGGAAATTTAACTAATTAGCAAGTGACTTTCAATAATTGAACTCTAGGTACAGATGTACCCATATTCATAGGTGTCTCCTTCTACAAGTTTGTCTGAGTATTTAGGCTGTATGTGGCTGTGTAGAGGGACAAATAAATGCATCTAGCTCATTGTTATGTAAATGAATGATATCAAGTAGGCTGAGTGAGGCGAGGTAGTTTCATTTCTCATGTTTTTTCTTGTGAAAGTAAAGTGGCTATATAATGTAGAGAGTTATTCCAGAAATGCATGAACTTATGAAATCAAGTAATTGCTTAAAACTCGCCTGTATGTCACTTCTCTTTTGTGTGTATAAATAATTATCCTCCAGACTGCTGGAACATAATAATGGTCTACTTATATATCCTTGTGTCCCTGTTTATAAACATGTCTGAATGGAATTGTCACTGATACACTAGTGACCGTATGCTGTGTTGATCTACCAATACTAATGCATGCCACATACAGGCAATATAGTTTTCCAGAACCCATTTCATAATGTCTGCATAGCATGGCTGACATAGCAGTCTTTTTGTCTCTAAATCTGTTATTCACTTAGAGCATGGTTATCTCCCAGGCATCCAATCAGCGCCCACTATCATGGGGCTGACAAAGCAATCACTTTGCCTCTAGATCTATTATTCACTTAGAGTATGGTTATCTCCCAGGCATCCAATCAGTGCCCATTATTATGGGGCTGACATAGCAATCACTTTGTCTCTAGATCTGTTATTCACTTAGAGTATGGTTATCTCCCAGGCATCCAATCAGCGCCCATTATTCTGTGGCTGACTTAGCAATCACTTTGTCTCTAGATGTGTTTTTCACGTAGAGCATGGTTATCTCCCAGGCATCCAATCAGCACTCGTTATTCTGTGGCTGACATAGCAATCACTTTCTCTCTAGATCTATTATTTACTTAGAGCATTGTTATCTCCCAGGCATCCAATCAGCGCCCATTATTCTGTGGCCGACATAGCAATCACTTTGTCTCTAGATCTATTATTAACTTAGAGCATGGTTATCTCCCAGGCATCCAATCAGTGCCCATTATTCTGTCTGTCTTTATCATATAGACGTAACCTATATTTGTATCTAACCATGATGATAGAACCATGCAAAGTTTGCTTGAGATAACCATGGTCTGAAATGTATGGATAAACTCTTGGGATTGCTGATGTAAATTTGAAACTCATTTCTCACATATCTATTTTACATAGACATCTCTAGTCATTATCCCACAACTGGTTTATCATCCAAGGTTACACTTTCCCTGTCATATTTCTGACTTAACTAACACTGACTGTGAAATGTACACATATTAAAACATTAAAAAAAATGCCAGTGTCCAGCATTTTTGGGGGGGAATTTTTGTAATTATAGATATTTCCCATCTTAAAGAATTTTCTCAAAGAAAAGGTGAATGGATATTTTCACTGTGTGGTTTCAATTTGCCAATAATACTACCAGTCATATCCCTTGTAATAATATTGGAGTTATTTCCCTTAGATTGGTGGACAAACTTTGTAAAGCTGTTTTTGAGACAAAATTTAGTTTCAGCTTTTGAAACAGAATAACACATTTTTTTAAATCATCCATTTTAGTGATCTTTACAGGCCTATTTCTGATGATAGAGAAAGGGCCTTAATAGCCTATTATGGGGTGCCCGGATAGCTTAGTTGTAACGCGCCTTGCTTCTTACCAATGCGTTCTGGTTTTGTTTCTTGAGAGGGTACAGTGGTCATTCGTCCAGACACTTGGGTTTTCTCTTGGCTCTCTGGTTTTTTCCACAAGAATGACCACATACTCCACAACCATAGCCATCAAAAGTGATTAATATAAGTGATTACTTGTTTTGTAATTGATGTAAAATAAATAAAGTTTAAACTTCATTGTAAGGATTAAAAATACCCTTGGGTAATAGCAGTTTGGATGAAAACTGCATGAAAGGGCCTCTGTAAAGGGGGGGGGGGTATTGTATGTGAATCAGTGGAGGATCCATTGTCCATTGTTCACTCTCATTATGCTTTATAATTGCAATATGATGTGTTTTGAAATTAAGTATAGCAAGTGTCCATCTTGAGCTTCAAGAGCTATCATATGAGGAAATTTACATGTTTTATGTTGTATGAAAAAAAAAAAAAACTTACTTCCTCTAGTTCACAAATAAAACAAAATGTCACATTTATGCAAGTACTTAATTGAAGTAACTCTGCATCACCAAGTGTTTACTGGAAAAAATTACATTTGTCCACTTTAATGGATTATTCTTATGGATTTCTTATTCTATAGTAACTGATAGAACAGTTAATTGGGATGTTTCCACATGTTAAATAGAAAACATTTCTCCTTCAAACCACCAGGATGACCCTTTGACAATGAGACAAGTTTTGAAATACTTTGGGGTCATTTAGACCATTTGAGGGCCAGTTTGATGACAAAATATAGTTGCTTTCTGGGGTTTTGGTTTTTGAATGTGCAGCTGCAAACTGTGATTCATAATTGATATTTGATTGGACCTCATGGTTGGTCCTCTTCAGGTACTGATGGTTCCAAGGCTGGCAGCCTGTGTAAGGATGTCTGTAATTTTATATGTCCCATACGGGTGTTTACACTGGAGGGGACTATAGGTTTGCCCTCTCTCAGTCTCTCCGTCAAGATGTCTGGATCCTGCAATAACTTAAAAACAGTTAAAGATAATAATATGAAACTTGGTAAATTAATAGATGGCAAGTATGGACCAAATTCTCGTTGCTATGGTAACAGAAAAATTATGCACCTCACACATAGGGGACTCATGTGTTATGTGCAAAGCCAATTATAATATACTTGTTGTGTATATGTATAGTTAAGCAGTATCATAATAACACATCCAGGGCTTGCCTGTCACACTGTAATATGGTCATGTGACATTTGTACAGGGTGTTTCATAATATGTGTCCCCATTTCAAATGCTTATAACACTTATATAATCATTTAGATACACATTCAGTTTTTATGAATGTTTTACACATGGAACAAAGTTTTATATAATGTATAATTCATTAGGATTTCATACCTCTGTTGTAAATAGTCATGCTTTGAACTTTTACAGGATGTGCTCTAAATGACATCCTTTTTGCTCAATAACGACGTCGAGTCTGTATTGAAAATTGCGAATCACTGAGGCACATGTCTCACTACTTATATTTCTGATTTCCCTTTTTATGGCTGCTTTAAGGTCATCAGTGGTTTTCGGCGAAGGTTTATACACACGGTCTTTAAGGTACCCCCACAGAAAAAAGTCCAGAGGACTCAAATCAGGAGAGTGGGGAGGCCATTCAATGGCTGTCTTCAACGAAATGAAGTTTTGGCCGAACATCTCTTCCAACCATGCTAGCACATCTGTGGCTGTATGTGGGGCAGCTCCATCCTGCTGAAACCATATATCGCCTACATTTACAACTTTCTTTCTCAATGCTGGCATAAACTTTCTTTTCATAATATTCAAGTAGCGATCTTTATTTACAGTTTCTACGCTACCTTCACTGTCCTCGTAGAAAAATGGACCAATAATTCCATTTGCACTTAACGCGGCCCACACCATAACCTTTTCTGAATGCAGTGGTTTTTCTAAATAATAGTTTGGCTTTTCAGTACCCCAGTACCTAGGGCTGGGAAGGGTACTCGAGTACCCGGGTGCCCGGCGGGTAAAAGCGCTACCCGGGTAGTAAATTCCTACCCGGGTACCCGGTCTAAAATTAGAATGACTTTTTCTTACCGCTAATTGATGCATCGAGGTACTTTTGGAAAGGTTTCCGTGTATACCAGGTCTTAAATTCGTGTAGATAACGTTATATGCCACACATTGGCCAGGAACATGTGAAGGAGGGGAAATATGCATAATATAGAATCTGTACAGTTAGGAAACACGCATGTACATATTAAATCATTAAAGGTAGGTAACCCCATCCGGAAACCATCGCCGATAGTCGGCCAAAAGCCAGCAGTCTTATTTCAATCTACGGCAAAAACGAATACGTATATTTCAATACGTTCAGGACATGAACAGTTAAAGATGAAATCTGAACGAATTTTCTGTTATTTTCAGCATGTAGGCCTACAGTATTGATGACTAACAACAAATGGGTTACAATTAAAACACTTGGAAACAATTTCATAGAGGAAGTTCCCCCACCTCTATAACTCAGCTCAAGATTGCATATAATACATTTTGTTTTGTTTTCTTCTTTTAATAATTCAAAAAATTGCCAGACCTGACTTTTGTTTGCTGACATGATGCTTTCATCAAGAACGTGTAAACATACAGCATCTAATCTGCATACACAGTGACGTCAGTGATTGATCTTAATCAACTGAAAGTTTGATTTTCGCGGGTACTCGAGTACCCGCGGTTAATTGGACCACGGGTACCCGGGTAGAAAATCTCTACCCGTCCCAGCTCTACCAGTACCTGCAGTTTTTCTTGTTCACCTGCGAATTAAGATAGAAATGTGCCTCATCTGAGAACCATATCTTGTCAGCAATACCACTGTTGTCGATCATCCATCTCGCAAAGGCCAATCTGCGCTCAATGTCGGTCGGTTTCAAATGCTGCATGATGGATATCGTATAAGGAGTGAGCTTCAAATCATACCGAAGCATTCTAAATACACTAGAATGGCTGGCAGAGTTAGTAATATCACCCAATACTTGTCTTACAGACCTTTGTGGTGTTTCATTTATCACTGATTGCACTTGCCCAATGGTTTCAGCAATTCTTGCAGTTCTAGAACGTCCAGGGTTAGCATGCCTTCTGTCTTCAATCGAACCTGAAGCCTCAAATCTTCGTATAATTCTCTGAATGTTCTTCTTATTAAGTTCCCTTAGATCAGGGTATTTCTTTTTCATTGCTCTTATAACAGTGATAGGTGATTTACTTTCATAATAAAGTTTAACCACTTCCTTACACTGCTCCTTGGATGGCGCCATCTTGTTTATACGAACATCAGGAAATGATGTCATTGATGACGTCATGACGTCGACGTTTTCCCGTACTTTTATGCTCATTAAAAACTTTGATCTCAGGACAATTTAAGGATAAGTTAGAAAATTAGTTGTTTGGTTGTATGCAACTGGTCACTTACAGTCAGCTATGGAGTTGTATTAGAACCATATACCATGTTTTCACGTGCATCTTATGCAGTACATAGGTAGACGTGGACATCGTGGTTTATGGCACTGAGACGGGTTCATAGCTGACTGTAAGTGTACGGTTGCATACAGTTCGGCATACTGAATGCACGCCTGGTTTGGCATCATTTTACATGTTTCTTGTTAAGTTTTAGTTTGACCAGGAACATAAAATTATGATAAGCATAAAAGAAACAGCAAAAGCTGTATCCTTTAATATACACAATCAAAACATTAAATAGGCAAAGTCCACAATAAGAGCTTTATTCTTTTGGTTGTTTGAAATCCCAAGTCAACCAGATTTTGAGGATTATTTTTCTATGTCATCAGATAAATAGTTGTGTCACAATCACATCTCTTTATAGCGCAAGGATAAATATATATGTAAACAATAGTTTTTAATCATGTAGCATTTCCTTCCTGTTCTCTCCTCTCACATATTTCCCTGAGTGGTTCGCTTCATTCTCTCTGGACAGTGATACACCGTGACCTTTTTCATTTGTTCTTCTATGTATTTTATAGGACTGAAAGTGTTGGAACTTTTCTTGTAGATAAGAGAATTGTGATATAGCATCATGAACAAGGATAATTTGCCTCGCAAGACGGTGGTGTCATTTAAAGTTGGTACACTTGCATGCCGTTATAATTTGACAAATTTTGATATGAGTCATAAGCACAGGAATCTTACATGATCATTGTGACGTTTTGTGTCACACAAGTCATTTTAATTAAGGCTTGAAAATACATAATTAAACTAGATTTTGTCATGCATGAAAGGGGTTTATCGTTTTACACACTCCAATTTATGGATGATTGTATTACTTGAGGCTATTTAAAATCAGGCTCATCATGTCCTGTCATGTTACGTTACTTCATGTCACATCCCTTCCTTTACTCATGAAGACATGAAGACCAGATGAGATGCAGAGGTTTTGATCACCTTTGTGATAGTTCTAGATTACATACATTCAGAATTATTTTGGAAACAGGTTTTTTTTTTTGTTTTTTTTTTTTTTATAGGGATAGTGGATGAGGTGATTTAACTAAAAGATGCTATTAGATTTGGCTTTATATTATATACTGAAATGAGGCCACATATTCATTTTTCACATTTATTCATAAAAGAAGCAGTAACTGTTGTTCAGTGCAACAGAACACTGGATTTTAGGAGGAATTTTAAGTTATTTACACCTTATGTGTATAAAAATACTAAAAAAAAAAAGCTTGATTGCTTTTCAAGGTTTATCAATATGAGTAAATTCTGGTTGCCCATAAAGATCAGGTGGGGTTGATTTAAGTAATCATGAACATATTCTGTGTATTCTTATTTAGGCTATATATTGGTGTTGCTAATTTTTAGTGTGGTTTCTCATCTTCCAAAAAAAAAAATCATCACTTATTGCCATTACTTTATGCCTAAATGTTGTGTTTTCTGCAGAGCTAGAGATTTGCAGATTTTAAGTAGCTAGACCTTTTTATCATGTGATGCAGTATGTGGGGTACAGGTGAATGTCTCGAAATTTTAACTAGTGAAGATGAACTTTTAATTAGTGATGATTTCCAGAATGACTGTAGGTTGCCATGAGTGTGACAGTTATGCTAGAATTTCTATTGAATTGTACAGAGGTTTTGAGAGATTTATCAAAATTGCATTTACTGAATTGATGCATGAATATAGGCTCAGAAGATTAATAAAATCTTGTATATATATATTTATAATGGATGAAATTATACTGAACCCTATTATCTACATGTATAGATCTTACAACCACTTACACAACATAATATTACAAACACAGTGTTGCTTCAATATATCGCGATCTTGGGAACATATCATTTACTGGGACTTAAACAGTTCTCATGAATACACCTGTGAATGATGCACCTTTTTAAAGTCAGTGAAGAAATTCATAATATGAACGATTTGGGATATATTGTTGAACATGTTATTATGCTACCTGAAGGGAGAGCACATTGTTGCCGCTTTGTCCATCTGTAGGTTTGTCTGTCGTCATAATTTTGTCCGGAGCATAACACAAAAACTATAAAAGTTCTCAACATGAAACTTCATATGTAGATAGATCTCAATGAGGAGAAGTGCAGTGTACAAGAACCATAACTCTCGATTGCATAATTTAGGAGTTATTGTCCTTTGTTATTTTTCATACTTAAATTTTGTCCAGAGTATAACTCGAAAACTATAAGAGGTATCAAGGTAGATAATTGTCATTGACAAGAAATGCAGTGCACAAGAACCATAACTCTTGGTCACATAATTTAGGAGTTATTGCCTTTTGTTAATTTGCATGTCTAAATTTTGTCCGGAGCTCATATAGTATAATAAAGTACCCATCAAGTGACAAAGCGCAGTTCGGGGAGCATCTACCAGTTCTACTGGCACTTGTATTGGCAGTTTATTAAAATGGAGCATGGTATAATGGACTTGCAATGTATTAGTATTTACATAGATTTAATGATCAACTCAACTTTATTTCAACTTTTTATTTTTTTCAAATCAGTATTATATACATTGCTATTGTCTCTATATACTACATGTAATGTGTATATTAGTGCACACAGAGAATCACTGATGCACTTCACATAACTAGAAGTGAAGTATGTGACCAAGGGATGCCACTCCTTCTTATATTGTGTGAATTGTCCCCGCATATGCTATATGAATATCATGGTGAAAGGCTGCATGTTAGGAGACTGCCTAAGACTGACTGGTTTAGGTGACCGTCTAACAAGAGCTGTCCACAGCTATGGGTGCAGGCCTTTAATGCTATTTATTGATATGTCATTGTGCATTTTAGATGGTTTATTTCTGGTAACAGATGAAAGGAAGTTCAAAATCACTTTTTTTTAAGTTATATAATATATGGCCCTATGTAAAATGAGAAAGATGTCTTGTGATATGAATATATTGAATGATAAAACAATGGTTTCCACCTTTGCTCTTTTTATAATTATATAGATACTAAAAACTCATTTCCTGAACACATTTAAAAAAGAATAAAAAAAAAATGTCTATATCCTGTAGAAATGAGACATAATGATTTCAAAGTCTTTGTTAATAGTTTGAGTAACATGTCTGGGTCATGCATTTTCTCCAACAATGACTTTACTAATGTCTGTTCTTATTTGTTCACTATTTGAACTAATGCTTTGAGAAGAAGATGGAGATCAGGGAGATTGTGTATAGTAAGACAAGAGGCACACCTCACTGCAATACTGTATGTGTTTATGGATCATTTCAGCGCACTCCTGAAAAGGCACCACGGCCAGTGATTAACCCCACACCACAAGTATGTTACATTTATCTCCCCTCTTGATGTTGTACTCTTTGCAATATGACAATCAATATCCAGTGATTCCCTTACAGTGGAAACACGTATGTACACCATGAAGTGCGGGTATGAATCTGCCGGCGGATTTAGCCTTGACCTTGTACCCCTGCATATTGAGCAGAGTCCCATTGCATAGAGTCAGCTGTACAGGAGATTTGGGTGGCACCAGTTTCTATCATGCACACATTGGTTTCATTTTTTAACATTTTATATTATCTTCTGTAGTATGCTTTCTCTTTTAGAAAATAAAACAAAACAAAAATAATAATTAATTTGTAAAGAGATTATAATTGTATATTATGATCAAAAACTTAACATTTAATGAAGTAATCTATGTTTGAAATTTCTCATCATGAATTTTGATTGTAAGTTCATTTTGCCCCTGGAATAAGCATACCAGGTTGATACGCAATTATAAAATAGGAGAGGAGGGTGGGGATTTAATACTAAAGGATAACAATCTTTGTAATTGATTATATTGTCCATGCAGAAACAAGGGTATATCTCTTGTATAAAATTATAGATTTAACTCACTATGTACACAATATGTCCTATTGCCCAGAGCATGAAATTCCTATGTATCATATCCCAACCCAGTATTGTACTCAGAAAGAAGTTAATGTAATTCTGCATGTGGCAGAAATATTTATCAGTGAAGACTGTCACCAATGTGGCTAATTTTTTTGTAGGACAAACACTTCAAGGTAAAATTGCCTTTTCTCTAGAATGGTGATGCATGTTGTCTGTTACAGTAAGAATAGGGGCCTTTGTCTTAACTAATGCCCAGATACTGGTGGATACAGACGTCAGAGATTCTTGAGACAACATTTAACACCTTATCTAATGCAGCAAGAATGGGCAAATGTATATGATAAAAAAACTAACACAACTCATAGTTTATATGTATATTGATATGCTTTATTATTCAAAACGTGTTAGAGTAAGATATTTTAATGTGTGTGTCATTTCAATATGTATGAAAACTTACTGCATTTATATAAATACTCTCACAATAAAAGAGGGCTCTCTAGTTAGGTAAAGCAAAATCTGTTTTTAAGTAAATGTTTAACATATTAATAGCATTTACAGAAAAAAATGACAGAAAAGGAATTAAAAAAAAAGTGATACAAATCATAAAGGCATTTTCACAAAATGTGAATATTTATCTGATTTCTGTGAAATATTTACCTATTCAGTTTATACTGAACTGCATAATTATGCATTGACATATTTTATTTCATATTTTTTCTTGTATTATCATTGAGAGTATTTAACTATCTTTATTAAGACAGTTTCTTCATTTTTTTCTTCTTAAAACTTTATAACCGTAATTACGTTTTAGAAATTGTGCATTTTTCAAGCTTTATATACATATATAATATATATATATATATATAGAGAGAGAGAGAGAGAGAGAGAGAGAACTCGGATAGCAAGGACTAATACCATTACCATGATTATTTACAGGAATATATTGTTTAAGATTGGCAATAGACGACTAAATAGTTATAACTTAAATACTTATACTAAAGATTTTATATGTAACCAGAACTTGCCTTTTATCCTATAGTGTTTCTTCTTTATTTTATGTAGCTCAAGGAAGTGTAGTACAGCTGCCCTTCAGTCAATTTTATTTTTACTGGATATAATTCCATTCATGCATTAAAATCTTTTTAATATATAACCAAAATCTTTCAATGTTTCCAGAAACAATTTCTTCATATTTTGTTATATAGGGCCTATTGTCTGCCATTCCATAAAGACTTTAGAGGTGCAACTGTCCAAGTTGTTCCTAAAAATGTTGGAGATTACAAACATTTGAACTCAATATTATTATATAGTATTGCTTTGCATTTAGTAGTATATACCTAGATATAGTACAGACTCACAAGTAATGAAACAGTTAAAGAATGTATAGATTGAATAGGCCTTTAATCATCTTTATTTGACTCAATATATGCTAAATCTGGGGTCTCTAAACATTGTTAAAACTATATGTTTATATAATTGTATCATTATGAAGGGAATTATTTTTAATATAAGGCCAAAAAAAAAAACAAGTTCCGTTATTGGTTGCCCGACTGACCCTCTTTTTTTTTTTTTTTTTACTGACTTTAAAGTTTTTTTTACTTTTCCACCATAAAAGAAATCTTTCCATTTCTTTTATCTTTCGTTTCATGTAAAAAAAAGAAATCCCGTCCTACTGACCCACCCCCCCCCTTTCTTTTTTTTTTTGCTGGAGACCAGAAATGGAACTTTTTTTTTTTAACCTAACAATCGTATAGATTTTGTGCTTGTAATTAGCTTTATAGAATTAGTACAATTATGATCTCCAAAGTGGGTTATGCAATTTTTTTTTTTTTTGCATAATGACTTTAAAACAATTACGTTTTAGACAGTATGAAATAATGTTAAACAAAACATTGTTCTTCTCATCAAAAGAACTTTATATCATGTTAATAACCTGTACACAAGTATTACTCCAGATCAGCATGCAAATAAATTGGGCAGGTTTTAAACTATTGGCATCACAGTGTCTCTATAGTTTAATGATATGAATATTCATTAGCCATCATAGAAATATTGTACCTCCATTATAATATAATTAAAAGATTAAACTGAATGGGGACTTACTACATTGAATGTTTATAATTAGTGCAGTTTATGCATAGTCCTGTTTTTTGTTATTATTATCATGATTTTAATTTTATATAAAGGTGGTTGGTAAGGTGTGTATGAGGTGTCATCTGTTATACAGGAAGTGTTCAGATAGGGACGATGGAGGCGCCAGGTAACCCTGGGGTCATAAGGCACCCTGTGTATCACGCCTGTCCTGACTGGCATCAGGGGGTGGGGTGATTTTAGAGTGAGAATTATTTTGATTGGACATTCACATCCTCATATATTGAGCCCATCTACATATACTTGGATGTAGTAATAATCATTGTTTATTAGTACAGCGGGTACATGTTTGATTACCGGATTCTGTTTGAGTGATGTTTGGAAGTCAGTGGATTTAACTGGAAGGATTACAAAGGTAAGAGCAATTCTTATTATGAACTGTTCATTTTTAAGACTTAAAACCAATAAGGATATCAATTATCTATTTATAATTTCTGTTAATTGGCATATTATTTATGTTGAATAATTAGTTAATTGGGACTATAAGGAAAGATATATTTTAATTGAAAATTAAACATTTTTCTCCTTGATTTTTTTTTTATTCTATACCTGAGCAAATGATAACTAAGGCAGACAAACAATCCTTTCAACACATTACAAGTGTGCTCAACATCATTGATTTACAAGCAGTTCTTCACTATTAATGGCCATAAGCTGGAAGTTTAAATGTAGACTTATGAAAAAGTAACTTTCAGATGCTTCATCTGAAAAAAAAATGTCCACCTTCACAAAACCAAAGTTTGCCAATTTGTGAAATTAGTATAGCTATTTATATGGATAAGAGATATCAAATTATATGATAAATGATAAGGTAAATTACATGAATGGTTCAGTAATTAATATGATACATAATACATATTAACATTATGAACACATATCACTTGATATACTTGTTCAATGTAGGTAGGACCACTTAGCCCACTAGGACATAAGCACACCAGACAAAAAGCCCACGCAAGGATAAAAGCCCACTGTAAAACATAATTTTGCATTAAATGAAAGAAGTACAGAATGCAATTTAAACATTTCAATTAAACCAATTCAGTGTAACTTTTACATATATATAGTGTAAATGAAATTTTATGAAATTTTTGCTTTGTTATATATACATTCTCTCTCTCTCTCAAATAGATTTGCTAGATACCCTCTCTCTCTCAAATAGATTTACTAAATACCCCCCCCTCTCTCTCTCTCTCTCTCTGTCTTCCTGCGCATGTGTGTGTGCATAGCAGTTTAATATTGATAGCAATTCAGTATTTTAATATAAAGTTTAAAACGTGTGAAATATATTCTCTCTCTCAACTTAGTAAACATTATCTCTCTCTTCATCTCCCTTGCTTCCAAATTTAGTAAAAACTCTCTTTTAACCCTTTCCCTCATAGAGGAAACCATGAAAAGACCTATGCGAACAGCATAAAACCAGATCAGCCTGCGAGTTCTGCAGGTTCTGTTCGCTGCTCCTCAGTGGTCTGGAAATGAGGATTTTGTAATTAAATTTGGTAAGGTTTAACTGTGGTTTTCTGCAGATCAGGCTTTATGTGGTACCTATTGAATGCGTCAAAATGAGTCTATATGAGGGAAAGGGTTAAACATAACTTTAAACATTTCTTCTAAGTTCAAAAAGGGCCATAAATATGCAAAAAAATTTGGAAGAGTTACTGTCCTTGTTCCTACTAGTTGGTCTGTTTGCTGTTCTCAGTGGTCTGGAAATGAGGACTTTATAATTAAATTTGGTAAGGTTTAACTGTGGTTTTCTGCAGATCAGGCTTTAGTGGTATCTATTGAGTGCGTCAAAATGAGTCTATATGAGGAAAAGGGTTAAACAAAAAAAATCAGTTTAACTGTATGCAAACTTTGATGGAATTCCAGTCGATTTGTAACCCAATTGTAACCTGTGTTTTCGGGTCAATTCGTAACTGTTTTCTTTGTAACCATTTTCAAAATGCTGGTCAATCCGTAACCTCTTTTTCCTGGTCAATTTGTAACTCCTCATATAAAATTTGATACAACATAATTACGTCTTAATTATATGCAAGATAATAGGTACCAAATACAGTTAAATGATGTCAAATAAACCCGAAAATCACAGTCACGTAACAATAAGGTGTTATAATGTGTTAAATATAATATTTAATATTATAGCTATAATCTTGTTGCACAGTTTACTAGTCAACTCCCATTGATGTCACTGATCTTGACACACTTTATTACTTAATGAGCCCTTCTATTTTCTGTTGTATTAATACAGGTAATAATTATTCTGGTATTCACACTTATAGAAGGTGTTGGTAATTATCACCGTTTAGATAAGAGAAAAATTCAAAGTTTCAAGTTTATAGGCTAAATTTGAGATGGAAAATTATTTAACAAAGACATATGACTTACCTGTAACATGTTTCGCACTAGAAATCTTAAATTACCCCGTGAAACTGGAAGATGACGAAATGTTAAGAAAATAAAATTTGTGTAATTTAACAATACATAATGAATACCATTATATTATTAAATTCCTGATTTCTAGAAAAAAGGAAGCAGTTTTTAAAAAAACAAGTTTTGCTAAATTAAAAAAACAAATTATCTATTTTTCCATGAAATTATTATGAAATACTTACTCTCATTAATGTTTAATAGAGAACAATTTATGAGATTTTTCCCTCATTCTTTACTGATTCATTTAAACATACTTATATTTCTTTTACAGTATAAGCATTCAAATAACATACCAAATTGATATATCCATAACACATATATCTAAAATTTGTGAGAATGCTTAAGTGAACATTTTTTTACATCTCCATAGATGAGAAAGTAGAGGCAAATGGAAGTATTATTAATTAGATAAAATTAATAGCGTTGATCTTAGAAAAATGTTTACACGTTTTAGACTTAGCTCACACTTACACACAAATTGAAGTTGGAAGATTCCATGGTTTAAATAGAGAAAACAGAAATTTTAGATTAATAAATTATTTACTAGTTTCATTTTTTTTTCATTTGTTGTCAAAAATGTTGTCAAAAATATTCAGATATCTGTAAAAAATGTTCCAGTGTATTAGTTGACTATTAACAAGTTTATAAAAATCCCTTGTTAAAAAAAGCTGCTAAACTTCTAAATCTTGTAAACGGAAGATCTGAATATACGTAGAAAATACCCTTAGTCAGGGTTCAACATTAACTTTTTTGAGAGCTGGACCAGTGGTCCAGTAACTTAGAAAACCTACTAGACCTGACCTTAACTGAACATGACCGAAGTGTAAAACACATATATGTCATATTTAGATCAATATACTTACTTCGGAATACCTAACGAAGTTTTTTATACGCCGCTGGAGGCGGTCGTATATTGGCGTCATCTTCTCCGTCTGTCCGTCCGTCCGTACCTCCGTATGTCCATATCTTGTGAACGCAACTCCTCCGACATTTCTGAATGAATTTTTTCAAAACTTGGTCAATGTCATTACTATAATGGGTAGATGTGCATGAAGTGGCGATTTTCCGGTTCATTGATTTTTACAAGATTTGTGTCCCTTGAAACTTAGTCTCTGTAGCTGATTGATACTGCAGCCTTGTGAACGCAACTCCTCCTACATTTCTGAATGAATCTTTTCAAAACTTGTTCAATGTCATTACTATAATGGGTAGATGTGCATGAAGTGGCGATTTTCCGGTCCATTGATTTTACAAGATTTGTGTCCCTTGAAACTTAGTCTCTGTAGCTGATCGATATTGCAGCCTTGTGAACGCAACTCCTCCTACATTTCTGAATGAATCTTTTCAAAACTTGTTCAATGTCATTACTATAATGGGTAGATGTGCATGAAGTGGTGATTTTCCTGTCCATTGATTTTTACAAGATTTGTGTCCCTTGAAACTTAGTCTCTGTAGCTGATTGATACTGCAGCCTTGTGAACGCAACTCCTCCTACATTTCTGAATGAATCTTTTCAAAACTTGTTCAATGTCATAACTATAATGGGTAGATGTGCACGAAGTGGCGATTTTCCGGTCTATTGATTTTTAAAAGATTTGTGTCCCTTGAAACGTCTCTGTAGCTGATTGATATTGCAGCCTTGTGAACGCAACTCTTCCTTCATTTCTGAATGAATCTTTTCAAAACTTGGTCAATGTCATTTCTATAATGGGTAGATGTGCATGAAGTGGCGATTTTCCGGTTCATTGATTTTTAGCTCACCTGAGCACGTGTGCTCAGGATGAGCTTTTAGGATAGATGAATGTCCGTCGTCCGTCCGTCTGTCCGTCCGTCCGTCGTCCACAATTTGTTCGTTTGCACTCTAGCATCTTCATTTTATGAGCAATTATCTTCAAACTTTAAAACAATGTTTATAACCATAAAATCTCGGCCAAGTTCGATTATGGCTGATATCGACATTAGGTCAGGAGTTATGCCCCTTTTAAATTCAAAAAAGCCAATTTCAATTGTTTCACTCTAGCATCTTCATTTTTAATTATTAAATGTTTATAACCATAAAATCACGGCCAAGTTCGATTATGGCTGATATCGTACCATTAGGTCAGGTGCCCCTTTTAATATTCAAAAAATGCCATATTTCTAGCATCTTCATCTTTTGAGCAATCATCTTCAAACTTTATGACAATGCTTATGACTATAAGGTCTCAATAAAGTTTGATTATGGCTGAGATATGTCAATTAGGTCAGGAGTTATGCCCCTTTTAATACAAAAAAATGCAAGATTTCACTTTGTTTATTCTCTACCAACTTCATTTTTTTAACAATCATTTTTAAACTTTAAGACAATGTTTATGCCCATAATCTCACAATCGGGTTCAATTATTACTGATATTGACTTGTAAATTTAGGAGTTATGCCCATTTTACCATAAAAAAAAGCCAGATTTCACTTTTACACTCAAGCATCATTATTTCTTAAGCAATCATCTTTCTCAGGTGAGCGACCAAGGGTTGGTCCTCTTGTTATACTACCCAGGCAACCACAATCTCAGGCCCCTGTTTTTTCATCATCTTTAGTGATTGCCTCACTTTGAGAAAAGTATATTTGTGAATATACTGCTCTTTCAGCTAAATTAATTAGTCTCATATACTTCATTATGAGCATATGCTTACAGAAATGTTAAAAGCAATAATTAAAAGGACCCTCTTGGTCTTTATATTTTGTGGCGGCGTATATTGTGGCAGCACTGACACTCTTGTTTTAATGTTTACCTTTAGAAATGAAATAAGGTCTACAAAGATAATATTAGAATTACTCTTGTGTTATATGCTTTTCATTAACATTGCATGAACACCTTGATTGTACTTACATGGTAATCCCCATATATGTTCTGGATAATGTCTATTGTTTAATGATTTTCAAGCAATTCCATTTAAAGCAGAACGATCTGTTTCTTGCCATCTATTCATACAGTTTCTTTGATTCCTCTTTACCTTTTACGTTCATTACTGACATTGTCTTTTTTGTCGGATGAAAAGACTATTTGACATTTTTCGTATCGGCTGCACATTGCAGTAAAAACAAATCGTAAAAAGGTCTATTGTCGTTATACATTGGATCCCAGAATAATAAAAAGATTGGCGTTCATGCATTAACTTGCATCTCTAACATATTTAAATTAAATTTTATTCATTATGATATGAAGATTTCGTAAACATTATAAAATGAAAAGTTAGATAAAGAAAATACTGAAAATGCCGCTAAATATAGCACACACGGGTTTTCCAAGAAACTGTTACAACAAGGGTCAATAGTTTGGCCATTACAGTTATTTATGTGCTTTTGACGTGTCAATAGATAAATTTTTGCAAACTTTGACCAATTTAGAACACGCCCGGAACATCAATCTGCTAGTGAATGTGGTTCGGTCGGGCCTTAATGTTGAACCCTGCCAAAAATGTTATTTTACGATAAAAATTCAATTTGAATTAAAAAAAAGAGAAACGACATTAAAATCCAAAAATCTAATGTATATTTGAATGATTTTAACAGTTTACTATATGTTAGACATACTTCAATATACGATAGTGTAGGTGCCCACTTGCGATGCATAAACAGCCAATCAAAATGCTGTTCATAAATGAAGTTGCGAGATGCTAAAAATGGGTTTTCCAAACTTGAATGAAAAAAACATCAGTAATCAAAATAGGAATTAAATGTTAGGAGATCGATTTTTTTTAATTAGCTCGACTATTCGTAGAATATGAGAGCTATTGTAGTCACCCTGGCGTTGGCGTTGCAGCTTGTTAAAGTTTTGCGTGCAAGTTACTATCAGCCTTATATCTCAATAACCATTTATGGTATTGACTTGAAAGTTTATAAATATGTTCAGGGGCATCAGACAACCAAGGTAGATAACTCTTGACTGAATTTAATATGAATTATGGCCCTTTTATAACTTAGAAATTTTGGTTAAAGTTTGCATGCAATAGAAAATTTGGTTAAAGTTTTGCGTGCAAGCTACTATCTAGTTTGTATCTCAATAACCATTCATGGTATTGACTTGAAAGTTTATGAATATGTTTTGGGGCATCATACAACCAAGGTAAATAACTCTTGATGGAATATATTACAAATTATGGCCCCTTTTTAACTTTAAAATTTTGGTTAAAGTTTTGCATGCAAGAGACTCTCATGCTTATATCTCAGTATCAAGCATACGATTGATTTGAAACATCTTTAATATGTTTAGGGGTATCATACTATAAAGGAAGATAACACTTGATGGAATAAATTAAAAATTATGACCCCCTTTTAACTTAGAATTATGGTTAAATTTTTGCATTCAAGCTACTATCCAGCTTTTATCTCAGAAATTGCTTGTGGAATTGACTAGAAAGTTCAGGTGTGTCTTCAAGGGCATCAGAAAACAGGAGGATAACTTTTGGACTGATGCAAATTATGGCCCTTTTCTAACTTGGACTTTTGGTTTAAGTTTTACATGCACAGTGTTATTGTGTTATGTCTCAGTAACTAGGCATGGGATTGATTTTAGACATCATAAATATATTAAGGGGTATTAGACTATCAAGGTATATCATTTTTTACTATTACTATGAAGGGCAAGAATTTAAATAGATTTCATTTGATTTACCAACAAGCATTTTGAATAGTCGAGCGTGCTGTCCTCTGACAGCTCTTGTTATTCTTACGTGAATGAAAAAATTGTAAATTAAGATAATAACCTATTACTAGATCTTTTTTTAACTAGACCAGTCGGGCCAGTTACTCGTGGGTTTTGCAAGACCGGACCCACTGTGTACTAGACAATGTCGTTCAGTCGTAGGTTAATGTCGAACCCTTTTGGTGTTATTGCTGCATAGTCATAAAATTGTATTTGAACATATATGATTATATAAATATATTTATATGTATTATGTCTTTGCCATATTCCATTTGATTCACAATTTGTAAATGGTCTAAGGCAATATGTATTGCTGATTTACCAATAAACTTTGAAACTTAAAACTAGTAACTGGTCACCAAGCAATAGACCCATGAAACCAATAAACACCTACTTAATGAAACAGTTGTCATTAGCAATTGAATTATGCTATGATTATGATTAATCGTGGTAATGCATTGACACCTGACATAAACTTTATACTTACCAATCATCCTTGCACTTTTTATAAGTTAATTACAGGTTTTGAATTGACCAGAAAAAACTGGTTACGAATTGGTAAGGTTACAAATTGACTGGATACCCTTTAATTTTGTGAATAGAAATCCCAAAAATGGCATGATTAATTTTATATTACACATAATTATTGCCTCCTAATCATATTTACTTATTTATTTGTAACATATAATGTCATTTATTTGTGATATAAAAAAGTCAAATTGAGCAAAATTTCATTATGATTAAAAAAGAAAGGTATGAAATAAAGACTTAAAGACTATCAAAACAATCGGCAGTTTAAAGTTTAATAAGAAAGGTGTTTCACGAAGAAAGGTGTTAAAAAGATTTATGTGTGAACATCTTGTGAAATATAACAATACTCAATAAAAAATAAAAAAAATCTTTATTTATTCATAACTTGACCTCATTTCAACCATGCCCTAATTACTAGAAATAATGCATGTTACTGTAAAGGTAAACATAAAGATATCTTTTTATCCATTATCAAATTAATTCACTATTTTTAGCTCACCTGAGCACGTGTGCTCAGGATGAGCTTTTAGGATCGATGAATGTCCGTCGTCCGTCCGTCGTCCACAATTTGTTCGTTTGCACTCTAGCATCTTCATTTTATGAGCAATTATCTTCAAACTTTAAAACAATGTTTATAACCATAAAATCTCGGCCAAGTTCGATTATGGCTGATATCGGAACATTAGGTCAGGAGTTATGCCCCTTTTAAAATTAAAAAAGCCAGATTTCACATTGTTTGCACTCTAGCATCTTCATTTCATGAGCAATTATCTTCAAACTTTATATCAATGTTTATAACCATAAAATCCGGCCAATTTATGGCTATTCTCATTAGGTCAGGAGTTATGCCCCTTTAATATTCAAAAAATGCCATATTTCATTGTTTACACTCTAGCATCTTCATCTTTTGAGCAATCCTCTTCAAACTTTATGGCAATGCTTATGACCACAAGGTCTCGATTGAGTTCGAATATGGCTGAGATTCATCAATTAGGTCAGGAGTTATGCCCCTTTTAATATTCAAAAAATGCCATATTTCACTTTGTTTACACTCTAGCATCTTCATCTTTTGAGCAATCATCTTCAAACTTTATGGCAATGCTTATGACCATAATGTCTCGATTGAGTTTGATTATGATTAGGTCAGGATTTAAGCCCCTTTCAATATAAAAAAAGGCCAGATTTCACGTTGTTTACACTCTAGCATCTTCATCTTTTGAGCAATCATCTTCAAACTTTATTACAATGTTTATGACCATAAGGTCTTGATTGAGTTCAGTTGTGGCTGAGATGGGTCATTTAGGTCAGGAGTTATGCCCCTTTTAATACAAAAAATGCAAGATTTCACTTTGTTTATTCTCTACCAACTTCATTTTTTTAACAATCATTTTTAAACTTTAAGACAATGTTTATGCCCATAATCTCACAATCGGGTTCAATTATAACTGATATTGACTTGTAAATTTAGGAGTTATGCCCATTTCACCATAAAAAAAAGCCAGATTTCACTTTTACACTCAAGCATCTTTATTTCTTAAGGAATCATCTTTCTCAGGTGAGCGACCAAGGGCCATCTTGGTCCTCTTGTTAAGGGTAATCATGTTGAGATGTTGGCTTCAATTAACCCTTTCCCTCATATAGACTCATTTTGACGCCCTCAATAGGTACCACATAAAGCCTGATCTGCAGAAAACCACAGTTAAACCTTACCAAATTTAATTATAAAGTCCTCAATTCCAGACCACTGAGGAGGCTGATCTGGTTTTATGCTGTTCACATAGGTCTTTTCATGGTGTCCTCCATGAGGGAAAGGGTTAAGAGTCTGGTTGCTGTTCACCATTGCTTTATCTAGGCTCAGGCTCGAATTCCACCAATTATATATGGGGCTAAGTAATACATAAAGCCTAAAACTAAGTAGAAACACCTTCCACCATTACTATTTCATGAAATATGAAGTACATGACTAAGCCGAAATGTCAGAATTACAATAATTGCTAAGGAATAAAATATCTGGTTTTAAACAAGATTAATGAAATTCACCCATAAGTATTTAAGCATTCCTAAGCACTAAGAATTGTTGATAGAAGTTTGTATCTGTATGATTTTCCTAAATCCTGTATTATTTGTTCCCAGTATATTTGAACCTTCCTATTTGTTTTTCTGACACATTATTCTTGAGTGCAGTTCTAGTTGTATTCACAGCAAGACAGTGCACCATGTCAAGATTTGCATGAAGCAAGAGGATTTATTTCTCACAATTCAAATGAAAGTTAATGCAGCTTCCACATTCATTGTTTTTATTGTTAGCACAACTCCACTGTTATCTGTCTACATTTCCAAGGGGAAAATGTCATTTAAAGATTTATTGCATAATCACAATATCTTCTTAACAGTTCATGGACACTGAGGTGTGGATTTGCAGTGCTCAAGAACCATAACTCTAGCTCATCTCATTCTTGACTTTTCCCTTGATTGACTTTTTAAATGAAAAAATCTTAAATAATTACAGGTAATCTTTGTGCCAAAAGTCACAAAATTGCAGTCTCCTGCAGTCAACCATGACAGTAAGCTGTCCTTCTAAATTTCAATAGAGTACTCCGTAATTTTAATTTTAAGTCAATACATAAAATGCTTTACTTGAAAATGGATGTTTGAATTGACGTTATACCATCGAGTTAAGTGTATATTGATATTTATATATGGGCAACTTTCTTGAAAAGGGATTTTGTTAAGTTTATATTGATATTTATATAGGGGCTTCTCTTCTTGAAAAAGGAAACCCAGAAGTGCAGTTAGAACCCTGTGGTATCATTATGGACCTTGGATTTTTTAATTTTTTTATTTTACAATTAAGTTCGGAATGGAAGTGTATTTGGAGGGAATGGGTTCAGGTCCATGCCACTGTTACTACACATTGACATACCCTAAATATATGGATATAAAGTAATAGTGACTGCTCTCCAGTCAGTGGCTTTCATGTTGAAGGAAGTAATGCAGGAGATGAAGTTTTAGATGAGTTAGAAGTGTTAGAGATAATAGGGTCAAGGTTACTACAAGGTTAAGATGCTTTGCTCCTTCACATACTGAGACTTCCGTATGTTGAAAGCTTCAATGGAAATGCATTGTGTTAGGATGTTCCTCAGTTGATACTTACAGCAAGTGTTTACATGAAAGCTGTCCGATTGGACAAAGTCATTTCCTGTTGAAGCAGATTCTTATGCAACATGGAATCTTATATATTAGTATGATATTATTTTGGTTACTGTGTTCAAACAAGAGATAACTTGCCTTTCAATCAAATTACAAATGCAATTGAAAGCAAAAGCTAACAATATCAAGCATGCACATGTAAAATTGTTAATTGATAAAGACCTGTGAATATGCTTTGAGTTTTCACTTGTCAAGGAAATAAAAACATTTGTATGTGAAATTATGTCAGAATGTTTAAACACATTTTGCAACTTTTGCTATTGTAAAATGACCACAAATAGCTGAACAAGGCATAGTAGTGTTTTAGAGCCTTATGCATTAAACATAAACATTCTGCTTTGCAAACTTTTTCATACCTGATCAGTTATTTTCATATTGCATGTTTAGGATATTTCAGTGGCCTACCAAATTAATTTTTTTTAGTGTAATATGAAAAGGAAACCTCTTATTTTAAGATTCCTTTTTTTAAAACATGATATAAAGTGTATTTGCCAACAGTTAAGGGTACAGAAAGTCTCATTTTTGTGTTTTTATGCAAATTTAGTTGAAATTTCAGTAAAAAATCACTTTCAGAAAGCCTTAATATCAGAGAATTGAATCTGAAAAAATAAAGGATATCTGTCTGTTGAAAAATCAAGAATAATATAAACAAAATTTCATAGCTTTGGGTTTTTGTATATATTTTAGTCCAGACACAATGATTGTTTTTCTTGTAGTGTATTTTCCATGCATGTTTGACAGTATTTTCATGTAACTTATGAAATACATTATGAGTGACACATTGTGATAAATTATTCCTAATATATCATTTTAATATGCTTTTGAGGTACAAATTTTTTCAAATGCCTGGATTCTCAACAAATTTAAGCAAATATTGATGTTTTACCATAACCTTCTAAAATAAGCATCTATCTTATATATAGATATAGTCTACTTATTTTAGAAAAAATTTTAGAAAGAAAAGGCACGCTATAAATAAAATGATTTGGGCACATTAAAGTGGCTGAGCTGAGTGACAGGTTATCTTCTCAGTTGTCTGCTCTCTGCTGACCTTCATCAGACTTAATGAAAAAGTTCAAAATTAACAGTATTTGCTCTCAGTTATAAACATGAACCCATCTTAACCAAACTAAGTAATAGTTGTAATTAAAAGGAATAATTCATGAATGGCTAGGGTATTATTAAAAACTCACACCTTGACAGTACAGATAAAATTGATCTTCATTACATAACTGTCTCTGGTGTGTTTTAAGATAATATTATTAAAAATAGAAAATATTTTGTAATTAATGAATCTTTTCTTTAAGCTCTGTAACACCCCACCCACAAATAGAAAAAAAATTAAGTTAATTATAGTATATTTATAGATCCATATTTGTGATGGTCAATTAGTCAAAATGCAAATAAACTTTTCATCTCTCCTTGATCTATACTTGATCTGTACAATTCAGGTGAAGCAGGATGTCCCACTTCATCAAGAGGAAGCCGGGAATCACTCGGCTCTGTCTACCAGATATACGTGGAACCAGCTCTGCTACTCTGCCTGGTCCAGATCTGTACAAGGAGGAAAAGCTTCGGTCCTCACAATCTCACGCTCTGAAAGCCAGGGATCCTGAAGAAAGGAAAAAACACAGGATATCCACACTGACAGGAGCCAGGAAGCCTAAACATTTATTCTGTAAGACACCACTACTAGGAGGACAGTACAATCTACAGGATCTGGAGACAAATGACTCGGTCTGGAACAAACTGGAGTACAACCAACCCTACCATCTGAAGGGACCCAAACGCTTGCAGTATGATCAGGCCTTGCCAGCTGCTAAGAAGCAGAAGCAGAACCCGCTGATGAAATGCTTTAAGCCATCCAAGGAGAAAGCCCACAAGCTGCTGTCAGCCAACAGTACGGTCTTGAAGGGGACCACAAGCTTGTTGAAGGTCACAAGTTTTCTCTCCACTAAGGGACTGGCCAGCCCACAGAAGTCCTCTGTCCAGCCTATCAGTACTACGGAAGAGACCAGACTTGTAGAGAAACCACCGGCCCCTGTGTTCACCAGCAGTCTTACCATCCCAGTTGTAGTTAAAGACAAAGTGAGTGTGTCCGTCACAAACATAGTTAATAATAGACCTAAGTATGTCAGCCAGCTCAATGTGCCTTTAGTTTCTACCAGTTCTGTGAACAACTACTTGAAACCGCCATTTGGATTCTATAGAAATGTTGAGGCATCTGCTCCATTGTCATTTAAAAGTGAGTTAGTTGTGCCTTCGTGTAGTCGGGGAGTGGGAAGGTTGCCACAATGTTCAGTAAGCCCAGCTGAAGTCACTTTGGAAACCAACACAGCAGTGCCCTTAGTTAAGAGATGTCTGTCATTGAGTAGCAAGGCAGATGAAGTTTATATGGGCCCATCTAGGACATTGAATACTGTTCTTCCTGCCAGTGGTCCATTGTGCTGGAGCACACCATTAGTAGTGGGGAAGATTGCCAAACCACCAATAATCAGATCCAGATATCCATTGTCACAGAAGCAAATGATGACAGGAAGTAGGGCTAGTCAAGCAGGATCAGGTAGAGAGGGGCCAGTGATTAGTGCAGGAAGATTCTCAGAGTGTAGGAGAACTGAAAGTCACGTGTTGAACATAGATGTGAAAAAGGACTCAGTTCCAGCAACAAAGAAGCCAGTAGTGTTCAAGTCATCTCAGTTGCGTCCCCATGTTCCAGTATCTATTGTTTACAAGCCTCCTGCACCATACATAGCTCTTCCAAAACCAAGAAGTACATGTCATCAGCAAACTGAAATAGTTAAACCAAGTGCATTAAAAAGCTCAGTAGAACCTGTTTTTGAGAACAGTAGTGCTCTGCACAATTCTCATCCAGTAAGTGCTCATCCTTCATTGACAAAATACAGTACACCAATGCATACTCATGAAAATCAACCAATTAATAATGAAAAGGCAGAGAAAGACGTACATGGACAGCCTTCATCTTCAGCCATTAGAATGTTACAATTTGAAAGTCATGATAATGGAATATATAACCAAATGTTGAATCAAGATTCATTTGTCCCTCTGTCCCCAAGTCCAGTGTCCTATGATGACTTCAAACGTGGTATCTGTAAAGCAGAAAAAATATCTCCCTCACAGATACAAGAGGCAACTGGAGAACAGTTAGTAGACCAGCAAGTTGAAGATCATCGGAAGACAGATATACCCAAGATATCCTACAGCTCCTTTGAATCTAGCAGTCCTGAATCTGTAGTTGAAACTTTGAACACTGAAAAGCCCAAAACAGAAATTGGACTAAAAGAAGTAAAGAAAACTGCAAGTCAACTAGAGAAGAACCTGATAAAGAGCAGAGTGTTTGACCTGGACAATAGATTGAAAGATGTCTCACCCTATTTGATATCAGGATGGGTGTCTCCTACCTACCTCAGGAGCTTGAGGTCAAACTCTAACAAGATTGGTTCCATCTTCAACAATGCTCTAGACAACCTGGGTGAAGTGAACATGGAGATCGTGAAGAACTGCCACAAGTCATCGCCCCCAGTGCTGGCACGGGACCTCGTGTTCAGGGTATTCACCATGGGGGAATTGAGGGACATGAATCTGCAGAGGCTGTCCAAGAACAAGATGGGGGCTATATACCGGTGTGTGATGAGACAGTTCCCCGACTCCATGTCCAGAAGTGTCTGGAGGGAGCAGTGTATTCCCAAGATCAATTCATCCCTCTATGTTCTGTTCATGTACCGTTTGCAGCAGGTTCAGGACTTTTGGAAACAATATGATATTTGATGTGTTGGATCATGTCTGTGTAACATCTGTCTCTCCAAAGTATAATGTTTTAGAACATTGATACTGACATCAGGCTTTCTTAAAGTGCTTTTGATGCTGCAATAAGCTTATTGATCTAATCAGTTGAACAACTTGTTAATCTAAGCCATAGTTCTTTGTTATTGAAATTGAAAAATTTATAGGAAGATATAGATGCATTTTTTTGTGTTGATAATATGTTTGAATTGGTTTAGAAATATATGAAGCATTTCATTTTTTCTTTACTCTGCATATATTTAGCAACTCAAATGACCTGATGGGAAATAGTGATCAATAATGTATGACACTGAGTGATTGATTTCCAATGCATATGTATATGAACATATGATGTATAGATATATTAGCAACTAATGACGACGCCTACCATGCAGCTCTCTGTTGATGAGAATATCACCTAATTGACATTTGCAGTCATCGTCCTGCTGTATGAATCATTTATCAGTGTACATTGTAGAGTGAATAATAAGCTAGTGTGTAAGACTCAAACAGTGTTAAGGTGGCTGTGATATCTTATTCTTGCTGAGGATTAAATCTCATACAATTCTATAAGGTAGGCAAGTATTAATAATCAAATTCATGGTTTTCATTAACTCTAAATATTGGACTTCACTTTCTTGGGAAAGAACTCATGTTTTCCTGAGCAGGTCCTATAATATATAGACACATCTTTGTCAAGGATTCCAGAGTCCTAATGAAAACCCTGAAAATATAATAGGAAATGTTTGTAAATGTAAAAAATATATACATGTAGTACTACAGTTATTCTGAATTTCCATTAAGTATGTCAAGTAAATTTGCTAGATATGAAGATGTTTGATACTCAGTTCTGTTGTTCAAGATAAGACAAGACAATAATGAAACATGGATGCTTGCCTTTGCACTGTTTTATTATATTTTATTATATTTTGATTTAAATAATTATAAATAAATTATTTTATAGTTGATGTGGGTTGCTTATTTTTGTCATTTCAATGAAACACACATAAATAATGAATCACTCAGCTACCGGTATATATCCTTTGCACAATGGCAACATAGTGATGCATATAAAAATAGTACAACCAGACAAAACTCTGCAGTGAATGCCTAATGGGAAATATTTTTCTCTCAAAACCTGACCCCTCTTTTAGTGTAGGAACCCTTTTTTTTTTTTTTTTAGATCGCGCATTTATTGCATTTTAAATACCAGTAGTTTTATTTAAGTGATCATCAATCCGATATTCAGGATAAGGCAACTTATATTTTCAAATTTATCAATTATGTCTTAAAAATTATTGATTTTATTGACTGTTTTGACTATGTAAATTGCTAGACAGAGAGAACAGGAGAGAGAGAGAGAGGTGTTGTCAGCTGATGCTGTTTGCTAATGGAAACAATCAAAGGTCTGTGAGGTTCTGCATGTAGTAAAAAAGTTACATTACTGCCACCACATTCATCACCTCTACCATCACCGTGTCCAGAGAGAAAAAATACATTAAATGAATGTAGAAATGTATCCATGTCAATTTCTGCAACACTTATATCATCATCATCATCATCATCATCATCATCATCAAGGTTTAATTAACTGTGAAGTTTAGAGATACTGCATACATAGGGGTACATTTTTCTTACTTGGTTACTTCAGCTTAGTTTCTTGACAGAGCAGTAGAAACTAATAATGTTCCCCCAAATAGTTGATGTCACTGGATAACATGATGTTGTCACCTGAACTGGGATCTAATACTTTACAGTCACCTATAACCTGTCCAATTCTTATCGGAGATGGGCACAAAGCTGCATTTCTCAGTAAAGCCATTGGTAAAAGTTGTCAGACGTAAACTATAGAAAATTGTTTTGTCAGGGGGTAAAATGTATTGTCAGAGGATAACATTACTGAATGGCTTATAATAGGAAACTCATTTGAGGTATTATAATACATGTATAATTATGCTTTGGGGGTTTGTCAGGAACCTGACTTGTTCTTTTTCAAAAATTTTAGGGGGGGGGGGGAACATAATTATGTTTGGTAGTTTTTAGATTAACTCAGTTTATTACTTTTGTTCTCTTTCATTAAGAAAGAAAAAAAAGCATAGCATTTTGTGTGTGTTGAAGGTGGGAAATGAAATGGAAAAGGAACTTGATTTAATTGTCAGACTAGTTGATGACATAATGTGACTAAATACATTTGAGGTGGAGAAAAAATTAGAAGCCATTTCTTTAGAGGTGGGGGTATACATTATAGCCTTTATCATAGAAATGACCCAAGTATTTAGTATATAAAACAAAACAAGCCTATGCCTTACATGTAAGTACAAAAAGATGTGTGCATACTTTATATATTAGTCTCACATGATCTTCACTTGAAAAGATTGCTGAGAGATGGTGAGATGAAGAGGGTTTAAAATCATCCAGTTTCCCTGCAATATAAATAAATTGCACGTGGGAGTGACAATAAAGTTGATAAAGGAAAGGGAGAGTTTTCCCATCTGATTTTGCCAGTATTAATGACACCTCTTGACACAAGATATGTTTGCATGTATTTCCATCAGTAACACTCACACAGTAGGCAAACATGGATAGCATGTCAAATGCTGTACAATTTCCACACAAAAAATGAGGATTTTAACTACATGTTGGGTGTATTGGAGCCTTGGCACTAGAACCACAAAATTGCCAAATTTGGATACATCAAAAATATGTTCAATTCTTTCTTTTGTTGTTGTTTGTTCTCAGGTACTGTATATTGAAACATGGTGAGGAACAGAATCTGACATCACTTGATTACGAAGGTGGTTGTAACTTTGTACAAATAAATGGTTACATAATATTCTACGCACGGTTGGTTAGTCAGATATCCAATTAACACATGGTATAACAAATTATTGTCAAAAGGCAACCTTAACGAAGTAATAACGCAAAATGTCAACAGTTTGAACGTCTTGATAAATGTGCTCCACTGTCAACTTCTGGTTTTTGGGGGCGATTTTAAATCAAGTGATCTGACTAGTTCAAAGTTTAAACTTATTTCTTTTACCTCGATTGGGAAACAAGTTCTTACAACTGATACTAATCCCTCTCGACGGTTCCAGGGTTGGACCAGAACTTTGCGCCTGGGAAGGTCATGAAGAGTTCTTGCCTCCAATGGGGTTCGAACCCTCAACCTTCGGATCCGTAATCAGATACGTTACCATTGAACCACGGCACCCTCATGACATTTGTATTGACAGGTTGAGGAATGCATAAATGTTTTATATCATCCAATCAGAATCAGGTAAAAAAACAGAAGTTGCTAGTTATGTTATGACCTCCGTAATTGAGTGATGTCAGATACCATTCAATATACTGTTCAGAGGGGGAAAAATAAAGTTATAAAGATTTCAATGATATTGGTAATTCTGCGGTTCTAGTGCCAGTGTATTGGAGATATTTCTGTCCAGCATGCTTATGGTGAGATATTTCTGTCCAGCATGCTTATGGTGAGGTTCTGTTTCAGCCAAAGCCGAAGAAGCCACCACCCCCTGCCCAGGTCCCTGTACAAAAACAGCCGCCAAGAATACCAGACAAGGCCCCTGCACCGGAGCACCCGAAACCTGAACCTGTTAAAGGTATTGGGTTATTTGTGTGCAAGAGAAATAAAATATGGTTAACCACTTCAGGGATGCACATTTTTAAAATTATCACAGGCCCTTCCCTGCCTTTCAAAAGTTTGAAATGGAAAAAAAAGTTCTGATTTTTCACTCACCCTTCACTTACTTTCACTGGCTCGAGCAAATTGTATTTTACACCTTGCATATGGGAGATAATATTGGACTATCAACATAGGGAAACAACATACTTGGGCATTTATTTTGTCTGTGCTATGTCTGGATACCACACAGATATATATATTTTTTCTTAGCTTTTCAGAGCACCACGTGTTCAAGATGAGCCATTACAATCACCATGCGTCTGTTGTGCATTGTTCATCTGCAACAATTTGCTTTTAAATGTCATCTACTGAAATCACTGGGTAGAAATTGATGAAACTCAACATGAATGATCCTTGGGTGGCCCTCAACAAAAGTTTCTAAAATAAACTTGATTCATGCAGAACTGTGGTTGCCATGGCTACCAACAGAATTTTACACTAAAAACTTAAAAAATCTTATCTTCTTCTCTGAAACCAGTGGTCAGAATTTAATTTCCTTTGGTACAAATGGTCACCTCATAGTGCTCTACCATAATTGCTAAAATGGAGTTGATCCATTAAAAAATGAGGCCCCTAGCAGGGTGGCTAATTTCTTTATACACTCTATATAGAACATTTAAAAAAAAACCAATGGTAAAATTTTTTATTTAGCACAAATGGTCACTCATTGCTGTCAACCATAATTGCTAAAATAAACTTTATCCCTTTTTAAAATGAGGCCCATAGGGGGTTTGCTAGTTTCCTTATACTCTCTCTCTCTCTCTCTCTCTCTCTCTCTCTCTCTTATATATATATATATATATATATATATATATATATATATAATTTCAAAATTCTTCTATGTAACCAATGATTAAAAATTTATTTCTCTTAATGGTAATCTCGTGACTGCTTACCATTATTTCTAAAATTAAGTTGATCCCATAAAAAATGTTCAGCCCCTCACTGCGTGGGTTCGAATCCCAGCAGGATCATTTGGATTTTCATGTTAGGAAGCCTTCCAGCTGGCTTTCGGTAGGTTGCTGATTCTACCTGGATGCCTCTGTGCATTCAGGGTCATCCTCCACCTGTAATTAGCTGGATGTTGCTATATGACTGAAATACCGTAGAATGGATGGTAAACTCAAATAGTCAAGTCATAAAAAATGAGGCCTCAATGGGTCCTTTGATTTCCTTATATACTCTATACAGAAAATACCAAAATTCTTCTTCTATGATAACAATGACCAGAACTTAATTTCATTCAAACACAAATAGTTATCTCATGGCTGTCTACCATAATTGCTAAAATAAAGATGATCCCTTAAAAAGAGAGACTATGAGAGGGTCTGCTAGTTTCCTTATATCCTTTGTGCACCTGAAGCGTATTGAAACAGGTAAAAAAATCATTGCCTCAGAAACGGGCCAATCTTTACAGTAAATGACTGTAGGTAATCGCCAAATTGATGAATTAAATTTTTTTTATTAAGATAACTTAAAATGTAATTTGATATTCCGGTTATATAAGCATTTCCATTTGTTTATATAAAGTTTCAATTTTCTGAAGATATAGGATACCGTATAGCAGGTTATTTCTGCGGGTGAAATATTCTGTGTTTTTGCCATAAAAATTGGTTAGTTTTTTTCTACAGATTATTTTCCTGCAATTCTGACCCAGGAATAGTTTATTTCTGTGCTTGCTTACCTTGCTATTTAAAGCAAACATATTAAAATCTCTAATTTTAAGTATTACACCTGATGAAGAATGTTCTATATTACATCTCACATACCCTACCATAAATCATATTGTACACATTTTAACAGCTGCTTTGGTATAAGTCAGACATGAGTCAATCCATTACTTGACTTTTTAATTGTATGTTTATAGATTTTTAAATGGAAATTTCAAACTAGATTCTTCAACTGTAACTGAATTTAAGGGCAATTCAATCAGAGAGCAACCATTTGGTATACATGCAAAAATATGCACAATTTGCATTGTTTGGCATGTAATTAAGACCCCGAGGTGGAGAAAATCTGATCAGATATCAATGAAAACAACCAACAACAGAAGTGTAAATATTGAAGGTATGTATCTGTTGATAATGTCCCACAGTCACCATACCTTGTGTGTTTACAGACGAGAAGCCCCAGATGAGGGATCACCCAGTGCCGCCCAGCAAGAAGCACATGCCTCCACCCCCACTGTCCAAGAAGCCCAGCAAACCTGTGGATGTACACAAGGAAAGCAAAGAAGAGGAGAAAGTCAAGCAAGGTGGGTGGGGTACTGGGAATCTGTTGTGTGGGTGGGGGCTTGGGACACAGTTGTGATAGAAATTGGACTGTTTATAGCGTCAAACAATGTAATTATATCAAAGAAGCATTTGTACCTTATATGGCAGTAGTCAATAAATGCCAATAGTCATACCATTGCTAAACCAAATATTACATGAGATACTGTATGGGAGTAAGGGGACAGTAACAGTAGTGAAAATGCAAACAAGACAGCATGACCAAGGCAGTACATTCCCTTTCAAAGTATGTTGCAAATTTAAACGTGTTGTTTTTAGCTCGACTATTCGAAGAATATGAGAGCTATTGTAGTCACCCTGGCGTCGGCGTTGCAGCTTTTGGTTAAAGTTTTGCGCGCAAGTTACTGTCAACCTTATATCTCAATAACCATTTATGGTATTGACTTGAAAGTTTATAAATATGTTCAGGGGCATCAGACAAGCAAGGTAGATAACTCTTGACTGAATTTAATATGAATTATGGCCCCTTTTTAACTTAGAAATTTTGGTTAAAGTTTTGCATGCAATAGAAAATTTGGTTAAAGTTTTGCGTGCAAGCTACTATCTAGTTTGTATCTCAATAACCATTCATGGTATTGACTTGAAAGTTTATGAATATGTTTAGGGGCATCATACAACCAAGGTAGATAACTCTTGATGGAATATGTTACAAATTATGACCCCTTTTTAACTTAGACATTTTGGTTAAAGTTTTGCATGCAAGATACTATCATGCTTATATCTCAGTATCCAGGCATGCAATTGATTTGAAACATCTTTAATATGTTTAGGGGTATCATACTTTCATGGTAGATAACTCTTGATGGAATATGTTACAAATTATGACCCCTTTTTAACTTAGAAATTTTGGTTAAAGTTTTGCATGCAAGTTACTTTCATGCTAATATCTCAGAGTCCAGGCATGGGATTGATTTGAAACATCTTTAATATGTTTAGGGGTATCATACTTTAAAGGAAGATAACACTTGATTGAATAGATTAAAAATTATGACTCCCTTTTAACTTAGAATTTTGGTTAAATTTTTGCATTCAAGCTACTATCCAGCTTATATCTCAGAAATTGCTTGTGGAATTGACTAGAAAGTTAAGGAGTGTCTTCAGGGGCATCAGAAAACTAAGGAGGATAACTTTTGGACTGAATTTTATGCAAATTATGGCCCTTTTCTAACTTTGATATTTGGTTAAAGTGTTGCAAGCACAGTGTTATTGTGCTTTTGTCTCAGTAACTAGGCATGGGTTTGATTTTAGACATCATAAAACTATTAAGGGGTATCAGACTATCAAGGTATATCATTTTTGACTATTATTATGTACAGGGTATGTGAAGGGCAAGAATTGAAATAGATTTCATTTGATTTACCAACAAGCATTTTGAATAGTTGAGCGTGCTGTCCTCTGACAGCTCTTGTTTTTAGATATTCTACAATTTTGACAACTGCAATTTTTTTTTATTTTAGAAAGACTTACAATAGCAGGCATATATGATATTGTGTTGACTGTTTATAGAGCCTAGTTTTGAGGTGGTGGAACCAGCTGGGGACAAACTGACACACCTCACGGCCAGCCGCCCCCGGGGACCAGCCAAGAGACCTCCGTCACAAGTATTCTTCCAAAACGTTAGATACCATTTTCTTATTTTCATCAATCTGGAGCTCGCCGTATTTACCATTTGGTTGCCTACTTGTAGTGTTGCAGCGTGTTGTCTGTCCCTTACACCGGGTGGGTGCAGTGGTACTAGGAGGTGTCATCACCAGGAGTGGATCTTGTCAGCGTATCATTAAGAAAAAAATAACAATTGAAGGGGAGAAAAAAGCAAAATTCTAATCCAATATTGAAATCTAATCCAATATTGAAATTCTTTTTTTATAGTCATTGGTAGTTTTATGTTTAATGATGATTGATAAAGAAAATCAAAAGCTTTTCTTCCTTTTTATTTTTCAATAAAACTCGAATCTTTGCCATCTTGGTTGTTAGAAGCTACGAAGTATTTACTAAATGAAGTTTTTCTCATTTTTTTTGTCTCTTAGAAAATTTTTCCCTTTTTTTTTTTTAATTTTGCCCATAAGTCTATAATAGTAAAATACAAAACTTTTCCATGGACAGATAACACCTCAGGCTTTTCTAATTTTCTATTTTAATTTACAAACTTTGTAGAGTAGATACTGATATATCAGCATCTGATGCTGTGTAGATTTCACATTTAACTTTCTCGGTTTTACTCGTACCCTTTGCAGGTGTATCTGACAATAGAATCCTGGGAGACTAATATTTCTAATTATAGCCTGGCTTCAATTAATGGAGCAGGAGCTATACTGGCTATACATACAGCATCACATCACATCAGAATTTCCAGTCTTAGTGAAAGCTGTAATGAGAACTAACACACAAGAGGAAACTTCTAACATAACAGCATACTGAATTTTGCTTATTCAAAGAAATGACACTCTGCTTGGTGCTGTTTGGATGCTGTCTTGCTTAGAAACATCTACAGAGATGAACAGCTTTCTGCTTAATGACAAGCATAAAAATATTTTCTCTTGATACTTGAATAGTATGTTAATTCTTTTTTTGCTTAAATAGATATCAAATTAATAAATTAAGAAGAAAATGACAGTTTTATAAAAAAAAAAAGGTATGTTCCAGCAGTAGATCCATAAAGTATGTAGCTGTTTACATATCCCCCTCCTCTTAATCCTTGTCACAAGATTCCAAATCATTTATTGAAAGAATTTTATTTATTGAAAGAATTTTACATTGTAAACATAAATTAGCAATAGCAGGACTTGTGTTGCCCCTAATATGAGAAGTGGGTGGGGGAATAAAGATTTGTCTCTCTCCATTCTTTCATCCATCACAAAATTTTGAGTAACACATTTTTCCAAAAAAGAGGCATGAAACTTCATGATGGGAAAGTTGTGCACTTGAGGTTTTGTTTCAAAATTAATTTAGTCATAGCAGAGTTATAGCCCCAGATTTAGTGAAAAAGGAGACAGATTTACTGACATCTCTCGTCCAGTGAACTCATGTCTCATTGTCTCCCATCATTGAAAATCAGGACAAAAAAATTGGAATTCTGCAGTAAAGCTGATCTAAAACATGTTCACCTGAAGTTATTAACTTTGTAGCAGCAGAATGAAAGAGTCGAATGAGTCAAAATAGGACAGATTAAAATTAAATTTTCACTAAAATGAAGACTGTAAGACAATGTTGTCAAATGCATCTGCTTAAGGGTGCGAGTGATTGATGTTGTGACAATAACGTTTTGTCGTCTAAACTGATTTATTTATGAACTGATGTTGATTGGTTTACAAGGAATAATTAAGTCTTGAGCTCCTTTTGATGAAAATATCCATCTCATCTGAATCACGTTCAGCATGTCTGTTTGAACCAGGTACTTCATCCTAATGGTTAATATGCAGAATTATGTTGGAAGAAGCTCATCACATTTACAGCATGGAGGGTACCTAAAATTCTTTGTGCTATTGGAAATAGATTTTCAACATATAGTGAACATGTAAAACGCAATTAACACACAGTGATAATGGTTTGTGCATTAACAGCATGCCAGCTTCAACAAAGGGAAACTATGTGAATTTTAATTGGCACACACACATTATTTCCCTTGATGCTTAACCTGAAATTATATCAGGCGCAGTGGAACTTCAGCTACTTCTGTGTCATTAAAAAGTTTAAAAAAATAATATATACAGGGATAATCATGACTAAATATTATGAGAAAAATAACTATCGCTCATGTAATTTCAATGAGATTAAAGCAAGGAGCCATTCTCTCCAAAATCCCTGTATAAAGCTTTCTGTCATATGCTTTGTATATAGATATTGAACATTGAAAGCAACAGTAAGTTAGAAAGAAGGTCTCAAATTGAAATAAGTTAAAATAAAAATGACAAGTTACATGAAATGCCCAAATTTAATAATGCATGCTGGGTTTCATTGGTTTGTATTCAAGTGTTGTGTATTGACAATGTGTATTGGAGCCCATGGTGTTTGTGTATTGATGTTGTGTATGTGTTGTGATTGCAGCCCAAGTCCGTCACTAGTCCTACACCAATACAGGTACTTGTCCCTTACAGTACATGTCTCACAGACATGGGTGTTTTCCATCTCTCTCACGGAATGAACAGGCTGGTCTGGTTTTACGTAATGGTGGAGGGTTTGGTTTTCTGTAGTTGCTTGTTTTGTTCTAGCTTAACATTTGTGAAGTTGAGGGCAGATTGCTGCAATACTTTAATCACTTGTTGTGTCTTATTCCAACTAAGCATCATCAATGTTTCTCTTCCAAACATACTGTGAGATTGGTAAACATCACTTTCAGTGATAGCTTGGGTTTAGCTCGACTTTTCGAAGAATATGAGAGCTTATACTTCACTCGGGCGTCGGCGTTTGCGTCGGCGTTGCAACACAAGGTTAAAGTTTTTTTCAAACATCAATAACTTAAATACTATCAAAGGTATTCCACCCAAACTTAAAATATTTATTCACCATCATCACTTCTACCTTACTTCTAAGGCCCACAACCCTGGCTACCCTTTTTTTGGAGTTAAGCCCCTTTCATACTTACAAAACAGCCAAAATCAAGGTTAAAGTTTTTACAAAGTTGTATATCTTCAATACTATCTAAGGTATTCAACTGAAACTTATTTACATATTCACCATCATTACCTCTTCCTTACTAACAAGGCCCATAACTCTTGCTGTACTACTTCTTGAATTATGCCCCTTTCATACTTAGAAAACAGCCGAATCATGGTAATTTTTTTTACAAAGTTGTATATTTTCAATACTATTCAAATTGATTCTGCATACTAATTTCACAAATTACAAATTTCAGATATTACCACTGCAGTTGGTGAATCAGCAGACCACATTCTCAAATTGATTATCCATGCTAATTTCACCAATTACAATTTCAGATTTTAGCACTGGAGTTGGCGGATCAGCACACCACATTCTCAAATTGATTCTGCATGCTAATTTCACCAATTAAAAATGTCATATTTGTTTATTGGAGGTGATAGAATAATTTCTACTATAACTAGAACATATCATCATTGATATGTACCATACTATTAAAATCCATAAAACTGTGTCTTAGCAACTGAGAAAAGTTGAGCGCGCTGTCTTATGGACAGCTCTTGTTATATATGTAGATAAGAATGTGACAGAGTTGTTTTTCAATAGTTGTTTACATACTTAAACAAGGATAAGAACAACTCCTGTAAAGAAAGAGACATGTAGCATAAGAAATATGTTTTTAGCTCACCTGAGCACAACGTGCTCATGGTGAGCTTTTGTGATCGCCTTTTGTCCGTCGTCCGTGCGTCAACAATTTCTTTAAACAACATCTCCTTCTAAACTACTCACTGGATTTTGATAAAACTTCACAGGAATGTTCATTATGGGGCCCTTTACCAAAGTTGTTAAAATTATATTGATTGGTCAAAAATCTAGGTCACAGGAGCTAAAAATAGATTTTAAAAATGAAAATTTTAAAAATCTTCTTCTCCGAAACCACAAGGCCTAGCCTTTTGATTTTTAGCTCACATGAGCACAACGTGCTCAAGGTGAGCTTTTCTGATCGCCTTTTGTCCGGCGTCCGTCGTCCGTCGTCCGTGCGTGCGTGCGTGCGTGCGTCCGTCCGTGCGTCCGTGCGTCCGGCGTCAACAATTGCTTCAAACAACATCTCCTCCTAAACGGCTTGGCCAATTTGAAAAATATTTTGCAGGAATGTTCCTTGGATGAAGCTCTACTAAAGTTGTATAAATGGTTCTGGTCCATCGCATAATTAGGTCACAGGAGCTAAAAATAGATTTTAAAAATGAAAATTTAAAAAATCTTCTTCTCTGAAACCACAAGGCCTAGCCTTTTGATTTTTGGTATGTAGCATGATCTTATGACTCTCTACCAGGATTGTACAAATTATGACCCTGGGGTCAAAATTGGCCCCGCCCCAGGGGTCACTTGATTTCACATAGGCTAATTTAGGAAAAACTTGAAAAAATCTTCTTCTCCGAAACCACAAGGCCTAACCTTTTGATTTTTGGTATGTAGCATCATCTTATGGGCCACTACCAAGATTGTACAAATCATAGCCCTATGGTGATAAATGACCCCGCACCAGGGGTCACTTGTTTTACATAGAGTTATATAGGAAAATCTTAAAAAATCTTCTTCCATGAATGCATAAGGCCTAGAGCTTAGATATTTGGTATGAAGCATCATCTTATGGGCCACTACCAAGATTGTACAAATCATAGCCCTATGGTGATAAATGACCCCGCACCAGGGGTCACTTGTTTTACATAGAGTTATATAGGAAAATCTTAAAAAATCTTCTTCATGAATCCATAAGGCCTAGAGCTTAGATATTTGGTATGTAGCATCATCTTATGGGCCACTACCAAGATTGTACAAATCATAGCCCTATGGTGATAAATGACCCCGCACCAGGGGTCACTTGTTTTACATAGAGTTATATAGGAAAATCTTAAAAAATCTTCTTCTGAATGCATAAGGCCTAGAGCTTGGTATGAAGCATCATCTTATGGGCCACTACCAAGATTGTACAAATCATAGCCCTATGGTGATAAATGACCCCGCACCAGGGGTCACTGGTTTTACACAGAGTTATATAGGAAAATCTTAAAAAATCTTCTTCTATGAATCAATAAGGCCTAGAGCTAAGATTTTTGGTATGTAGTAGCATCTAATGGTTCATTACAAAGATTTTCAAAGACTTGGCCCTACGGTGATAAATGACCCTGCGCCCAAGTCTTCTCTGAAACCATATGGCCCATTGCTTATATATTTGGTGTGTAGTATTGTCAGGGGTAAAATGTTTTAGATTAAGTTATATCAGAATCCTTGTCTGTTTAAAAACCTTGACATCAGTTGAAGCAATGGTACTCAGGTGAGCGATTCAGGGCCATCATGGCCCTCTTGTTGGTATGTAGCATGATCTTATGACTCTCTACCAAGATTGTTCAAATTATGACCCTGGGGTCAAAATTGGCCCCGCCCCAGGGGTCACTTGATTTAACATAGGCTAGTATAGGAAAAAACTTAAAAATCTTCTCCAGAAACAACAAGGTATAGAGTTAAGAATTTGTGTGTAGCATTGTCTGGTGAATCTCTACCAAGTTTGTTCAAATCATGAACCTGGGGTCAAAATTGGCCCCGCCCCAGGGGTCACTTGATTTAACATAGACTAATATAGGAAACACTTGAAAAAATCTTCTTCTCAGAAACCACAAGGCCTGGAGTTTAGATATTTGGTATGTAGCATTTTCTCCTGGGTCTCTACAATGTTTTTACAAATCATGACCATTGGGTCAAATTTGGCCCCACCAAAGGGGTCACTTGATTTAACATAGACTAATATAGGAGAAACCTAAAAAATCTTCTCAGAAATCACAAAGCCTGGAGTTTAGATATTTGGTATGTAACATGGGCTAAAAGACCTCTACCAAGTTTGTTCAAATCATGACCCTGGGGTCAAAATTGGCTCTGCCCCAGGGGTCACTTGATTTTACATAGCCTAATGATATCAGGTGAGCGTCCAGGGCCATCATGGCCCTCTTGTTCTTAATCTTATTTTTTTTAACAAATCTTAATCTTATTTTTTTAACACCAACTTTTCAAGTTTATATGTTTAAGTCATAATAGAAAAAATGGGAAAAAATATAAAGATATTAATAAATTATAAATATTGCTCTTGAAGTAATAATGAAAACCAGTCTTTCAATTGTGTCATTGGAAGATGGTTGTGAAAATACAGAATTTTGGGAGAGGTGGAAAAAAACCTACAGTCTACCGAGGTTGTACTGTACATATCGATGTGAACATTCACTGTCATGCTTTGATTTAAGTCTTCTGTTTCATAGCTAAAGGCTTTTGTCCATTTATAAGTAACTCATATCAGACATGAGTTTGTATCCTGCATCTTTTTCAATTTAATGATGAGTTATTTTCAAATCATATTAACTGTCTTAAGAATCAATTGATCAGGTGATATATATATATATGTAATACTTATCAGTTTATTACAGACAAGTATTTCATACTTGACTTTAACCCTTTCCCTCATATAGACTGATTTTGACATATTAAATAGGTACCACATAAAGCCTGATCTGCAGAAAACCACAGTTAAACCTTACCAAATTTAATTATAAAGTCCTCATTTCCAGACCACTGAGGAGCAGCGAACAGCATAAAACCTTATCAGCCTGCGAGTTACTCGCAGGCTGATCTGGTTTTATGCTGTTCGCATAGGTCTTTTCATGTTGTCCTCTATGAGGGAAAGGGTTATAACACTTTCTCATCAGCTCATGATACCTGTATATTTGTTCACCAGTATAGCATAACACAAAACATTCCCTCTTTTCATTAATGAATTTTGTGAACAACTATTAGTTTGTTAATTTGATACATGTAAATTAATTATTAGTTTGTTAAATTGATACATGTAAATTAATAATTAGTTTATTAATTTGATACATGTAAATTAATTATTAGTTTTTAATTTGAGACATGTAAATTAATTATTAGTTAGTTAATTTGATACATGTAAATTAATTATAAGATAATTAAATTGATTAATTATACTACTTTAACTTCATTCTGTTTTTCATCTGTCCTGACAGAAGAACAATATGAAGTTGACAGAGGGACTCAAAAAGGGAGGGGATGTTACATAAATACTATAATTTTGTACTATTTATAAAGACCCACTCTTTAATGCTTCACAACATAACCTATGAATGTATCAAGATTAGATGTAGACTGAGAGTGTCAGCAAGGTTTACAGGAGATTGCTGTGTTTGTGAACTAAATGTACAGCTCCTCATCATACAACTTTATAGGGCTCTGAAACCTGTTGTTCATTAAATGCAATGTTATTAGTAAATTCAACCATTTTATCAACCATAATTAGTTATATTTTGGTTTTCAGATCTAATCCACCACACTTTTTAGCTCACCTGAGCACAATGTGCTCTTCGGTCACTTCCTACCAAGATTGTTCAAATTAATTTGATTCTTTGAAAAATGTGGCTGCCAGGGGGCAGAGCCCGTTTTCCATATATGTATATAGTAAAACCTTAAAAACCTTCTCCTCCAAAGGTACTGGCTGGATTTCAAAGTTATTTGGCACAGATGTTCCTTACTCTCAACCAAGATTGTCCAAATTATTTTGATCCGTTGAAAAACATGGCCACCAGTGGAAAAAGTCCATTTTCCATATATGTATATAGTACAAATTTGAAAATTCCTTTTGTCCAAAAGTTCTCACTCTGTTTGTGGCTGGCAGAGGGCAGAGCCCATTTTTCACAATATCATAAGATATTTGCTGTTTCTTTTCCTCCCACTAATATCTTGTTCTCGGGTGAACGACCCAGGGCCATCATGACCCTCTTGTTTTTCAAGCCTTACAAAGTTAATGGCAGCTTCTCCAAAGATTAATTCCTTGAAGTTAAATGTTTGATTTGCTAAATTCAGAAAATTAGAAAAAATGAAAGATGCAAATCTTATTTATGAATTATTACTTGAAATAGATAAAATATTTTATTTTTTATTGCAGAAACCTTTCAAGTTATTTAGCTTAAAGGTCAGGCACTTTGAATCCTAAGTATAAAGGGGATTGTAGTCCTAGCTTAGCTTTATAACCATGGTGAATAAATAGATAAGGTAGGCCAGGCCTCCTCCCTCTCTGTGGGAAGACCTAGATAGGGGTCTCATGTTGGCTTTACATCAGGCAGAAAACATAGCCCTTGTAGAAATTAGTCCTGCTGGTAAAGAAGTAATTGAAACAACTGGGTGTATAGTTTAGAGGGAATTGGGTAATATTTGCTTTGGGACTTAGCAATATTGTCAGGATTTTTTCGACATAATTTTGACCTTTTTTTTTTAAGCTGTTTAAATATTTTATACTAGGTGAACAATCTATGAATTTCAAGCAAGTGCATTTGATTAAATAATTAATTTCAATCAGTAAACAGTTATTATACTGTAATGTATGTTCATACTCCTAAGTCTAGTGAGTGACATCAAAATATGCTCCCACTTACCACAAAACTGCTCGAAAGCCTTATTACCTTGCAGTGCACTTTGCTAGAACTTAACCCCTTATAGACTCATTTTGATGCATTTGCCTCATCAGTAGATACAGGACCTTCGTTTGCTCACACAATATTGTAGCTCAGATTTTACAGTCTCCACAGCAAAGAAAAATCCATGGTTTCATAAGTATAATATTTTAAGAACCAGTAAATTTGTACATCAAAATTTATGGTATAAAGTCTAGACAAGTTTCACTGTGTTAGACTCTCATGTCAAAACTTGAATTACAAACAGTATGAAACCTTATCAGTCTACAAGTAGGTCATTTCTGCCATGGTGAAGGGTCAAGGTAGACATTTGACAAGTGATCCAATTTCTATCAGTGAAATCTCTCTGTCATTAGAATGGTACCAGTAGAAACCATGCATGTACCCTACAATGCATCCAGCTTTACTGGAATGGTCTCTTTTTCATGCATGGGAGAGCCTATTTGTTGAATAGAGTTTTTTTTGTAGCTTCAGGATGTGTTTCTTCCTCTGCAACCTTTTCTGCTGTCAATTCTGAGCAACAACTTATGTTTTGAAAACTGCTAAACTCATTAACTACTGCATATGCATCAGCGGTGTAATGCAAAATTATATTGTGCAATTTGAATGTTATTTTCAAAATAAGTTTTATGCATATGATAAGTGTCATGATTATTCATGTGTTATATATTTGATGCATTTGGTCTAGATTTGCTAGTTGTACATAAATTATCCTTGTAGATACTGATTGCTAACTGTCCTAGTTTTTGACCCCTTGTCCTGGATTCTGACCCAGCATGTTACATTACAGGAGGAGGAGAGGAATGGGGATGTGAAAGAGGGCCACTGGGTGAAGGAGGAGAGACCAAGTAGTGGACATGTCCATGGACATGTGCCCCACACAGTCCCAGAGAAGAAGGAGGAGGTAAAGAATACAGTAGACTTACCGTATTATATATCTGAACCATGTATAGATAGGGAATTACAAGGAAAATGTGTAGTGAATTAATTTTTAAGCAATTTCTTTTTCCTGTACAAGTTCTCCATAGAAGCAGTTTACTTCTTATACTTTCTTTGAATGAATGGCCAAAAAAAAAAAAAAGATCAAAGTATAAAAGTAATGTGTAATGTACTAAAAGCCAAAGCATTTGTATAAAGCATAATTTTGATTGGTATGTTTCCCTTCCAGCCCCACCATGTTCCAGAGAAGACTGTACCCGTTCGACCACCAGAACCTTCTCATGGTATGTAACTTTCTGTCACCAGTTATTTTTCTTTCTTTACACTGACTGCCAAACAAGTGAACACTTAATGAATCAATCTCGTTGGCATGGATGATGGCATATATGATGAATTCAAGGCAGAAACCAGAATATCACAGAGGAGGTTACGATTGTTGGTAACCACCATACCCTCTCATGATTGGGTTTTGGTGCTCAGCATATAAGGGTAGTTCCAGGACTGGTTGGCCCGGTGTCAGGATAATGTGACTGGGTGCAGTATCATGCCACACATCTACGGCATGATACTGCATTGTGGCAGCACTACATCTGTCTCAAGTAGACATCATCTCCAAATGATTGAAATACTGTCAGTGGGACGTTAAACCCAACAAACCAACAAACAAACTGGGTTTTGAAGTGAGAATGTATTAGTGAAAAGCAATGAGTGTTACCTTTACCCTTTCTTGTCATCCTGTCAAATTTTATATCAGGTTTTGCAATTATTAAGAGAAAAAAGATAATGGATAATTTTTAGCTTGACAATTCTAAGAATAGGATTAGCTATTGTAGTCATGTCTGCGTCACAAGAAATGTTGAGGTTTTGTTTAACATTACCACTATCTCCACTATTACATAATGGATGTGCCTCAGACATGACAAGTGTTTATCATCATCAGACCAACCAGTAGACAAAGGAACAGTAACTCTTCAAAATATTTTTGCATATTTATGGCATTTTTTTTTAACTTAAAAAATGTTCAAGTTTTGTTTAACATTTCCATCATTAAAGTAATATACGACCTCCATCAGCAGCTGAGCCATTTTCAAGCACTGCATGAAACCTTGGAACAAAATAGTTTTGAACTGTTGCCCACTCACATACAAATCAGCTCCAAGGTTTCACATGGTGCTTGGGGGGGGGGGGGGAGACAGCTCAGCTGCTGATGGAGATCCTATATTACATAGTAAACTTATATTTTTCTCCTTAGACTGACACATATCCCATAGAAATCTATGAAGAATTGAGATAGTTCAGGGTATTTTTCTTTTTTCAAGCGGAGCCAATGTTTACAATTTCGTCTTGGTTTTGATGCCTTTAGGGACATCATGGTCTTGGTCATCATGATTATACTAATCACATAGATACAGAATTTCACATTCATGTTACTACATGAAAGCATTATGGATATATAAATCATTGTAAATAATTCCTCTGATGATGTTAGTATAACATAACCCCACCAAACAAGTTAAGAGAAATGGGCTGTATGGAAGTTGAATCTCTCATTACATCCTGTTCTGTCCCAATGTTTCCCATACTGATGGGAACGTGAATCACACTTACATGGTTTGCTCAGGTCTTGAAAATCCTTGAATTTGGTGTCTGTTTTGAAAAACCCTTGAAAATCACATTTTGCCTTTTAAGCCCTTGAAAAAAAAACAACTTAAAATTAACTGAAAGGTCTTTAAAAACCCTTGAATTTGAAATTACAATATTGATCATAAAAAGGTGTTTTTCAAGTTGTTAAAAAATTGAGGTTCATCCATTTCATCCCTTAAAATTTAAAGCATAAGTTGCGGTTTATGCAAGTCCTTAATTTTGAATTTTAAGGCCTTAAAAAAACCTTAAATTTGGCAGCAGAGAATGTGTTTGAACCATGATTTAATGATTGTCTGATCATACCTCCCCTTTCTCTTAAATGAAAGGAGACTATATATAGGATTTTTGCACATAGTCATATGGGCGTCAAATTGCATCCTGTTTTACAAAAATTTCTTTCATAAATTTTTGGGTCAAGGTGGTGTTGCACAGTTATTCATCATTCAATATGTTTAGTATGGTTTTATTATTTATATTTAAGCTTCCTTGCACCTTCAATCTGCTATTGAGGAACTGCGAAGGGATATTGCTGAACTACGCGCAAACACTGTATCAAAGACAGCATTTAATGAACTAAAAAGTGAGAATGAAAAGCTAAGACAAGAATTGGATACTGTGAAAACAACTAACTCTAGGCGGCTGAAAGAAATTATGCAAGAAGTTGATGAAGAAAAGAAGATTCGACTGTCCACGCAAGTAGAAATGGAACGCATACGGAAATTAGTCACGGAATCTCACGTGTGATAAAGATTGGTTATAAAGTGAGTGAAACCTAGACACTGATAAGACATATGATAATGGCAGAGATGATGGACATATGAGTGTGTATGGTGAACCAACTCTGCTGACATACTGAGCAGCGTATATGACACGACTTCAAGCAACAGACCTCTGCCTCGCCAACTGGCCTGTGATCACTGTATACTAGCTCTTTAATTGAAGAAACACTAGAAAATTAGTGTCTTTACTAAGGAAGCATGTGAGAAGAAGTGTAAAAGTATAACGTTTCAAAACATAGGTAGAATTTAGAAAAATGTTGTTCAGAATCATTGAAAGGACGTGATTTATTAAATATTATTTTGAAATTCACATACAAAAGTTGTAATCAATCAATACACTGAGAGCCTTAACTTGATTTGAACCATTTTATACATGTACTCAAATATGTATTATAAAATATATTGCAGGAAAATTCATTGTTTATATGAGTTAAATTCTGCTTATTTTTGAGGGTTTTTGTGTGTGTGTTACTTGAACATGATTTTCCTGTTAAGTTAAAGAGAGACAGGTTATCTGGATGTGTTCTGTACTATTTCAATGATCTGTAAAAATGATTGGTTACTGGATTTTGTTTTTGTTATCCTTTCTTATTTGAGCATTATCTTTATCTTATATATCCTATGAGTTATTTTACTAATTTAATTAATTGAGTTTTTGATTTTAAGCCTTTTTTTCCTGACCTATGTATCATTTTAGTTAAGACTTCATGACATTGTATTTATGATTGTTTAAATTGTTTACAGTTTGGAAAAATATCTACAGACCTTGAACTAAAATAATAATTTTTAGTTCCTCAAAATAAAGATTCAAGATTTGCTTATGATTTCTGTTTCAAATAAAAATACTGTAAGTGGATTTAAAATGTAAATCTATAAATATTTCCTTGCTCATCTGCCCATGGCCTACTGCTAATAGATTTACCCAGAAGCTGGTAATGGTTCCCTCAGGCTAAACTGTCAGAGCATTCCACTTTGACATATAGGGTAGGTAGGATGTTTCCTATGCTTTTGTCTTTCATATGTTGCCAATGATATTCTGTGTGTGATTAGAAAGTAATGTAGAGATAGATTTATATCTTGGTTCATTGTGAACCAAATAACAAAGGAATTCGTAGAACTTTAGATCTGCCTGCGACATAGTGATCAAATCAATATTATTTATACCTTAAGATGTTTGTTCATGTACTTTTGATGTAGGAAGTTTTGTCTGATTTTGTACGTTTCAATCAGGTCACAAAGACTGTGTTTAAATGCAGAAAAGTTTCCTATTAACATTTGTTAATGTTTAATATCCCTGTATGTGGCAGTAAAATTGATTGCTCTTTGTATTGGTTTAAAAACCACAGTAAGTGTAACTCGGAAATTGTTGGAATTTTTATAATCAACATATTTTCAGGAATTGTGGCATGATATTTTAAGATTTTTCAGGGAGTTCAGAAAGAAATTGCAGATGTAAGTGAATGAAGGCTTTTTGAATAACAATTTTGATGTGTAACTTGCAGGAGATTCCAAGCTTGTTTGTTTTTCTCACTGTTGTGATGAAGAATCAGGAAAAAATCAACACAAGATGGCTATGACGTGACAGAGGATAATGTCACTAGGCTGTCATTCTGAACATCTTCCATTCTTACTCTGTTACATATTTATTACAAAAAAGTTCAAGTTCAGATTTAAAAAAAAAAAAAATAATACTAAAAAAAAGAAATGTGAGAAAACTAGGATGTCATCAGATTGTTCAGAAAATGTATAGAATAAGTGTTTGTTTCTTAAACAGCAGACTTTAAAAACTTCGATTCTATCTTCTATTTTTGACTGAATAATTTTCTTTTACATATTATGGCCTATGCTTTGTTTTGAACGTGATAGGAAATGGCATTGCTAGAATATATCTTTGATTTTCTATCAGAATTTCATTTTAAATGGATACGTTTGTTAATTATTTTTATTATTACATTTGGAATGTATTCCATCTTGATTTTTTCGTTTGAAGAAAATTTGCTTGGAAACCTATTGATCCAGTGTATTATAATGTATATAGATAGGCTAGATTTGCTATCATGCACAAAAAAGAAATAGCTTGAATTGTAAATTAGTTTTTTTATTATTATTAATTGAAGTTTTAACAGTTTAGGAGGGGACCAAATTCATACTTTGTTCCATGGTAGAATTGTGCATTTTATTATGTATTCGCATTGGAAAATGTGATAGTTTAACACATTTTTCTGAGATGAATTACCTACTGCATGCTGCCATCAAAAAAAAATTTGATTATTATATGAAGAAGTATTTCAGCCTAAATCTAATCATGGGGAGTTAAAATAACCCTTAACCTTATATGATCTTATTTTGACGCTTTAGACAGAGCAGATCTAGATCAGAAAGAAGCTTTCCAGAAGCTGTCTGATCAAAGTCTCCTCTGCTTTTGGTCTGACAGTATTGTAGCTCAGATTCTATATAATCGGCACACAAAAAAAACAACAATCCTGTTGAAGTTAAGTAAGATAATATTCATCATATAAATATTCATGATTGTAGGCATAGGTATTCATGAATATTCATGGGGTAAGGGATTAACGTTCAGCTAGATCAAACTGTCAATTATTATCTGTCAGATTAAGCTTCATTTCATTTAAAAAAGTTTTATTCAATGTAATTAAACCCAGTAGAAAGCCACTGGCTGGTCAGAGTATAGTTTGTCATGTGGGAAGTTTTCCTGATAGACCAATGTCTACATACAGACTGAATTTTAGTCTGAACTGGCTTTTGTATGATATACCATAAGGTAAAATGGTGGCATCATGTTGTAAATGATTAAACAAGTCACAGGACTTTGGGGTAGAAATAGTGATTAAAGTAGTGGTAGAAAATTAGTGATCCTTGTTACTTCCAGGTCCTGACGTTCAACTTCATTCTAATGTGATACATTTCAGTTGTATAAAGTGATTTAGTCAATAATAATCAAGGTTATTGAAAAAGTGAGAAACAAATACTATGCAGTTACCTTTGTATCCATGTAAATATATCAGATGGAAATGCATCGCTGCAGTCTTCCTGCTCATAGATCAGCAACGATTAGGACAATATGTGCAAGCTTGGTTGCTGTTAAGTCTCCATAACCCTTTGCTACTTATGAGTTGTCCAGAAAGTCATGTTTTGCAACCAGTGTAAAAGCCGGGGCGAGTTGCTCACACAATGTGATCCAATAGGTCTGGTTTTTGGCTGGGGTACCTATCCATTACAGTCGAGGATGACTTGGAACCAGACTACAAAACCAGACTACAAAACAAATTGAAGTTATTTGTGTGAGCAACTTTCCACAGTTCTGCCTTAGAGTAGCAGCTTAGTGGCTTATCCGTATATATTGTTCACATCTCCATTACGTAAATATGAGAATTGATTTTACATCAAAATAGGCGTTTACCTTCCCCAAATGTTGATCAAGGTAGCTGCTTCAGGTAAGGTGTGCTTGTT
>CM037788.1:8153437-8203437 GCA_021229015.1 Solen grandis | reverse complement strand
TTCGGAAACACATGCGGAAACGTTCGGAACGCTCGTGTATCTTCGGATGTATTCGAGATATTTGAAAATCCCCACTCTTCTCTCTCTCTCTTTCTCTTAATAATAATTCAACGGAGAGACAACTATAACAACGACAAAGAACGGAAACTCCAGAAACATATTTCGGAAAACATCATAAATTTAATATAATGATATCTATGTGCACCACCGTGAATGAGATTTGTATCATTTACGAGCAGTTGATGACATAATGCTGAATATCAGCACACTGTATCAACATGAATTACTCATAAACAAGAATAACACCTTTGCAGTTCATTGTGTGATAAAGTTTCCTCTTTACTATAGATGAAACCACAGAGCAATTTTGTGTGTAGATTCACAAAGCACAGATAAAAGACTATCCCGTAGTAAGATATTTAGATAATATAAAAAGTCAATGGTGCTGTAGTCAAAAAGTCATCCATTTGTACAAAATCCTTAAATAAGCAAAAATAACTTCTTTTCTTACTATTTTATCAACAATTTTCGTTTTTTTTTATGGACAACAAGATGTTTATACATTCTTATGCTCAATGTAATTAACAAAGGGCTTTGTTCAAGCATGTACGCTGTAAACACAAAATCTGATTACGTTCACACACACGTGCACTGTAAAACCATATATAAAGACCACCTTATTATTAAGACCGTTTTCTTTTTAAGACCATCTCGTTATATACACTATCTCATTATTGAGACCAACTCATTTTTGAAACCATCGTTTTCCCCACTTTTTACTGTAAAATGATTATTTTTCGTTAACAGCAAGTTTCGTTGAGTCTGCATCACAGGCAATTCCGTGGGCATGTACCGGTATTATCCTGGAGGTATATAGATCTATAGTGACTAAATGGTTTCCATGACGATATTCGTGGATAACATCATGGGAAATCAACGTAATTTAGCCCCAGCCCCGACAAAAAATAATGGTTTCACTGTTATTAAACTTAATAATCAGACCAATGGTAATCTTACCATTGAGGTTTCACAAATAGTGTTTTTTTACAATGAGTAAATATAAATGTAGCGCAGACGTTAGCATAAAATGTTGCCGAGCAGAGCTTTTATTCCTCAAATAACACTAAAATTAAAGAATTCCCTTGTTTAATTTTTTATATTAATGATGTATTCATCTATGTAACAGTTATTGCGCTGTACAACCTACAGAAGTTGTTTTGGGGGAGGATCTACCTCCCTTAAATTGTTGTTGTGTTACCATAATTTTGCGCATGCGCATAATTTATCAGCTACTTTGCCATATATTGCATGCTTATTATACATATCTAACACCTTCACATCCAGGATAAATAAACGATCAGAGCTCTGAACCATTTAAGCAGCTAGTGAAACATGATTTCATAAAAGTAACCTCGTGAGCAGTTAATCGTTGAGAAATTAAATAACATTCCGCCATTGGGCACTTAGGCTTAATAGAACATCTTTACACAATCAACAAGATAATCAGGTACAATCATTTCATAATAAGTGATTCGGCGTTTATCAAAACTCCATCACATACACTTAGTCCGTGTAACCATGTTACAAGAACTAGTGGGCGCAGCCTGTCACCATTTTAGCTTCACTTGAGTCCCATGAACAGTTCGCAGGTTTCTTAATCTTGCGATGCGTATAATGACGAGAAAATCACCAGCATATGTCCCTTCTTTTCCACACCAAAATCAAAAGCACACTATGTCATAAATCGTGCAAAATTGCCTTGTCTGGAACAATACAATGCTTTGTAATGCAAATGAGACAATTATTTGTAACATGTATCGTAAGCCAGGTATTCACACTCTGTAACTCTTAAGCATAGCCAACCTTAGTTGACATGTAAAACGCAATGCGCATGCTTGGAGACCATCCTAGTATAGATACATAATTACATAAACCGATTGGGCTTCTTCTCGAGCTGGAACGAAAACCAACATTTTCAAAGTATTTTTGCTTTTGAGGCACCCATAACCGAGACAGTTTCTTATGATAGATGTTAACAACACTGTACGTGCTAAGCTTTCACAGTCGATCGCTGGCGGTTACTGTTCTTCCATTAATTGCACTCGCCCGATTTCCATTTATTTCTTTCAACCGGAACTACTTTCAATTGTGCCTACTGTGTTTTCTGTGGCTCTCTCTGCGCATGCCTCGACTTATTACCGACATGATGTAGGAATCTTGCTGGTCTTTTTTGTCGTCTGCCGGCACTGGTCTGTCTGGTATTAGGGAAGCAGACGATAAGGACGTGGCCATATCAACATGGCTGCAATCTGAGTCTGAAACAATGGCAATGGAATAGTTTTGTAAAAATATGCATTCAAAAGGAGAAATCATCCAGTTGATAGATCTACTGTAACTTGTGTACATGTCACAAATTAACATACCGTTTATAGTGTTTCATTTTAGAAATTTCAGACAAACAATTTCACACTGTAAATAATTTATTTTGTATACTTATAATTAAATCATAATCGTCTCCTAACACGTAGACTAACCAATATTAAAACTGAGGTTATAATAGTTTAGCAATCTTCTTTGACATGTATACTCTTTTCTTAGAAAATCCAAAATAATTAACTATACACTTCAGTTTACTGTATTGCAATATCCTTATAAAATATTAACGTTAAATAATATGGTATTCGATATTTATTTCTATTAATTAAGGCAAGATCAAATTCTATGATTCGATACTTTAAATATAAGCATAATTTGCTAAAGGTTTTGTACACTTAATAAAAAGTATTGTATTACGGAAAATAATCTCCGAGATATCCCTAAATTCGTTTGAGCATGCGACCATGGCACTTGTAAACGTAGTATTGCTTAAACGCGCCGTTGCTTACTTATTTTTCTTGTCAGTATTTTACAGCCGGTGTGCTCATATTGCTGCCATAAATAAACGACCCTAAATAGGTCGCGTTTAGGCTCATCGATAACCCCTTGTAATTATACATGCTCGATGAAGTTTGTATTTTAATTCAATTAGAAAGATGCACGAGAAAGCCTACTTAAACTCACCTGGCGATTCCCAGAATTCAACTGACAGAAGCGTGTGGCCATAGAAGAAGTCACGTGCCTGGTAAAATCTATTACAGTCCCACAATGCAATATGACCCTTGGGCTCATTGTCCTTCTGGGTGTACGTAATGACCCTCATGATCCCTTGTTTACTGCTGAAACTTTCTTTAGTCTTCACTGGATCGAATAAGTGCATTTTTGTAACAGTCGGGTAGCCATACTTATCTGCCAAATAAGGCCCAAAAGCCAGGGGGTGAAAAATATACTGTAACCCATTGTCTCCCAAAACACTGTCAGTTCCATACTGTGACAGGCGTATGACTTCACTTCCGATTGAATGCTGGTTTCCGATTTTGTTCAGCGCGTAAGAGAGCCGGAGAGCGGTTGTGTCGTGTAGAAGGAGGTTTGAGCTGTCACCGATGCCTAGAAGACCGACGATATCATGGTTTCTGTACTTTCCCCCAAAATGTTTGAATCCTGGATATACCTCTTTAAGGTGTGACACTGAGGGTAGTTGAATCTGAAAGTACACATAATGCAGGTATAATCTATGAGGAAAAATGGCGGAAATAAATTAATATATATAGGCAATTTTGTATTTAGCGTCCTGTGAATGGATTTATACCACGTTACTGCTTTAACATCGTTTGGTATTTGAAAGCTGGTTATGACAGGTAGAAGAGGTTAACTTGAACAGTTAAACTTTTACTCGTACATTTGTAATGCGAAAACTCTTAAAATGTGAACAACATATAGAAAAACTATAGATCTATATAAAAAGTAGTTATCACTATGTGTATGTTGACCATTCTATTGATATACGTATATGCCTGCCTAAAATATGGCCTTGATTAAAACGTTGTATGAGATATAAACCTGTCAAATAAAGATCAAACATGAGTATCTAATGAGCTGGTATGGTCATGGTATGATCAGTTGAGCATAAAATCTATAACCTGAGGTTTAATTGAATTAAAGAGTGAACTATTCTCATGTACGGGTTAATCAGATGGGATATAGATCCCAAGTTTTCTCATGACCTCGCGCATGAATACGTTTTACTTGTGATACGTCACGCTATAAACAAGTGTAAGTATCCGAACTATAGTATTGGTATCCAGAGATTTGCGGAAATGATAAAGTTTAATTAACTTCAGTTGTGAAGAGCTTTTTTGTTTGGTTGAAATTTAACTCGCAATCTTCAGAGACATAAATGCTTGTAATACAATGATAGCTCTATTTGAAAAGTCCACATTGATAACAAATACCCTGGGTACGTTTGGAAGGCTTGAGCTTTTTCTGGCAGGGTTTGTTTCCAATGAAGATATCCACTTTACAATTTTATCGGTGTCAATTTCAGTTCCAAACATATTCACCGGTAGAGAATTACGTAGAACAGGATAGGGTGACAATAAAACAATAGCTTACTTTCCTTTAATTACAAAGTCTCGTCGCTGAGGGAAACTCCTAGTAAATTTTCAGCGGTTTCAAAAGAATGATCTTAACAGAAAATGTACCGCTTAAAGCTAAATCTAACAAATGGACCTACATTACAGTTTTGTTTGATCTCCTATGGGCGAAAAAAGAAGACTTATATTTTGAAAGGTCGAGGGAGATAAGATGTGTAACAATTATTAAAAATATATGACATGATAAATAAGTGACAAGCTGTCACATCATGATACCGTTTGCCATTACAACGTTATGGTACTCAGCCGGTAACAAGGTACTAGTTTAGTAAGTGCGCCCTTGGCATTTTATGAGACGTTTCAATCTAACAAAATATTTTTCTCCAAGGCGTTTGCTATTAATTGCGTTTTATCGGTGTTTTTATCTGTGCTAATTATCTGTATGTTAGGAGCATCATTTGACACAAGTTATTTTAAAATGAAAGTGGTATATTTTAGTAAAAACGCTTTCGTTCACTCTCTAACCTTGTCCAACGCAAGCAATCTTTATCAATCAAACATTTCATAAAGGCAATTAACTAGCAATCTTATTTGTTTAAACGTGTATGCAGTATATTCAGTAATTTTGTTTTTTACTGAAATGAGATTCTTTTCGCCAGATCTACAAAGAAGCAGTTTGTTTTATAATCAATTTCTTGAAGATAAAATTACGAAAATAAATAAATAGAAAGAGAAAAAAATATATACTGAAACAAATAAAAGATATATTCGGCTAAATAAAAGGCAAAATACAATGTTTTTCGAGACGCATTTATCGGGACTGTTTTGTTTTGTCAGTTTATCCCATGTGTGAATGAAATAAATATATGACGTGCGCCCTCAAGACAACGGTTGGGGTCTATTTCAGACGCTCATCATACACTTTTAAAGGAAACTCTTTCCCTTTTTCCCAAATAGCGATACTTGTTGATGTCACACGAGTGCGAAAAACACCTTAACATCTGCCGCGTGACTCGAATCATTGCAGACCGGTCTGAGGACGAAGATGAAAGGGTCGAAATTAACAAATTGTTTTTGTCGAATGTTGATTCCACATGAAAACATATGTGTACCACAGGTTGTGATTTCAAACAATTAAAAACAAGCAACAGTCGTCAGTAACATACGAGTGTCATATTCATAACTGTTGCAAACTACTAGAAACAAAATTATAACTTGTGATGATGTTTTGGACAGGTGAAACGAGGTTTGTAATGAACGAAATATATTGAAATGGTACCTTATCTTGCAAGATTGACAAGGGATTACCGAATCACCTGGTCCATGTTTTTTGGGAAAATGCGTGCGCTAGGTAAACCGTGCGATTTTGAATGAGTTTGAACTATAGTTATTAAGTGCACAGGCGGTCCTTGAAGACTAGGATTGTTATTAAAGTCATAAGCGGCTTCCTTTTCGGCGCGTGGTCCTACCAAAGCTGAACGGGCTAAAATGGCGTAAATAGAATTGAATGAGACTGAAAGAGGCAGAGATAGTCATTTTCATTTTCATAAATGAAGCGTGTGACAAGCGCTGGGCATGTTTTGAAATCAGGGTGGATATTGACAGAAGGGAATTGTGGGATGAATATCAACAGGTTCGCGGTTGTTGGACTAATCTACATCCGGGGATTTAGTGTCACTATCCACGATAGACATGCCCTGAATTTATAATGGCATGTGCTCCGCTAAGTCTAAAATTATCATAATCACAGTTCAATATGTTTTATATCTAAACATAATTTATTGTCCAAGTATCAAGGGCATAAAGCATCAATGAAATGCTGCGGATGGTTTCTGATCTTGAAATAGAATAAGTGTGAACCACGTTTACATGAATTTAAAACTATAAAAGCCATTATGATAAAGTTCTTAAATCACAACTTAATGAAATAGGAGGGAAAACGCGTTGTACCTAAATTAAGTAGGGCGTTCAAGTCGCGGGTATAAGAACCATCCGCACACTTTTTGAACTTTTCTTCTTTTGTACCTCGGATCTAAGTGTAAATATAACACTGAAATTGTTCTTTATGTAAAAACCCGACAAGATTCCGCAACAGGATTAAATAAACCACTTGTCATTTTGTACTCAGCCTCTCTCCACTTAATTATAGAAACCGCTGTTTCTTTTGTACACGTTTAAGATCGACAGAGTATAAACTTTATGACAGCCATTAAATATGGCGATTACAGAAGCGGTAACGTAGTGGGTTAGGTATCAGGTCTTTGCCACAAAGATGCTACTAAAGGTAACGGTACCTTAAACGGATAATCTCTGTTTAAAATTACCCTAATTGATAATAAAACATTTATGGCCATTCAATTTTCTTTTTATATTCCCTTTGGGCCGATTTGTAACGGCTGCAGTGATTTTGCTACCTTCTTAACTGAAGAGTTTCTGTTTTCAGAGGACCAAAGACGCTTTTCATGTAGCATAGTTTAGCCTATTCAGTGGGATTTTATGTTCCTAATATTACATACCTAACACAATGCTGAGTTAAAGTTGAACATCTACATTTTATTTTGACGCTGCTGATGATGATAGATCAAATATATAGGGGCTGGGCACGTTTAGAAACAATAGAAGGACGCCTGTAACTCGTGAACCAAGTTTGAATAGAAGTTCCAGAAATTACAATTACAAGTTATAAGCTCCTGTTAGGGCGAGGTTTTAGGAATAGGACGGACATTAGAACTGAACAGGAATTACATTTAAGAACAATGGTGAACGGTGAAAATATACAATGGTGGGATGGAAAACGAAAGGGGAAAGGGGACGAAGATTATAATGATGTGGTGGTATGGAGAGAATGAGAATATATGTTACTTCAGTAGCAGCATGAATAATATTTCTACTGGTCAATACAGAAGAAGAACTTAGTTTTATCGGTACTGTAGTGCCAATAGCAGTTATGATGGTAGAAACAAGGTTAGAAGTATTTTTATTGTATAAGTTGTCAAAGTGATAACAGTAGCAGCAACAACAGCAATTATTATCATGATAGTCTGTTGCAGCTCAGATTCAACACAATCAGTATAACAAAGATCAATCCATTGTTTCCTATGCCATTTGCAGTTCCAGTAAATTTAAAGTCATAATGTGTACATAAACATTCATGAGGTGAAGAGATAGCTTAAATACGTATACATGTGTGATTACACATATCTAAAATATTATCAGTTATATCACGTGATTCAGTGCATTAGCCCTTTGCTAAGTTATAATATTTTGCTAAATCGAAATAACATGCGTCTTGGTTGTTAAAATTCCCCGTTGTTACGAGTACGTGCGTTTTGTGCACGTTCAGTTTAATTATGAAGGACTACACAAATCATAAATCGCTGTAACCAGGGTTTCTTCATACTATGTGTGTATATACAGAAACCCTGCTGTAACGTATCCCTATCAATCAAAGGCTGATGCTGTTCTGTCACATATACGGACAAATATGTTATAAAGAGATTAAAAAACAGACTGAGCGTCTTCAGGAGTTGTGACATATCCAAATAAGTGTTTGCTATCGGAGGCGTTGGAGCGGATAAATACACACGAAGTGCAGTTAATTTAGGAAGATAATTTACTTGTGTATCATAGCAACCCAACTAATTATTTGTAATGCACGATAAATCTCCAGACCTTTTAACAATTCCCGCCTTATTCAATACATTAAGATTATAAATTAAAAGAGCTAAGTGGCACGCAAACACATAAATGTGTTGCTACATATAAGGTTCAATGGAGCGAGTTAATTGACATTACTTGTTTAAGTCACCCATGTCGTTTATTCATGTCTAGATGGCTTTTTATCTTGTTATTTACAATTAACAAACTTTTGTAAGAGCTTTTATCTTTTTCATTTCGTAGTGTTCAGTATTTTTCCTCTTTTCCTAAGTATTTCTGAATGGCTTACTTGATTTGATATACTGACATCCGGCGTCTGTTATGCAACCGTTAATTATTAATAACGTTCTTTTTGTCAATCATATTATGTACGAGTACCGGTGTATTTTAGGCTAAATACGCCAGGTTTATATATTTCTAATCAACGTTTTACATTTTATTTCGAGTCAGTTAACTCCTTTCAAATACACGTGCTGTTTTTTTTTCTCCACAATATACTATTTGCATACATTTGGAATACTTTTGTTATATACATGTAGCTGACTTTTCTGATGGAATTAAATAAATTTCTTTCTCATTTTATCTATTTTTTAACTGCAAGTGACCATATCTGTCATACCAAAAGTGCCCATTTAAGTACATCATTGTCGTTTCCTGTCTGCTCACAGTCTGTCTGTATACAGAAATCTCGGTTCATTCAGATCAAGCGCTTTAGAAAGTTTTAATTGTTTAGGTCTATCAATATTATCTTAAAGATCAAGGGATCAACTTCAAAGGCAGGAGTACGACCCATACAAAGTCCCAGTTCGTCTTCCGACTCGGTGTTTACCGCTGTATATGTGATATGATAAGGGAATCAATAGAAAAATCCTTGCGAGGACTTTAATCGCTCGAGTGATAGTGCTAAAACAAAACCCTTGAAACTACCCCCACCCGTAGATTGTGCAACTATGGAAATGACTAAACATTCCGCTATGAGTTTCTTAAGATCTGTTCAGGAATGTGAAGACGACAGTACATCTAGACATGACCTCATGAAAGTGTTAGGAAAGTCTGAGTAGGAATTTGATAAATTGATAAATACAGGAATACTATCTTAAAATGGAGGTTGTCTCCATAATGGGAGATACTGTTTACGTACAAGTTGATTCATTTCGGGGACTCCATATATAGTTCATGGCCGTTAGCACTGTTTTCATTGATAGTTTCGCAGAGTTAAGATAGTAAGACATACATTTTTATTGATTATAAGACAGGTAACAATGATCTGACCGATAGCATACATGTAAAGGTATGCATCGTTCAATTGTTATCATCATGCTATTATCAGATCATCGATCTAAGAAAGCGGGAGACTCCTTTTCAAAGAAATTCCACAGTACTGTAACCGGCTTTATAGTTACAAAGATATATTTTTGGCAACAAGACAAACTCCTTGGTAAAAAAAAATAATACATTTAATAACTATTGAATTCGTGATGAAACGGGAATAAACATTTTTGCAATAAACTGTGTCTTCTCATGAAAACTTGCCCCATTTTTTAGGTGTATATTTTTCACACTTCTTCAAAGCATACATTAGTGTGCTAGGTAAATAGAAAGACAGATACAATAAGGGCGCCTTTGTTGTGGGAGAAGCGTAAATAAATATGAAACAAAATAACGAGAATGAAACTAATATAAACAGCACGGCGCTCTAACAATATCCAACCTGATAAAGCAAATTCAAGAGATATGACATGGAATGATTTGACAACTGTTTGCTGATCATGTTCACGCAGTGTTGTTTTAAAGGTGTCTTTTAGTGATATTTGACCTATGGGGAAGAAAGTGGAGAGTAGATAGATAGACGTAACATTTTGCAAGGATACATTTCTAGAACTATATTCCTTTTTCCACACATATACGACACAACAAATAACTCTTAATTATTTACAACAAATTCTAATGAAGGGAAGTTTTATAACTACCAACCACTGCTGCTACTATTTTTTCTACAATTACAACTTCAACACCAACCACTGCTGCTACTATTTTTTCTACAATTACAACTTCAACACCAACCACTGCTGCTACTATTTTTTCTACAATTACCACTACAACACCAACCACTGCTGCTACTATTTTTCTACCACTACATCAGCAACACCTTTCGCTGCATGTGTAGAAGTCTTTATCTCTGCTAGCACTACTGCTACTGCTAAAGTTACTAAGACTACAACAACAATCATTACACAACAACAACAACTACTATTCTTACTACTACTACTACTGCTACTAATTCTACTACTCTCACAACCACGACTTTTATAATTACCTCTTGTCGACTTACGAAATCGAGATCGTCTTTCACTAAAATATATATAATTTGAATATAATATTTACCGTTGTTGGTTGAGCCATCACAGCAGGGTTGCATACAGACAGACACGTGGCCACACAGGCTAAAATGCAGGTCCATTTCGCATGCAGTGGGTTTCCGTAAGCCATTTTGAGTTTATGTCCAGATATCTTGAAGCAAGATTCAAGAGTCCCCTACCTAGCTATGTCGTCTGCGATGAATGTGTTTCCCAAACGACTCAAGTATTTCTCATGTACACCCGTTTAAAATCCCTGTTTAATCTAGTGTTTATGCCAAACGCGCAAGTCATTCGAGATAAGGAAGTTGCCAGTTGTCTCAATACCGTTTGATCACTGTACAAAGTCACTCAATGGTTGATGTCATCAAAAACAATAACCATATATCCAAACGTGTTCGTCTGAATACTTGTGCAAGATCACTTCACAAGTAAATGATTGTGCAGTTGTACGATGTGTACAGATGTCGCGATCTTGAATCAGAAGAAAATATCCACCAAACAATGACTGAACCTTTTAACGTATCTTGCGGTACCAACCTGCCAAACTGTTTGCAAAGTAAAAGTAAACTGTTTTTACGATTAGTCCTCAATTATTGCCAAAACGTAGCCGGGTATACTATCTTATTAATATTCATGAGCAGCGTGTGTCGCTGACCAATGAGCGATGGCGTGGGCGGGTTATATGTTTACCGCGCCCCATCTTGTCAATTATACCTGTGATTATAGCGACCCTTCACGGACTCCCTGCTATTGATTTTTAAGGGACATGTGCGTTATTCGAGTGCTTTATCAAGTTACTATTTGATACAAATATGGCATGTAACACTGGCGCAGACTTGTCTCGTTTGCAGAAAATGTTGCAAACAATCAAGGCTGGCCAATATTAGTAACAAGTTAACGAAATGCACGTATGCAGGTCCATTCTATCTATCTATCTATCTATCTATCTATCTATCTATCTATCTTATCTATCTATCTATCTATCTATCTATCTATCTATGACCATTTCATCTATTGTATATCTGTTCATTCACCCGTCGTTCATTCATCCGTTTTTCTTTTTATCCATCCTGTAAAAATGAAGCTGTCCTGCATATAACCACTATGATTTATCTAAATCCGTATGATCGGGATTTGATATAGCAGCTACCACAGCAAACACACTGACCGACGGACGGATATTCGCCACAGTCGTAATTAGGAATCACACACGTTGTAATCTCCCCTTACAAAAATCGGTTTTAAAGGATGTCTGTATCGCATCATAACTTTCACCAAACAACACGAGTCATAAATTAATACATGCGTCCGATTTCGTGTATTTAAAAGTCACACCGAGGAGTAAATATTGCAGGTTTACTACTTGTCACATCATGTGTGTCGCTATTTCATAGGTATAAGACGGCCTCAGCACAAAACGCAGCGTGTTATGATAACATGTTATTTATAACTCAAGTAAGTCTACCACACTGACCCGACATTTTGCCGGATTCAGTGGCGCAGTTGGTTATAGCACCAGGTTACAAACATGACGGCGTCTGGTGCGACACAGACCCTGGTCTCAAAATATCTATCTATTTGATTCATTCCAAGTATTGGAAGATAATTAAGGCTCACTCGTGATTATTATGACCAAAGGTGCTGGGCAGTGGTCAACGGTGTATCTCATTTACAACAGCGGTACCGATATGTATTATTGTTGTTGTATTTGGGTTTACCGTCGCTGCGATAGTATTTCAATCATATAGCGACGTCCAGCTAATTACAGGTGGAGGAAGACCCCGAGTACACAGAGGTACCCGGATAGAACCATCGACCTACCGCAAGCCAGCTGGAAGGCTTCCTCACATGAAAGATCCGAAGTCCCTACCGGGATTTGAACACACAGCGGTGAGGGGCTGAGAGATTTGTAGTCCGAGACTGTAACCGCTCGACCACGGTGCCGCCCGATATGTATTAAGTGGGAAATTTGTACTTTGAGTTGGCATAAAGACTGGAAATGTGTTTAGAAAACACTAAAGCTTTCAGTAGGTGGAATCTAAAGGAAAGCATATGTGACTTGACGCGACGTAATAATATGATTTCTACATACACTCCAAGGCTTCAGCATGACTGACGAAATATATATTGATATAAGTTTAGAATACATAAATACAGTGCCCAACATGGGGCCACTGAAATTCATTGGTTTAATGCTTGTTTAATGAATGAATGTTCCTGAAATGAAGCTAATCACGCTTTCCCGACATGGGTGGCAAAGGTTTAGGGGTGGGTCCTTATAGGCATTTGATATCAGATGTACGATATCGGATAACCTTGTCGGGGCCTGACACTAGACACTTCCGCCCCAACACCTTGCTTTTGTTTCAAAACTCCCCCTTTCCTTGGGAACACTTCATGTTTTGCACCTACACCGCCATCGGTGTCGGTCGTGTCGGAAAAAGAGAGATTAGGAAGGTTAAATTTTGTCATGGGATACGTCAAGGGTCAAATCCGTCGCCTTTACTAAACAGTCAGTTTGTTTGCAAAGTTTTCTGATATCGGGACCGATTTTATATCCTTTATTTGATGCGTCATTAAAAGGGTCTCAAAGAAGGGCATCATGCGAATTTTGTGAAATTAAATTTTTATGACAGATTGGACGGCTGAGGGGCAATGTAAAATACTGTGGATTACATGTCTCGTATTTCAGGAAAACAGCTCTTGAGTTGTTGCCTCGTGTCTTAGTGGTGTTTGTTTAAAACTACTTGAACGTGTTATACCGGTGATTTGGGTATGATATGTAATACAATGCTAATGCCAATGGATTTAAGGGCAAACCCCATAAAGAGACAAGGATGTGGGGCAACGGTCGTTGTACATTGACATATTTACCCCTGCAGTTCTTCCACTCAGTCAATCTTTACGACTGTTTAATAAAGTGTTAATAATTACACTACAGTTACCAAGTATCGAGAAAAACTGTTAAATTATTCGTTAAAGAAGCAAATACTAATAAAACATAATCGTTTAACTGGGTCTTACTAAAGGGATTGGACAGAGCATAGTAGCACATACACACAACTATTTCGAATTATACTTGGTCGGACTACCGAGTTCGAATATACGATGTCCTATTGTATACCGTACATGATATAATTCAAAATTCCAGTACTAACACTTCTGGCACTTTTCCGTAATTGTATTTGAATTGTTAATTACAAGAAACACGTGATTGTGTTGTCTTCAACTTATGAATTAGAAATTCCACCTCTTGCAGCAAATATAAGTAAGATACCGACTCTCCATAAAGATTTCATAGAGTACAAAATGGATATACATGTATCGTTATTCTGTTAGTTTCGAAACTTTAAAATCTTTGAAACTTCGCCACCAACTAAGGTCGGCCTCGCGTATAACTTGGTTAAGGTACGAAGGTACCCACAAAGCAGTCGATGGTTCGAGACTGATTTGCTTAAGTGATGTTAAAGACTCTTTTTTATGTAATGTCCGTTCTCTGTGTTATTTTAGCATTTACATACATATTTTAGAGTTAGTTCATTTTTAATTTATGTGGGATTTCTCATGAGTCTTATTGGACCTTTTCGTTCTACCTTATTCTTGCCTGGGACGTAGATGGTACTCACGAATCTGAATGTTATATTCTGTAGATCACAAAGCTGGGGTTTACACAACGGAAGTCGTACATGATGAGGTATGTATGATGGCAGATGTAAGCAATCGACAAGTTGATTCGATTAAGACTTTGGTGAACTTGAACTTTTTTTTTTCAGGAGACAATTTTGACTTTGTGTCAACAGCAAACATCTGCGCCTTATTGCGAAATGCATTGTCAGATTTCTCATAAAAAAAAAACATCAGGATTTGTATGTACATATTGTACCGCCTTGAATACCGCCTGCGTATCTCAACGCAAATAAAGAAAAAAATCAATTTAAAATGTGGGCATATATAAGAGCACACTTTTAAAGATAGCCAGTATAATGATGGTCTCACTTGATGTTTAATCTTAAAACAAGTTTACAACATTGCAGGCCCTTATCCCATATCGAACCATATTACATCATGCCCCCGAGGTGGATCACTGTGTCCCCTTTTTAGGCAACTATTGACTTCCTTTATTTATCATATGTACAATATGAAGGCATAGGAAAATAACTTTTGTTAATTCGTCCGTGTTTGTCTTCATTTTGTAAGAAAAAGGGATCATGAAAAGGGCATTTTTAGAAGATGTGTTATGAAATCGATAAGCTTTGCATGCGTAAGCACTTCCGGTTTACAGTACTTTGCAATTCATTCTTCTTTACATCCATTCAATATTTATATATTCAGTTTTGTGTACTGTAAAAGGACAGGCAGTATTTACACAGAAGATACGAGCAATGTGTGATCTTCACCTACAAATGGGCTTCCGTTTTTGTGAATTTGGAGTACTTTTGAACCTCCTTTACGGTTGCCCTGAAGAGCTCTCGAGACACATACGGGTCTTGTCGGACCCACTCTTCAGTATGTAAATTTTCAAATCCATTTGAACCCGCTTCTTTTCCTGCAATACAATTTTATTCAGAATCTTATATTAAATCGTGATGGATAGGCACTCTTTAATTACCATAAAACGTGCATTTACGGATTTCACAAAAGGGATTGTGCAGCGATGATGGGCGACTATAGCGATTAACATCAGTAATCCAACGTGGCCATAATGGACCAATGGACTTGTGGCGACTTCCAATCATTTTTTGACCGTTTAAATATCCCTAAACAATACATATAAAACGGCATGATATGCCGTGAAGAAAGATTTAAGTCTGATACGGGCATACTAATTCCCAGTATCCCAGATTGCCATCACTATGCTTACTTTGTATTTAGAAAGATATTCACCTGTTATAAACTATGCTGACCACTAAAACACCTGTATCGGGTTTTTCTTTTTCTCATTTTCGATACATTTGTGACTATTTACTCCAATTTCAAAAATAAATGACCCATGAGTTTATAATTTCTTTCAGCCAGGCCTTTTTCCCCAATCTCGGAAAATATCTGTATTACCCATTACTAAGGTATTTACCAAATACACGGACATACAATACCGTTTCGATTTGGTTCTTCCGTGCCTTTCCCCTTTTTGTATCATTTAAAAGAACTATAACTAGAAAAAAATCGGCACGTTTGTGCATCTCCTTTTTATTTAAATGTCAGAATATGTAATTAATATCTAGATAGGATCATGCAAAACAACAAGAACTAGATAACACACGTATTTATTTTTTCATTTTCTCATTTTTTTTTTTGACAATTGAGATTTATGTATTTGCAAAATATAATAAAACTTCCTCTCGACGGTTTGACCAGAACACTGTTTATAGGAATTCATTGAAAAATTCTTAACCCCAACGAGTTCGAACTCACAACCCTCGACTCCGCAGTCATGTAAGATCTTTCTGGAACCTTCAGCAAACTCGAATCAAACACATGTCCTCTAAATATGCCTTTTCAACTTTTGACAGTGGCGCCTTTAAAGCTGAGGGTTTATATTATTCATCATAACCAGATTATACAAAACAAACGTAACTGTCATTCGCAGATTTGTTTGTAAATGTGATCATCCCATTGGCAAACAATTAACATTTGAAGAAGTTGACTAAATGTTTGGGGGTACAGGTGGCTGTTACTGACAACGTGTGCAAATGTTCGCCAACCTCATGGATAAATACTTTCGTATGGACACTTATCTTGGATGCATATATAAACAACACACTTTATATGGATTTCTTGTCGTCGTATACAACTCAATATAGTATTACTTGGTCTAGTTGTCTATAGTTGAATGCTTGATCTAGCCTCAACATATCAATGATCAGTTTCAGTAATATCAAAAGTTTGAGCTGTATTAGTTATCTTTTACAATCAAGAGATGTTGCTAAAGAAATTCTTTAAACTAAAAGTTGAAGTCAACAAAACTTTCTGAAACAATGACTTTTTTCCCTTACATTGCGTTCTAAAGATAGCTTTCTCGTCTTTTACAAATCAGGGACAGATAAGAGTAATGTTGTTTGGTTGGAATAAACATGCTATTTAGCGATTAAACTTATATTCTTTTTTTCCATATCGATGATCTCTAACTTCCATCACCGGATAGAACAATACTATCAGATAACGGCGCACTTTTTACATTTTCCCGTTATACGTATATAGTTATTAATTAAATCAATCAACAACACATATTTTGACGGACCTAAAAGATATGCTTCATTTTTTAGGAAACTCACATCATGGTTATAAAGATGTCCACCTCTAAGCATATTTGTCAGACAGCATGTCAATTGTTTATTGAGGAGTCCGAGACTTCTATCGTGGAAAACTGTATAAAAAGCACAGAACAATGGCGTATAGGTATTGAATTTTTCTCCAGGATTGATGATTGAACTTGTAGCCATCGCGTGAGTAGTTTCGAACACTGCAGCTTGTCACAGGACTTCAGTCCCGGAACTACATGTATCCCTCTTTCTCTCTCTCTCTCTCTGTCAGTTTGCTTTTTTTTTTTTTTAATCAAACAAATAAACCATTTTACATAGCAGTGTCTTCCTTTGCTCGGAGATCCTTTGGTAAGGTTATAAACGTCTCTTCGTGGTACTTAAACAGACGTTTTTCATTTTTCATTAAAGTAGTTAACTATTATCATCGAAAACTTTTGGAAAGTGATAAAACTGTTCTGTCTTGAATGAATCGACTGGGCCGGATCCATAAATCCATCATAGGTTTGAATGTCCCGGTAGTTATGTGTTTAATACTTCTCTAATGACACAGGTCGGACTCGGGGACCTTGTGGCAGGACGCTGGTCAATGATGGGGACGATGATAACAAGGTCCGGTCTGGATGGGGATCAAAAGGTCCAGTTCTTTAACACCTCCCAGATGACCGAAGAAAGTGACACTGACTGCCACAATCAATTTATTGGCTGGTTTTTATTGCAAAGGGCAGCATATTGCCTGATTTATTGGATTGTACGTGCGTCTGATGATTCCGTATCATTCACCTTTATCTCAAATAGATAAGTTTAAATCAACTTTTGTCATCTTGAAAATTGATTTAATGAGAGAAATACACAGTGGCAGTAAACATCTATCATTTTATTTTTAATACATTTAGTAGCCATATTTTACCTTCTATGAGTAGATGGCATTTTATTATTTTTCCTATCACATCACATTTTCAGTCGATCCACATCTTAAAAATTAAATGACAACAACTCATTGTCAGATATACTTGTACAGTTTTGACTCTTTGGCCTGTTCGATGGTGACAAATTGATGTGAAACAAATTTATGAAATGTGAATATTATTAATTACTTGTCAATAAGCAAGAGTGTGTGCATGTTTGTGCCCCAAGGGATAAACTTTTAAGTTTTATTTTTGCACTATATGTGAGTCATTGTATATATATCTAGAAGGTAATTAAAGGTTTCGCTTCATTGCAAACATCGCTCAACATGTCACTTGAAAAGTAAACTGATTTTTTTTCGTCGTGCCTATGAGTAATCAACTTGAATATACAATACTATAGAATCATTAATTTTCGTGGGGAACTAATTATCGTTGATTTCGTGGATGACTTTATCCACGAATATTTATTCCCACGAAAATTTTTTTTTCATAGACCTCATGTTTTCTAGAACATGATTCCACGAATATGTGTACCAACGAAATTGACAGATTCCACGATATTTAATGTTAACGAAAATAAATGATTTAAATGATTTTACAGTAACACTGGAGAATATTGCGGGCCTCGCATGTGTGGAGCAACGGTTGTACATGTTAAGAGCTGTGACCACACTGACCATAACTGAAATTTAAATATGGTTAAATTCACGTAATGAATCACGTATATAGGGCGCAGAGGTCTGGACTGCTAATCCAGGCGCCCGGGGTTCAAATCCCGATAGAACCTTGGACAATTTCTGGGACACTTTTCAGTGTTCCCCGCCTAACTAGAAGCCTAGCGCTGGTTCATCCAGACAGTGGTTAAGGGGCTTCGCGTGAATCGGTGCTTTACACCGGGCACGTTAAAGAACCATGGGGTCTATTCGAAACGAGCTAGAGTAGCGCACCCGGATCCCTTGTATCCGCATCTGTCTCTGTGTGTAGGTGCATCTATGAAGTTGCCAAAGGAGGGAAACTGACAGAAAAAATATCCAAGAGAACCGAAGTCAGAGGTGCTGGGCCTTAAATGTATTCTCTTTAAAAACAAAAGCAGCACCATGCACAATACGCCAGAGCGCGAACGCAAAGAACAATAACAACAACACCAATTACGCATTTATTTTACACAATCATATTGATATGAATGTCTTACTTGGGCCATACTTAAACACGAGTTGGAACCACAGATGCGCTACCGCACCTGCCTAAAATACAACGGTTTACTCGACTTGCTTTCAACTGATTCCAATCTTCAAATGTATTATGATAACCGCAGTCAAAACTCTTCATGGCCTAACTTTAAATACCCTCTTACAACCCCTGTCCATACATGGAACACTGACAGTAACCAACAATTGTCAGGGGTTCCTTGTCCTCTATTGTCCATCTTGACCGTCACGGACTGCATTAACATTCTCCTTAAACCTAATTAGCCTCTAAAATTAGACACGGCGTTTACTAACGACATCTTCAGAGTTGAAGAGTTTTAAAAAGGACTTGGACACAAATAACAATTGTTATGACAATAAAGGCGGCGTTCTTACGGAGGGCGGCGTGCATGGTGCTATTCCTTGTAATTAATCCCCAGCAACATCTTAGAGAGGCAAGGACTTGTTAATAAATAGTCATCGATGTGAATATGCTAAGGGCCGCATCTTTGATTTTGGCACGATAAGGAAGTGTAGTGCATCTTAGCTATTTTGTTAATCAGTTAATTCTAGTAAATTGATTTGTTATTTTATTATCATATGTAAGTTGGTTTTATCAACATTTCAGAAAGCATTCAGTTTGTAGGAATAGGCATATAGAATGTTTTGTTCCATAGTAATTTGAGTCAGTATCCTTTGACGGCATTGTCGTCAAGACAAATTGTCAATGTAATCCGTGCAACGCGAAATATCTATTTCAATATATTTATTTGTTTCAGAATCTTTAATAATGTGTTTATTCAGCAAGTACTGCACAATGCAATTTATTTAAGGTAGTGTGACCCTAATGTATTACCTTTTAATACTAATTTGGTACCTGGTATACTGAAATTCTAATAAAATAAAAAGTACTGGATTAAAGTATTTTTGGCTTAGCAAGATCAACTACTATACTTATTGGAAATTTTGGTTAATTCTGAATTAATTGTTATTAATTATGTAAATTTAAGCGATAAGTCTTTTGAATCGGGAATCAAAAGCAGAAAAATGGTAAATGGTCATTAAAATGGGTTGGGTCGGATAACAATTCATAACAAATTTAAACTAATTTGACTCATAACAATCATTTAACATGTATGGATTGTTTGCCGCCTGCTATGTTTTTGTATCTTAATTATAATCAATGGCAAAACAATTTAAAGAGAGTCTGATAAAATATTTAGAATTTCCTTATTTCTAAAAAAGAGACTCTTGAATGTACGAGGTTTAGATAAGATCCAAATCAGGACGATAAAGTTTGGTCATATGGTTACATACAGGCGTACTTTTAGACATACAAGACAACCATGTATATTTTTCAATGCGCCATTGTGTCCATTAGGTTCCCACTGCTTTAAAGTGTCACACACACACACACACACACTATATTGCAGGTCGTCCTTGCTGAGCTGACTGTCAACCTGGACGATTCTGACTTATGATCGTCCGGTCTGGACGTAATGGAAGGAAAAACACATAACTAATTTTTTTCCGGAGATCGTAGCTCAACCATTCAAATAAACCAAAATAAATGGTTGAGCTGGGTCGTAGATCGTAGCTCAACCATTCAAATAAACCAAAATAAATGGTTGAGCTGGGTCGTAGATCGTAGCTCAACCATTGAAAATGTTCATGGAATGGTTGAGCTGGGTCGTAGATCGTAGCTCGAACATTGAAAACTTTTATAGAATGGTTGAGCTGGGTCGTAGATCGTAGCTCGACCATTCAAATAAACCAAAATAAATGGTTGAGCTGGGTCGTAGATCGTAGCTCGACCATTGAAAATGTTCATAGAATGGTCGAGCTGGGTCGTAGATCGTAGCTCAACCATTGAAAATGTTCATGGAATGGTTGAGCTGGGTCGTAGATCGTAGCTCAACCATTCAAATAAACCAAAATAAATGGTTGAGCTGGGTCGTAGATCGTAGCTCGACCATTGAAAATGTTCATAGAATGGTTGAGCTGGGTCGTAGATCGTAGCTCAACCACTCAAATAAACCAAAATAAATGGTTGAGCTGGGTCGTAGATCGTAGCTCAACCATTCAAATAAACCATTATAAATGGTTGAGCTGGATCGTAGATCGTAGCTCAACCACTGAAAAAGTTCACGGAATTATTTGTCGGAAAAAAATGCTTTCGTCGGGAAGAGTTTCCTCAAAATCTTTGTACTTGTCGGAATATCTCATTCGTCGGAAAAGTTTGGGTTTTTTATTGTACTCGTCAGGAAAATTGTATTTGTCGGAAAAAAATGCTTTCGTCGGGAAAAGAGTTTCCTTCGAAAATCTTTGTACTTGTCGGGAATATCTCATTCGTCGGAAAAGTTTCCGTCGGGAAATTTTGTGTTCGTCGGGAAAAATTATATGTCGGGAATTTATTATTAGTTGTGAAAATTGTATTTTGTTAATATTTTTATCTTCGTCGGGATTATTGTACTCGTCGGGAAAATTGCATTTGTCGGAAAAAAATGCTTTCGTCGGGAAAAGAGTTTCCTTCGAAAATCTTTGTACTTGTCGGGAATATATCATTCGTCGGAAAAGTTTCCGTCGGGAAATTTTCTGTTCGTCGGGAAAATATTTTATGTCGGGAATTTAGTATTAGTTGTGAAAATTGTATTTTGTAAATATTTTTATCTTCGTCGGGATTTCTCATTCGTCGGAAAAGTTTCCGTCGGGAACTTTTTCAATGGTTGAGCTACGATCCAGCTCAACCATTTATAATGGTTTATTTGAATGGTTGAGCTACGATCTACGACCCAGCTCAACCATTCTATGAACATTTTCAATGGTTGAGCTACGATCTACGACCCAGCTCAACCATTTATTTTGGTTTATTTGAGTGGTTGAGCTACGATCTTCGACCCAGCTCAACCATTCTATGAACATTTCCAATGGTTGAGCTACGATCTACGACCCAGCTCAACCATTTATTTTGGTTTATTTGAGTGGTTGAGCTACGATCTTCGACCCAGCTCAACCATTCTATGAACATTTTCAATGGTTGAGCTACGATCTACGACCCAGCTCAACCATTTCTTATCTACGATCCAGCTCAACCATTCTATGAAAGTTTTCAATGGTCGAGCTACGATCTACGATCCAGCTCAACCATTCCATCAACATTTTCAATGGTTGAGCTACGATCTACGACCCAGCTCAACCATTCCGCGAACTTTTTCAATGGTTGAGCTACGATCTACGATCCAGCTCAACCATTTATTTTGGTTTTTTTGAATGGTTGAGCTACGATCTACGACCCAGCTCAACCATTCTATGAAAGTTTTCAATGGTCGAGCTACGATCTACGACCCAGCTCAACCATTCCGCGAACTTTTTCAATGGATGAGCTACGATCTACGATCCAGCTCAACCATTTATTTTGGTTTATTTGAATGGTTGAGCTACGATCTACGACCCAGCTCAACCATTTATTTTGGTTTATTTGAATGGTCGAGCTACGATCTACGACCCAGCTCAACAATTTATTTTGGTTTATTTGAGTGGTTGAGCTACGATCTACGACCCAGGTCGACAAAGAAAATTAGTTATAGTGTTGATTTACGATCTACGATCTACGCGCTAACTTCACACACCTCGTAATGGAAGGAATAGTTGTTGAATTAGAAGTACAGTGGTCGGAGAAGAGATGAGAGAACTAACACAAAACTTATAGACGTATTGTAAAATAAGGTTCATCCAAAAATGTAGTATGTATTTTTGTTTACCTCTGTCTTAATTGAAGTGGGTGACATATTTGGCATAACCCAATTTTCCATATTTATTGTACACAAGTTGTATATTTTTTGATTTTGTGCCTGTCTGGTGTTGTACGTGAAAAGGCCGTTAGGTCGCTCGTTTAGACACGTGGGTTACTTTCATGTATATCAGACTCCCCCCCCCCCCACACACACACATACGCACGCCCGACACGCATCTAGGACCATCTATCTCCACACGAATGCGATCATCAGTGTCAACGAAAACTTAACCATAAACAATATTACATTCTGTCCCATTCAAAATTTATAATCTGTTGGGTCTTTTTTTTTACCTCAATTCCAGAATATATATAAAATATATGGTATACATATATCATTACAAACGATAACGGTATTGTGTCGGGTGTCTACCGTAGACAGTGGACACTTTATCTGCCGCCGGATAACTGGTGTTTAATTAAGTATAACGGTAAAATGCTTTTAATTTGAGTTACTTTTCAGGGTCATAAAGTATCATTAAAAGCGGTTATGTTTGTTTCTAAACTATTTATGACTCATTATCTAAAACAATGAGACACCATGTCTGTCGTAATTGGAGATAGGAGAAACGGAGGATGAAACTCTGGTCATAACTTATTTTTATTTTGGGACAGCGCACTTGAAAAGAAATCGAGAGAGAATGAGTTATTGCAGTGATATAAATTTCAAAACCAAATCGTGATAAAAGGATGTCTACTTTTTGAAAGTGTGCAAACACCGATATCATGTTTTGTTGGTTGTTAATTGGTTTTACCATGGTCGATCTTCGGTATTACATTAGTTTCTTTGCTAAAACATCTAGATTTTTACTTTTTATTTAAAAACACCATTACAATCACATATACCCGTTCAAGCTATTATGATTTATACCAATTGACGTTGTCAATGAAACTAACAAGATCGTTATTTGAACAGAATTCATAATTTATATAGTAAACACAAACACGGATTTTACTTGAATAATCTGAGAGTTTGCGAATTTGTTTTTCGGCTGAACTAGTTCTTAAATTCAATAAATTAAAATCCCCAAGTTTTTCATTATCTCTCAGACACACATGTCTAAAGTGACCAGGACGTCCTCATCGGGAGGTGATAAGTTTGATCCCCGGCTGTAAAATAAGTATATCAACGTTATGTTATATATCACACTTGATTAGCTCTCATTGCATGGTGTAGTGTGGGGTGAATCAGCTGTTACAGCGACTACAGTGTACACAAAGGCCTCGAAATGACTTAAATACTGTGGGTGGGACGTTAAGACCTATTCAAACAAACCAGATTTTAGATTATATCAGTTAAATAGAAAGAAAATATTTTGAAGTAGCAGTTGTCAAAATAATCCGTACCACTTTCGTACAATATTAGAAATATTAATTAAATATTGCAGTTTATTTTCTTGTTTGGAATTGATTTTTTTTTTCAATTTAATATGTTTAAATGTGTATATGTATATGTTTCAAATAAGATACTGTGTATGCCTAACACCTTGAAATTTAACTTATACGTTTCGCTAAACTGATAAGCTTTTTAGATAAACTTCAAATTTAATGGCATGTTTCAAAAGCATTTTAGATCGGACAGGATAACACCGCGCTAACTGGGAAGCAGAGCATTAAATAAACGAAGTGAAAAATGATATTTTATCAGACTTAATTTTAAAGGAGGGGTCTTTAACGATATTGTGCATGGTGTTGTAGCATGTAATTTTTAAGATATTTTTTAGACAAACATAGTTTTACTAGCAGTATTATACTCATGTACATTTTTTCATAAGTAGATGGTCATATGGAATATCCGTTTAGATTAAGAATGTTTTTTGGGTTTGGGGGGGGGGGGTTGCGCTCTAACTTTTTTTCAATGTTTTTCTTTGCTAAGCTGTTTCAATATCTTAAAGTTTGCATCCGCATATTTGTTTGCTTCATTATTTCCCATAAAGACGTTTTCGGAATGTTTAGTCTGGCGTAGGTTGACTACTTCTGTTTAAATATACTTATCTTAATTCAGAACATATGGACTGAAAGGCCATGGAAGTTACCCATTACTTGTTTATGTTTTACCATATTGCTTGCTTATTTCAGAAATAGATGATTGAACTTATTATTTTTATTTGACGATGTTGTGAAACGCAGAAGATGTATAGGTACGACTGTACGAAGGTACTTGGTTAAAATAATCGCGAATGAAAAAGTGACAAAGCCTGCGCTTCAAATTGGATTTTCATCAATTTATTTATCTCAAATTCTGTTTTACTTCAATTTGGAAATGTTTAAGAGTGTATTTATAAAAATAACATGTTTATAGAAACATGCACACACATGTTCTACTCTATGGACCAATCAATGAAGGCATTATCGGTATGCAAAAATATCAGTTTTGGAGCATCTCACATTGAGCATTTTTTGTGAAACAAAGACTAAACCGGGTCTTGAACCCAAAATGGTGATAAGCTATGTAATAAAAGTCAGTGATTCTAACCATAACTTCTTAGCTTTAGAAGACCCACTGAAAATGTTGAAAAACGTAAATAATCTTTCTGTAGATAGGCAGGATTTTTAGAAAAGAATGTTTAAGATATTAAGTGCTGTAGGTCTATATCTCCCGCTGGCCTCATTCTACTTGTTTGTGATCAAAAGCATAAAAAATAGAAACATGACCACTGTATCTAAACAGGTTGACCGAATGTAAATCTTCATTAAATCCAGAGTTATTACCCACCTTCCAAAGTGTCACTTAAACATGGAGAGGCTGCGACCCCCAAGGGTGCATTTCTGCGCATCGGTTTCAGTCATAATTAAAGAGCTTACTTGTGAACCACTATTAGATTTCGTACCTAGGGCGTTAAGCGAACCTGTTTGGACTTTTTCACTTTTTATTCCACTAAATTATAGTGAAACAAAATCTGCGATGATTAAGTGAGCATCCATCTTTTTCGGGATTATAATTTAAACATGGAAAAAAAAGTAAATTTAAAACCTTTTTATAACAGTATGTGTGCATATGCGATCAGGAAAACGTTTGCAAGCACTATATATGCATTTCTTTTTGTTGTTTGTCGCTGATCCGTCTTATCTTAAAAAAAAAAGAAAAAAATAACAACTGTATTTTACTATAAAATTTGTATTTAATTCACCTATCGTCATCGATAATTCCAATCTGACTAAAGTACACCTCTTTTATACGCTACGTGGAAAGATCGTGTATTTCAGTAGTCAGATTGGTAAAATTCACATTTTATCTCGAGACGTAGTTCCTCGTAATTATTATTGTGTGTGTGTGTGTGTGTGTGTGTGTGTGTGTGTGTTCTCACCATAACAGCTTCTTCTTGTCTATCAACTACGTGTTCTTTAGATATCTGAACTGAGTAAGCATTCCGTTGAAGACGCTGATGTTTAAGAAATACCAACAGGTAATTCATTAAAATTTTCGAATTTATACCATGTTTTACGAGCAAAAGAAAAGCATTTTTGATGACTTTCAGTACCTTTTCATATTATAATTGATTACTTTATTGTTTCATTTGAAATATGATTGCAGTGATGATTCTGACTTTTCATAACTTTTGAACTGCTGAAAATAAATGATGAATACTTAATAAGATTTATAACATCAATTATGAAAATATTTAATATCCATAACCATCATTTTTATCTGTATAAATATTGTCATTAATTTCTAAATAGAACAACCTGTTCCCATGTTGCCCCTCCTCGAGGTTCTATTGACACGATTTCAGTTGGAAATTCATTAAATGAGGTTAATCACTCCAGTTTTAAGTTGATTTTATCAATGATTTATAAATATTTTTACTATGCCCGACATCTTTTCAAAACAGGCTTTATTTGCTAATACAAACAAATCTGTCGCCACACGACGCTTGCAGACGGAAACGATTGTCCGGATTATTATTGGTATTCCGGCGCGCCCCCAAATTAATATAAAGACGACGCAGATATCATCAGTAGCGTATTCGTGCCGAATTTAGACAAATTAAGCAGGAAGCTTCAATAGATTAGATGACAATGGCGAAACAAGGCTATTTGTCGATATCCTCCACCGTGTTATTTATGACAGTGATCCGATTTATTGTGTTTTGTAGAAAATACTGTAGAAAAGAGGGAGAAAAGAACGGAAGCAAGATATCTTTAACCGCAGGTGTTCTTGTAAATTATTTGTAACGTACTTCAAATCTGTGACACCTCCTTTGTATATCCTTTTTGAATGAAGTAATAAAAAATGCTTTCGATTTTATGAGCATTATTTACTATTTTTTCATTTATATTTCGCAATAATTTAGATTACTCACAAAAAAATATGACGTATCTGAAAAAAAAAAATGTCGTCTGGTCGAAAGGAGTTATGTACTAGTTCAACAAAGAGTTTCCATGACGACGATTTTGCTCAGACTGTTATTAATTTTATAATCATACTTCTGACATTTCTGTAGGTTGATAAAAATCAGACTTTTTAAATACTCATGTAATATTGAATATATCAGATCGTAAATTCATTTTGTTTATTGTAATTTATTACATTTTTATGTGTGAGTGTTTTTTTAACTCCCTATACACGAATATCTGGGATTCTACTTTCTAACTTAACTAATGTAATGTGAGTAATATCATATGAAAAAACAATCATTGTGATTCAGAAATTGAATACTTACAGATGATTAAAAAATGAAAATATTTGAAAAACTCAATGCAATGCTGTGTAAGTATTACGTTAACAACTGCATCATTACAGAAAGAAAATATTGAAAATGACGGTGCGGCTCAACTGGAGAATGTCAACGACAACCTCGACGACGACGAAGAAGAAGGAGAAGGAGAAAAAATGATGATAAATAAGTCGAAGATGGTGAGGACAAACGAGAAAATGATGAACATGGTGATTGTGGTGATGACGTCGATGATGACGATGATAAGGATAACAATAATACTTTTGACGAGGCTTATTTCATTTCGGATTTCTATAACCGTGAATTGCCAATCAAACACGGTTGTACGATTGCGTACAATCTTTCATAAGCTTAAAAGAATAAAACGGAAATATGACGCAAGAACTTAAGTCCCTTGACAACATGTTGGGAAAATTACGACAAACCTGTTTTTCAGACACGCCTTACCTTCATTACTTTGCAATTCATTCTTAACAGGACCACCATTAGACAGCTGCAATGGATTTATAATTCAAACTGTAACAAATCTCAAACACTTAAAATGTTTACTGTTTTCTTTTATTCAGTGCAAAAAACGGTTTTATTGAACGGTAGCTGTCACCGATTGTATATCCGTTGTAAAATATTGAAAGAAAATCTATTACAAATGTATTGTATGCAGTCCTCATAGACTCAATCTAAACTTCATGTTTAACACTATGAAGAGTACTTGCAAGCGCCCAAACAACGCAGATTCTAAACACCCTCAGCATGGAAGCAAGAAAAGTAAACAGGGACATCTGTCTGGAAGAACACTTGACCTAACTTAAATTTTATCATGGTAAATACAGGCTTCAGATTCAATTGACATTACTAGGACAGAGATTATGCGAAGTAATGTCAATACTGAGCTTTATTATTATATTTTAGAGTTAATATTTGATACCAAATACTTCAAGTGCGCGGAAAAACATGACATAAGAGATTTTTTTTCTAGGCTCGTGCCATGAATTTGGCGGGAGAACGAAGACGCAGTTGGAATTCTTTTGATTTTACACTCTTTCTTATCTTAAACAAACATTTTGAATTTGTTCAACTAGGTTTGTAAAAGAAACCACGCACCATGCATCTCGTGATGTCTGCTGGGGTTTGAAATCGATACAACTAGGATATGCCTTGTACAGGGTTTAGACGTATACCACACACCTTTTTTATGTTCTTTGGCTAAATTATATAACGTTAGATGACGTTTCATGAAAGCTTAGTGTCCTGTAATTCACTTCCGGTAAAGTCGACAAACACCACTACGTCATGGACCACATAACCTCTAGCAAGATAACCAAGGTACCTTAATGAAACATTAGGAAACCTTGGTTATCTCCGTGAAAGGCCATGAGGTCCTAAATGTAGCGGAACCATTACAGCGGGCAAATGTAAAGTCCACTAATATCACGCATGACCTATCTCGTTATCTCTCGCATAATTCAATGAGAACATTGATTAAGACCAAACTATTAGGTTGAGAACATAATTTATTGGGACACCATCACAATTTATTAAGTTGGCCGGAGATGTGAAACTCAGGTTTCTCAGTAACAAAGATAAAAATCTCATTCTCAAGAACAGAATAAACAATCGAACAAAACAATAAGATAAAATTGAAAATAAAATGCTTCCTTGTGGTTTTCAATATCACTTGTATTACTTAAAACTGTTCAGATCTAATTCAAGTGTTTTAATATTTTATTATATCACCTCCTGAGAAGATTCACCATGACTACAGCTGTTATTTTTTCACTTGAACAACTGGCCATAAAAGTTAAGAGTATGCCATGGATCGGAAATAGAGCATGTGGTGACGTGGTCCTGTTTGGTTCCTAGACCACAGTTCTATTGGCTACGAGTGCAAACCCCACTCAGATCAATCAGTTTTATCTTCTCGCGCGCGAAGTACTGGTCCAACACAGGAACCGTCGAAGCAGGTATGTGTAAATTATAAAACCTCGGTTCCCAATTGAGGTGACTGAGATAAGATTCTATTTACACAGTATTCTAGACTCTATATGGGATATACTATTCAAATAGCCTTAACAGAAACAGGGTGTCGAAGGAATAATTTTAAATCCCCAAATTGCACTTTTTACTTGTTTCAAGCCGATCTGCGCGCACATGACCCCATATCCCGTCTGAAATCAGATTACGTGATGAATCATCTGCAATTGATTCATATTTTGGATCCGATAAGCTGATATAAAGGTATCAAGGTGCATTGCACGGACAAGCTGGTATATAGGTATCCCGGTGCAATACCCGGATTTGAAGTTTAACTTCGGCACCCTTAAATACGAATGCAGTATAGCCACAGGAGGGTCATAAGTTCATGTCAAACCCCATAAAACGTTGGTATCTCATCTAGAGTTTTCTACTGAAAAAAAATCGAATGCAGCAAACAACTATAAATTCTGGAATATAGCAGACTAATATAAGTGTTCGAATATAGAGGCCAATATAAATTATGGAACATACAAACAACTTTCTGAACATAACAAACAACTAAAAAAAACGAATATAGCAAATAACTATAATTCCTGAATATAGAAAACAACTATATTTTTTTTTTTAATATAGCAGACAACTTAAAATCTTGAATATAGCAAATAGCCTCGGTCTACGTAATATTTTGATACCCGACTATCGTGTTTTACCTTACCATCTGCGACATTAATCAGGGCAATGTGTGGTTACTACTCAAAATAATACAAAACAATATTTATTTAAAGCAGACTGTACATTCTGAATCATGTATGTTAAAATATTTTTATAACTTTGCTATTGATGAATGCGAAATTGATTGTTATCGTGTATACAATCTTTTCATTCATAGCGATCCTGTACAGGATATCGTTACACTATACACTACGATTTCTAACTCCATTTTAAGGCAATCCATTAGGCAATTATGATCATGGTCCATGAAGTGACCATGGGTTTTTTTTTATATAGAAAATGCAAGCCTTTAAAACTTAAAAAAAAAGCCTTTAACTCAAAACCAATTGATGTTTTCATCTTCACTGAAGTTCTTTAAAGCATCTGAAGGACCATGAGTAATATTCATTGATGGATGGATTACCTTACACCAACATGCGTTAAAAGACCACTTTTTCTTGTTTTCCTGACTATCCGCTTAAGACAAGTTTGACTCATAAATCATCATAAACTGCCCCATCTTTCTCTCTTTATTTGTTCAATTCTCATGTCGTAAATCGACGCCATCAATCTAATCATACACCTGACAACAGCAAGTTAGGTATACTGATCTGTAAAGACGTCTCCGATATTCTTAGATATCATATGGTGTCATATTTCTGCCACACCCACTTATATAGCTATTTCGAAACTTTTCTTAAAAAATAACATATATTCAGATATTATCTGGAAAGTAGAAAACTTTCGTGTTATCATCAGAAGTATCCTAACAGGACTTTTTTTCAAGTTAGTTAAAAGATTTTTGTTAAGATTCAAATATTTTATTTAGTAACGTAAACATATACATGTTTTTTGTTACATGATCCAATGATTTTAATAACAAAACAACAAAAGCCACATGCCATGGTCTACGATGGCAACTATAAAGAGAGAGAGAGAGAGAGAGAGAGAGTACATGTATCAAACAACTAAGCAAAAAATATTCAAGTTTCTAAATAAGATCTTTTTAATCAATTCGAGTATTCAGTATGAACGCACGGCTTACATAATGCTACTGTCTAAATAAAATACAAAGAGAGAGAGAGATGTGCAGAACAAAAATACACAATCTATGTTTCATTAACAGATAAAATTATTTAAAAAATAAGTTCACAAGCAATTTTTCACATAATTATCTGGATAAAAAGCATGGTATTCAGTTAACCTAAGTGAATATGTGATTGGCAGTAGTGGGCACTAACAGACAGTTTTGTCCTGTTAAGATACCTAAGTGGATAACTTGAACATTTTCTACTTGCCAGATAATAACTGAATATGTGACTTCTTTTTTCAGAGAAGTTTTGACATAGCTAAGTGGATAAGTGTCTGGCAGACATATGCCACCAACATATCATCTTTAGCGCATATCGTTTATATTTTCATCAAATATACTTCTACAATTGCATGAATCAATACATTTGCACTGTCATCTGATGATAAGGATTAACATACATTAAATCGATTCGTGGTTGTCTGGCGTACACCATACAGTTGCTTCTCCAAAAGGTGTTGAGGATGAAATGAGATAAATACGTTTTTTTCAGTCTACATAAGTAAAATTCAGTTTCAGACGAAAATAATGTCCTCTAAAATCATTACCTCAATCCCATAATTAAGACCCAATTTAAATTATCGGCCTGTTTTCAGTTTCTGAATATACTCATACATTAGAATATATCAGTAAATGTCACTTTTGCACCAAAATATGTAAAATACATAAGATAAAAAAGTAATGTTTTTGTATTTTGGGGTCAGCAAGTGAGTCTATTAATTCCATAAAATATCGGATGTAATATTTAATTATCAATTCACGTACGAACGTTTTCACCGTCATAATTAATCGACAGGTGATCGCAAAAATGTCCTCCTTATACATATTTTTTTTTTTTTTTTTTTTGCTTTTCGTAATACAAGATATCATAAGGCGGGGTATTTGCATTCCCTAATGAAGCAGCGCAGGGAGTCCTTTCAGTCAGATACGTTCAACCCAATTGAATATAACTGCAAACGCACTGCTACGGTCCTCACACATTTTTCAAAAGCCCTTCTGCCTAAATACAATCATTTTCTCTTAGCAGCGTGGTATGAAAATGGTTGTAAGGGTACTTAATAAGCCTTTTTCAGAGTATCTTCACTTTGTGGCCGTATTTGGTGCATTATTGTGTAAAGAAATGCGATAGGCTTTATGTTATAACATAATGGATCAAATGTTTTAGAAGGTTATGAGGGAGCAACTGCTCTAGGTATCTAAAATGTTTGCACTATTCCAACCCTCTTAAAATCGGTGTCATGTGCACGCTTAACAGACAATTAAAGAAAACATAATACTGCTCTTTGTGGCATATCATATACGCATTTCATTACAATGATGTAATATGTATGTCATCGCTTTCTAGATCTGGGGAAAGAAGCCAATTTCTCAAGCCTGTAAGTAGATTTCATATACACTGTATTACTTTCAGGATGTTTTACTTTGGCGACTTATTCTTATTATGCTGCAATACTTAGATATATTCACCTTTAACAAGAGCAATTTATGATGAATTGCCGACAGTATCGCAGTCATGTTGGGACTAAGTACAGAAAGTTTATTGTGCAGGGACATGCTATCACACCCACTACTAGGAAAACTCGTCTTGGAGCTACCCATGTAACGGTATCTAACGGTTCCGAAGCAACTTCAAGTCCGAATCCATAAGCGGACCCGAAGCAGAAACCCTATTGACCCGGGCACTTGACTTTCATTTTACCAATTTTGTTATGGTTGTATATTTTCCAGTCAATTTTGTAATTTTGTAACATAAATCAGTTTAATCCTCCCGCTCTTGAAGAGTGAGCCCAAACCACGGGATCGGTTTATATTTAAGATAGATATCTTTTCAAAAATACATCTATGACCAGTTATTAAATTCTTTGCCAAATAATTCCTCTGAATCTGTAATCAAAACTAAATTTTGTGCATACAAAAATAAATGGATTCACAATTTAGAAAAATTTGACGTCTACAATGAAGTGTTTCTTATATAAAACCACCCGCCTCACACGAAAATGTATGCTAGTATCTTGAATATTACATTTGCTCTGCTGCTGATAAGCATGCTTTTTTTTTCAAATCAATATTTATTATTAACTACGTATTTTTAAATTGATTATATACTTATTTATGCATTTCATATTTTTGCTTCAAACCAACGCAATTAGACAGTTATCTAATTCTGTCAACTTATTGAGGACATGTTTTATGGATAATCTTATAAATGCCAATATAATGGGACATATGTTCTCCAACGGTGCAAATGATGAAAATAATATATCATTGCCACACGGAACAATAAAATATTGTGCATCAGTGCATAAGTGCTAATGTCTATCCCAGATCTGTATTATATGTGATTCTCGCGATAACCGCTTAAGCTTTACAATTGTTATGCCAATTTGAAGGTTGATGGTGCTATTATATACAGAGCTACTATAAAAACGATACCAATCGCATGTAATTAGCGAAATTGGTCCCATTTACTCACTCAGCTATACAAATTGCTAATAAGTTTTTGGCGCAATACTCCTGGTCTAGTAATGTAATCCTCATGGCTATGTTGAAATCACGTACACCGTCTCTTTGTGCGCCACCGTGTGTTTATTACACTTCATTGATATAAACTTGCTTTATTAATAGCATTATCCTATATTTTCTCGTATTTTCTGTTGATTTTCATGGCATTGCGGCTGCTTTCACCAATTATACCTTCATAATAGGTACCGAGCTTTCATAAATCAGCATTTGTAAAGGGCTCGAAACAGTGCCTCAGTAATTATGGGATATTACATTTGTTGAAAGGAAGGTTAAAGTTGTCAAGGTTTTCCAGTTTTGAGTTCTTTATTAGAAAACTTCATTAGATAATCTGAAAAGATATCGTAGCGACTTTGTCATAAATAACTCGCACTTTGTGAATAGAATTTCATCTTTAAAGTGTGCCAGCCATAAGGCGAGTACATTTTTGTCTATTTTATCAGTTTGTGCCACGCGGATTCTTTTATATGTTTTGAACATCCAGTTTTCGGTAATTATTCGCCGAACACTGATTACAATAAACAGGATGCAGATGAAACGTAATGAACACGCAGATATGATCAAAGTTTGAATTTAGCTCATAAATATTCATTTTTTTTAACTTCCTGTGCATGCATGGGCATTTTCTTTATCACTCGAACGCATCGTGCCTTTTTTAAATCTTGCAAATCGTTGATATGATAAAGCCTGGATAAAGCCTGGCTTATCCTCCTTAAACATCTGAATAAGTCGTTCAGCTGAAGAGTAAAAACAAATTAAGTAACGCATACTATTTATATAGTTTTCAATTATTTTTCTTGGCTTGTGCGTTAACTACTCCCTATGAAGAAAGTGTTCTTGTCGTCTTAAGCAAACATCAACACCAAAACAACAACAAATTTAGGGGCCAGATTAGTTAAGATGTACATCGGTCCGTCTGTCTATCTGAGTTACAATATAAAAAGATATGATTTAAAACCTAAGTTATCACTTTAACTGTTCGATTCGTTTGTTGGTTCTATTTTGAATTATGGTAGTGAGTTATGGGGTTTTAAAAAGTAAATACAAAGACTTGGAAAGAATTCATTTGTAATTTTGTAAATTGATATTAGGTGTAAAATCTTCTAGTAGTAATGTTGCAGTATACGGAGAACTAGTTCGTTATCCACTGTATATTGTAAGGTACGTTAATATTATTAAATATTGGTTTAAGCTGATAAAATCAGAAAATATTATTATTAAAACAGTATATAACATGCTTGTGAATGACTGAAATGAAGGTCAACATAACTGGCTTAAAAGAGTGAAAGAAATGCTAAATGAACACGATTTTTCAAATGTTTGGAACGACCCATATTCAGTTGTTCCGACGCGAATTTATTAGTTTTCAAACAACGTTTAATTGATACCTTTTTTTGTTGTATTGGGGGTTTACCGTCGCTGCGATAGTATTTCAATCATATAGCGACGTCCAGCTAATTACAGGTGGAGGAAGACCCCGAGTACACAGAGGTACCCGGGTAGAACCACCGACCTACCGCAAGCCAGCTGAGATTCGAACCCACAGCGGTGAAGGGCTGAGAGATTTGTAGTCCACGACTGTAACCGCTCGGCCACGGCGGCCCCTAATTGATACTTTTATACAGTCTTGGTATGCTGATTTATCAAATAATAGGGTACTTACTTTGTATAAAGAGTTGAAGCCTCTCTTTCAAATGGATATGTATTTAGAAGTATTAAATTCAAAATTTCTAAGAAGAAACATTACAAGACTGAAACTTTCAGCACACTGTTTAAGAATTAATATTTTTTTCAATAATTTATAATTACATGTATGTATGAGTGATACATGTTTTTTTTTTTTAGATTATTAACATGTCTTTGTTATATCAAATGTATACATTTCTAAGACAAAAAAAAAACTGTAAAGCTGAAGTCGAATAAAATATCTGAATCTGAATCTTTATCCATCTGTCTGATTTACGAAACCATTCAAGCTTGTACACGTGACAATGGGTTAATTTCGAGGGTTAAATGTTTGAGTCGTTTCTTCTATTATATTTATGTCCCCTTGCATATATTTGTCCACGTTTTTCAATCGAGCATTTATCTTGCATAATAAACTATTTTACTTAATGGCCATGATATCTCAGATCTTTGAGCATAATTAAATTGATAATCGCAATCAGGACTGTTGAAACAAGAAATTAGCATGCATAAATCTATTACCGTGTAAAAATGGTGATTTTTATGTTCCACCTTACTAGAATCATATTCTGGAATTTGCATATAAAGGGATTAATACATAGTGAGACCTTAGCAGTCTTATATATATATATATCACCGGACATATATACTAAATTACCATTTGACTCCTGAGCTCAAGTCAAACCTATAATTGTCAAAATGGTTTCATGTCATTTTAATAGTTTTAAATCTTGTTTAGTGGCATATTAACATTGGATAAAATGATAAACTGTTGAGTACCGACATAGTAATGACTTCCATATTTTTTTGTACTGCTATTGAATTGTTTTCATTTAACCACCACCGTCCACTTAACATATCCTGTTTGAATTTCTATTTGTGAAGTCTCCGGTAAATAACCATGTCAACTTAATTTTGACAACTTTAAAGTGCTGAATTGTATTGCAATGACGCGACGCAGTCGATAGTCTTGTGATAAGAAAGTAGTCCGGGAGATGACATTGTTTATTGCGGATTATGTTTTATTGCGCGCCCGAAATACAATGGAATACTTTTTTGTTTGAGTTAGATACAATATTGTTTTCTCATTCTGATGTTAACATGAGTAGATGCCACCAATTTAGATGTTTATTTTGAAATAAATGTTTGGCATACACTTTAAAGTGGTTGAATTTTTATCCATACCTGTTCTTTGAGCTGATATTGTCATATGTGTTTTAATGATATTATTTATATTGTTCAAAGGAAAAAAGTTTTCCCTTGTTTGTGTGTGTATATGTGTGTGTGTGTGTGTGTGTGTGTGTGTTTAACAAGCAAAGTGACCACTATTTTAACCTAATTTAGAATATGTGATGACGACAGATCAAGGGATATTATCTTCTAAGGGTGAACATATTGCGGCTCAAAACAAAAGTACAATACTCCTGCCCAGCTGCAATTGCTGACATGCATGATTGCGACTTCATAAACACCAATATTATTCACCTTTTTTTCACCAACTCTTTTCTCTTTGTTTCCTGACTTTATATATTATTTCGGAAAATAAAGAAAATACAATAATATATAAATGAAAGCGCATTGTTGATAACGAGTAAAAATATATACTGTAATTTTATTTTTGATAATTAACTTTTTTCACATTAATTAGTTTATTGAGCCCGTAATGCTAAAATAATTTATTCTACAGGCTAAGTTTTACACATATTTTTCCTCACATCCCTGGATTCTTTATGATTCTTTATTTTCATGTCTAGACCCTGCCACTGTTTAACAGTTGGAATCCACTAGAGCAAATATTCCCTGTATCCCTCAACGCCCTAAACAGGAAGATACACCTTATTAAAACGGCAACAACAAAAGATGCAGAAGCGGAAAATTGGCGAATGCTGTAAGTTGAATATAAAGTAAGTGCACCACACAGATTTCAAAACAGTTTCACCTCCTCTTAATAGATTCCTTCCCAATTTTCGACAACTTTCAAATTAGTTGAAGATTAAATTTCCTCATAATGTCCCGAAATTGCCTTTCTCTCCTCTAGGTAGCATTACCGCACTTCAGAAAAATTACTTTGTTGTCAGTAAATTGGGAATGACAATAGAGAGATTGAAGAAGAAGGGTCCGCAGTTTCAGCAACACTTGAAGGGTTGAAAAGGGGGCGTTTGAGACCATATTGGGTAACTGTTGAAGGGGCTCTCCACTTTATTTTGGGACAACAAAAGCACCCCACCTGCGCATAAATAAACTGACAGGGGTAATTTTATAGGCAAACAATAGAGAAAATAAATAAAACATTGCTATAGAAAATCTGCAAAACCTTTTGGCGCTTTATCATCAGTGAAGTCAAGTCCAAAAGGTGTTTTTTGGCGTTTCAAAAAGTGCTTTATTCTAGGGTCTTTCACACCATCAGAATGTCATTGTGCAGATGTGTCTATGAAATGAAATCTGAATACCAGAAATTAACTGCTACCACCTTGGGCACAGACTCACGTGCTATTGCTTCAGCGAAGACTTGATAAACACTTTCCTGTTGAAGAAGTACGTATTTTAACACCTCCAATTTAGTCACATTGTGCTTGTGTCTTTCTAGACTCAGTCTTGGGTTACTCACTGTGGACATGGTGCAACATACCACACATAGCAGAACCTCCTCAAAATATCTCTTCAGGAGATTTGTGAATCGGATCGTGCAGACACTTTAGTCGGTCACAAGTAAGAATCAGCAAAGTTAGGAAATGGCGGTAAATTCAAATTCCGTGCACAAAATACCCAAATAGGCGTATCTCATTAATTTTCGCTTAATTTAATAACGAGAATGGTTCCGTAACGTCCTTGACAAAATTGTGTCTTTTAATTCCGTTTTTGCTGTTGTCTTTATATTTTTGTACGAAAAACAAATCTTTCTATAAAACTGGACCATTGCAGGGAGATAGGGTTAGTGTCATTGACGAGGCAAACGGTGTTTATGGAGCAGGTGTTTATGAGCCTGACTGAGGAACTTTCTAAAAATTGAGTTCTCTCTAGGATAGTTGATATACTTGGAAAACAATTTCATTATATATTCACTGGTAGAATCTCAAACGATTTGAATATCCTGCAAGTGATTGTAAAAAGTATTATTTGTAACATTTGTACCGAGTTAAGGTAAAGTCCCTGTAATGATCCCGCTACATTTCGGACCTCATGACCTTTCACGGAGATAACCAAGGTTTCCTTATGTTTCATTAGGGTACCTTGGTTAGAGGGTAAGTGGTCCAAGACGTAGTGGAACCATTACAGGGACTTTACCTTAATGGGTGCAGTACTGTGACTCCCTAGGTCGACAGCATTATTCCTTAAGCTAAAGCAGTTAGGTAAATTCTACTTAATGTATTCTTTGACCAAATTAATACTGTTGCTAAATAGTTAGCAACTGTTGAACAAATCCGAAGCAAGCGGTTAACTGGCATCATTGGTATAAAGATAGTCTGGTGGTAACTATGGAGACTGATTAAAAGACCAGATTAAAACGCAACAACAATGGTGTTTTCTCTTGTTTTGACTTTAAATCACGTTGTACAAGCATAGTAACCATTCAGATAAATTGTTAAGATGAACTATAAAATGTATGTCCTGTAAGGTGATAATAGTTGAGCTATTAAAAACGTGTGCACATTGTAAAGATGAAAATAGAACTGGACTATCGTTATTATGAAAATATATCTCATTATTGAAGAAAAAAAGAATAAAATTCGATTAACTTTTAAGAGATAAATATAGATTGGATAAAAAACAATACATAAATGAGTATATATGACGTAATGTGACAAAAGTGAACGTGTGATAAAATGTAACGGCGTTTGTCAAAATTATATATAAATGACACTTATACAGAAAATGAAGGCGATGCAGGGTAAAATGAATAGGAAAATGTTACAGTTGCGTCTTTTTATATTGTCATAAATTACTGTGTCAGGCTTTGTCTCTTTAAAGACAAATAAAATTATCACAATACCGATAATTTCTCCCCACTAACCGCTGTAATGACCAAAGACAACGGCTGCACAATGGCTCTTTCGAGTGACAGGAGGCGGTGGTGTCATTTAAATCACTTCACCGTGATATTTACCCACTTTTATTAATTGTGTGGACATTAGTGGACTAATCTTTCTAGACTCTTGTCTTACCTGCACTGAAGACATAATGGTCTTTAGTGGAGCATTTGCCGCGTTGGTCATAAATGTCCAGTTAATTTTACAGTAAAAGTGTTGGCATATATACCGCAAAATTTTGACATGCTATTATGGTCAGTTATAGATTCAGCTGGTCGCCATGGCGTCGGAGAATAAACGTAGCACCCCTTTGTATTATTAAATTGGCCTAACAAATAACTATATAGACGTCGTTGATAATTAGTTTTTTTTATTATATCTCCCCTTTTTATAATTCTTCATTTTCTTTCTTATATTCAACGATATAGATTTTAAATGTTTTTCAGCTGAGACTTCGATTGGGAGACATGTTTTGGATGAATTGTATATCCTAGTGTTCATCATTGGGGTCAGAGAAAATCTCGTAAAATCTCGTGAGATCGTAAAGATCATACATTAAAAATATAGATTCTACATTCCTTAAATATATGAATATATGCTACCCCCCCCCCCCCCCCCCCCCACACACACACATGCACATTTTATAGAGACATGTATCTGATAATGATAATTGCCCTTAATCTCTTTCTTTAGTTGAAGAATAAGGTAGGTGAAACAAAAGTTTTCTTTCTGTCTTATCCCCTATCAGTAGCTGGGACCATAATTCCAAATGTTCTCCTTCATATACACATCTATCTTATGAACACTAGATATGTAGGTCAAAGCGATGAGTAGGGTTACCTTGTAATTAAATACATACCGAGCTACGTATAATTACAAAGAACAGAACAGGTCAAAGAAAGAGTAGCCGACTCTTCAAGAGGAAATATGGCAATTATACTTACCAACCAAAGTAGTTGCGATAGATCTAAACTTTGAACAGACTGCTGGTCGCACGTAACTTTACTTAGATGTCCTGGAGGGCACCGAGATCTAGTGGTAATATACATGTACTGCAAATCCGTAGGTCGTGGGTTCAAACTCCGTTGAGGCAAGTATTTTTATGGATTTTCTATGCGCAAAGTAATTGCCCAATCGAGAAATCGTTGAGAGAGGTAAGTATTCAGTTAAAACTTGTATAAACTGTTTCCCAATCGACGTAAAAAATAAGCTTAAACTAAGATCTTAAGGAACAGTGTTCTCGTACATAAATACTATACCTAGTAAGATTTCAAGCTCGAACTCAAAAACTTGGCATTAGATTCCAGTCACTTATATTTTCGAAAACTTGTGTCATGGTGACTTAGTTAAGATTCAGATTTTATCCATTCATTCCAGAAGGTCAATGACCCATGTGGACATACAATTTATGCTGTTGACAGGTTTATATATAACAAAACATATAAACAAATACCAATATCTGCTTGCAATATCTACTACCAGTTTTCAAATGACTTTGTATATAAATAAATATATCAACTACACAATGCAAATACAAACTTTAAATTTACAATACTTTGATCTACATTTGAAAGTAACTCAAAATTTACACATGTTTGGTCTACGTCTATAATAAGAAGGAATATATTTGTTTCTTAAATCGGAAAACAATTTACATTTAAGACGAAATGATATTCGTCCTCTAATACATTGCAACTTTTACATATTCTTTCTATGAATGGTACGGAAGTAGGTTTAGCTCATCTGCCAGTTTCAACATGTAATCTATGTGATGATACTCGTAATCTGGTTAAGCAATATCTAAATTTGGAAATATGACAAATATCTATATATGGCTGGTATTTGAAAGAAGATATGTGTTAAGAACACTCACGTGTAGATGTTAAGAGAGAGAGGGAGAGAGAGAGAGGGAGAGAGATTTATCTTTGCATTTCTTCTTTAATATTTGCAATCACTAGAGCAGTATTGTTTTGTAAAAAAGTACGGTTCAATAAATGATAGGAAAACATATTTGTAATAATATAGGACTAAACAATTGATCATTATCGTCATGTGTTGTCTAAACCATACAAGCATTTTATTGAATATGTATTTGTTGTTACATTTTGAACGCATGACCATCATAGGAATTTATGTATCAACCAACGTTTTAAACATTATTAGATCTATATATCCTGTTATTCTTCTTTGTTATTCTTTTTTCTCAGTCTTTTTTGTTATTTAGAATCGTTTTCTTCTCTCACTCGGCACGCATGAACATCAGTTACTTTGTGATTTATATTTTGTGTATTTCGTGTCTCTAAAATAGCAAATAAAAAAAAACTAAAAAAAAAAATTAAAAAAAAACAGTGGTGCTTATTTTCTACGGATGCAACGGTCGTGAGGTTGAATTCCAGGTGCACGAGAACGAGAAATGTTCCAGACCTTCCCAGGAGCAATATTCCATCTGTCGAGAGGGATTTGTATAATTCATAAAACCTTGATGTCAAAGTCCACACAATAGACATAAGTTTTGATTCAATTTACTCTTAAATAATACATTTTGATATTATATACATGTATGTTAATCGGTAAGATAAATAGATTGGGGTTCATTTAAAGTCGTGCTTTCTACTTTATTTAAAATAAAATGAATAACATTTTTTTAATTTAAATTATTGTTATTGAAACAATTGATTGAAGAAGCACATTTTGTTAACTCCCATAAATTTTCTGTGAATCTAGATAAACATTTCATGAACTTAATGTATTCGTTATCAGTCATGCGGGATTTGCACGTGCCTGTGCTCTTGTTCTCCTTCTGTAACATATTACCCCTATTTCTATTGGCTAATTCCAGACATGCGCACTGATGCCTAAAGTATAAAAAAACAATTAATGTAGAAGCGCTGCTCACGCAAAATGTCAAACAATGCTCTCCTATAGACAATTTATTCCGAATTAACTATATCGTAGCTAGCGGTGCGTGAAACTCCCATGCATTGAATATAGACTACCGTATAACCGTCAAACTAAACAGCCTCAAATTTTCAGTCTCGAATTTCATATGTGAATTCGTTCGAAGTGGGGATAGATGTGCACAAGGGACTTGAGTGTCAGTTAACTTTATATATCTTAACATGAAGTAAAGGTGTATTGGAAAGAGATCCTTTGTCGATCAATCGTCCCTAAATGATATAAACATCTGTTGTACAGCGATAAACATGAAATTAATGCAACAGCGGTACAGTTTAGTTAACTTATATATAACAGCAATAACTTCTGAATACGTGCGTAGGATATGAAAGTGGATTTCTTTTCCTGAATGGTTGATATTCACGAATGATATAAAACTGAAATCGAATGCTCTATTCACCGTGTTTAATCTTCAAACGCGTGTGAGACAAACAACGCCGTTGAAAATTCGTGTGGGTCGTAAATTTTTGGATAAAATGAAAACATAACGATTAAGTAAACCGCGTTATCAGTGACGACCAAACGTTGAGAGGGTCAGTGCCGGGATGTGTAACTGGGAAGGACTCGTCCCTTGCAGCGAGTCTCAAGTTTAATGTTCTAGGTCATTCAACGAGCTGATAACACCCGTTTGCGCGACGTGTTATGTGAAGGCAGTGGATGGCCGTTTTGAGAGTTGGGCCGTTCTTGTTTTAGACACCACTGGTTGTTTGTAACTGGATAATGTGTGGTAAATGATTACATGCGCAGGATAAAAGTCGGACTGATTACGTTCTTCGAATATAGTGTTGATGTTCAGGCTTAGACATCAGAGATGGGGTTAACGTGTGAGACGTCATCGTGCGGACTTGTTACGTCATGCAGTTTACGTCGCGTCTGCTGTATTGTTCTCCTCACTGTATTGTCACTCGTTGATGCTCAAAAGGTATGAAAAAACATTTATTTTTTTTTAAATTTATCATCTAGCTTCCATGATTTGATGATGATTATTACCATAAGTATCGGCACAAATGTTGTAGTAGTAGTAGTTTGATGATGATGATTATGATGATGATAGGTTATTATCATTGAAGTGTATCTATCATGTCCCTTATTCCTCTTTTCAAATTCTCTTATCCTTATGCTTTTGCTTCATTTCTACTTCTTTTACACAATGTCTCTTCCCACTTTGTTCATGATTTGGCTGCTATTTTTTTTACTAAGCTCTATCAGAGAAATTGTTTGTTCTGTTTCTCTTAGTCATAATCATTATTGAAAAAAAAAAATATTTTCTCATTTTATTTAAGAAATGTTCTTTCTTTCATATGTTTTTCTTATCACAACCTCTACTCAATCACATGCATTTCTTCTTCCTTTGTGTGTTTCCAAGTGTTTTATTAGTCTTTATTCAACAAAGCATGCAGGTGTTTGCATGTAATCGTGTTTAATTTATCATCAATACAAAACCGTCATCTGCAGAAAAAAGAAATGCGCGTCACTTGGAATTTATGATTAAAGTAAAAAAGAAAAAAAAAATGATAGAAAAATTTATGAATGGCATAAATGACTGAAGTATATCCATTCATAATTGGCTGGGTTTGTAAAAAAAATCTGAGATTAAACCTTGTCCGCACATTTTTATCAACAGTTCGACACGGTTAGATAAAAGATGGTCCAGTTTTGTCTATTGTTCTTTCGATCACTGCTTTGTGGTAACGTGTCCAACATAACGGGACTATAAGCCATCGTGACCTAGCAAATTATGTCCGCATATTGAATCCTTTACTTGTAAGCAGAGTACATAAGTAGGTTGATGGAAATCGTTATGAGATGTCAGCTAGTTTTCAGTGTGATCTGGGTTCCCTGTGTTGTTTATATATCCGATACTGATGAGTGGTTACAACCCTGATATTGCCGAAAGAGATTTGTAGGTTGATTTGTTGTAATCAGGTTATAAAAGTGTTTAATTTAAAGGATTAAATTTGAATCTGATTGATGATTGAGATAAAAAATGGGCCAGGAAGTCTTTAAAGTTACAGTATTTAACTAAAAAAAAATACAACAAAAAACACAAAGCATTACTGCTTATTTTTGTAGAATTTAATATAAAATAGGTGTGTGTGTGTGTGTGTGGAGAAAGGGAGAATACAAATCAGAAAGAACATGTATACATTTAAAATTTAATTCGATGGTTGATAAAATATACATATAGAAGAGATGGCGAAAGACAGTTACATAAATGAGATAAATAAAGATAGTGGACTGCGATATTTTCTTCTTTAGATTTTTATCTAGCAGATAAGATTTCTAGATTGAGACTCCTACATGTCATATTAAATACCGTGAAGCGCGAGGAGGTCTTCACAGATCGTAAACATCTCGCACGGTATCCTATCTTATATCAAATAATACATATACAGCCTGTGTATTTAAATCATTACACAGTTGAACTCCGATCCATGTGCAAATCGTTGTCTCGTTGACATCATACAACTTTCTTAAGACAGATATTAAGTCCTCGTAAATTTTAGAAATGAACTTTTCAATTATCAATTAAATTGAAATAAAACATTATAGTGATACAGTATAGTACGCTAATAATGTAGTAGTGGACTTCAAATGCTAAAATAATACGTAAGATAAGCCGTCTCTAATACTGGTTCATTTAAAAAAGGGATAATGATGTTGCAAAACATCCCATCCCCCCCCCACACACACACAAAAACACACAAAAAAACAACAAAACAAATAGAGAAATTAGAGAGAGAGAGAGAGAGAGAGGGGGGGGGGGGCAGACAGACAGACAGACAGAGAGATGAGGAAGGAGAAAAACCAAGCAAGTATGATCACGTTAAGTTTCAAGAAGAGACTGTGTTGATAGAGATGTTCACCCCTCATCTCTTGTCTTTGTCCTCACTTCGCAAATGATGACTCAGACTCGAAACTCAATTAACTAGCCCAAATTGTGTCACGAAAAAGGGAGCGGTAATTAGTAGCTCGCTTGTCCCCGTCCCGAATATAACGGACAGTAATTTGGTTAGACTAACTGGTTTGGGTAATGTCAATTCTGTTTCAAACTGGCCTCAGTCAAGTTTTCCAGCTTTGTTACGTTGTTGGTATGTCAGCCTTGGTCCCTTGTCCAAGAAATGTAATTAACTCCGAATACAAAAACTGCCTTAGAAGTATGCACAACATATAATGTATAATTGCGTTAACCTAAGAAGGGCACAACACATACGTTCTCCAGAGTCCCCGACAAATATTTTTTTTTTCATATAGTTTGCTGTGATGTTAATTCCTGTTAGCTTCTGGTATATAAATGACCATAATTGCTACGTAATTGGATGTCGCTGGTAGCATGTTTACGTCGTGCGGCGGGAAGATAAAGTTCATTTACACTTTCTCGTGGGAAGTCTTCTTTTCCCGGACTGATTGAGATAAAACAACTCTAAGCATAGTAACACTGTTATTTTGATACGCTTAAATCTTCAAAGAGTGAGCTAAAATAGAATTCCCAGGCTGTTTTTACGCCCCTATGTGAAATTTTCCCCCAAAGTATCGATGTGTAATCAATATACAATATATGTTATCATTTGATACGTTTCATCTTTCACCACTGACTCATAGTTAATTGTTTACTTAATTAAACACATACAATCTGATCACTTCTTTATTTTATACTTTCTTACGTACAATCAATATATGCTTGCTTGTTTTCAGGTTTCTCTCAGTCTATACAATTGTATTTCGTTCCTTTTGCGCGCAACTGCATACATGTCCATCGATCTGCCCTCTTGTTTGTGATATTTCTATTAATTCCTTTCTAAATGGCTTCCCCAAGCATTCCGTAATCTTTTACTTTCCGAAATCACAGTAATGGAGTTTAAATATACAAAACCCAAACAAGTCCTACAAAAAAGGCAAATAGCAGGAGTTTAAATGACCTGTAAAACTGTACGTCTAATGGACAGTCTAGACTTTAATAATGTTATTTATTATCTCAGTATACGTTACGTATAATAATTTGTTTATTAGACAACTATTGAATGTAGTACTCAAATAAGACCTAATTATACAGTGTCAGTGAATATTATTTTAAATGATTAAATTCCACTTTTATCGACCTAAATATATGACGAGCTCTCCAGAGGGTTAGTATGGTAAGTTATTACAATGTTTCAGTATACAAACCCCACATTATAACATATGAAAGGTGTATTCAATCTACAATGTGTTTATAGATGTGCTGGTTTTATGTTTAAATACTTTCTCCGCCCCTCTGTTTACTACTTGTCTAGGTTACGAGATTGATAGAGGACGAATTGTATAAAGTTGTTAATATAACAAGAGCACCGCATGCAGATGCCAACGCTGGTCTGTTTCTTTCTCTCTCTTTCGCTCTCTGTCTTTCTCTCTCTCTTTAAAGGGGAGATAAATTATGTCAAAATGAACCTTAGAGTTATGGCCCCCGATGTGAATGTAGCCTTTATGATAGTGAAAAATGAATGAATATTGATGACAGACGGTTAAATAGTTTAAAAGTTATGGCTAAGGTTGTTTGTTTTTTCACGACAACGATGACGGCACCAGAGTGACGACAATACTTCGACTTTAATTCTTTGAAAAACAGACGAGCTAAAAATGTAAGGGGCTTATAAGACTGATGGAATGATGAAACGATAAAGTTTAATGGTCCGACCGGACAATTATCTATCAGCTCGTCCATCCGAACAACTATCCATCCTTTTATAAGTCCCTGCCCACCCATCCAGTCAGTCATTCATCCAAATAATGAAGCTTCTACTCACCAACACAGACACATGGATGTGAGTCCCCCCCAAAAAAAAACAACAAAAAAAAAAACAAAAAAAAAACAGCAAACAAACAAAAACAACAAACAAACAACAACAACAAACAAATTATAGTTAAATCGTTGGGACCAGACATTAATTAAACTGATTGATTTTCTCTTAAATCGTAGTATCTTCAGCCATGTACAGGGCAAAAACGTCGTGAATTCAACTATTGCAATTAGAAAAGAAGAAATTTAGTAATAATGTACTAATAATAAACATTTATTTCGTCACGCGAGAAGATTTGTAAGTGTGACAGGACTTGGTCCGTCTTACGGCTGGCACGGTCCCCGTGCACGAGGGTGCCTGGCGGGGGATTGAACCACGCGGTGCCATGATCTCCTACCCACACGACGCCAGTTGATATTCTGATGAGAGATATGGCATGATTGCTAATGTAAGACAGATTACCGATGTACGCGGGGAGATTAATAAAAAAAAGGGGCATGGCAAATGAGGACACCAGTAAAATCCAAACACTTAAAAACATATAACCCGCCATTAAAAAGTACGGTAAATATTTCGATAGGTTAATATCTACATCTAAACTGTAACATAATGTCATTATGACAACATTAATGTAATAAAAATCCTGAATAAATAAGTGAAAATCATAACTCAGAAACATATGTCGGGTGTCACAATATTTGATGTACATATATTAATGTTCTATACTGACCAAAAGTTTACCCACAAAACGCCATACAACCAAAACAAGACAAAGAAATGAAAGAACGTGTGACTGCTAAGCCAAGGTTGCTGCTAAAGGTGACCGCTTGACACAGGTGACCGTTTACACCGGTAAAACGACACCTTCGATTTATATGCACAAATGAAAAGGCATATAGTTTGTCTATTCCCCGTATTACATACGCAACCCAACCCATTACATGTACAAAAGGCAACGGCTATTTTTTTATCAAACTTTTTACGAATTAGTTTAGCGATGCAAATGTTTTGCTTCCTAATGGATTTTATGGAATGATAATAAAAAAAGATCTTAATTACGACAGGTAAAAATACCATGTAAATATACTTGACGCAATGGCTAAATGCACTTCTGTGTATTTTTGTACACTTGAAGGGCTGTTCAACGTCTCCACTCAAACGCTTGTATTTTTGTTCTGTTTCATGTTTATGATATACTCGTATTACATGACAGAGAATATGAAAAGTGAAGAAGGAAAAAAAAAAGAAACATATCGGAAAAATATTTACCTAATGTTACCGCTATTACTATGCATCGCTTTCATTCGTTCGTACGTACGTAAGCAGGTAGAACCGAAGCACACACTACGCGACAGGCAGACAGACCAAGACAGGCTATTATACAGTTAGACGAACAGACAAACAGACCAAATCGACATACCAACATACAGACAGACCAACCGGCAGGCAGACCAACAGATAAATTACCAAATCGATATACTAACATACAGACAGACCAACCGGCAGACAGACACAGACTGGCTAACGAACGTATACAGACAGACCAATAGACAGATAGACCAAATAGAAACAGACCAACCGATCGGCAGATAGACATACATGTATCAACAAGCAGACAGGTCAGCCGTCCGACAGATAGACAAACCAACGACAGACCAAACTATGTTCATTTTAAAATCACTTGCGAACCATAAACCCTTTTCAAATTACATTTCACTACATAACAACCAAAGTTAAACATGAGACGTTACAGCAAACATGATGTTAAACACTTTCAAATAATTCTCACAGCAGAGAACGAAGTTTGTCAAATGTAAAATGACCCCAATAAGACGTATCTGTCTTTTATGTCAGCCCGCTGTAACAATATCTAGTGATATTTAAATACATGTGGCACACCATATTTCTCTTTCGTTCAATACCAGTCGGCGTGAGAATATTGTACAAAACATCAGGAGCTCGTTTCACTATGAATATTCGTTGTTTTTTTTTCTAATATAAGAATAGATTTCATTTCGCTGCTCAGCTCCTTAGTTAAATAGTTAAAGCTGCGGTCTAGTGTATCTGACATAACTCTGATGCATAACTGGTGATCGAATCCTACTGGGAGCAATAATCTTTCATGACTTTGTCAGACGAGAAGTCCTGCTGAAGCACAGGAACCTCTATATGGAAGGAAAGATCGTGTAAAAATGAATTAATCAGTCGATTAAGTGCATGTCGTCCTGAGTGATTACAGCATGTTTTAGCAGATATTAACGGCTCAAGGGCGCCGTGGTCCAGTGGTAACGTATCCGATTACGGATCCAAAGGTTGAGGGTTCGAACCCCGTTGGAGGCAAGAATTCTTCTCGACCTTCCCAGGCGCAAAGTACTGGTCCAACCCAGGAACCGTCGAGAGGGATTAGTATAAGTTGTAAGAACTTGTTTCCCAATCGACGTAAAAATAAATAAGTTTAATCTATATTAACTGTTATGCCAGGAAGTCATCATATCTTGTCCAAATGATTTGTCGCTTAAGTCAGTGTTGGGTTTTTATTATAAATTGTTCGATGTGATATCCGAATCGTCGTCTGTTTTATATCATTTTATGGAGGGTGACATAATATTGAATCTTTTTCAAAGATACGTCATTTCACAACATGTTGGACATATAAAAGCATAATCAGACTGAATGCGTCATCTGTCTCAACTTGTGTGACAGTATAAAAAGGAACACTAAACTGACCTGATCAGCGCGTAGTCGACATTCATTCTGTTCCGGTTTTATCAGTCATAAAATATTAATGGTGTACCAATTACTATTTAAAAATGCAATCACATTTTATGGTCAAATAGTACTCTTATATCATCTCTGTTACTTTATATTAATAATTATGATGCATTATTGCCTTTCTTAAAGTAGCGTGACTTCTGTTTCTTGCTAAATTTACACCGTTACAGATG
>CM037788.1:8103337-8153337 GCA_021229015.1 Solen grandis | reverse complement strand
ATAAGATGGATTTTAGTTCTTCTAATTTCTAAGGATGGCCAAATGAGAGTATTTATCATGTCAGTGACAGAACTTGTATTGTGGTATCTATTGGTAATGAATCTAGCTGCTCTTCTTTGGACTTTCTCTACTTGGTTTATTTGATTTTTCATGTATGGGTCCCATATTGTAGATGAGTATTCAATTTTGGGTCTGACAATAGCTTTATATGCATGTTCTTTGACTTTTTGTGAATTAATTTTAAGATTTCTACGTAGGAATCCTAGTGTCTGATTCGCTTTGTTTGTAATGTTATTTATGTGTTCATCCCATTTTAAGTTATTTTGGATGGTAACTCCCAAGTATTTAGCTGAATTAAATTTACTCTAATGAAAATGAAGATGCTAGAGCGTAAACTAAGTAAAATCTGGCATTTTTTATCAAAAAGGACATAACTCCTGACCTAATTGGCCATTCTCAGCCATAATCGAACATGGTCGAGAGATTATGGTCATAAATATTGTATTAAAGTTGAAGATGTTTGTTCAAAAAATGAAGATGCTAGAGTGTAAACAAAGTAAAATCTGGCATTTTTTATATTAAAAGGGGCTTAACTCCTGACCTAATTGACCAATCTCAGCCATAATCAAACTCAGTCGAGAGAATATAAACATTGCCATAAAGTTTGAAGATGATTACTAAAGAAATACAAGCCTGTTGTCTTATGGGATATTTCTTAACCAGAACAATATCTTTTTACTATGGTACCAAATTGCCGTTAAAATTTTTGGACATATAAAAACCCTTGGTACAGGTGCATGGTATTATCGATAAAAATTTTTATATTTTTACTAGAAAAAGTCCCGAAGAATCATGGGAATGTTATTAACTGTTGGGATTTGCGTTATATAAGAGAATTGTGGGTTTGATCCATACCGGGGTTGGGCACCGTCTCCGTGATGAATGACCTACAATTTCTTTCTGATGGTCAATCGTCTTCCACCGCTGTTCTCAGTTAACTACAGAGATGCGTGCTAAAGTTTCTGTACTGTCAGAATCCCGGATGACCTGACCATCTGTTAGCATATAACATATCTGAGACTGATGGCATAAAATGGCATTAAATAATTCAAATAAAATCAAATAAACCAAGATTAACACACAAAAGAAGAAGATGAAATTAAAAAGGGCTTATTGCTGTCACATGTTTAACCCTTTCCCTCATATATACTCATTTTGACGCCCTCAATAGGTATCACATAAAGCCTGATCTGCAGAAAACCACAGTTAAACCTTACCAAATTTAATTACAAAATCCTCATTTCCAGACCACTGAGGAGCAGCGAACAGCATAAAACCTGATCAGCCTGCGAGTTACTTGCAGGCTGATCTGGTTTTATGCTGTTCGCATAGGTCTTTTCATGGTGTCCTCTATGAGGGAAAGGGTTAAAGGTGTGTGTTCCATAGGAATGACAAACGGACTGAAAAGGAAAAAGATCACAAATCTAAAACTAACTATGCTTACAAAACTTGGGCTGTAGAATCTGTACTATGTTGCCCGTTATTTGTGTGGCAATATCAAAAATGAATCTGGGGAAGAATTTGTCCAACAAGTATGAGAGATAAATCAGTGGCTTACCAACTGTTAACAAATTTCAACATAAAGAGGGCCCTGGCCTCAAAGTAGATTGAATCTTTCTTCAAATGCAGTATATATGTTGATGTATCCATAGATGTGCCAGTTTTGTTTTTTTTACTTTGTGGGGAAAGGGGTCCACGCCCATAGGAGGGGATAAAAATTGCACGAACGAGCTAATAGGGGAATTTTTCTAATATGTATAATGTAGGCATTTTGTTGTATTTTACTCTTATTTAATGAAGTTTTATTGCATAGAAGAAAATAAAAACAATGATATAACATGTTTTTACAGTTTTATTAAGAAAATAACATTTAAATACCAGTGAGTCCATGCACACAATATGGTATGTAAACTCATAATTATTGAACGTGGGGGGGGGGAAAAATTGGGGGAAAAATATATATTCCAGGCAGGGGGAATGCTAGTCCACATATGTGTATACCCATAATTTGTGATATCGTTCTACTTTCGATTTGGCGATATCCCCTACAGGACAACCAAAAATATCATGTCGCGCCGAGCCGCCTATATTCTCCGTATATTTTGACCAAAAAAAACAACAACACTGCTGTGCTATGACATGTAAGTTATTGACAGATATTATGAAAATATTTATTTCCCATGATAATATGAACTTCTTTACAGCTTGATTTTGGTAACGTCACGAGCCCTTTATAACTCAAAGTTAAGAAATGCACTTGTAGTTACTATTTTTTGTAACGGTGTTATTTTATTTATTTTCAAACACAAATAGCACAACTACTGAATAGTTACCGAATAACAGCGATACTCTTTTTGCACTGTGATGTTTTGTAACGGTCTTTTCTGTCCAATTTGTCATTTCCTACACGTTACGGATTTCCCCTTGGTCTATTTTAAGCGCAGAACAGTCTAATACATTGACGGAATTCTGTGCGACGATATATTTCAACCGCGAGTGTAGATGCTTTTTTATTTAATGCTTTTCGGTGGATTATAGAGAAATATCAGTGTTCATAACAGTGAAATTATCAGGAAAACAGTGAAATTATCAGGAACTTGAATCCGACCCAACGTTATAAACTGATCGGAGCGTCATTTGTGCTGGGTTTTACGCAAGAGATGACGTCATAAATAACGCCACGCACGCGACGTTATCTCGCCAATTTTGACGTCTTTTGTGAATAAAAACAGCTAAGCGTTTTAGACTGTAATAAATCGAAGCGCTCAATATTCTGAGAAACTGTCGGCAGGATTTAGCCTACATAAAAAAGTTATATTTCCAGTCTTTAAGCAGCATTTTCTTGCAATTACAGTCACAAGTAAGTCAGTCAGCTGAACATGGTAACCCCGCCGGCAGTCTTTTTAGTGCATCGGTCGCTTCCAAAAGAATCATGTACCTGTCCGTCTGTGAGAAGGTGTTACCATATTATTGCTGCCATGATTTCGATCGACATACCTCTAAAAGAGGACACCAAGTAATTTAATTTAACATAACTTCGTAAAAATTGTCAACCTAAATCCTTGAAGAAATTAGGAACTAAAAAAAATGTACATAATGATGCTACAGTAGCGCCAGCTCCTGATTCAATTTAAATTATCAAGTCTAAAGATCCGAATAAGTGCGACAACTAGAAAAGGATATTATGTCTAAGATTATAGAAAATAAAGATTTTATTGTTCTTGAAAATAGTCGATGTGAAGCAGATTTAAATGAATATGAAATAATGATGTACGGATTAGCGAATTAGAATTAGGTTTTCTGGATAAAAATGATTTAATTAATAACCAAAAATTAAACTTGTTTCATATGGAAGCTATAAGTAAATTGTTAAAAAAATAAATTTGGTTAAAAAAATCAGCGGACTTCAGCAAAGATGGGCTACAAAAAAATGAAACATGTATCTTCCCCAGCATGTCAAATTCATCATACTCATAATGATCACTGTGTTTCTTCAATTTTTCATAATTATAAAATATTTCTTTTAGATTAGTTTAAACACAGACATATAAAATAATACCGAACGGACTTAAAATTCAACTTTCACTACTGTATGGGGAAAAAGACTTCATTTCTATAAACATGCTCAATATAATGAAACAAAACAATAGTATTGATTGTGGACGGTATGCCATAGCTTTTATTACATTACTTCAGAAAAAAAATGTTTTGATTTAATTTTCGATACAACTCAATTACGATCTCATTTACTTCAGTGTTATGATAAAAAAAAGAGATATCAGAACTTCCTCTAACTTAAAAAAAAATAAGTTTGAGAAAACAAAAGCAAAAAAACAACAACTGTGAAATAAATCATCATACAAAATTATTGCATATATATCGTCGGAGGTCCTAACTGCGCACCTGTCCTAACTCCGCCACCTTCCTTTTTTTTTATCGTAGTCTCGCTAGATTTTATCACACGCGCAAGCAACTTTGAGATTTTTTTTACTATGTTTCTGTTAATAAACTCAGAGGATTTTTGTACGAAATTTTGATTCAAACTGATAAATATTGCAAATTTTATCTCGCACAACTTTTTTTATGTGTTTTTTTTTTCTTAATACAAAATGATTTCCACGCAGAATGGCCCTTTTACACTCAAATATTAAAATAAAAGTACATGTATCTCGGAAATTCCATCTGCTGTGTTTACATATTTATAAATGGAAGTCATATATGTACAATTCGCAACTGCTATGGCGTTACCTAGGGAGCGGAGGACCTCACAAAATTATGGCATAATATTGGACTCGTAATGTATTAAATGTTATTTTACAGTGAATAACTATTTATAAAAGATGGGGGGGGGGGGGGGTATCAATGTGAATTTGATAGAATTAATTGGTACGTGAACAGTTTTTATTCTATGTATTTTATTTATGTTGCATTTCCTAATTAAATCTTAGAGGGGCGCAGTTTGGGCACTCGAGAATTTTATCTATATTGATATTGTTTTTTTAAGATATTTCTTGCACGATTGTTAATATTTACAAATGCATGTACATAACATAGCTAAATTGCCACAACATTTTAGACCTATATCTCTCTTTAAATACACTGGAGAAAGTATATGAACGGCCAGCTTATAAGCATATTTTTAACTATCTCCGAGATACTAATTTCTTTACCCTTTTCAGTCTGGTTTTCTTCCTGTCGATTCTACAGTTAACCAATTAACGTCTTTACTTTATAATACTTTTTGTAAGGCTCTTGATGAAGGACTAGAAGTCAGGACAGTTATCTTTGGCATTAGTAAAGCTTTTGATAAAGTATGGCACGTAGGTCTTCTCCGTAAACTACAGGCAGCTGGTATTAATGGTAATCGCCTTATTTGGTTTCAAGATTATTTAACAAACAGACGACAATGAGTAGTGTTGCCTGGGGCAAATTCTAATTGGTTGTATCTCGAGGCTGGAGTGCCTCAAGGCTTCATACTTGGTCTTCTACTTTCTATGATTTATATAAATGACATAGTTGAAAATATTGGATCGAATATTAGACTATTTGCAGATGATACAAATCTCTTCATCATCGTAGATGACCCAGTAACCTCTGCTAACATTCTTCAAAATGATATTTAAACTATTTCCAAATGGGCTGATAAGTGGCTTACTGCCTTCAACCTAACATAAACTAATCTGTTACTTTCTCTAGACAACGGACACAAAGTCCTATCCACCTCCGTATATGTACAATCAACCTATATCTGAATCTTCTTCTCATAAACATTTAGGTGTTTTATTATCAAGTGATTGCACATGGCATGATCATTTCCAACATATCCATGAAAAGGCTCTCTCAAAAGAATTTGTGTTCTCAGAAAACTTAAGTTTCGTCTTGATCGGAAGACACTTGAAATCATATACTCTTTTCATTTATAAGACTATTCTAGAATATGCCGATGTCGTATGGGATAACTGTACTTAACATGAAAAAGAAGAATTAGAAAAGATACAAAATGAAGCTGGTCGCATCGTATGTGGTGCAACTAAGTTTATCTCAATATCTGAACTGAGTAAAGAACTCGACCGGTCCACTCTAGCCGCAAAACGGCAAAAACATAAAGAAACACAAATTAGTTCCAGAATATTTTATATCTCTTGTTCCAGCCACGGTTGGATCTGATAACAATCCACTCAGAAATGCCCTAAATTAACAACCTGTTTTTGCTAGATCTTCATCATATTATTCGTCTTTCCTTCCGTCAACGGTGCGAGAATGGAATGTACTTCTCCAGTCTATAAAAGAATACCAATCATTATCCACTTTCAAATTGTATCTTGATAGGGGGGTCTAACCATTGTCCATCATACTTCAAATACGGTGACCGCAAACTTCAAGTTCTGCACACAAGGACTCACTGTAGCACACTTAATTCTCACCTCCATTCAAAAAATATTGTTCTATCACCATTATGTTCTTGTGGAGCCATAGAGGAAAATTATCATTATCTTTTTACTTGTCCACAATTCACGAATATGCGTCAATCACTTCTAAATAATAAAGCAAACATATGCGAAACAAGTCTAGCTGTTATCTTATTTGGGAATCCCAACTTAGATCACATAACCAACTGTAAAATATTTGACTATGTTCATAAATTTATTCGAGATACTAAACGATTTACACAAATAACACAGCCTCGATTAAATTCAAATCTGAATGGTTGCCACGATAAAGGTACTATCTTTCATCACCTGTTTCTCTTCCATCTTTTTTCTTCACCAGTTTTTTTATTCAAATATATTCATTTTTATTTATATCAAATTGTTCAAAGGAAACAATATCATGACTTCATATCATATTATGTATAGTTTAATAGTTGAACAAACGTTTTTTATTTGTTAAAAACACGTAATATGAGTCCTTTATTTCTCGTCAGTTGCATTTAACTTTTACATTTATTGAAGAGGAGTATTATAAGCAAATTGCTTTCACTTCAGTCCAGTTATTTCACAAATTATGGCACTATTCATATTGATTGTACCCTTTATGTTTGTATGAATGTGAATAATAAAAATACAAAAAAAACTACATAACACACACACACACACACACACACATACACACACACACACACACACACATGTACTTAAAGGCAAAATAATATGATTGGGAGGTTTTATGAAATCATAAAATGTATTTCTCAGGATTGATTACAATCAGATTTGTTTATATTTCACTTATGTACTTTTTTTTCAATTTTTTATTTTTATTTAATTCCATCATCAAGTGCCTTTTATTTTTTATGCTCCATACTTTAAAAAATTTTTAAAAATATGAAAAAAAAAAATTAAATCCATTTATTCTTCTTTATATTTTATTCTCCAGCTTAAATTGTTTTTTCTAAATCGGAGAAGTGTGAAGCATTACAAATGCTCAACTTATCCATGATACATATCAAAGATATATAAAACACTCTGACCACCTTTGTATTTATGTATATATTATGAATTACACCTTCAGCCAGCTCGATATAGCCCATTGACTCCTTCATAAAATCTTCAGCACTTTTCAATCCCCTATTCAGCGTTATCGTCTATATTCGTATGAAAGGAGAGTTGGAAATCTTCATTTCTTTGTTTTTAAATGATTCATTTATAATATAATCTTTAAACTTCAAAACCACTTCATCTTCAAAATCAATATTATTTCCAATCGAAATTAATTTAGCTATGTCTTCAGCGTTTTTCACCCCACTCTTCAGCGGTACCTTTTATATACAATTAATTAAATTTTTTAATTTTTAAACAAAAAAAATTATATTATTTGTTTATGTATATATTTCTTAAAATTATTTTATTAATTATTTCTTTATTACAAACTTAAAAAAAGACCTATAACAACTTTCTTTATTACACCTTCAGCCAACTCTATACGGTCCATTATATCCTTCTTTACTTATGTTATCAGCGTTGTTCACACCCTTCTTCAGTGTTTTCCTATATGTCTTTGTTAGCAACGAAATCTGATCAGCGTTTTAGACCCGCCCCTTTGATCCGAAAGGTCATGACCCTGACCTTATTTCATGACTGAACAAAGTGGAGTGATTCAGTGCAGTTAAATCATCTGCGGTAAAAATGTATGTCAACAATTAATGCCCGTTTTTGATTTCACTCTACAAAAGACATAACCATAGCTAAGCTGAGTCACTTGAGATATTAAAAACTCAAGTGACATCACTCACAAATTAAATTCCAAAATTTTGTTTTTATCCTGTTTTTAACCATACGCGTCTTGCCAGTATATTCAATATGTTGAATGTGGGCAGTAAATGGAATAATAATAAGAAGAAGTACACAGAAGAAGAGAACTTCCTTGCCAGCAGGGTCTCTATTTATACAGTATTATGCTGGCAAGTACGTAACTATATGTATGTACGTACCTGTCTCAGGTTATATGAAGTCAGTAACTATATGTATGTACGTAGCTGTCTCAGGTCGTGTCGGTCTCAATCTGTATTACATATTGTAAGTGTCTGTCTCACTAACACACGAATCCACGTGTCTGCCTCAATATGGACAGAAACCACACGAATCTACGTGCCTGTCAAATAGAGACGTGATGGCAACCAACATGTCATGAACACAGCAAATAGAGACGTGATGGCAAACCAACATGTCATGAACACAACAAATAGAGACGTGATGGCAACCCAACATGTCATGAACATAATAAATAGAGACGTGATGGCAACCAAACATGTCATGAACACAACAAACAGAGACGTGATGGCAACCCAACATGCCATGAACACAACAAATAGAGACGTGATGGCAACCAAACATGTCATGAACACAATAAATATAGACATGATGGCAACCAACATAACATGAACACAACAAATAGAGATCTGAATGCAAACCAACATGTCATGAACACAAAAAATAGAATAGAGACGTAATGGCAACCCAACATGTCTTGAATATAACAAATAGAGACCTGATGACAACTCAACATGTCATGAACATAACAAAGGCGTTATGGAAAACAAACATGTCTTGAACACAACAAATGGAGACGTGATGGCAACCCAACATGTCATGAACACAACAAACAGAGACATAATGGCAACCCAACATGTCATTAACATAACAAACAGAGACGTGATGGAACCAAATGTCTGAAAAAAAATAAGACGTATGAAAAAACACAACAAATAGAGACGTGATGGCAAACAAACATGTCAAAAAAACCCACAACAAATAGAGACGTGATGGCAACCAACATGTCATGAACATAACAAATAAAGACGTTATTGAAAACAAACATGTCTTGAACACAACAAATAGAGACGTGATGGAAACCAACATGTCATGAACATAACAAATAAAGATGCGATGGCAACCCAACATATCATGAACATAACAAATAGAGACGTAATGGCAGCCTTACATGTCATGAACATATCAAATAGAGACGTAATGGCAACATTACATGTCATGAACATAACAAACAGAGACGTGATGGCAACCCAACATGTCATGAACATAACAAATAGAGACGAAATGGCAGCCTTACATGTCATGAACATATCAAATAGAGACGTATCAAACACAGACGTGATGGCAACCCAACATGTCATGAACATAACAAATAGAGACGTAATGGCAAACCAACCCCAACCCAGAGACATGTTTGTGTTACTTTAACATGCGTTTGTGTATATAAAGCAAAAAATGTAGCCGGCAAAAGCTTAAGAACAACCAAAATCTTTCATCAAAATACATGTACTCATAAGAAACGTGAGAAAATTCAAAATATGACATCAACATAAAAGCTTTAGAAAAGTTAAATATAACATCAACTTAAAAGGTTTATGGACAGTTATACATGTAATATAGCTTAAGAACAATAAACACATAACTTCAACATTTACTACATGAGGATTTTAGACACAAATTAAAACATGCATACAAAGATAAGTAAGTCAATTCATATGATTAAAATGTTTCCAGAGAAATTTCTACACAACTATAAATCACCATATCTCCATTTCATCAAAATGTTTAAATGGCTCAAAGGGGGTGGGTATGGGATTTTTACATCACTGGACTTATCTTTAATCAAAAGTATATGTATCCAAAAAAAAGTATCTGCCGAGATGTTTTAACAGGTACTGTGTCATTCCTGGTCATCGATTAGTAATGTAATGCATCCATCATTAAAATATAATCATGGTTCTATAAATGCTAAAACGATTGCTGTGCATATGCAAGCATTCATTGACCTGGAGTTATAGTCTCGTTTGCTCAAAGTCTACGAATGCTTATATTTATTATAAAATTCCCATGATCACTTGATGGACCCTGGTCACAATTTATTGATGGATGGATTGCCTTAAAATATTTTCTGATAACTTAAATGATTAAACTATTCAAATATCACTCTTTGATCTTGTTTTAGTGACTAATATTAAAGGCCCATTATACTTCCAAAAGCAGTGCATATTCTTCAGAGAGAAAAGCAATGTGTGTTAAGATTTGTTACGAGATGCAATATATACATACTCGTTGAAGACAACGTTACTACAATGCGTAAACAAGAAATAATATTTTACTTAAGATCGTTCAATTGTTTACTAAAAATAAGTAAATATCTTCGTCAATTTTCTGACGTTTTTCCATAGGCATTTCGTATGTCTCCGTTAACAAATCACGAGAGCATATATTGATGACGTAGCATATAAATAAATTGTGCTTCGCCGATCAAATTATGTACCATTTGTGTAAGTCTATAGTATGTCAATTTATATTTTCTGAAAATCTGATTATTATGAAATATAATGGGCCTTTAATTACAATTCAGATTTCAGATCATAAAAATGTTTTATAAAATCTATAATTTATGCAGCTCACAAGCTGATCAGGTTTTAAAGTAGTTTGATCATTGTTATTCATAAGTTCCGAAAATTTAATATTACTGGAAAGCTTATACATATATTCAGCTAAATATTTTTGCCTATCTTCTGTAAAAAAAAGGTACAATTAAAAAGATAATGAAATTCATCACCTAAAGTGTTACTAGCAGTAATGACAAACTCTTAATTTTTCTATAGGCAACTTACGATTCATACACCTAAATTGACAAAGTAAAATGGCAAGATCAAAAGGCAGCAATTTAAGTAATTTTCAAGCACAAGATCTTGAATAGTTAACGGTACTGCCCCAACTATGTATAAACTGATCATTAATTCTGGTCTTAATTATACTCTTTAACACAGTTTCTGATGGAGTCTTCTGTTCTATCCAATAATTTGACATACCAAGATTATTCAAATTGTCTTTAACATAACTAACCCAGTTAGATATGATATTCAACCCTTCTGATTGAAAATAAGATGTCCTAGACATAATATTAAAAACGTTGCCCTCTTTAGAATTTAAAAGTTTGCACCAATAATTATAATAATAATAAGACTTGAGAGTGGTATGGTACCAAGATCAACATACAACTAGGTGTACTCTGTTTTAAATTCAAAATAAGTTTAAGATATTTCAACTGAAATCTGTCAATGATCTCTGTGTTCTCAATTCCCCAGACCTCTGAACCATATTAAAGTATATGGGTAACCATGGTATCAAATACATGTAATTGCATATCAATAGGCAGAAGTAATTTCCTAGCCTGTTTATTATAATAGAGAACATAGCATTACGAGCTTGACTGACTAAATGAATCTTAGTTTTATTAAATTTCCCATTAAATGAAAATTGAACACCTAGATAGGAAAAAATGGTCAACAATATCTAAAATGTGTGTGTGTGTGTGTGTGTGTGGGTGTGTGTTTCCAAATTGAAAGACTAGAGCATTACGTAAACCCCTTTTATTTTTCCAAAATACAACAATTTCAGTAGTTTTAGCAGCATTCACTTTTAGACCCCGTAATTTACAGTACTCTGACCTAGAATTTAAAGCTAATTGAAGATCATTTGCATTTTCTGCTAAAATAACTGTGTCATTAGTATATAACAATAGAATAGCTCAACGAATATTTCTACATCATTATCACTTCACATTTGTTTAAAATTATCAGACAAAAACTTTAAGCCATCATATTAATTTGACATGCAATTGTTCAAATCATTAAAAAATAACGAGAACAACACAGGAGACAAATTCCCCTTGTCTAACACCATTTTGACTTGCAAAAAAAGTCAGATAATGTGTTGTTTGATTTTACACAATTTTTTTTTCCATAGACATATCGCCATATGCATATGTCTGTGTGTGAGTTTGAAGCATTTACCGTCAATGTTATTACTTAATAACTTACGCCATAAAGCAGTACCATTCACTGAATCAAATGCTTTACGATAGTCAACAAAAGCACATTAAAGTAGTTTCTTATATACACACACACACACACACACACACATACATATATATTCACCAGCATATGTCTGTGACTATAGGGCTTTCTACACCCAGTCTGATCTTCAAATGAAACATTGTTATCCTCTAAAAAAGTGTTTAATCTTATAACCAATAAATATGTGAACAGTTTTCCAAAACAACTAAGTATTGTTATACCCCTATAGTTATCGGGAATATTGATATCACCGGAGATTGTCTTTTAGTAGATCCCGGGAAGTAACTGCTGCGGGGGAGTTGAAGGGGAGATCACTGCGTGGATAAATGATTGCTCGTCTTGATCAACCAGACGCTTTGCGCTCACGTCCCATGTGAAACAGGTGAACATTAAATTCATCGTTTCGTTTGTACTTAGAGCATATGCTACTTACTCTCGTAAATTCATATCAAGAAATTGCATTGTTCTGGGTTTTATTTCAATCATTCGGATCAATTATTGTATACAGTATTGTCTTTCATTTCAACTCAGTCACCAATTTTCGCGGATAACAAATAGCTACCTATTAAGCTATTTAGTGTCTCCCTAATTAGCGACAAGAAGTGACAGGAAGAGACCAGAAGCCACCACAAACGTCTAGAAGTTATTTTATCATTTGTTTTGACATATTTAAATAAAATTCATATATATTGATTAAGAATTTAAATAAGTGATAAAAGTATGTGATCGCACATTAAAGAATATTCACCTCTATATTCTATTGCTCCAACTTACCTAGTCCTATAAATAAGCCATAGCGCATCGATTTTACTATTCTGACATTTCCTTGATACGCTATGTCTTATGGCTCGCCGTATACATTGATGTAGCAAACTCCACGTGAATTCTTATGTGCTACATTTCCATTTATCATAGGCATAAAAATTGGCAATTCACTGTGAAAACACAATAAACTTATAGCAGACATAATAAATTACCATGTTAGTTAAGGAAATTGTCATACATAGACATTAAGAGGGTGAAATACTTTATCAAATACTTCACTTTCCTTTTTTGCGTTTATATCCTCCATTACGAACAAACAACACCGAGTGTTCCAAGAAAAATGTGTACAGTCAGGGTTAAACTGGGAACACAAATTTTGGTTAGATGAAGTTTGTCTTGTAAACTAAATCGTGTTTACAGTCCAAAATAAACAATTCCAATGTTGGAAACATTTATATCGTGTAGTGAGCGATATGACAGATGATAATATATCAGTGAATGCGAATTGTCCCAATCAACATCATTAGTTTGACTTTATTTATTTCGTCTAAATATTTTCGGCTATTCCGTATATTTTATATAACACTGATTTACACAGCAAGATGGTGGACAAATGACTACATCAATTGATGTGTCAACTACAAAAGGATTTTTGTGTCGCCTGCATAGCATGGCAGACACATAGGGATCACTTTGTCCGTCGTCGTCGTCGTCGTCGGCGTCGTCGTCGTCGTCGGCGTCGTCGGCGTCACACTTTCTTGTCCGGAGCATAACTCGAAAAGTATTTGAGGTATCACCTTGAAACTAAAAACATGGATAGATCACATTGAGGTGGAGTGCAGTGCACAAGAATGATAACTCTGACTTTCGTATTTTCTGAGTTATTACCCTTTGTTGATTTTCAGTCTTAATTTTTGTCCAGGGCATAACTCAAAAAGTATTTGAGGTGCTGACTTAAAACTTTATAGATAGATAGATCTCATTGAAGAGGAGTGCAGTTCACATAAATGATAACTCTCACTTTCTTTTCTCCTGAGTTATTGTCCTTTGTTGATTCTCAGTCTTTATTTTTGTCAGGAGCATAACATAAAAAGTATTTGAGATATTGCTTTGAAACTTCATAGATGGAAAGATCTCATGGATTTGAGTGCAGTGCAAGAATGATAACTCTGTTTTTTTTTCCTTGAGTTATTCCCTTTGTTGACTTAATTTTTGTCTGGGGCATAACTCGAAACGTATTTGAGGTGTTGACTTGAAACTTCATAGATCTCAATGGTCTGAGTGCAGTGCACATGAATGATAACTCAATAATGATAATGATGACTACAAACTTGCAACATATATATAATTAACGTCATAAGTGCTTAATGACGTCATAATTTTTCTTACAGTTAATGTTTTGAATTCATAGTCATTCTGAAACTCCTCTGATGAAGACTGTATAGTCGAAAGTGCTCGGGAAAATTATTACATATTGCACTGTTTGAATATTTTATTTCCCCCCCCCCCCCCAAAAAAAAAATATATATATATATGTGTGTGTGTGTGTGTGTGTGTGATTTGGTGTTATTTTGTACCTCACAAAATAGATTATGCTTTATCAATAATTTGTCAAAAGATCGATTTTCTAGTCAATTCTTTCATCAAACATGCTTAAATGCAGGCGACACAAGTGTTCCGAGGAACACCCACATCTAGTTTGACATTATAATGGTAATATTTCAAATTTTAATGTGACCAATTAATATGTTTTTGCTTTGTTTTCTATATATGAGAGTTATTTTGTCAACAGTCACGTATACTTAATTTAATGTTTTGCTACATGGACCTCTATGGGAAGCCATAAGACTTCGCATATCTGTTGAAAGTAAAAATGTTAAAAATCAGTCTGTTGAATGTTAAAGGGGAATTATGATATGCGAAGGCTTATTTATAGGACTACAACTTACCGAGTAAAATAATTTTATTTCACAAACTTACCTACCATTATTTTGAAAAAAGAAAGGAGAATGTAAAGGTAGAAAAACATCTTTAAGTCTTTAGATATGTATATGTGTGTGCAAAGATTCTTTGGTGTATCAGGAAGCCACATTAAATCTAGGTATTTACATCTCAGGGTGTTTGTAAATATAATAATGCATATTTCATAATATTACTGATCTTCTTTTTCTTTTTGGAATATACTATTATTGTGAATCATCATTGGAAAAATATGTTACAAGGAAAGGAAAACATTTACTTAGATATATGTCAAATTTACTGAAGATATTTTTTATCTCAATGTAATATTAATGTCTAAACTGATATAACGCACAAATTAGATTTTCGTAGACTAAAACAAAGCATTTGTCATAAAACTGTATATGTTTTAATACATTCATAATTTTAATTCAATTTTGAATACATAATAGATCTTGATTATTTAACTTTTCCTGTCATGTGTGATCACCGTAACTTATCTCCCTTATATTTTTCTTGATGCTAAATACGACAGATAAAAATTACAAGTTGCCTAAGTCACGTAATATTGGTAATGAAAAGAATTGGTTACTAATATATGTTTATTTTGCATTGTATATTATGTTTGTGATTGATATAATAGTTAGAAAGTCAGATATTTGGAAAATATATCTCTTGTCGCTGGAATTCTTCATGTCGCTATATAGGGAGACGCCTATTTAGGTTATTATTAGGTATTTGATAATTGCGTAAAAGCTATGTACACTTACGTGATATTTTACCTCAAGTGAAGTACATGGAAATCACTGACAGTTTGCAAAAAAAGATTGATCCATGTTTTTATTATTTCTTATTCATCTCCAGATATACTTCTAAAAAAAAGAAAAGATAACATGGCAAAGAAGAAAAAGCCTGTAGCTGATCATGTCAGGAATAAAAAGAAAGAGCAAGATAAGAAAACCAATCCGTTTGAAGTGAAGATCAACAGACAGAAGCATGATGTACTGGGGAGGAAGATTTCCAAACATGACAAAGGAATGCCTGGACTGTCCAGGTCAAAGGCCATAAAACGAGTAAATATTATTCTTAAGAATTTATTATAAGCTACACTGAAGTGACTCTTTTGATTAAATATCCATCTACACATTATGATGTGGATTCTAATACTCTATACTGGATCATACTTTTGGCATCTTGTTCCATCCTATCATCTTATCTTATGATGTCCCATCCCCCAGATAATTAATTACCTGATGAGCAGGGTAGGGACTTGGAACAGCTTCACTGTATAATAAGTAGCTTTAAATTTGGATCTCAAAATGTTTATGTTTTGATGTTAACCCGTATATTACATATATTTGGATACTGCTTGTTTATGACATAATATTGTAGTGTTCCTGAACTATTTTATTTTTCCAGTTTTCAAAATGTATCGATTACTTGCACATTTACTCATGATAAGAATTGAGGAAATAATAACAGTACTGTACTCGTCAGGTTTGACTAAAAGTGATCCTTAAACATTGTTAGGAGTTATGGTACTCTAAAATTTGGGCCTTAAAGTCCCAATATGCTTTAGCACAAAAATTACAAGGGAAAAATATATCTTTGCATATTTCATAAGGGCAAGGCCTCAAATTATGCTTAATTAATGTCTAAATGTTTAATTTTATCCACATCATGAAATATCTTACAAAAGCAAACAGGAAATCCCCTAGAATCCTTATTTGTTCAGACAGGGCACTGTATGTTTAATATAGTGAGAAAAGTTGGCTGGGTGTGTTCTGAAACATACTGTGCTGTAAATTCACGGATGTCTCATAGTGCGAGGGGTGTTTCAGAGGTCCGTTGACTTTTGTTATAACTTGAACAAATTTTGATGTACCGAAGAAAAAGAGATATGAGGAAAATCCACAAACTTCTGAAATACCCCTTGTATGTTAATTTTTATGTTTGACGTTGTTGTGAGCTAAATATAGAACAAGAAAGCTACAATTTGTGATTTTCTTATGGTATCTTTCACATAAAAAAGCATTTCTCAAGGTTTGAGGGGGATAATATTTACATAGAGGTTTATATGGTTAATGCATTTGGTTTAAAAAAAAAATCATAAAAATTAAATTTAAAAAAATTTTGAAAGTACTTATATATGACATACTGGGATAAGTGAATGTTTCAAGGGTGGACAATAATTCAGCAGCTCATGAGAGCAAGGTACACTTGTTCAGCAATCATTTATTACACAGAGGCTTTTATTGCATATCTCATTGTCTGATACACCCAATATTTGAAAATAAATGCATTAACAGTAAAGTATATTTTTTAATTTTTTCTGATTAAGGTCGGGTCATCTGTGCTGAATAAACTGCCATCTTATTTCTCATGGAAGACCAAGTCATTATAGTCATGTTCCAGCTTCTTATTGCCAGAGATTTAAACCAATGATCTCAAGATATATAGGCTCATGCAGGTTCAAAATCCATTTCTCATCATTCACATTGATTCTATTTCAGAGGAAGGAGACCCTTCTAAAGGAATACCAGTCCCAGCATAAATCAAACAAATTTGTAGACAAACGGTTTGGAGAAAATGACACATCACTCTCTCTTGAGGAAAAAATGATGAAACGATACGCTCTGGAGAGATCTGTAAGTATAAACTCATTATTATTCATAATGTGTGACTATCCTGCAGTTAGTTGCCTCCACCCTATTCTGTTGTTAGTCCCTTACCGGTGTTTACACCAGAGGGGACTATAGGTTTGACCTCCGTCTGTCTGTCCATTCGGATTTCCAGAAATCTGGATCCCGTGATGACTTAAAAACCGTTTAAGATAATATTTTGAAAATTGATATATGAGTAGATGGCAGTATGGAGATTCTGAACATCCTTTTGTTTTTATCTCAGACCAAAATTCTGGTTGCTATGGTTACAGAAAAATTATGTACCTCACCAGTAGGGGACTCATGTGTTGTGTGCAACACCAGTTACTTGTTTCAAAGAGCCATTGCATGGATCAGAAAAATTTAATGACTTTTGCAGATCAGAAATTCATCAGATTTTAGGGCCAGGCAGAGTCAGCCTGTGTGTCACCTGGAAAGGCAACACTTTATAAATTTCTCAGTGTAAACTTATTGTATGTCAATTGAGAATAAGTTTGTTGAATAATTTCCCTGTCAGTGGTTCCAGGGTAGGACAAGTACTTTGCATCTAGGAAAGTCCTTATAGAAGCTTGCTCCCAAACAGGATTGAACACATGTATCTTGAATCTGCAGTCATATATATATGTTACCACTGGACTGTGGTCACCTGGAGCCTCTTTATATAGGGATTACTTTAGTGATCTTGTAGAGACATTAACTATAGTGAATTTTGTCTTAATATTGTTAAATATTTTTTTTAATTGGGTTTTTTAAAAAGAAAAATTTTAATTGATAATTACTTCATTAAATTCAAACTTTTCAAACTGATAGGAAGCAAATCTTGTTAAAAAATCTGGGAGACTCAATTCATTACATAAACTTTGCAAACATTACTTACATCCTGCAGTTATCTAGTTCTACTACTACTTAACTGTAGTATGACCTACACAACAAGAGGATTTTCTATTTTTCTTGATTGAGAAACTGTTTTCTGAAAACAAGTAGACACAGCTGCTGCTATCTGTTTAATAACTGTATTTAAGACACTGTATTATTGGTATATGCTGGTTACTCTATTAAATTTTGAAAGTAAAGGATACTAGAAAGTACTCATTTGCCTAATAAAGCTTCTCTGTTCCTTTTGTAATTGTTGACACATTGTAGATGGCTGCTTTAAGGAAGATTGATTTATTTAATCTTCTGAACTTTTCTCCAGAAAACAAAGCTTATTTGGTCATAGATATATATACCTATCATTTTTCTGCTGTTGATTTACAGTAATGAATAATATGTAATATAGAAACTGACGACGAAGAACAAGTTCAACCTGAATGAAGAAGAAGAGTTGACACATTATGGGCAGTCCTTGGCGGAGATTGAGAAGTTCGATGATCCAGTTCATCAGTGATGAAGAGGAAGATGATGATGATAAAAGAGCTGCAGGTAATAAAGACGCAACTTGAAGGATGTTTATCCCTTTCCCTCATATATACTCATTTTGACGCCCTCAATAGGTATCACATACAGCCTGATCTGCAGAAAACCACAGTTAAACCTTACCAAATTTAATTATAAAATCCTCATTTGCAGACCACTGAGGAGCAGCGAACAGCATAAAACCTGATCAGCCTGCGAGTTATTTGCAGGCTGATCTGGTTTTATGCTGTTTGCATAGGTCTTTTCATGGTGTCCTCTATGAGGGAAAGGGTTAAATCAATAAAGTCAAACATGAGGTATGCAGCCAGTCAAGGGAGAAAGCTCAGCTGTAGTGGTTGGTAAATGAGGGTCACTAAGCAACCTTTTACCTCATGAATATTCATGTACATATTTATGACTCAATGAATATTGATTGACAGGACTTGGTATAAGAAGATGGTATAAAATATATAGGATGTTTCTTTGCTGTGCAGATTTTTATAGAATTAAAGCTACAATCTTTGATAAGTAAACAGAGCAGACACTGATCTGACAGCTTTGTGTCAAAATAAATTTATATGAAGTAAATGGGAAGTTAAATTTTTCATTTAAATTAAAAACCATTTTATAGAAAAAATATGTCATAAAAATATCTAAAATACATATTTGTTCCCTTTATCTGGCAAACTAGCTGTTTGGTATGTAGTGTTAAAGACATATATCTTAGAAAATATGGCACTCATAAAAAATATTTATCAAATTTTAGTGACATCTTTAAATATTTCATGATTACGGCCCTAGAGGTTCATTAGAATGTATTTTCCTGATATTGTCAATATTGTGGCTTAAATGGAGTGTGTGTCTAGTACAGGTGACAAGATGCATGTTTTAAAGTGTGTGTGCATTATATTATGCCCTTTGTAATATATAAATATAGCTCATGACGGCTTGTTATATAAATTCCTTAGTCAGTGTATGATGATAGAAACATCATCTTCAGGAATAGTTTACATTTAATGTACAGTTTTACAAGTCATTATGGAAACCTGCACTAAGTAATCATCCTGTTTCAGTCTGTTAAATTTTGGAATCGCATGTTCTGATACTCTTAAGATCAGAATTTTCTGTCTTTGGTTTTATTGTAGCCCTATTCCCACACTCTATCTTTTATTTCCTTGAATTGAAGAATTTTAGCTTCATTTTTTCTCCAGATATGAAAGTTGATGTTTTTATAAAAACTTGGACCCATTTTCTTTTTAAGTATAGTTTAGTAAAATACAATATTGTAGGATCTGACATGACTTCTTATTTCATATCAAATTTTACTAAACGAGTTCATGAAAAGTGTTATTAAGTGAGCCTCTGGCAAGCTAAATAATATTTTCATAAACGAGTTTAGTAAAGTTTGATATAAAATGACAATTCATGTCAGATTCGCAATGATAACAACAAACAAAAACATGAATGAACGGACTGTGAACGATTACTATTTGTTATCTTACACCAAGAAAATAGTTTCAAATTATAACTGATTTCTTGTACATTTTCAACATCATATGAGTAATGCATCTTTTTGATCAAAGTTAGTTGCATCAAACATTTAATCCAGCTGTTAGAGATCAACACACTATGCATATATATAGAATACATGCGCATGGTGCAGAGTGATGTAATTCAGCCTAAAAGCTATATATAACATGTAAATGATGTTAAATATAAGAAAAAATGTGATTGTTATACAAATTGGAAGCAGCTGTTTGAGCATAATGTCATATGATAAAAAGACTTATTAACTAATTTAATCATAAGATAAGACAGTATTTGATAGTGTGTTTTTATACTGTATTTTTACTGTCAGAATTTAAAAAGGATTTGTGGCTTTGTGTAAATTTTGATCACTTGATAGTTTCTCATTCAATTTGTTGTATTTATATAAGCATAATTTTTGTGATTATCATAAATTATTTTTTTTATTGTATTTTACTTTATAGTTTTATTTCAACTTTTAAAACTATTAAAGTTATGCATAAATTTAAAAACGTGTTTGCATAAACATATACATGTAACATTTTTTATTCTTTTTTCAGCAAAGCTGGTTGCTGAACAACACTTTGGAGGATTTATGAAGAAAAAATTTGAACCCCCTGGATCTGAGGGTGCCAACAAATCATGGAAGGAAAAAATGGAAGAACTTATCAGTCAGTCTAAAAAAGCAAAGGTACTTTTTGTGTGTCATATGATTTTACTATTTAAATTATATGCTGATTTCTAAATGCTTTTTAACCCTTAAAATGCTGTTGGTACTTGTGACTGCCTTTACGACCAGTGCAGCACATGATCAGCATGCACACCCATGCAGTCTGATCATGGTCTGCACTATTGTTATTCAGTCAATAAATTTTCAGCAAGCACATCCATAAAGAAGTATTGAATAAAGAACAAGTACTAAAAAGAAATTTAGCATTGTAAGGGCTATAATACAGTGCGAGCATTACCATGTAAGTAAGCTTGTTTTTAAAAGCCATATGTGCTACATAACCACATGATCTACCTCACTATAGGCCTTTACTAGTCACTGAAAAATAGATTTAGTTGTATTTGTTGAAATAGATTTTTGATTTAATTGAGAATGCTAATGATTGGCATATGTTTCTGTGTTTAATTTTGATATAAAGAGGTGTTGAATTGCAACAACATTACAAAAAAAAAATATATTGAAAGAAATCAGAAAGGAAATTTGCTTTGTAAATGCTTGAGAAGCCTATGGTTCCCATTACTTTTAGTTGCTCTCTAACTTAAATGTATTGAATATCAAATATCTTAATTCACAATCAGTGCTTTCTGTAGACAACAGTTAATTAAAAAGCTGTCTGACCAGGATCTTCTCTGTTTTTTCATACAATATTGAAGCTCAGATTTTACACAGCCTGCAAAGCAAAATCCATAGCTTCATAAATTTATACACAATTTAAAGTTCAGTCAATTAATACTTATCAAATCATAAATTTGTTCATGAATATTCATGAGGTAAAGGGTGAACGCCAATTCAGCTCTCCAATATTTAATGTGTAAGGGTATTTAGTTGCCTGTTTTGACATATGAACACATTTATTTATCTTACTAAATTCTACATTCAGTTACATCAAAAAAATTTACATGAAAATCACTTATTGTCCAGTCATTGTCTAAGCAAAATGTATATGCCATTGTTTCAGTATGAGCGACAGATGGAAAAAGAGAAGAGTATTCAAATGACTGTAGAACTGGATGAACAATGGAAAAATCTGCACATGCTAATCAGTAAGGGGAAAAAGAAGGTAAGTCCAGACTATATATTGCATTATGTCACCCTTTCTTTAGTTGTATATAACTGATTTGACGTTGATAGCATGGTTAATTTTTACTGGAATGCGCATTCGGTGGTGGAAATTTTGATTAGCTATTTTTATTTTCATCTTATTTTATATTACAAATGTGTGGATTGTTAAATTAAATATACCGGTACCTTGCATTTACATTTTCCTGTAAATAGGAACAAATATACCATTTGTTTAAACCCAAATGACATTTTTTTTTTTTTTTTAAATAGATTTAGTTTGTGCAGACCTGTATTGAGTAAGGCTGCTGTCTGAAGTCTGTCTTCAACTGATAAAGAAATATTGCTCGTTGGTGATTTTAAATAGTCATCACATGACATTTTGTTGCATACTGGACATTAAACCATCAAATTTCACTTAACCAAATTTCATTGTACTTGGCCACTGGTTTATCGGTTTTGTTAATTCACTTAATTGCAGAAAGACGATGAGGAGGGAGCAAGGAAGCAGGTGGATGATTATGACATAGCAGTACGGTCCCTCATGTTTGAAATGAAAGGACAGGTAGGGTTTTATACTGCTACAATCTTTTAGAATGAATGTCACTGTAATTATGGATTATTTGTATGGATTGTTTTAAAATTTTGTGGGGGAGCATATAGTTGGCAATTTGTCTGTCTGTCTGTCTGTCTCCGCTAACCATCCATCTGTCTGGTTTGTACGGAGTATTACTCAGAAAAAGATGAAGGGAATTACTTTTTAAACTTCATACAATGATAGAGAGCATTGAGAGTAAGCGCAGTGTACAAAAACAATAACTCTATCTAGCATGGTTTTCTGGTTATCTCCCCTTGGTACATTTTACTTGTTCTGAGTATATCTTTAAAACTATCAAATGGATTTAGTTTATACAGACATATGGGAATAAATGATATGAATCAGAACTATTGCTTATTTGGGGAGCATTCATTGGTCACACCAGTTCACTTGTCTTCAAATTCCTTTACCTGAAGTAGGGGAAGAATTCCCATCAGTGATGGATTTAGTTTTTGTGTCACCTGTTGTAAGGGATCACTTTTCCATCGTCTGTCTGTCCGTCCGTCTGTCTGATCGTCACACTTTTTCTGTCATGCTTCAGCAGTTGACACACATGTTCCAGAGAACACTCATGTACATGTAGTAATATGGATAAAAATACTTTGCACATGATTGGTTTCAAATGGATTCATTAGTAAAGTTTCTTAAATCATCTAATAAATGTTGTACATGGTATTAAACAACAATCCAAAAACAACACATGCAATGAATAGTAGTTTCAGGTATGAATGAAAAAGATCAGATTGCTGTCAATGTCATAAGTACCTGCAGTGTGTAAACATGAGAGGTGTTTGATATTGGCTCTGATATATATACATATTATACATATGTTTTGTTCTGTACACTAGGCTACAGACAGGATGAAAACTGAGGAGGAACTTGCTAAGGAAGAGAAGGAAAGGCTTGAGAAACTCGAGGTAAATTGATGAACTTTGTGATATATTGAAAGTCTATAAAATGAAACTTGCAGAGCCCAAATATTATGATTGAATGCCTTTTTTTTATGCTCACTTAACATGAATATTGTGCATTTCCATAAGTGGCTGGCCCTGTGTCTGGATTATGTGACTAGGTAGTGTCATGCCACTTGTTCAGGACTTGATACAAGTGACCTCAGTCTCAGTATAGAAATACACCATAGGAGTAGATTAGGAAATAATGAACCCCTGAATTATTAGATCATGGTGCCTAGTTGTAACTGAAGACAACTACGGTAAGAAAACTGCATCAGTAGAATTGTTCTGCCATGGCTGATTATAAAGAACATATGATTATTTACTCAAGCATTAGTTTTTATTTCAATTCCTCATTTGATGTTTGTTCATAGAGAAGAGAGGGTTATGTTTTTATGGTTATGTTATCTATCTAACAGGCTGACAGACTACGGCGGATGAAGGGCATCACACAGGAAGTGGCGGCACCTTCTCACAAGTCTGCCGATGATTTGGATGACGGGTCAGTGAATAATCTCATAGTTTCCTATAATAAGTTACTGTACGCTCACTCTCTCAAAGATATTTATGTTTTCTTCTTCCTTTGTCTGTAACTGTCATTTGATGCTTTCCACTTCCTCTTCATAAAAAGACTTTTAATATATATATTGTATATTACATCTGTATACAAAACATAATTCGTATCCCAATAAAGATTTCTAAATGATCCTGCATTCAAAACTTAGATCTTGACCATATTCTTTATTATATATATATATTACTAGAAATTTAAAATATATGAGAAATGTGTTTACATGCTCACTATGAATTTACCATATCTACTGCATTTATGCTTGCTCTTCCTTCCATTTCCAGGTCTGATTTGGACAAAATTTTATTTGCCAAGAAAAATAAATGACTTAATGTGTTTTTGGTTTAGCACAATAAATCATTCATTTTAATGCTTGTATTGTATGTAAAATATGTAATGACACTAGTGTTATGGTAGACATGCGGTTAGGTTCCCAGGATTTGCGTGGGTCACTAAATTCATGCTCATTACTTTGATTTTGATGCAAACTTGATATATATTTCTGTGTTACTAATGGTTTACTGTACTTGCCTATGCCAAACCCTTCATAATGTTGAAGGGATTACCACAATACTAGTCTAAGTGCCTAAAAAGATATAATGATAATGAAGGAGATGGAATAAAAAAGTACATGGTTAGCTCTCAATATTCCAGTACTCTTTATGTGTTTCAGATTCAGTTTAATACAGATGTTTATATATATTTTTGTACTCACAGGTTTGCTCTGGAGCCTGTAGACTTTGATTATGTGAGCTACAGGGATGGTAAACTTCTACAGGACATGAGTGACACTGGGGGTGGGGCTGACGCAGGGGTGGGGGAGGAGGAGGAGGGAAGTGATGCGGAGGAGGAGGAGGATAGTGAGGAAGATACTGATGAGGATGAGGAGTCAGGTAAGTCTGAATGTTGATCTAGATGTTAGAAGAAATTTTTTTTTTTCTCAAGGTTGTCAGTTTTCAATATCTGTTAATGCAGTTTTTGATTGTTTGCAAAATATATACTGTGATTGTAATACAAATTAATAAATGTGAGTTTAATTGCCATGTAACATAGTGATTTTGATTTTTATGACGCTTGCTTTGGAAAAAGAACTTGTCTAAAATTTTGAAATAAAAAAGTTGAATATTTGCACTATTCTTCTTGATAATAATAATGAATTAAATTCCATGTCTTAATATTTGAAGCATGCTATTTTGACATTCCCAGTATAATGGAATTTGTAGATGTTTCTGTTCAAACTCAAAGTATGCCCAAGTTTGAGTCTGAGATAATATTTAAGTATTTGAGAACTTGAGGACAGAGGATGATAAGGAATAGTTACCAATGGTTTGGGGAACATTTAATGATCACTTACACTATAAAATGAAACAAATAAAATTTTATTTTAAATGTTATGATTTAAGTAAAAAAACAAACAAAAAAACCCCAAAAATACATAAACTTAGAACTCATGTTCCTGAAGGCTTAAATTCTAAACTACTTTACACAGTAGATTAATATGTGTCACTTATGTCTACTTGTATGGTAGGTACTGTTTTTCGTTTTTTCCTATTCATGTTTTTTTTATTGTAATAAGCTATAGGAAATGTTTGTATTTTATATCCGAAACAGTACCTATCTCATTTTGACGTTATAAATAGTACGCATAACGTCGGCACTTTCCCGCTTTTTTGACGTTATGTTATTCATGGTGACATCGTTTCCGTTGTTTATGTTTGAAAATTATTGTTATCCTGATGAAGGCGTTAACCGAAACATTGAAGTAGTAACAAATAATAATTTTTCCTACATGTTGTCGTTGATTTTTTCCACACTATGACTTAAGTAATGCATAATGTAAAATAATGTGCCAGATGAGGACAATTATGAGGATTTGGAGTCAGAAGAGGAGGATGAAGATGCAGCTGGTGAATCGGAAAACAGAGTGGGTGGGGAGAAGAAGACCGTGAAGAAGTTGGACAAGAAGGTCAAGACTAAGACTGACCAGGAAGATGAGAAGGAGAGGAAGGAAATGATGGAGAAAGCAAAGACAGAGTTACCCTTCACTTTCAAAGGTTAGACTGTTGATGATATCAATAAAAGTATTAACCCTTTCCCTCATATAGACTCATTTTGATGCACTCAATAGGTACCACATAAAGCCTGATCTGCAGAAAACCACACTTAAACCTTACCAAATTTAATTACAAAATCCTCATTTCCAGACCACTGAGCGAACAGCATAAAACCTGATCAGCCTGTGAGTTACTCACAGGCTGATCTGGTTTTATGTTGTTCGCATAGGTCTTTTCATGGTTTCCTCTAAGAGGGAAAGGGTTAATATGAAAGGATTTCATATTTTTGAGCAAGCGGCGCTTTTTTTATTAAAAAAAAATGGGGGAAAATATCGAAGGGGAATGTATATCTTAGAAGCGTATTAAAAAAGTACTGGTATGCCTGATTAGGCTGAAGAATAAATTTCAATTGTAAGCCTATACTATCAAAGGTTTCACTCCCTAACTCACCTAAAATTTGAATAAGAAATATATAATCTACATAGTTGTACTTAAATAGTCAATCAATATGGTACCTGTTACACTATTTGTGACACACTGACCCAATCATTCATTTGTAGTAGGGGATATTTGTGTGATTTAATGTCAAAATGTAATCGGGGCTTTAAATGCTTGTCACCATTCCTGTTATGGCAGTTTAATATTACATCTGGCATATGATGAAGAACATGGACAAATTATAAAAAAAACTTGCATCACGTCGTGTTATCTGGTACCAGCATTCTGAATATTTAAGTGAAGAACCAAGGTTATCTTGGGGGTATCAATGAATCGGAATTTATTAATTTACATTTTCCTAGGAACTCAGCTAGTTAAAGGCCTCAGTCAGCAGAGCAGATTACTAAGTAGGAAATATTGGGAAGAAGAAAGTTTCATTTTGAAACAGTATTTTCAATATTGTTGTACTGTTAGTATATTTGGACTGCTATTTTAAGATATATAGAAAGAAAAATATGTATAATAAAGATACATGAACATATTAACCCTTCCTTCATAGAGGACACCATGAAAAGACCTATGCGAACAGCATAAAACCAGATCAGCCTGCGAGTAACTCGCAGGCTGATCAGGTTTTATGCTGTTCGCTGCTCCTCAGTGGTCTGGAAATGAGGATTTTGTAATTAAATTTAGTAAGGTTTAACTGTGGTTTTCTGCAGATCAGGCTTTATGTGGTAGCTATTGAGTGCGTCAAAATGAGTCTATATGAGGGAAAGGGTTAAGACAACACCATATGATAGCATTTCTGATTTACAACATTGATGACTCATATGGCATATACATGTAAACTTAAATACAGTTTGTAATCATCATGCCCATTTCCAAATAAATGGGATACAACAATAGATGTGATGCAATAAAGAGTTTGCGTGGTAGGGCACTTCTTCCTAGCATCTGGAATGGATTGTATTATGCTTTATTCTTCATTTCATTTCTAGCCCCTGAGACGTACGATGACCTCCTTGATGTGTTGGAAGGTCATGACCTTGAGAGTCAACTGACCATTATAGATCGCATCAGAAAATGTCATCACCCAAGTCTTGCTGAGGGAAACAAACAGAAACTGGAGGTAGGTTGCCTTGGTATTACCATGTGAGCTTTCATGGGATAATTATGTGAAATGTGTTTTATGAAGTTAAATTCTCATAATGTCATCACCCTGTAAGTGAGTGTATTAACATGTGACTGTCATGCAGATTGATTATCATGTTAAATTTCTAAATAATCATGAATTTTACTCTTTACATTGAACTGATCACAATATTGTTTTATATACCCTACTTGACACTGGGCACATAAGGGTGGACCCTGGATTGTTGGCGTCAGGATAATCTGTACCCGTGTTGTATCATGACACCTGGCTATGGTTTGAAAATCCGTAGAGAGAGAACTCGTCTATGTCCAGTGAGAAATTCAGTTTTTAGCTCACCTGAGCACAACGTGCTCATGGTGAGCTATTGTGATCGCCTTTTGTCCGTCGTCCGTCGTCCGTCGTCCGTGCGTGCGTGCGTGCGTGCGTCCGTCGTCAACAATTTGCTTTAAACAACATCTCCTCATAAACCGCTGAAGGGATTTTGACCAAACTTCACAGGAATCATCCTTATGATGCCCTCTATCAAAGTTGTACAAATTATTCAGATTGGTTAAAAAAAGTAGGTCACAGGAGCTAAAAATAGATTTTAAAAATGCAAACTTTGAAAATCTTCTTCTGCAAAACTGCAAGGCCTAGAGCTTAGATATTTGGTATGTAGCATCATCTTATGGTTCATTACCAAGATTGTACAAATCATGACCCTACGGTGATAAATGCCCCCGCACCAGGGGTCACTTGTTTTACATAGAGTTATATAGGAAAATGTTTAAAAATCTTCTTCTATGAATCTATAAGGCCTAGAGATTAGATATTTGGTATGAAGCATCATCTTATGGTTCATTACCAAGATTGTACAAATCATGACCCTATGGTGATAAATGACCCCGCACCAGGGTCACTTGTTTTACATAGAGTTATATAGGAAAAACTTTAAAAATCTTCTTCTATGAATCCATTAGGCCTAGAGATTAGATATTTGGTATGTAGCATCATCTTATGGTTCATTACCAAGATTGTTCAAATCATAGCCCTATGGTGATAAATGCCCCCGCACCAGGGGTCACTTGTTTAACATAGATTTATATAGGAAAAACTTTAAAAATCTTCTTCTATGAATCCATAAGGCCTAGAGCTTAGATATTTCATATGTAGCATCATCTTATGGTTCATTACCAAGATTGTACAAATCATAGCCCTACGGTGATAAATGCCCCCGCACCAGGGGTCACTTGTTTTACATAGAGTTATATAGAAAAGCTTTAAAAATCTTCTTCTATGAATCCATAAGGCCTAGAGATTAGATATTTGGTATGTAGCATCATCTTATGGTTCATTACCAAGATTGTACAAATCATAGCCCTACGGTGATAAATGCCCCCGCACCAGGGGTCACTTGTTTTACATAGAGTTATATAGGAAAATCTTTAAAAATCTTCTTCTATGAATCCATAAGGCCTAGAGATTAGATATTTGGTATGAAGCATCATCTTATGGTTCATTACCAAGATTGTACAAATCATAGCCCTATGGTGATAAATGACCCCGCACCAGGGGTCACTTGTTTTACATAGAGTTATATAGGAAAATCTTTAAAAATCTTCTTCTATGAAGCCATAAGGCCTAGAGATTAGATATTTGGTATGAAGCATCATCTTATGGTTTATTACCAAGATTGTACAAATCATAGCCCTACGATGATAATTGACCCCGCACCAGGGGTCACTTGTTTTACATAGAGTTATATAGGAAAATCTTTAAAAATCTTCTTCTATGAATCCATTAGGCCTAGAGCTTAGATATTTGGTATGTAGCATCATCTAATGGTTCATTATCAAGATTTTCAAAATGGTGGCCCTTTGGAGATAAATGACCCCGCACTAAGTCTTCTCCTCTGAAACCATAAGGCCCAGTGCTTATATATTTGGTGTGTAGTATTGTCAGGGCTAAAATGTTTAAGATTGAGTTATATCAGAATTCTTGTCTGTTTAAAAACCTTGTAATCAGTTGTAGCAATGGTACTCATGTGAGCGATCCAGGGCCATCATGGCCCTCTTGTTTATATTTTTCACTGGTTTAGATTTTACATGGGGGTTCATGAAGAGCAAAAAAACAGCAAATCTCTCAATATTTCACTCCTTGATAATCCTTGAAGTAAATGTAACCAATTAAAATCCTACTGCTTCAATCTTGAATCCAACTTCAGACCATCAGTATGCTAGCTGGACACTACCACATTCCCACAAAAGCTAGCTCTTTGTCAAGTTTACCCCTTTACTTCAAATAAACTCATTTTGATGCAATGTCAAACAGAGCAGACCGAGATCAGACAGCTCCTATAGGAGCTGTCTGATCAGGGTCTTCTCTGTTTGCTTTCACAATATTGTAGCTCAGATTCTACATAGACTGCAGAACAAAAAAAAACACTATTTCATATACCATTTAAACTTCAGTTAATTAATATTCATAAATTTTTACATGAATATTCATGAAGTTAAGGGTTAAACCTTTCCCTCATAGAGGACACCATAAAAGACCTATGCGAACAGGTTTTATGCTGTTCGCTGCGCCTCATTGGTCTGGAAATGAGGATTTTGTAATTAAGTTTGGTAAGTTTTAACTGTGGTTTTCTGCAGATCAGGCTTTATGTGATACCTATTGAGGGCGTCAAAATGAGTAGATATGAGGGAAAGGGTTAAGTGCCATTTTCTCCTACATACACAATGTATCCACAGCTCCTGTTCTCCCACCTGGTTCAGTTTTACGGAGACCTGTGTATCCAGGACCCCCCACAGCTCACTTTTGCCGAGCGCCTCTTGCAGCCCCTGTATGAGCTGACCCAGATGTCGCCAGTCGAATCTGCACAAGTGATTGTCGGTGCTGTAGCAGAGAGGCAGCATGAGTTCAGTGAGATTTGTGAGAAGAAGGGTGGCCGCGGGTTGTTCCCTGGTCTAGATACTGTGAGTTGGACCTTCAAGGATAATAATCTTTTCCTTCTTTTTAATACAGTAATTTACCTCTTGTAAATCCATTGCTTAGTCAAATCAGACAATGTAAATTGCTTCACACGCTAACAATATTCAGCATGTTTTAAAAGTTGTTAACTGATTAGCTAATATGTAAGTTTGAACGATACAAGGCACCTGGTTAATTTTTTGCCTGAACAGATTTTTTACAATCTTACTTTCTCACCTCAGGTTCTGATGAGTAGTAAATAGTATATAACACAGTAAGTTGCAGGCTGACCTGGATTTGTCCTTGTCTTCTAGGATGTTTTCTTGATAGCCTACAAATGGAAATAGGATAAACTCTGCAGGGGTTTACTTAAGGATTTGACTTTCACTTGTCCAGGGGGCAAGTTACTTTGAATATCTACTAGCCCCCAGTGAAAACAGCTTGCCCGATCTTGAAGTTAGTTGGTGTTTGTTAATGTTTAAAACTAAATATGTGCAATATTAAGGTGGATTTTAATTATTACGTATCAAAGACAATTTGCAAGCATTTTAACCCTGATATACTAAAGACAATATTGAAAACTGAAAGATTTCATTTACATAAATAAACTTGCCCGCCGGGCTATCTTCTTTGAAAAATCACTTGCCCACAGTGATTTTAACCCGGCGCGGGCAAGTGGGCATCCACTTAAATAAACCCCTGCTCTGTAAATCATGAGAGGTACCAAGGAAATAACCTGTTGAAGTAGGAAAGATCCAGGGCGAGTCTGTTTCATTGAGTTTCAAAAAGTCTCATTGTCTGGTTATTGGTTGGAGTTCCTTCCCCTTTCACTACATTATTGGTTTCCAGCCCAAGAACCAGACAGTGAAACTCATGGAAACTATTTGTGTGCTCAATTCACCTCAGATCTGCTTGTGAGTAATAGAAACAAATCCACAACCTGATAGGTTTTATATTGTTTGTAACTTATCCATACCTTTGAGATGAGCAGTAATATAGTTTAAAACCTGTTTATCTAAACTGCTTCCAGTCATATCTGTTATACAGAGAAAGGCCATTATGCCTTATGCAGTTTTGACTTCAAATCAAAATCTTATATTGCATTTAAGTTTTGATTTTGTCATTAAGTATCAGATGTGTAAACTGTAGCACCAGCCTGTAGTGCCTTTTGATAGAACCATTAGATCTTTAACATTGATAAAGAATCTTTTCTTGTGTCCATACTGATCTTTCTTTCATTAATTTCCTCTCACAAACCAGATGCTGCTGTTCCGGTTAATCTCGCTACTGTATCCGACCTCGGATTTTCACAATCACGTTACCACGCCGACGATGCTGTTTCTATGTCAGCTCCTGGCCAAGTGTCCGGTTCATCACGGCAGGGACGTGGCAGCCGGAATATTTCTGTGTAACATAGCTATAGAGGTATGTAAGGTGGATTTGACAGATTCTGGACTTTAGTCTCCCAAGATATTTGTCAGGAATGTTTGCATAAAAGAATCTATTGAAATTATAGTTCATATGAAGATGATGTTGGACCCATTCAATAGTTTACAGAGTTAGTGGCTGTTCTTATAGATCAAAGAGGCATTTCCAGGATTAGCCAGAAGGAATGAGAGGATGGATTTATTAATATTAGCTAGAGGCATTCATTTTGTATTAAGAACTAAGGATAAAAAAATTGGGTTCTTAAATGTCATTATCATGATTGAATAGGTTTGTTTTTGGATAACATGATGAGCAAAGTAAAAATGGTTTGTTTTGCTTTTTCCAATTTTTATTACATGTATATTTATTACTGTCGGATATTTCATTTTCAGAAGATTGATTTTATTTATTGAGTTTACCATTGCAACATCCAGCTAATTACAGGTGGAGGAAGACCCCGAATGCACTGGGGCGTCTGGGTAGAACCACCGACCTATTGCAAGCCGGCTGGAAGGTTTCCTCTCATGAAAATCCAAATGACCCTGTCCAGACTCGAACCCACAAAAGTCAGTGACACTCTCGGCCACAGAGACCCCTCATTTTCGCAAGAGGAATTATACATATTTGTATGTCTAAATTTTATGTTCCATTTATTTATATTTTGAAAAGGTAATTTCTTTGTTGCAGTATGTGAGTTTATCAAAAAGATACGTTCCTGAGGTGGTTAACTTCCTCCATGGGCTTCTTTTCACTGCAAGCAATAAAACTCCAAATAAATGTAAGTATCATGTCCTCAGAGTTCAGAATATTCAAATTGTAAACTACATCTACTCAGCTGTTAACATCTGAATTCTTGTTACTTACCGGGTATATTTTGTATGTGGTACAATTACTGTATTAAACTGTTTGACTCAGTAACTTGATTTGATGATGCTCTTGTTTAGAGAAATTTGTGATGGTGATCTTGAAGGAGACATCAAATCATGATATCTTTAATATCAGTATAAGAGAAATCATTTTAGAGTTTTGTTTATGTTTAAAAAAGTTAAATTATATGATTTATATTTACTGGTGTATTTCAGTTGAGTCTGTGATACCCCCATTTAAACCTGTTGGCAAAAACATAAATATATTACATGTGTCATCGAAAGTTGAGAGGTGAGTAAAAAATATGTGCAGTAGAGATGTGTTGAGATTAGAAAAATAGTCCTGCCTCTTATTATCAAATATTTAATTTGTCAAGTTGATTTAAAATTTGAAATTTTGTGTGTTTATCAAAGGTATTCAAATTAAATCAAAGATTACCCAGTAGCTGTCCTGGGATATCATGTGATCAATGGTTGAAGTGGTTGAATGTTTGTGAGCAGTGACTTAGACACAAATAGACAATCATCAATTTAGAAGTGACGTAATGTCAAGACTGTCTAAATATTTATATCCATATCTGAAGATATGTATTAAAGTTTGTCAAACAAATGGCAAATGGACCTTACTTAAAATAACTTCTTTTGTCCATCATCCGTAGCAAACATTAGGAGAGGGGAGGGGGGGGTATGCCATTTTTGTATCAGTTCAACAGGTAAAAGTGGGGCTTAACTTGAAAACAGTAAAAAAAAGTCTGTATTGTAAAAACTTAAAACTATGTCTGTCTAGGAAAATATTCACAAAAGAAAATTGCTGAAGTCCTTCAGATGTGTTGCTGTTTGTAATAGATGTATGAGTACATGTATTGCTGTTAAAACCACATATTTACAAAATATAGGGAATGTCTACATTATGCCATAGAATATCTTTTTCATGATTTAAATAACACATGTTAGATTAATGCAAAAATATTTAATTTAAATTACACTCTGATATTTGAGTTTTGGCTGATATCACTTAATATGTATACTTGATAAGTAACTGAGGCATTGTTATATTTAAAGTTTGATTTTGCCATAGGTTTTGAACCTTGATTGTTTGTCTTATGTTGACAGTATGGAGAGTCAGTGGTCTCTCAGTGAGATGCTGGCCCCAGTTGTGGAGGAGGAACTCTTCACCTCAGACACATTCAGGTGTGTACAATCAAAACTATATCAGAGGACACCTCTGTTCAGTGACCATCTGTAAACAAAAACAACAATTTTTTTATTCAGAATTTGTAATACCGATAACTAAATGTGATAATTAGAGTTATCCTAAGTTAACCTTTATTTTCATTTGTTTAGTTTTATCTCTGATATGATTTGCTGTTTTTATCTTTTCCAACAAAATTATTTTATACAGGGCTAATATTTTCTTACTCGTTGCTGTACTTATAGCATTGTTGAAGAGACATACATTAAATACATTTGTCATGTAGGTGATGTCTGCTTTTCAGATAATGTCTATTCACAGCTTACAAAAAAATAATCACTGAGATGGAAAGTTTGCTGCTTGATTTCAGAGTATCAGCAGTAGGACAGTGTGTGAAACTTCTTGATGAGCTATCAAGGCTGTATGCAGGGTGTCCCAGTTTCCGTGAAATATTTACTCCAGTTCTGGACATGTGTGATAAACTACCCACAGATCACTATCCCCCAGCACTGCAGGTATGTGATGTAAAAAAATACATACATATAAAGAAAAAGCAAGATAAGGATTGAGGTACCTGGTATGAGATTACATTTTGTAAATTTTAAGTTAAATCCTTCCATGCCCCAGTGGTCGTATTTCTCTGCCTATGAAGTCAAAGGTAAGGTCAGCGCAATCCCAGCTGCTGCTGGCAAGTATCATTATAGTACACTGGGGGCCATATAGGAATGGCATGTTTTCAAATCATGTCATGTCCAGATTTGCGAAAAGTCAATAACTTTGCATATTGTTTTGTCAGGGATATATTCATCCCCTTTCAGTGATGACTCTGGTTACACATTTGTTGGGGGCATTTGTAGGATCTGCGATGATTTCTATTAGGATGCTTGAAAAGTGTAGTGGTAACGTGTTTTGCTTCTAACCAATGCGCCCCTGATTCGATTCCTTGTCACATAAATGGTCGCCCATCCAGAAATGTTTGCTTTCTCCGGGTTCTTTTCTCCAACAATAATGACCACATATGCCACCTCCAGAGCCATTGAGAGTGATTAACCCTTTCCCTCATATAGACTCATTTTGACGCACTCAATAGGTATCACATAAAGCCTGATCTGCAGAAAACCACAGTTAAACCTTACCAAATTTAATTACAAAATCCTCATTTCCAGACCACTGAGGAGCAGCGAACAGCATAAAACCTGACCAGCCTGCGAGTTACTCACAGGCTGATCTGGTTTTATGCTGTTCGCATAGGTCTTTTCATGGTGTCCTCTATGAGGGAAAGGGTTAATATAAGTTGTGATAACTTGTTTAGTAATCAATGTAAAATAAATCAAGTTTTCTGGTCTCGGTGGCCAAGTGGTTAGAGTGTCCGCCCCAGAATTGGGAGGTTGTGGGTTTGATCCCCGGCCGCAACAAAGTAGACTCAAGTAGACAAATGAAATACTTTTGGCTGGACATTAAACCCAACAAACAGTTATCCCACAAATTTTGCACTGACTTTTTATTTTCACAAGTAAACATGACAAAATAAGACCAATTCTCTCATTTTAGATAAATTAAACGCCTAAGTGAGAAGAATGGAAATCCTTTTAACTTTCTCTTAGTATTATTTTGGTAAATAGTTTATTGAAAGAGGCACCAGTTTTATGAGAATAGATACATGTCATGTTAAGATCAGAAGTTTCAATGGATAAGCGTTGATGTGAATTTTTCCATCCAACAGACACAGCTCAAAAGTTTTGTATCGCGATGTCAAGGGTCATGTGACAGGAAGAGGAGGAGCCTGGTGATGCAGAAGAGAAAGCCACGACCTATGAAGATGTTTGAACCTAAAGTGGATGAGAGGTGAGTCTGCTAGGTGACTGGATAACACAGTAATAGTGGGCCTTCCTTCACAGTTGGGTGTTCTTGGGTTGATCCCCAAAGTATATAAAATAATAACATGGTATTTTGTCGAGAAACATTATTATAAAAATGTTCAATGATCAAAGATTGAAATGAATGTCACGGAAGAATCTTGCCCTGACGTACATTTAGTATGGTAAATAGTCTTTGATATGCTTCAAAAAGTATTGTCTTTCATTATTAAGTAGGCGGCTATATACAATTTCCTGTTACAAAAATGTTTGAATTCAGAATCTAGTCATCACAAACAGTATGGTAAATCAACTGAACATATACGATTTTCTGTGCAATATTTATTTTCACATTTTATTATTTGTCCATGAAAGATATTTCTTAGTATTCTCTCAAAATCAAAATTTCTAAACGTTTTGATGTTGAACGTATTCAATGTAGTGTGTATATTTCAATCAAGAGCATCATTTGTTTCAGCTTTGATGGCAGAAAGAAGGGCATTAGAGGCAACCGGGACTTCAATGAAAAACAGAAACTCCTGCATAAACATAAGAAGGAGCTCAAGGGAGCCCGGCGGGAATTGAAGAAAGATACACAATTCCTGGCCCGACAGAAACTCAACGAACAGATGGAATTGGATGCAGAGCGTAAACGTAAAGTGAAGCAGATTTTTGGTGGACTGGCGACACAGGAAGGAGAGTATAAGAAAATGAAACTTGGGAAGAAGCCCGACACTTAGTGGAGGGATTTTCGTCAGATTTTGTCTGGCTTTGATGGGAAAAATGATGGTATAGGGATAGTTTGAATTAGATCTGTAAGATTTTGTGTATTGGGTTGGATACTGGCCACATTACCTGTGATTTTTATAAATCTTGCATTTGATTTGATACAAGTGCAGATGGCCTCAGTCACACTTATATTACACTAACTGGATGAAAATAGACTTGGAGGAGTCGCATAGAAATCCCTTTTTCACAGAAGTTGGGGGCTGTATAGGTATCACGCTCGTCGCGTTACATAATACCATGTCCAACATTCACATTTTGGGATGCCGGATTGTTAATCACTTGATGTGATAGTTCCGGTTTTGTGGATACTGTTCTCCAAATTTCTGTAACATCTCTCTGCAGAATTGTCTCATGCTCACATTCACACACAATATTTTAAAGTACTCATAGATTCTTGACCTTCATGTGATATATATTTTCTCTCATCATGTATTGCAAAATGGCGTTAGTTATGCTTCACGGATATTCATAACTTGTGTTACTTGATGCTCTTTTTCAATGACTGAGAAATGGTATGAAGTGATTTTATCGTACATCAGAAATGAAACAATTTTCCTACGTTCAATTAACGTCATTAACGGAGATTCTTCTAATTGTATTATATGTTTTTGAAAAATTGAAAAGCAAATGATTGTTGGATAGAGATATAAATTTTTGATGATATTAATGACATGAAATAAAAAAATAAGATTATTTATTTTATTTATTTTATTACAATTCCATATGATTAAGCTTAGTGTAGGAAAGGCCTATACTAATTGTGTAACTGAATGTATCTTCAAGTAAAGAAGTAAGACCCAGTGACCTGATGTTCTCATCACTGTTTTTGATAAAAGCCATGGATTACATAATACAGTGTTGACTGAAATACTGTTGGTGGGACATTAAATCCTACAAATAAACATGAATACTATGTAAGGCAATAAATCCAACTGATGGCTGCACATGGCTCTCTCTTCTGGATGGACACACAGCATTTGATCAGCCATAAAGCACAATAGGAGTAGTCACTATCACCTATTTTCTCTTTATGTAAAATAAAAATTCAATGCAAAAAAGTAAATTGGTGAGTTTCTAAGAAGAGAAATCTTATATCATTGGATGGATCGGTCAATAAATAAAGGGTTATATGTTGAATTAATGTTAGCTATAATAAACTTGTTAAAGAAAAAAACATGAACTATTTTATCTTAAAGATTTGTTTTAATGCATTGGCAACCAGCAGACAGCAGAGGGGTCTCCTCTGTTTGCTCGCACTGTATTGTATCCCAGAACATGGGGAAATCATTTGTTTCATATACATGTACCTGTTAAAGTTCAGTAAATTAATATTCATCAAGTCATGAATTTACACATGAATATTCATAAGGTAAATGGTTTTATAGGAGAAACAAGACTAATGAAATTCACCCTTGAGTATAAATTAATTTGTTACTTAGCGCTAAGAAATTTTAGTGGAATTCGACCCTGATAATAAACACTACTCGATGGTGGACGTTTAGTCTGTAAGTAAGGACGAGTAATCTCCCTTCGTACATAATGCTATACTCACTCCAGTGTTCGCTCACAAAACATTATGTAAGGAAATTGACATGGTATGATAATTAGTTCATAGTTCAATATAGTTTAAAATTCATGTGTTACACAATAAATGGCTAAAAAGCATATTTTATGAGGCGAACATAATTGCCTTTTACAGATTAATAACCCATTTAATTATAACTTTATGAGCACGACAGTCACAAATTCGGTACATGGGTGATTTCGATGGTGAACTTAATACGTATATTTGTTTCGTGATAAACGTAGAGTATAAATGTGATAACTGTTTCACTTCGATGGTTTCCTAACATTGGGAAACCTTCAGAGTTCGTGAGCATTTGCTTGCGATCACGTAAAATGTTTTACCGAATGTCAGGAAATATTTTACATCTGACAAAAGAATCATTAGGGCCTATGTGTAAAGCAATACTTTCCCACTTCGCATGCGCTGTATCTTATTATATAATAGTTAAAGCAGTTTTCTGTTCCGAATCGAGGGAAAATATCCGGCTTGTGGTAGCTTAAAATGACGTCATATGACCACAATGTTGACGTTCAGCACAAAGGTAGTCTCCTGGACTGGTTGGCCCGGTGTCAGGATAATGTGACTAGGTGTGGTATCCTGTTACATGTCTACGGCCTGTTATCGCGGTGAGGCAGCACTATATCTCTATCGTGTAGGCAAACATTCCTAAATGACTGAAATCTTGTCGGTGGTTCGTTAAAGCAAACAGACGTTTGGAGAGCATGTTATACTTGCCCAGGTTAACTCTACAAAAGTTTCATAGAGCAAACGGCAATCTATATTTGGACTCCCTCTGTTCGGACTTTCTGTTTATGACTAGGTTTTACGTCCAAATAACAATATTTATGTCAGTTTAGACCTGACTATTTGAGTTTACCGTCGCTTCAACAGTATTTCAGTCATATAGCGACGTCCAGCTAATTACAGGTGGAGGAAGACCCCAAATGCACTAAGGCATCCGGGTAGAACCACCGACCTACCGCAAGCCAGCTGGAAGGCTTCCTCACATGAAAATCCGAATGACCCTGCCGGGATTCGAACCCACGCGGTGAGGGGTTATGTCAATTTAGAAAACAGATAAAGTGCTGCCTTAGTGCGATATCACGCCTTAGACATATGGCATGATACGACACCCAGTCACAAAATCCTGACTCCTGCTGACCGGTCATGGGACTACCCTTATATTATGATCGAGCTCCAAGCAAGGGAGAAAAAAAAACTACCAAATTTTCTGTGTCGCCGACGGAAATCGAACACGCATCCCCCGTCACCAGGCTGTTTATTTCAATACAATTTCGTGGTCAAAATATGACCTTGACCATCACTCTAACCTTTTCATCCAAGATCAACCATGCAGGGGTCATCTAATTAAACATCAGTAAAGTCATGCGGTAGTCCAAAGCAAAAGGCAGCCCTGTAATCTGTTTCGTGTAGATATAGTATACATACTGTCGGATGGACATACACTCAGTTGCAAAAGAAAGGGTGCTCTCCGAGTCTTCGTTACGTCAAATCAAACGTATCGCACTGTACATATTTCAGAAATATGCCTGGATTGGACTCGAACATTCCCCTCAAATACCAATACTTTCGAATTAAAATGTTCGCCAGTTTTGTCTTACAATACATTTTATTCAGGAAAGAAATAATACATTTACATTACCTGTAATAAAAACCTGAATGTATGCTTTTATTCGCAACACCCAACAAATAAACAAAAGACACGTATTTAAATGGATGTCGACAGTTTCACATCCGCGTACAAGGTTTTTGTGTAGCTTGTACCATAAAGCATGCTGTGATTCATAATCTAGATATTTACGCGATTTACCTTAAACTATATAGCAAATTCATACGCAAAATGCAACAAAATATTCGCAAACAAATTCTCTATCTGCAACTACAATCTACATTGAGTGATGCTAAGATGGTGTCAGGTAGCCATATTCAAAATTGTATTTACTTGAAGACTTTCTTCCTAGACCTTGTTGATATCTCGACAAAAATCGCACATGTCGGTAGATTTTAATAGATCGTTGCAAGATTTAACGACCGTGTAATTCGTCGATTTATCTTTGGTAACATTCTCAACAGCGTGGGAGAATCCTCCTTCAAACTTAATGCAGATTTTTAATATCGTCATAATAAGATTCGTGATTTATCATATGCTTGTTTTCATAGCTTGATGTACGCGGACAAAAAATAGATGCATGCACACTGTCTACAGATAGACAAGGTATTAGCTGATATATGTGCTAATATGTGCTGAGCAACCAACCTGTTATAAGATTTCAAAGGGATGTGTGGGATAGGGGATGATGACGACAACAACGAAGATGATACAAACATGAAAAGATATAAACACATATAGATGTTGATGATAACGAAGGTGATGACATAAATGTTAACAAAGAATAATTAAATACATTTTAACCTGAATACAATTTACATGATACAATTTTACATGCATATACATTAAATTTAACCTCCATTTACAGCCACTTGCCTTAAGCAGACACATTCTCTTGGATCCTGGACAGTACGTCCTTGAGACAGACAGCTGTGACTTTCTTTTATTTGTGATTCCAGTCGCCAGCATGACAAACACTGTGAAATAGGTCTACAGTGTGACTCCCTGAAAGTCATCCGTAGATACTCATCTTAATGCAATAAGTATAGGAATTTAAAATGAAAGCATAAGTTCCACCTTTACTCCTATGAAGCGGGGACTCTACTCGAATCACATGCATCGCGTTGCGTCTTTTTCCCCGTCCCGACCCTTACAATCGCGCCCCAAGATTTGATTGTGGTAACCGGCAGCATTCTGCCTTTGATCAAATACAGAAATTTATTTAAAAAAGCAGTATATGAAGTACGTGTATATTTTTTTTTTCAAGTTTAGCAATGTAACATGTTGTATATATTCAGAACATATCTGTCATGGTGGAACACTTATCTACCCAGAACTTATCCACGCATATGATTTGATTCATATATAAATATAGCAAATTTAATCTATTTTCAATTTATCAAAAATAATTGTGATTATTATACATCTAACATTGTATGCCAAGTTTCTGAAAAAGTTAATAGCAGCCTTAATTCCTGTCAGTTTCACCATCAGCCAGTTTCAAGCGATTGTGAACAAACTCGGAACATGATTACTGCACTTCTTTCATGTTTTATTTTTCAAGATCGAGCGAAGATTAAAATTACAGAATGGATTAATTTCTTCACTGAGTTAATGTAGATACCGTTACGTTGTCCATTCCTGAATAAACCAGTCGCAATGTTGCTTAACAAGTGGCTTTAAAATTTCTTAATATAGTTCAATCCTAAACAACCAATCACTGTGCAATGTTAATGTCTCAGCATTGACTGAGTGCCATTCATGGTATAAAATTAATCAATGTTAATCAGCCCCTGTGAAATTTGAAGCGGTTCTCTAGTTGCGCAAATATAAATTTTGGGTGGATGGAGTCAATGTAAAATCCAATGTTACCAGCCCACACACAACACAAAAAAAACAGGTTGGAAAACATATATAAAGACTGCAATTCAATTAATAGGTACCGGTATACCTTGTGTTACGAATGTATTCCTGAATGAACAGACTTCATTATTTTATACCCAGGTGAAGTCCTCCATATACTATGTACCGGTACTTTATGAATCCTCTAATTTGATTAAAAGCAAGGTGCATCTGCAAAGGCCAAATGATAGTATGTAGTATGAGAGAGAGAGAGAGAGAGAGAGAGAGAGAGAGAGAGAGAATTAGTGTTTGTGGTTAAAAGATTGGCTAACAACATACAATGTATTGAACTTTTTTTAAGTGTCATGGACTTTAATTTAAATAGCGCCGTTTTTCTTTTGACAAAAACTGCGCTGTTCTCTACATATAGTATAGGCTATGCGCGTCATTATAAAACATATAAATCATATATAATTTGAGATATTAATCTTGAGTTGTTTATCACCCGGCATTTGTTCACGACGACCGGTCGAGGCCATAGGACAAGACAGTATAGGTCAAAGGTGTTCCGATTCTACCTTTGTAGGCCTATGCGACCGACCTTGCGTGGATGCAAATTGCTTTTCCTCCATTCACATGTTTGACATTCAACGTTTACACTTCAAAAACGTTTCATACCGTATTCAATAGCCACTCGTCCCTTGCCTACAAATCAAGGAGACCCCCGACACGTTTATAATAGCCGCAGAATAAACGCTAATTAAGTCGCTTTACTATTGGTTTTTGATGAGCAATTAGTGATGGAGTTTCGTTTGAATACAAATCAAGTGTACAGGGTTATCGGGGTGTCAAAGGGAGAGATACCCGGATGTGCACGTTAAGTTTCGCGACCCAATTGTGTCCGGGTGTAACGTCGCCATTAAATGATATTAATAAAGAGTTAAATTCATATTTACTTCTGTCGAAATGTAAATGATCAGGAAGCTATTCAAATGGAATAAAACATAAAATATGAATGTGATTTACGCATTTATTTAAACGAAGAGTAAAGAATACCAGGTAAAATTCAATACAGATATATTTCCATATTGATTAAAAAACAATATAGTACAATTACTAATCCTTTAATCGACAGTTCTTGGGTTGGGTCAATATAAAACCATCCACCCCCTAAGTTGATCGAGCCCCTGAACATTGGATCCGCAGTTGGGTCCCTCTGCAGGTATTTGACAGGTACTGTAATCCAATGGTATATCTAGCCTAGCCTGGATTACCTGCCACTGTCACTATGTTAAGGGTACTATTACGTAGGACAGTACGCCGGAAATCAGACTATATCTAGTCTGGTATGGATTACCTGCCCCTGACACTGTTGAAGTGCGGCAGGGAACCAGGCTATGGCATATCATGTCCTATATCAACATTTGGTTAATTAACTCTAAAAATGTTTGTTTGAGGATTTTTACCGCATGCATTTTAATAGTTCATTTTCTTTAACTGCATCTCTTGGAATACTGTGTCCCTTTCATCTCTAGAAGTGTATGTCCAGCTGAACTGATATGACTTGTTTAGAATTATGGGAAAGAATTGTTTGAAGACGATGGACAATTTGATCATTTTTAAATACATCTGTTATATTGTATCTGTATTTTTACATGTCGGAGCAATTTTAAATAAGGTAACTATTTGAAGTTAGTTTTACCGGCATTGAAACTCTAATTATATATACTTGCTCTGTACTAGATTTAATCATTTGAAAGTACGAAAATTATTCTAAACTGAACACACCTGTAAAATTGTTATATTCATACATCTCTGCTATAATAGTCGTCTTTATAGAGATTATGTATTGACACATAATTTAAGACAGTTCGATATTTGTGCAACTTCCTTTGTCTGATATTATAACGTTAAATACCGTTATAATTTGTATACTTTTTCGGATAACTAAAACTAAAAAATGAAGAAATTTATTCGAAATTTATTAAACATCTGTTTCTATAAATATGTGTTACTCCGTATAAATGCACTAATGTCGGATAATTAAAATATATACTAAATTGAAAACTGAAGACCTCAGTGATTTGAAGCAATTATAATAGCTTATATAAAATCAGTGTCTAAACTCAGTGGGGGTGAAAACATGCATTGCGAAAATAGTTTTGCGCATGCGCGACGGATGCCTTCCGTAATTACCAACCTTCAGTCCTGATGTGACATATGATCCAGCGAATCACCACCTACTCAAACTAGCTCTTTACAGAAAATGTTAATAAACTCTGAGCAAATAGAATTTGTCAGTGATATGAAAGGGGCGAATTGAAATCACCCTTGTTATTTACGCAGCGGGATGCACGGGTTTATCGAGCGACTCTTCCTGATATTTACGTGAACAATAACCCAACCTGTGAAATAAGATACAACAGTATCTAATGGAATACAGCGCGCAACAATACAGTAGAAAGAAACCATAAAACACCGAAGTTTGGCAAAATTAACACCTGTCGAAAAATCGTTTCGTTTGTGTCTAAATATTTCCTATTTGGTCACAACTGCTCGTTCTTTTCCTTTTGTTAGACGATTATCTGTTTTATTACCGTGTAATTGCTTTTACTTGAAAGTTCTCATTACTGTCGTGCAGTCATAGAGGCTGTTGTTAAGGCATAAATATTGCAGAGCAATGCCAGTGCTAAAAACGAATAAATTTCTAGTAGATCCAATTTCCGAAATTACTGCCTACAAAAGTCATTCGTGAAATAATTATACTCTCGGAGACTGATTCCGATTCTCCTTTTAGGAGAGCGCTGAGTGATTGAACACTTTTAAATTGCATTTTTCATTTCCGTTTTTATTCTTTACAAAATTTCTTTGTGATAAATTCGCTTTAATGTTGAAAAATGGTAAATTGGAAATGAAACAACGCAATGCAGGTGGCTTATTCTAACACAAACTCTTTTCAGCAACCGTCATCATAAAGTGTCAGTATTCTTTTTTCTTCTCTTTTTTATTTTCCCAAGCATTGAATAATGGCTCAACTTTTGAATCTATCGGAATGCGCGTTATGGAATGATAAAATAACATACAAACATATTTCGCTCATTTTTATTTTGTAATGTATTTCTCTTAATATTATAGACCTTGCATTTTCTTTGCCACCGATAATATTTCATTTTGGACTATGTCTACTTGAGATAAAAAAAAAATCAAACCGTAGACATGTGGCATGATACCGCACCCAGTCACATTATCCTGACACCAGGTTAACCAGTTGTGGAACTACCCTTATATGCTGTGCGCCAAGCAGGTAGCTACCAGTACCATTTCAACGACTTTAACGAAGGTATGTCGCTGTTGGGGATTGAACACACGACCTTCCGCTATCTTAAACCTAAACTGAACAAAATCCACGTCAGTAGTCACCAATACAATACGAGTACAGACAATCTGTCTGAAGCATCAAAAAAACCGTGGGCGAGAGGGTAAATTCTCTGACTTTAACACTCACTCAGCCCCTCACCGCGTGGGTTCGAATCCCGGCAGGGTCATCGGATTTTCATGTGAGGAAGCCTTCCAGCTGGCTTGCGGTAGGTCGGTAGTTCTATCCGGACGCCTCCGTGCATTCGTGGTCTTCCTTCACCTGTAATTAGCTGGAAGTCGCTATGTGACTGAAATACTGTCGAAGCGACGGTAAACTCAAATAGTCAAATCAAGTCAAGTACCAAATATTTTCTTTATTTCTGTTTCAATTATCCATCATTTGTATTTGGGGTTTATTAATTTAAGTGTCTCTAAGAGGTTAGAAAAAATACACACAAAAAAACAACAAAAATCCTAAATCAAACATTTAATGGGACCTTTAATTACGAAAACAAGAACATCTGCTAATTATTAGTGTTTTTTCAATGTAAAACCGCAGCCTGTATCACATTAAAAGTCATGTAAGTCATGTTTATACAGTCAAACATCTAGAAAAAAAAATGTATCATAAATATTAAAAATCACATTTTTATTGAATTGACTCGTGCTCTCTATGTAAAAAACGCTAAAGAACCAACACCGGGTGCCTTCAGTAACATTTTTACATAGATTTTTTTTGTACCAAATTGTCAGCGAGATTAAATACACTCACATTGGCATTTTCCTTATTATTAAATCATATCAATGTCCAATATTTCTCGTCACATATGACTGCAGATGGCTGTATGACACTTTTTTTTATTGTTATAAAAACATTAATTATTTGATTTACTATATCGCTCCCTTTTAATAACACTTCTTTTTTCATTGACGCAATTTTACGCGATCGTTTATACCATCATACAATGATGTGATATAAATCATTAGACAAGGATATCGTATTTATTAAAAAAATGAGAGAAAAAAATTACGTGAATCAGTATGATAAATGCAGTTGAAGAAAATAAAAAGCCAATCTTATTCAATATATTCTACAGGAGTTGACATGTTAATGAGCCGTAAATAAGATGTAGAGATTGTGGCCACGAGCATTTTTTTTTTAATTTAATAGCAACTAAGCCATAAAACGAATGATTTTACTTTCTTACACTCATATAATTGAATCCTATTTGGTGGTTTCTTTCTCTCGCCAGCATCATCACCAACTTCATTATATTATCACCATCTTCATCATCATTATCATCATCACCAGCAGCATCAGCAGAAACAAAAATACATACACTAATAAAGTGATGATTATAAATGTAAATGAAATAGTAGGCGTCCCTATACCAGTGCTAAGTAAATTATGGTACATGCATTATTGCAATGTTATGATTACTTGACTTGACTGGTTTGGCTATTTGAGTTTACCGTCGCTTCGACAGTATTTCAGTCATATAGCTAATTACAGGTGGAGGAAGACCCCGAAGGCATCCGGGTAGAACCACCGACCTACCGCAAGCCAGCTGGAAGGCTTCCTCACATGAAAATCCGAATGACCCTGCCGGGATTCATTCTGCCGGGACTTTGCCCTCTCGGCCACGGAGACCCCGTTATGATTACTAAATAGGCAGATAAACTAATAAATGGTGAAGCTGATCATTTCGCGGGAAATGAAAACCATTTAAATATTTTACCAGTAGTTTGATGTGTTGGCTATGACGTTCCAAAACTGTTTCAATGATTATCCCACAAGGATCTGTTACAGTCGATGGTGAAAGAAAAAGAAGAAAAACATTGATAAAAAACACGGTAAAGACAATATGTTTAATAGATCTTTGGTATGTTAGTTATTCATTTGTTGATTTCACACAAAGATCGCATTTTATTACTTCCCAGGTCATATAACTCATTTTTTTTTCATATTAAATTAATTTTCAAGTTAAGTCTGCAATATTGCAGTATTGTAACATTGTGTCTGTCTCAAATTATAAACAAAATGTACCATTAATACGTTTGACCCAACATTTTTGGATAAATTATTTTATATATAATGTTTCCAAATATTTCACATTTGATTGAACACAATTTTCTTTTAAAATAAACGTGTCGTGAAATATTGACATGCATTGTTACAGAGGTACAAAAGTTCACGATGACGAAAACTGCAAAGGCGTGTCATGTAGCACAACAATTGCGCAATCCTCTTGCACGTATAAAGGACTCGCCACTGTCGGCCCAGATGTCTTGTCTGAAAATGGCCACACTGGGTGACGAAAAGGCTGACCGCCCTATTATTCTAAAATCGCATTGTAATTGTATTCTGTGTCTTCAGGTCGCATTATTATCAAGACTAACACGAGGCAGGTGAATAAAAACATCGTCAAGAAATTGGGCAATGCTTGAAAGGAGCTACTAATGCATGGCATTCGGACGACGCGGGGATTACGTAACGGGTCCGGTACGGGATTCCGGTCTCAAGTACCTGTCAATTACGTTGATTCATTAACAAAATGCAATAGCTAATTCAGACGCTGGTTGGATTTTAATTGAATTTCCCGCTGGTGGGGATTCTGTTCGTTGTCCCCAGACAGCCATCCTGTGGATTACGAAGTCAGACGGGGCCACAACAATCCCAAAATTGGCTCCCTTAATAAGGGCAATCATACTGAAGTAGTCGTATTTCACGCTGGCATAAATGCTTTTATTGAAACTCGTAATGGCACTTTGTCGGTAAGCCAATATTCTGCATGAACTATTAGAGGCTAAATAAACATAATACAAATGTAATAGACTATTTCTTTCATTTTAACATGGATAAGATTTTTTTGTTTGCGCATTGAAATCTCTATATTGAAACTGACAGAAGAATGTTAAAATATGGCCCTCCAGTAAAACGTTGATACTTCAAATTAAACGACTTTGAAATAGCGGATACAGTAAATGCAAATAAAATTAAACGGGTTTGAAATGAAGATACATTCAAAGGTAATGAGCCTACATACGTGGGTGGGTCCCGGAGACAGCATGGTGTCCCGGTATGTAAAGGTTAGCTTACACCAAATTCTAAAGCCAGTGTTATACTTAGGTCAAAGGGCACTAGTAAAGACATAATTTCTTTTACTTTTTTTTTGTGAAAATGAATACTTGTACAATATGTATATATGCAAAGTTATTTTTCTTTAAACAGCTTATATTTGGCTGACAAATCTCGTTCTTGCAGTTTCCACGTGAAAGTTCAACTTTGTGACCGCCTACACCTCTGACACCCCCAATTAAACGATGTTACCCCACAAACCTATACGTATCGTCGCATTTATGGGCAACAAAGTATGTCTTGTGAAATGAAAACAGTTTACTAATGCTAAGAGTATGTAAACTTGAACGCCTGTGGAAGAACAAGATAAACAGACATGTCTTTGTTTAACACTAGTTAAACAAGGTGCTTTGTATACCCAACTAATGTGAAGTAAATCTTTCGGTCATCGATTTGAAATATGAATACTTTCATTCATGTAAAATATTTCATGGAAATTTGAAGATCACATACTGACTATGAAGAACGCGTTTTCCTCTTTTTATACATTTAAGAACATATAAAAAATCGTATGACGATCATAATCACTACATGAAATCAAGGAAAATCTTGATAGTTTTTGAAACTATGAGCAATAATCATTACTTATCACATGGGTTAGACGTTTACAACTCAATTTTTTTGAGCAGTTAATATACTTGATAAATAAATGTCGTCTGATAAATTATCGAGATTGACCATTTACAATGTAAAAATAAATGTATGTAAAAATGCCCTTTTTACACACAAGTTAAACTGCATAAAATGACTGATTGAAAGACAAGAAACGTGTTATTTTCAAACCAGGATCCAAAGTTCCAATGTATCTATTCGTACTAAAAACCTATTTGAACTTTCAGCAAAACTATATTGCCTCCATGTTAAATTCCGTTTTGCATGGTTTACATTCTACACGGGAGATTCGGCGGGTTTTGTTTGTTTGTTGTTGTTTTTTTTTCAGAAGAAAATATCATTTAAATCATATAAATAATATTGTGTATAAGAAAAATATATGCGCATTTCTAGATTTGAATAAAATGATGCGAAAGCGAGAGCTTTCAGCAACGTATCCATGGATATAGTGGGTACGATTCCGCGGCGGCGACATAACAAATTCATCATACTAGAACTTTGACACATTTTAGTACTTTGCAACTGGTTGGCACGGTGTCAGGATGGCATGAATTTGTATGGTTCCATGTCAGTTATCTAAAGCGTTACATCACAGCAAGGCAGCAATATATCTATTTCATGTGGACAAGGATTTCCCAAAATGATTGAAACATTGTCGGTGGGACGTTTAATCCAAGCACATAAACGTACAATAAAATGAACGTCTTATAGGTAGTCATTGTGCCATTCTATATAAATCAGTTTAGACACTCTTTCATTCCTTCCTTCGTTCGTTCTTTCTGACAGTTTCCTTTCGTAGACATTAAAGAAATATCGAGCTTATAATATAACAAAAAACACACACTTAAATTTTATTTATATTTTATTTCAATTTATTCATTTCAATAAATAACAAAAGTTAACAAAATAACCACATGTATATTTACACAATAGTTAATTTACAATTTCGTTGATGGACATGATGACTAATGCATTAGATATGTATGTCGAG